>OZ025252.1:45694815-46294815 GCA_964019135.1 Arenicola marina | reverse complement strand
TGGCATGCAGCTGTTGAGACTGTGACGCACATTGGGTGCGATTCTGCTGCTGGATGCGCCGCGGGCTTGACGCCTCTGGAAACAACCGTTGGTGAAATCTTCTACAGATAGTGGATGGATGAACCAATAGAAACCCCGTGTTTCTTTGCTGCGTTGCCCCTTGACGAAACACTCGTTGACGGAAAGGTTGTGACGAACGCTGATCCTCCAGGCGCACTTGGTCGTCTGATAGTAAGGATAATTGTCCAGAATCCATTGATAGATATCAGCCACAAGCATTTCACCGTCTGATGTACTCATAATGGCCTTAGCTATCATGGCAATGAATGAATCAGTTGGCTTTTGCTGAATGGCCAACTTGTTGACCGTTGCCGTCTTGGTTTGGTCATCATCACCATTAGAAACGGTCATGTAATCATCTTGTTCTGCAATCTGCAGAGCCTCTACTCGACAAGAGTAGCTGATGTTGTCAAAGAAATAATTGTTGTGGGGACCTGGACAAGGCGTGGCTATTTCTTGTGGAAGGTTGTAACAGTTTCCCATAAGCAAGAAACACGTATCCACATATGATGCATTATCAGGCTCCGCCACGTTGTACAGAGTATGTTGGGACGTCACTGGTGACGATTGGGGACTCGGGTGTAGTGGTGAAGCGAATGATAGTTTATCGTCTTCCATGTCAGTAGAGCTGGGCTGGTGGTGATCCAGTGCCTTGAGTTCTGAGCTGGTAAAAAGCTGACAATCAGGCACCTCTAAATTGATGAGATCGCAACAGCTGTGAACAATATTGTCAATGTAGAAGTCTATATCAATGTCAGCAAACTCCGAAGATAGCGTCAGGTGCGCCTCCAAGTACTCCAAGCTATATTCAGCATGTGCGTGGTGACCGCTCTTCTGCGAATTGTGGGATCTCATACATCCTTCAAGAGCCATTTCTATGCTACTTAACTTGATATCGACAGCCGAAAAAGTATTCTAATGCCCTTCACAATGGGATTGCTTGACATCGAATGATGATGAACTAGACGGAGCAGATTATTTTATACTTCACTTTTCGTGTCAATTTAATGTAATTGCAATTAACTTCTGACACATTCCGATAAACGTTGAGCATGGCCAGGTGATGACATCAATTAATTAACATCTGACATCTGAGTATATTGAGGTGTTGGTGACAGCAAGCAATCGAATGATGCTCAATGCCTCACATTAATTGCAATAGTATAAAGACCACGTGTGCCACAAATTTGACGGACGACATGATTAGTTATAACAGTGGCATATGACATTTGCCTACAGCACGGATTCGAAGGGTTTCCGCTCTAACGGATGAACCGTAACTGGGGACCTAAAACAATATAACAGATGACATAGAATCCTGCCACAGAACCGTTGACTAAATTAAATATGACTAAAAGGCGCATATTTTGGAAACTCTATTTGGTTTCATATTGAATTTATTAGGGTGAGCATTACCATGAAATCGTAGGCGGCATATCATATGCAAATATCGTGAAATAAGAATGGTGTTGATCAAAGCTATGACATTGATCGGGTGAGTATTCCGCGAAGTCGGCGGAAGTATTGACCCAAATGTAATACTACCATTGTAGCGGCATATCCGACGGCATATTTATTTGCGGGGCATATATGGTGTCACACATATTTGGGGATCATATATAACGCCTTTTGAAGCCCTGTGGCGTTTTTCGAGTACAACAACGCTGCATAAGAATCTGTGCTTGCGTGTTGAGCTGTAATTAGTCGCTATGCTAATTCCTACTAAATGTATACGGCATTTTGTCATACATCGAACGGATCCTCTTTGATTGAAATGGCGTTTGCTGGACGTAGTCGTTAAGTTATAGTTTACTGACTTCATTTTCCTCGATATATGCCGAATTGGATGATATGGATTTGGACGAAGAGAATGAAGGGATTCATGTATATTGTGCATAAATAATGTTTTTATTGATTGATGATCTTATGTACAATGCATGTTATGAAATATTCGATACAATGTTACACAAACTCTTGGCAATCACTGTTAAATTATACACAGGACAACGAGTTTCTTGTATTAGTTAGACAGAAAAGTGGTGAAGGTATTCATCCGGGATGGCGATCGCTGGAACCTGGGAGTGATCAGACCACATCGGTTTCATGGCCTTTGTGGCATGAATGATATCTTTGCATTCGTTGAATCCCGGGGTGTGTTGTGATGCTGGGTAACTACTGTTGGTAGTGATGGCATGCAGCTGTTGAGACTGTGACGCACATTGGGTGCGATTCTGCAGCTGGATGCGCCGCGGGCTTGACGCCTCTGGAAACAACCGTTGGTGAAATCTTCTACAGATAGTGGATGGATGAACCAATAGAAACCCCGATTTCCTTTGCTGCGTTGCCCCTTGGCGAAACACTCGTTGACGGAAAGGTTGTGACGAACGCTGATCCTCCAGGCGCACTTGGTCGTCTGATAGTAAGGATAATTGTCCAGAATCCATTGATAGATATCAGCCACAAGCCTTTCACCGTCTGATGTACTCATAATGGCCTTAGCTATCATGGCAATGAATGAATCAGTTGGCTTTTGCTGAATGGCCAACGTGTTGACCGTTGCCGTCTTGGTTTGGTCATCATCACCATTAGAAACGGTCATGTAATCATCTTGTTCTGCAATCTGCAGAGCCTCTACTCGACAAGAGTAGCTGATGTTGTCAAAGAAATAATTGTTGTGGGGACCTGGACAAGGCGTGGCTATTTCTTGTGGAAGGTTGCAACAGTTTCCCATAAGCAAGAAACTCGTATCCACATATGATGCATTATCAGGCTCCGCCACGTTGTACAGAGTATGTTGGGACGTCACTGGTGACGATTGGGGACTCGGGTGTAGTGGTGAAGCGAATGATAGTTTATCGTCTTCCAGGTCAGTAGAGCTGGGCTGGTCGTGATCCAGTACCTTGAGTTCTGAGCTGGTAAAAAGCTTACAATCAGGCACCTCTAAATTGATGAGATCCCAACAGCTGTGAACAATCTCGTCAATGTAGAAGTCTATATCAATGTCAGAAAACTCCGAAGATAGCGTCAGGTGCGCCTCCAAGTACTCCAAGCTATATTCAGCATGTGCGTGGTGACCGCTCTTCTGCGAATTGTGGGATCTCATACATCCTTCAAGAGCCATTTCTATGCTACTTAACTTGATATCGACAGCCGAAAAAGTATTCTAATGCCCTTCACAATGGGAGTGCTTGACATCGAATGATGATGAACTAGACGGAGCCGATCATTTTATACTTCACTTTTCGTGTCAATTTAATGTAATTGCAATTAACTTCTGTCACATTCCGATAAACGTTGAGCATGGCCAGGTGATGACATCAATTAATTAACATCTGACATCTGAGTATTTTGAGGTGTTGGTGACAGCAAGCAATCGAATGATGCTCAATGCCTCACATTAATTGCAATAGTATAAAGACCACGTGTGCCAAAAATTTGACGGACGACATGATTAGTTATAACAGTGGCATATGACATTTGCCTACAGCACGGATTCGAAGGGTTTCCGCTCTAACGGATGAACCGTAACTGGGGATGTAAAACAATATAACAGATGACATAGAATCCTGCCACAGAACCGTTGACTAAATTAAATATGACTAAAAGGCGCATATTTGGGAAACTCTATTTGGTTTCATATTGAATTTATTAGGGTGAACATTACCATGAAATCGTAGGCGGCATATCATATGCAAATACCGTGAAATAAGAATGGTGTTGATCAAAGCTATGACATTGGTCGTGTGGGAATTCCTCGAAGTCGGCGAAGGTATTGACTCAAATGTAATACTACCATTGTAGCGGCATATCATACGGCATATTTATTTGCGGGGCATAAACGGTGTCCCACATATTTGGGGATCATATATAACGCCTTTTGAAGCCCTGTGGCGTTTTTCGAGTACAATAACGCTGCATAAGAATCTGTGCTTGCGTGTTGAGCTGTAATTAGTCGCTATGCTAATTCTTACTAAATGTATACGGCATTTTGTCATACATCGAACGGATCCTCTTTGATTGAAATGGCGTTTGCTGGACGTAGTCGTTAAGTTATAGTTTACTGACTTCATTTTCCTCGATATATGCTGAGTTGGATGATATGGATTTGGATGAAGAGAATGAGGGGATTCATGTATATTGTGCATAAATAATGTTTTATTGATTGATGATCTTATGTACAATGCATGTTATGAAATATTCGATACAATGTTACACAAACTGTTGCCTATCACTGCTAAATTATACACAGGACAACCAGGTTCTTGCATTAGTTAGACAGAAAAGTTGTGAAGGCATTTATCCGGGATGGCGATCGCTGCAACCTGGGAGAAATCAGACCGCATCGGTTTCATGGCCTTTGTGGCATGAATGATATCTTTACATTCGTTGAATCCCGGGGTGTGTTGTGATGCTGGGTAACTACTGTCGGTAGTGATGGCATGCAGCTGTTGAGACTGTGACGCACATTGGGTGCGATTCTGCTGCTGGATGCGCCGACGGGCTTGACGCCTCTGGAAACAACCGTTGGTGAAATCTTCTACAGATAGTGGATGGATGAACCAATAGAAACCCCGATTTCTTCTGCTGCGTTGCCCCTTGACGAAACACTCGTTGACGGAAAGGTTGTGACGAACGCTGATCCTCCAGGCGCACTTGTTCGTGTGATAGTAAGGATAATTGTCCAGAATCCATTGATAGATATCAGCCACAAGCATTTCACCGTCTGATGTACTCATAATGGCCTTAGCTATCATGGCAATGAATGAATCAGTTGGCTTTTGCTGAATGGCCAACGTGTTGACCGTTGCCGTCTTGGTTTGGTCATCATCACCATTAGAAACGGTCATGTAATCATCTTGTTCTGCAATCTGCAGAGCCTCTACTCGACAAGAGTAGCTGATGTTGTCAAAGAAATAATTTTTGTGGGGACCTGGACAAGGCGTGGCTATTTCTTGTGGAAGGTTGTAACAGTTTCCCATAAGCAAGAAACTCGTATCCACATATGATGCATTATCAGGCTCCGCCACGTTGTACAGAATATGTTGGGACGTCACTGGTGACGATTGGGGACTGCGGTGTAGTGGCGAAGCGAATGATATTTTATCGTCTTCCAGGTCAGTAGAGCTGGGCTGGTCGTGATCCAGTGCCTCGAGTTCTGAGCTGGTAAAAAGCTTACAATCAGGCACCTCTAAATTGATGAGATCCCAACAGCTGTGAACAATATCGTCAATGTAGAAGTCTATATCAATGTCAGCAAACTCCGAAGATAGCGTCAGGTGCGCCTCCAAGTACTCCAAGCTATATTCAGCATGTGCGTGGTGACCGCTCTTCTGCGAATTGTGGGATCTCATACATCCTTCAAGAGCCATTTCTATGCTACTTAACTTGATATCGACAGCCGATAAAGTATTCTAATGCCCTTCACAATGGGATTGCTTGACATCGAATGATGATGAACTAGACGGAGCAGATCATTTTATACTTCACTTTTCGTGTCAATTTAATGTAATTGCAATTAACTTCTGTCACATTCCGATAAACGTTGAGCATGGCCAGGTGATGACATCAATTAATTAACATCTGACATCTGAGTATTTTGAGGTGTTGGTGACAGCAAGCAATCGAATGATGCTCAATGCCTCACATTAATTGCAATAGTATAAAGACCACGTGTGCAAAAAATTTTTACGGACGACATGATTAGTTATAACAGTGGCATATGACATTTGCCTACAGCACGGATTCGAAGGGTTTCCGCTCTAACGGATGAACCGTAACTGGGGATGTAAAACAATATAACAGATGACATAGAATCCTGCCACAGAACCGTTGACTAAATTAAATATGACTAAAAGGCGCATATTTGGGAAACTCTATTTGGTTTCATATTGAATTTATTAGGGTGAACATTACCATGAAATCGTAGGCGGCATATCATATGCAAATACCGTGAAATAAGAATGGTGTTGATCAAAGCTATGACATTGGTCGTGTGCGAATTCCTCGAAGTCGGCGAAAGTATTGACTCAAATGTAATACTACCATTGTAGCGGCATATCATACGGCATATTTATTTGCGGGGCATAAACGGTGTCCCACATATTTGGGGATCATATATAACGCCTTTTGAAGCCCTGTGGCGTTTTTCGAGTACAATAACGCTGCATAAGAATCTGTGCTTGCGTGTTGAGCTGTAATTAGTCGCTATGCTAATTCTTACTAAATGTATACGGCATTTTGTCATACATCGAACGGATCCTCTTTGATTGAAATGGTGTTTGCTGGACGTAGTCGTTAAGTTATAGTTTACTGACTTCATTTTCCTCGATATATGCTGAGTTGGATGATATGGATTTGGATGAAGAGAATGAGGGGATTCATGTATATTGTGCATAAATAATGTTTTATTGATTGATGATCTTATGTACAATGCATGTTATGAAATATTCGATACAATGTTACACAAACTCTTGGCAATCACTGCTAAATTATACACAGGACAACCAGTTTCTTGTATTAGTTAGACAGAAAAGTGGTGAAGGTATTCATCCGGGATGGCGATCGCTGCAACCTGGGAGTAATCAGACCACATCGGTTTCATGGCCTTTGTGGCATGAATGATTATTATTACATTCGTTGAATCCCGGGGTGTGTTGTGATGCTGGGTAACTACTGTCGGTAGTGATGGCATGCAGCTGTTGAGACAGTGACGCACATTGGGTGCGATTCTGCTGCTGGATGCGCCGACGGGCTTGACGCCTCTGGAAACAACCGTTGGTGAAATCTTCTACAGATAGTGGATGGATGAACCAATAGAAACCCCGATTTCTTCTGCTGCGTTGCCCCTTGACGAAACACTCGTTGACGGAAAGGTTGTGACGAACGCTGATCCTCCAGGCGCACTTGGTCGTCTGATAGTAAGGATAATTGTCCAGAATCCATTGATAGATATCAGCCACAAGCATTTCACCGTCTGATGTATTCATAATGGCCTTAGCTATCATGGCAATGAATGAATCAGTTGGCTTTTGCTGAATGGCCAACGGGTTGACCGTTGCCGTCTTGGTTTGGTCATCATCACCATTAGAAACGGTCATGTAATCACATTGTTCTGCAATCTGCAGAGGGTCTACTCGACGAGTGTAGCTGATGTTGTCAAAGAAATAATTGTTGTGGGGACCTGGACAAGGCGTGGCTACTTCTTGTGGAAGGTTGCAACAGTTTCCCATAAGCAAGAAACTCGTATCCACATATGATGCATTATCAGGCTCCGCCACGTTGTACAGAGTATGTTGGGACGTCACTGGTGACGATTGGGGACTCGGGTGTAGTGGTGAAGCGAATGATAGTTTATCGTCTTCCAGGTCAGTAGAGCTGGGCTGGTCGTGATCCAGTACCTTGAGTTCTGAGCTGGTAAAAAGCTTACAATCAGGCACCTCTAAATTGATGAGATCCCAACAGCTGTGAACAATCTCGTCAATGTAGAAGTCTATATCAATGTCAGAAAACTCCGAAGATAGCGTCAGGTGCGCCTCCAAGTACTCCAAGCTATATTCAGCATGTGCGTGGTGACCGCTCTTCTGCGACTTGTGGGATCTCATACATCCTTCAAGAGCCATTTCTATGCTACTTAACTTGATATCGACAGCCGAAAAAGTATTCTAATGCCCTTCACAATGGGAGTGCTTGACATCGAATGATGATGAACTAGACGGAGCAGATCATTTTATACTTCACTTTTCGTGTCAATTTAATGTAGTTGCAATTAACTTCTGTCACATTCCGATAAACGTTGAGCATGGCCAGATGATGACATCAATTAATTAACATCTGACATCTGAGTATTTTGAGGTGTTGGTGACAGCAAGCAATCGAATGATGCTCAATGCCTCACATTAATTGCAATAGTATAAAGACCACGTGTGCCAAAAATTTGACGGACGACATGATTAGTTATAACAGTGGCATATGACATTTGCCTACAGCACGGATTCGAAGGGTTTCCGCTCTAACGGATGAACCGTAACTGGGGATGTAAAACAATATAACAGATGACATAGAATCCTGCCACAGAACCGTTGACTAAATTAAATATGACTAAAAGGCGCATATTTGGGAAACTCTATTTGGTTTCATATTGAATTTATTAGGGTGAACATTACCATGAAATCGTAGGCGGCATATCATATGCAAATACCGTGAAATAAGAATGGTGTTGATCAAAGCTATGACATTGGTCGTGTGCGAATTCCTCGAAGTCGGCGAAAGTATTGACTCAAATGTAATACTACCATTGTAGCGGCATATCATACGGCATATTTATTTGCGGGGCATAAACGGTGTCCCACATATTTGGGGATCATATATAACGCCTTTTGAAGCCCTGTGGCGTTTTTCGAGTACAATAACGCTGCATAAGAATCTGTGCTTGCGTGTTGAGCTGTAATTAGTCGCTATGCTAATTCTTACTAAATGTATACGGCATTTTGTCATACATCGAACGGATCCTCTTTGATTGAAATGGCGTTTGCTGGACGTAGTCGTTAAGTTATAGTTTACTGACTTCATTTTCCTCGATATATGCTGAGTTGGATGATATGGATTTGGATGAAGAGAATGAGGGGATTCATGTATATTGTGCATAAATAATGTTTTATTGATTGATGATCTTATGTACAATGCATGTTATGAAATATTCGATACAATGTTACACAAACTGTTGCCTATCACTGCTAAATTATACACAGGACAACCAGGTTCTTGCATTAGTTAGACAGAAAAGTTGTGAAGGCATTTATCCGGGATGGCGATCGCTGCAACCTGGGAGAAATCAGACCGCATCGGTTTCATGGCCTTTGTGGCATGAATGATATCTTTACATTCGTTGAATCCCGGGGTGTGTTGTGATGCTGGGTAACTACTGTCGGTAGTGATGGCATGCAGCTGTTGAGACTGTGACGCACATTGGGTGCGATTCTGCTGCTGGATGCGCCGACGGGCTTGACGCCTCTGGAAACAACCGTTGGTGAAATCTTCTACAGATAGTGGATGGATGAACCAATAGAAACCCCGATTTCTTCTGCTGCGTTGCCCCTTGACGAAACACTCGTTGACGGAAAGGTTGTGACGAACGCTGATCCTCCAGGCGCACTTGTTCGTGTGATAGTAAGGATAATTGTCCAGAATCCATTGATAGATATCAGCCACAAGCATTTCACCGTCTGATGTACTCATAATGGCCTTAGCTATCATGGCAATGAATGAATCAGTTGGCTTTTGCTGAATGGCCAACGTGTTGACCGTTGCCGTCTTGGTTTGGTCATCATCACCATTAGAAACGGTCATGTAATCATCTTGTTCTGCAATCTGCAGAGCCTCTACTCGACAAGAGTAGCTGATGTTGTCAAAGAAATAATTTTTGTGGGGACCTGGACAAGGCGTGGCTATTTCTTGTGGAAGGTTGTAACAGTTTCCCATAAGCAAGAAACTCGTATCCACATATGATGCATTATCAGGCTCCGCCACGTTGTACAGAATATGTTGGGACGTCACTGGTGACGATTGGGGACTCCGGTGTAGTGGCGAAGCGAATGATATTTTATCGTCTTCCAGGTCAGTAGAGCTGGGCTGGTCGTGATCCAGTGCCTCGAGTTCTGAGCTGGTAAAAAGCTTACAATCAGGCACCTCTAAATTGATGAGATCGCAACAGCTGTGAACAATATTGTCTCCGTTTGATGTAAACGCTGACATTTGTGTCGCGGTCCACGAGTTTATAGCCAAGAGTAAACGTTTTGATATCTAATCATATTATATAAAATTAATAACATGGCTGTATATCGGACTGACCCTGTGTGTAATCATTTAGTTACTTTACCTTTTGTTCACAACTACTGATACCCTGGTTTAGATAACCTAGTTTATCGTTCTACAATTTATATTACACGAGTTTTGACATTTCTATATTCTCAACAGTTGTGTGACTACGTACCTCAGCAAGAGGAATTTGTATAGGCTTTGCCTGATTTCTAATTGCTTAATAAAAATATGTTTAAACCAAACCAACAATATTGTCAATGTAGAAGTCTATATCAATGTCAGGAAACTCCGAAGATAGCGTCAGGTGCGCCTCCAAGTACTCCAAGCTATATTCACCATGTGCGTGGTGACCGCTCTTCTGCGAATTGTGGGATCTCATACATCCTTCAAGAGCCATTTCTATGCTACTTAAATGGATATCGACAGCCGAAAAAGTATTCTAATGCCCTTTACAATGGGAGTACTTGACATCGAATGATGATGAGCTAGACGGAGCAGATCATTTTATACTTCACTTTTCGTGTCAATTTAATGTAATTGCAATTAACTTCTGACAAATTCCGATAAACGTTGAGCATGGCCAGGTGATGACATCAATTAATTAACATCTGACGTCTGAGTATTTTGAGGTGTTGGTGACAGCAAGCAATCGAATGATGCTCAATGCCTCACATTAATTGCAATAGTATAAAGACCACGTGTGCCACAAATTTGACGGACGACATGATTAGTTATAACAGTGGCATATGACATTTGCCTACAGGACGGATTCGAAGGGTCTCCGCTCTAACGGATGAACCGTAACTGGGGATGTAAAACATTATAACAGATGACATAGAATCCTGCCACAGAACCGTTGACTAAATTAAATATGACTAAAAGGCGCATATTTTGGAAACTCTATTTGGTCTCATATTGAATTTATAAGGGTGAACATTACCATGAAATCGTAGGCGGCATATCATATGCAAATACCGTGAAATAAGAATGGTGTTAATCAAAGCTATGACATTGATCGGGTGAGAATTTCGCGAAGTCGGCGAAAGTATTGACTCAAATGTAATACTACCATCGTAGCGGCGTATCATACGGCATATTTATTTGCGGGGCATATATGGTGTCACACATATTTGGGGATAATATGTAACGCCTTTTGAAGCCCTGTGGCGTTTTTCGAGTACAACAACGCTGCATAAGAATCTGTGCTTGCGTGTTGAGCTGTAATTAGTCGCTATTCTAATTCTTACTAAATGTATACGGCATTTCGTCGTAGATCGAACGGAGCCTTTTTGATTCAAATGGCGTTTGCTGGACGTAGTCGTTAAGTTATAGTTTACTGACTTCATTTTCCTCGATATATGCCGAGTTGGATGATATGGATTTGGACGAAGAGAATGAAGGGATTCATGTATATTGTGCATAAATAATGTTTTTATTGATTGATGATCTTATGTACAATGCATGTTATGAAATATTCGATACAATGTTACACAAACTCTTGGCAATCACTGCTAAATTATACACAGGACAACCAGTTTCTTGTATTAGTTAGACAGAAAAGTGGTGAAGGTATTCATCCGGGATGGCGATCGCTGGAACCTGGGAGTAATCAGACCACATCGGTTCCATGGCCTTTGTGGCATGAATGATATCTTTACATTCGTTGAATCCCGGGGTGTGTTGTGATGCTGGGTAACTACTGTTGGTAGTGATGGCATGCAGCTGTTGAGACTGTGACGCACATTGTGTGCGATTCTGCTGCTGGATGCGCCGACGTGCTTGACGTCTCTGGAAACAACCGTTGGTACTCCAAGCTATATTCACCATGTGCATGGTGACCGCTCTTCTGCGAATTGTGGGATCTCATACATCCTTCAAGAGCCATTTCTATGCTACTTAACTTGATATCGACAGCCGAAAAAGTATTCTAATGCCCTTTACAATGGGAGTACTTGACATCGAATGATGATGAGCTAGACGGAGCAGATCATTTTATACTTCACTTTTCGTGTCAATTTAATGTAATTGCAATTAACTTCTGACACATTCCGATAAACGTTGAGCATGGCCAGGTGATGACATCAATTAATTAACATCTGACATCTGAGTATTTTGAGGTGTTGGTGACAGCAAGCAATCGAATGATGCTCAATGCCTCACATTAATTGCATATAGTATAAAGACCACGTGTGCCACAAATTTGACGAACGACATGATTTGTTTCAACAGTGGCATATGACATTTGCCTACAGGACGGATTCGAAGGGTTTCCGCTCTAACGGATGAACCGTATTTCGAGATGTAAAACAATATAACAGATGACATAGAATCCTGCCACAGAACCGTTGACTAAATTAAATATGACTAAAAGGCGCATATTTTGGAATCTCTGTTTGGTTTCATATTGAATTTATTAGGGTGAACATTACCATGAAATGGTAGGCGGCATATCATATGCAAATACCTTGAAATAAAAATGGTGTTGATCAAAGCTATGACATTGATCGGGTGAGTATTCCGCGAAGTCGGCGAAAGTATTGACCCAAATGTAATACTACCATTGTAGCGGCATATCATACGGCATATTTATTTGCGGGGCATATATAGTGTCACACATATTTGGGGATCATATATAACGCCTTTTGAAGCCCTGTGGCGTTTTTCGAGTACAACAACGCTGCATAAGAATCTGTGCTTGCGTGTTGAGCTGTAATTAGTCGCTATGGTAATTCTTACTAAATGTATTCGGCATTTTGTCATACATCGAACAGATTTTCTTTGATTGAAATGGCGTTTGCTGGACGTAGTCGTTAAGTTATAGTTTACTGACTTCATTTTCCTCGATATATGCTGAGTTGGATGATATGGATTTGGATGAAGAGAATGAGGGGATTCATGTATATTGTGCATAAATAATGTTTTTATTGATTGATGATCTTATGTACAATGCATGTTATGAAATATTCGATACAATGTTACACAAACTCTTGGCAATCACAGCCAAATTATACACAGGACAACCAGTTTCTTGTATTAGTTAGACAGAAAAGTGGTGAAGGTATTCATCCGGGATGGCGATCGCTGGAACCTGGGAGTAATCGGACCACATCGGTTCCATGGCCTTTGTGGCATGAATGATATCTTTACATTCGTTGAATCCCGGGGTGTGTTGTGATGCTGGGTAACTACTGTTGGTAGTGATGGCATGCAGCTGTTGAGACTGTGACGCACATTGTGTGCGATTCTGCTGCTGGATGCGCCGACGTGCTTGACGTCTCTGGAAACAACCGTTGGTACTCCAAGCTATATTCACCATGTGCGTGGTGACCGCTCTTCTGCGAATTGTGGGATCTCATACATCCTTCAAGAGCCATTTCTATGCTACTTAACTTGATATCGACAGCCGAAAAATTATTCTAATGCCCTTTACAATGGGAGTACTTGACATCGAATGATGATGAGCTAGACGGAGCAGATCATTTTATACTTCACTTTTCGTGTCAATTTAATGTAATTGCAATTAACTTCTGACACATTCCGATAAACGTTGAGCATGGCCAGGTGATGACATCAATTAATTAACATCTGACATCTGAGTATTTTGAGGTGTTGGTGACAGCAAGCAATCGAATGATGCTCAATGCCTCAGATTAATTGCATATAGTATAAAGACCACGTGTGCCACAAATTTGACGAACGACATGATTTGTTTCAACAGTGGCATATGACATTTGCCTACAGGACGGATTCGAAGGGTTTCCGCTCTAACGGATGAACCGTATTTCGAGATGTAAAACAATATAACAGATGACATAGAATCCTGCCACAGAACCGTTGACTAAATTAAATATGACTAAAAGGCGCATATTTTGGAATCTCTGTTTGGTTTCATATTGAATTTATTAGGGTGAACATTACCATGAAATGGTAGGCGGCATATCATATGCAAATACCTTGAAATAAAAATGGTGTTGATCAAAGCTATGACATTGTTCGGGTGAGTATTCCGCGAAGTCGGCGAAAGTATTGACCCAAATGTAATACTACCATTGTAGCGGCATATGATACGGCATATTTATTTGCGGGGCATATATAGTGTCACACATATTTGGGGATCATATATAACGCCTTTTGAAGCCCTGTGGCGTTTTTCGAGTACAACAACGCTGCATAAGAATCTGTGCTTGCGTGTTGAGCTGTAATTAGTCGCTATGGTAATTCTTACTAAATGTATTCGGCATTTTGTCATACATCGAACAGATCCTCTTTGATTGAAATGGCGTTTGCTGGACGTAGTCGTTAAGTTATAGTTTACTGACTTCATTTTCCTCGATATATGCTGAGTTGGATGATATGGATTTGGATGAAGAGAATGAGGGGATTCATGTATATTGTGCATGAATAATGTTTTTATTGATTGATGATCTTATGTACAATGAATGTTATAAAATATTCGATACAATGTTACACAAACTCTTGGCAATCACTGCTAAATTATACACAGGACAACCAGTTTCTTGTATTAGTTAGACAGAAAAGTGGTGAAGGTATTCATCCGGGATGGCGATCGCTGGAACCTGGGAGTAATCAGACCACATCGGTTTCATGGCCTTTGTGGCATGAATGATATCTTTACATTCATTGAATCCCGGGGTGTGTTGTGATGCTGGGTAACTACTGTCGGTAGTGATGGCATGCCGCTGTTGAGACTGTGACGCACATTGGGTGCGATTCTGCTGCTGGATGCGCCGCGGGCTTGACGCCTCTGGAAACAACCGTTGGTGAAATCTTCTACAGATAGTGGATGGATGAACCAATAGAAACCCCGATTTCCTTTGCTGCGTTGCCCCTTGACGAAACACTCGTTGACGGAAAGGTTGTGACGAACGCTGATCCTCCAGGCGCACTTGGTCGTCTGATAGTAAGGATAATTGTCCAGAATCCATTGATAGATATCAGCCACAAGCATTTCACCGTCTGATGTACTCATAATGGCCTTAGCTATCATGGCAATGAATGAATCAGTTGGCTTTTGCTGAATGGCCAACGTGTTGACCGTTGCCGTCTTGGTTTGGTCATCATCACCATTAGAAACGGTCATGTAATCATCTTGTTCTGCAATCTGCAGAGCCTCTACTCGACAAGAGTAGCTGATGTTGTCAAAGAAATAATTGTTGTGGGGACCTGGACAAGGCGTGGCTATTTCTTGTGGAAGGTTGTAACAGTTTCCCATAAGCAAGAAACTCGTATCCACATATGATGCATTATCATGATCCGCCACGTTGTACAGAATATGTTGGGACGTCACTGGTGACGATTGGGGACTCCGGTGTAGTGGCGAAGGGAATGATAGTTTATCGTCTTCCAGGTCAGTAGAGCTGGGCTGGTCGTGATCCAGTGTCTTGAGTTCTGAGCTGGTAAAAAGCTCACAATCAGGCACCTCTAAATTGATGAGATCCCAACAGCTGTGAACAATCTCGTCAATGTAGAAGTCTATATCAATGTCAGCAAACTCCGAAGATAGCGTCAGGTGCGCCTCCAAGTACTCCAAGCTATATTCAGCATGTGCGTGGTGACCGCTCTTCTGCGAATTGTGGGATCTCATACATCCTTCAAGAGCCATTTCTATGCTACTTAACTTGATATCGACAGCCGATAAAGTATTCTAATGCCCTTCACAATGGCAGTGCTTGACATCGAATGATGATGAATTAGACGGAGCAGATCATTTTATACTTCACTTTTCGTGTCAATTTAATGTAATTGCAATTAACTTCTGACACATTCCGATAAACGTTGAGCATGGCCAGGTGATGACATCAATTAATTAACATCTGACATCTGAGTGTTTTGAGGTGTTGGTGACAGCAAGCAATCGAATGATGCTCAATGCCTCACATTAATTGCAATAGTATAAAGACCACGTGTGCCACAAATTTGACGGACGACATGATTAGTTATAACAGTGGCATATGACATTTGCCTACATGACGGATTCGAAGGGTGACCGCTCAAACGGATGAACCGTAACTGGGGATGTAAAACAATATAACAGATGACATAGAATCCTGCCACAGAACCGTTGACTAAATTAAATATGACTAAAAGGCGCATATTTTTGAAACTCTATTTAGTCTCATATTGAATTTATTAGGGTGAACATTACCATGAAATCGTAGGCGGCATATCATATGCAAATACCGTGAAATAAGAATGGTTTTGATCAAAGCTATGACATTGATCGGGTGAGTATTCCGCGAAGTCGGCGGAAGTATTGACCCAAATGTAATACTACCATCGTAGCGGCATATCATACGGCATATTTATTTGCGGGGCATATATGGTGTCACACATATTTGGGGATCATATATAACGCCTTTTGAAGCCCTGTGGTGTTTTTCGAGTACAACAACGCTGCATAAGAATCTGTGCTTGCGTGTTGAGCTGTAATTAGTCGCAATGCTAATTCTTACTTAATGTATACGGCATTTTGTCATACATCGAACGGATCCTCTTTGATTGAAATGGCGTTTGCTGGACGTAGTCGCTAAGTTATAGTTTACTGACTTCATTTTCCTCGATATATGCTGAGTTGGATGATATGGATTTGGATGAAGAGAATGAGGGGATTCATGTATATTGTGCATAAATAATGTTTTATTGATTGATGATCTTATGTACAATGCATGTTATGAAATATTCGATACAATGTTACACAAACTCTTGGCAATCACTGCTAAATTATACACAGGACAACCAGTTTCTTGTATTAGTTAGACAGAAAAGTGGTGAAGGTATTCATCCGGGATGGCGATCGCTGGAACCTGGGAGTAATCAGACCACATCGGTTTCATGGCCTTTGTGGCGTGAATGATATCTTTACATTCGTTGAATCCCGGGGTGTGTTGTGATGCTGGGTAACTACTGTCGGTAGTGATGGCATGCAGCTGTTGAGACTGTGACGCACATTGGGTGCGATTCTGCTGCTGGATGCGCCGCGGGCTTGACGCCTCTGGAAACAACCGTTGGTGAAATCTTCTACAGATAGTGGATGGATGAACCAATAGAAACCCCGATTTTCTTTGCCGCGTTGCCCCTTGACGAAACACTCGTTGACGGAAAGGTTGTGACGAACGCTGATCCTCCAGGCGCACTTGGTCGTCTGATAGTAAGGATAATTGTCCAGAATCCATTGATAGATATCAGCCACAAGCTGTTCACCGTCTGATGTACTCATAATGGTCTTAGCTATCATGGCAATGAATGAATCAGTTGGCTTTTGTTGAATGGCCAACGTGTTGACCGTTGCCGTCTTGGTTTGGTCATCATCACCATTAGAAACGGTCATGTAATCATCTTGTTCTGCAATCTGCAGAGCCTCTACTCGACAAGAGTAGCTGATGTTGTCAAAGAAATAATTGTTGTGGGGACCTGGACAAGGCGTGGCTATTTCTTGTGGAAGGTTGTAACAGTTTCCCATAAGCAAGAAACTCGTATCCACATATGATGCATTATCAGGCTCCGCCACGTTGTACAGAGTATGTTGGGACGTCACTGGTGACGATTGGGGACTCGGGTGTAGTGGTGAAGCGAATGATAGTTTATCGTCTTCCAGGTCAGTAGAGCTGGGCTGGTGGTGATCCAGTGCCTTGAGTTCTGAGCTGGTACAAAGCTGACAATCAGGCACCTCTAAATTGATGAGATCGCAACAGCTGTGAACAATATCGTCAATGTAGAAGTCTATATCAATGTCAGCAAACTCCGAAGATAGCGTCAGGTGCGCCTCCAAGTACTCCAAGCTATATTCACCATGTGCGTGGTGACCGCTCTTCTGCGAATTGTGGGATCTCATACATCCTTCAAGAGCCATTTCTATGCTACTTAACTTGATATCGACAGCCGAAAAAGTATTCTAATGCCCTTCACAATGGGATTGCTTGACATCGAATGATGATGAACTAGACGGAGCAGATTATTTTATAATTCACTTTTCGTGTCAATTTAATGTAATTGCAATTAACTTCTGACACATTCCGATAAACGTTGAGCATGGCCAGGTGATGACATCAATTAATTAACATCTGACATCTGAGTATTTTGAGGTGTTGGTGACAGCAAGCAATCGAATGATGCTCAATGCCTCACATTAATTGCAATAGTATAAAGACCACGTGTGCCAAAAATTTGACGGACGACATGATTAGTTATAACAGTGGCATATGACATTTGCCTACAGCACGGATTCGAAGGGTTTCCGCTCTAACGGATGAACCGTAACTGGGGATGTAAAACAATATAACAGATGACATAGAATCCTGCCACAGAACCGTTGACTAAATTAAATATGACTAAAAGGCGCATATTTTGGAAATTCTATTTGGTTTCATATTGAATTTATTAGGGTGAGCATTACCATGAAATTGTAGGCGGCATATCATATGCAAATACCGTGAAATAAGAATGGTGTTGATCAAAGCTATGACATTGATCGTGTGCGAATTCCTCGAAGTCGGCGAAAGTATTGTCTCAAATGTAATACTACCATTGTAGCGGCATTTCATACGGCATATTTATTTGCGTGGCATATATGGTGTCACACATATTTGAGGATCATATATAACGCCTTTTGAAGCCCTGTGGCGTTTTTCGAGTACAACAACGCTGCATAAGAATCTGTGCTTGCGTGTTGAGCTGTAATTAGTCGCTATGCTAATTCTTACTAAATGTATACGGCATTTCGTCATAGATCGAACGGAGCCTTTTTGATTGAAATGGCGTTTGCTGGACGTTGTCGTTAAGTTATAGTTTACTGACTTCATTTTCCTCGATATATGCTGAGTTGGATGATATGGATTTGGACGAAGAGAATGAAGGGAGTCATGAATATTGTGCATAAATAATGTTTTTATTGATTGATGATCTTATGTACAATGCATGTTATGAAATATTCGATACAATGTTACACAAACTCTTGGCGAAGGTGGTAAAGGTATTCATCCGGGATGGCGATCGCTGGAACCTGGGAGTAATCAGACCACATCGGTTTCATGGCCTTTGTGGCATGAATGATATCTTTACATTCGTTGAATCCCGGGGTGTGTTGTGATGCTGGGTAACTACTGTCGGTAGTGATGGCATGCAGCTGTTGAGACTGTGACGCACATTGGGTGCGATTCTGCTGCTGGATGCGCCGCGGGCTTGACGCCTCTGGAAACAACCGTTGGTGAAATCTTCTACAGATAGTGGATGGATGAACCAATAGAAACCCCGATTTTCTTCGCTGCGTTGCCCCTTGACGAAACACTCGTTGACGGAAAGGTTGTGACGAACGCTGATCCTCCAGGCGCACTTGGTCGTCTGATAGTAAGGATAATTGTCCAGAATCCATTGATAGATATCAGCCACAAGCATTTCACCGTCTGATGTACTCATAATGGCCTTAGCTATCATGGCAATGAATGAATCAGTTGGCTTTTGCTGAATGGCCAACGTGTTGACCGTTGCCGTCTTGGTTTGGTCATCATCACCATTAGAAACGGTCATGTAATCATCTTGTTCTGCAATCTGCAGAGCCTCTACTCGACAAGAGTAGCTGATGTTGTCAAAGAAATAATTGTTGTGGGGACCTGGACAAGGCGTGGCTATTTCTTGTGGAAGGTTGTAACAGTTTCCCATAAGCAAGAAACTCGTATCCACATATGATGCATTATCAGGCACCGCCACGTTGTACAGAATATGTTGGGACGTCACTGGTGGCGATTGGGGACTCGGGTTTAGTGGTGAAGGGAATGATAGTTTATCGTCTTCCAGGTCAGTAGAGCTGGGCTGGTCGTGATCCAGTGCCTTGAGTTCTGAGCTGGTAAAAAGCTTACAATCAGGCACCTCTAAATTGATGAGATCCCAACAGCTGTGAACAATCTCGTCAATGTAGAAGTCTATATCAATGTCAGCAAACTCCGAAGATAGCGTCAGGTGCGCCTCCAAGTACTCCAAGCTATATTCAGCATGTGCGTGGTGACCGCTCTTCTGCGAATTGTGGGATCTCATACATCCTTCAAGAGCCATTTCTATGCTACTTAACTTGATATCGACAGCCGATAAAGTATTCTAATGCCCTTCACAATGGCAGTGCTTGACATCGAATGATGATGAATTAGACGGAGCAGATCATTTTATACTTCACTTTTCGTGTCAATTTAATGTAATTGCAATTAACTTCTGACGCATTCCGATAAACGTTGAGCATGGCCAGGTGATGACATCAATTAATTAACATCTGACATCTGAGTGTTTTGAGGTGTTGGTGACAGCAAGCAATCGAATGATGCTCAATGCCTCACATTAATTGCAATAGTATAAAGACCGCGTGTGCCACAAATTTGACGGACGACATGATTAGTTATAACAGTGGCATATGACATTTGCCTACATGACGGATTCGAAGGGTGACCGCTCTAACGGATGAACCGTAACTGGGGATGTAAAACAATAGAACATATAACATAGAATCCTGCCACAGAACCGTTGACTAAATTAAATATGACTAAAAGGCGCATATTTTGGAAACTCTATTTGGTCTCATATTGAATTTATTAGGGTGAACATTACCATGAAATCGCAGGCGGCATATCATATGCAAATACCGTGAAATAAGAATGGTGTTAATCAAAGCTATGACATTGATCGGGTGAGAATTTCGCGAAGTCGGCGAAAGTATTGACCCAAATGTAATACTACCATCGTGGCGGCATATCATACGGCATATTTATTGGCGGGGCATATATGGTGTCACACATATTTGGGGATCATATGTAACGCCTTTTGAAGCCCTCTGGCGTTTTTCGAGTACAACAACGCTGCATAAGAATCTGTGCTTGCGTGTTGAGCTGTAATTAGTCGCTATGCTAATTCTTACTTAATGTATACGGCATTTTGTCATACATCGAACGGATCCTCTTTGATTGAAATGGCGTTTGCTGGACGTAGTCGTTAAGTTATAGTTTACTGACTTCATTTTCTTCGATATATGCTGAGTTGGATGATATGGATTTGGATGAAGAGAATGAGGGGATTCATGTATATTGTGCATAAATAATGTTTTATTGATTGATGATCTTATGTACAATGCATGTTATGAAATATTCGATACAATGTTACACAAACTGTTGCCTATCACGGCTAAATTATACACAGGACAACCAGGTTCTTGCATTAGTTAGACAGAAAAGTTGTGAAGGCATTTATCCGGGATGGCGATCGCTGCAACCTGGGAGAAATCAGACCACATCGGTTTCATGGCCTTTGTGGCATGAATGATATCTTTACATTCGTTGAATCCCGGGGTGTGTTGTGATGCTGGGTAACTACTGTCGGTAGTGATGGCATGCAGCTGTTGAGACTATGACGCACATTGGGTGCGATTCTGCTGCTGGATGCGCCGACGGGCTTGACGCCTCTGGAAACAACCGTTGGTGAAATCTTCTACAGATAGTGGATGGATGAACCAATAGAAACCCCGATTTCTTCTGCTGCGTTGCCCCTTGACGAAACACTCGTTGACGGAAAGGTTGTGACGAACGCTGATCCTCCAGGCGCACTTGGTCGTCTGATAGTAAGGATAATTGTCCAGAATCCATTGATAGATATCAGCCACAAGCATTTCACCGTCTGATGTACTCATAATGGCCTTAGCTATCATGGCAATGAATGAATCAGTTGGCTTTTGCTGAATGGCCAACGTGTTGACCGTTGCCGTCTTGGTTTGGTCATCATCACCATTAGAAACGGTCATGTAATCATCTTGTTCTGCAATCTGCGGAGCCTCTACTCGACAAGAGTAGCTGATGTCGTCAAAGAAATAATTTTTGTGGGGACCTGGACAAGGCGTGGCTATTTCTTGTGGAAGGTTGTAACAGTTTCCCATAAGCAAGAAACTCGTATCCACATATGATGCATTATCAGGCTCCGCCACGTTGTACAGAATATGTTGGGACGTCACTGGTGACGATTGGTGACTCCGGTGTAGTGGCGAAGGGAATGATAGTTTATCGTCTTCCAGGTCAGTAGAGCTGGGCTGGTCGTGATCCAGTGTCTTGAGTTCTGAGCTGGTAAAAAGCTCACAATCAGGCACCTCTAAATTGATGAGATCCCAACAGCTGTGAACAATCTCGTCAATATAGAAGTCTATATCAATGTCAGCAAACTCCGAAGATAGCGTCAGGTGCGCCTCCAAGTACTCCAAGCTATATTCAGCATGTGCGTGGTGACCGCTCTTCTGCGAATTGTGGGATCTCATACATCCTTCAAGAGCCATTTCTATGCTACTTAACTTGATATCGACAGCCGAACAAGGATTCTAATGCCCTTCACAATGGGATTGCTTGACATCGAATGATGATGAACTGGACGGAGCAGATCATTTTATACTTCACTTTTCGTGTCAATGTAATGTAATTGCAATTAACTTCTGACACATTCCGATAAACGTCGAGCATGGCCAGTTGATGACATGAATTAATTAACATCTGACATCTGAGTATTTTGAGGTGTTGGTGACAGCAAGCAATCGAATGATGCTCACATTAATTGCAATAGTATAAAGACCACGTGTGCCACAAATTTGACGGACGACATGATTAGTTATAACAGTGGCATATGACATTTGCCTACAGCACGGATTCGAAGGGTTTCCGCTCTAACGGATGAACCGTAACTGGGGATGTAAAACAATATAACAGATGACATAGAATCCTGCCACAGAACCGTTGACTAAATTAAATATGACTAAAAGGCGCATAATTTGGAAACTCTATTTGGTTTCAAATGGACTTTATTAGGGTGAGCATTACCATGTAATCGTAGGCGGCATATCATATGCAAATACCGTGAAATAAGAATGGTGTTGATCAAAGCTATGACATTGATCGTGTGCGAATTCCTCGAAGTCGGCGAAAGTATTGACTCAAATGTAATACTACCATTGTAGCGGCATTTCATACGGCATATTTATTTGCGTGGCATATATGGTGTCACACATATTTGGGGATCATATATAACGCCTTTTGAAGCCCTGTGGCGTTTTTCGAGTACAACAACGCTGCATAAGAATCTGTGCTTGCGTGTTGAGCTGTAATTAATCGCTATGCTAATTCTTACTAAATGTATACGGCATTTCGTCATAGATCGAACCGAGCCTTTTTGATTGAAATGGCGTTTGCTGGACGTTGTCGTTAAGTTATAGTTTACTGACTTCATTTTCCTCGATATATGCTGAGTTGGATGATATGGATTTGGACGAAGAGAATGAAGGGATTCATGTATATTGTGCATAAATAATGTTTTTATTGATTGATGATCTTATGTACAATGCATGTTATGAAATATTCGATACAATGTTACACAAACTGTTGCCAATCACCGCTAAATCATACACAGGACAACCAGTTTCTTGCATTATTTAGACAGAAAAGTTGTGAAGGCATTTATCCGGGATGGCGATCGCTGCAACCTGGGAGAAATCAGACCACATCGGTTTCATGGCCTTTGTGGCATGAATGATTATTATTACATTCGTTGAATCCCGGGGTGTGTTGTGATGCTGGGTAACTACTGTCGGTAGTGATGGCATGCAGCTGTTGAGACTGTGACGCACATTGGGTGCGATTCTGCTGCTGGATGCGCCGACGGGCTTGACGCCTCTGGAAACAACCGTTGGTGAAATCTTCTACAGATAGTGGATGGATGAACCAATAGAAACCCCGATTTCTTCTGCTGCGTTGCCCCTTGACGAAACACTCGTTGACGGAAAGGTTGTGACGAACGCTGATCCTCCAGGCGCACTTGGTCGTCTGATAGTAAGGATAATTGTCCAGAATCCATTGATAGATATCAGCCACAAGCATTTCACCGTCTGATGTACTCATAATGGCCTTAGCTATCATGGCAATGAATGAATCAGTTGGCTTTTGCTGAATGGCCAACGTGTTGACCGTTGCCGTCTTGGTTTGGTCATCATCACCATTAGAAACGGTCATGTAATCATCTTGTTCTGCAATCTGCAGAGTCTCTACTCGACAAGAGTAGCTGATGTTGTCAAAGAAATAATTTTTGTGGGGACCTGGACAAGGCGTGGCTATTTCTTGTGGAAGGTTGTAACAGTTTCCCATAAGCAAGAAACTCGTATCCACATATGATGCATTATCAGGCTCCGCCACGTTGTACAGAGTATGTTGGGACGTCACTGGTGACGATTGGGGACTCGGGTGTAGTGGTGAAGCGAATGATAGTTTATCGTCTTCCAGGTCAGTAGAGCTGGGCTGGTGGTGATCCAGTGCCTTGAGTTCTGAGCTGGCAAAAAGCTTACAATCAGGCACCTCTAAATTGATGAGATCCCAACAGCTGTGAACAATATCGTCAATGTAGAAGTCTATATCAATGTCAGCAAACTCCGAAGATGGCGTCAGGTGCGCCTCCAGGTACTCCAAGCTATATTCAGCATGTGCATGGTGAGCGCTCTTCTGCGAATTGTGGGATCTCATACATCCTTCAAGAGCCATTTCTATGCTACTTAACTTGATATCGACAGCCGAAAAAGTATTCTAATGCCCTTTACAATGAGAGTACTTGACATCGAATGATGATGAACTAGACGGAGCAGATCATTTTAGACTTCACTTTTCGTGTCAATTTAATGTAATTGCAATTAACTTCTGACAAATTCCGATAAACGTTGAGCATGGCCAATTGATGACATCAATTAATTAACACCTGACGTCTGAGTATTTTGAGGTGTTGGTGACAGCAAGCAATCGAATGATGCTCAATGCCTCACATTAATTGCAATAGTATAAAGACCACGTGTGCCACAAATTTGACGGACGACATGATTAGTTATAACAGTGGCATATGACATTTGCCTACAGCACGGATTCGAAGGGTCTCCGCTCCTAAGGGATGAACCGTAACTGGGGATGTAAAACAATATAACAGATGACATAGAATCCTGCCACAGAACCGTTGACTAAATTAAATATGACTAAAAGGCGCATATTTTGGAAACTCTATTTGGTTTCATATTGAATTTATTAGGGTGAACATTACCATGAAATCGTAGGCGGCATA
This sequence comes from Arenicola marina, assembly GCA_964019135.1. Lineage (NCBI taxonomy): Eukaryota > Metazoa > Annelida > Polychaeta > Arenicolidae > Arenicola > Arenicola marina. Next base: position 46,269,819 of record OZ025252.1, on the reverse strand, counting down.
TCATATGCAAATACCGTGAAATAAGAATTGTGTTGATCAAAGCAATGACATTGATCGTGTGCGAATTCCTCGAAGTCGGCGAAAGTATTGACTCAAATGTAATACTACCATTGTAGCGGCATATCATTCGGCATATTTATTTGCGTGGCATAAATGGTGTCCCACATATTTGGGGATCATATATAACGCCTTTTGAAGCCCTGTGGCGTTTTTCGAGTACAACAACGCTGCATAAGAATCTGTGCTTGCGTGTTGAGCTGTAATTAGTCGCTATGCTAATTCTTACTAAATGTATACGGCATTTTGTCATACATCGAACGGATCCTCTTTGATTGAAATGGCGTTTGCTGGACGTAGTCGTTAAGTTATAGTTTACTGACTTCATTTCCCTCGATATATGCTGAGTTGGATGATATGGATTTGGATGAAGAGAATGAAGGGATTCATGTATATTGTGCATAAATAATGTTTTTATTGATTGATGATCTTATGTACAATGCATGTTATGAAATATTCGATACAATGTTACACAAACTCTTGCCAATCACTGCTAAATCATACACAGGACAACCAGTTTCTTGCATTATTTAGACAGAAAAGTTGTGAAGGCATTTATCCGGGATGGCGATCGCTGCAACCTGGGAGAAATCAGACCACATCGGTTTCATGGCCTTTGTGGCATGAATGATTATTATTACATTCGTTGAATCCCGGGGTGTGTTGTGATGCTGGGTAACTACTGTCGGTAGTGATGGCATGCAGCTGTTGAGACTGTGACGCACATTGGGTGCGATTCTGCTGTTGGATGCGCCGCGGGCTTGACGCCTCTGGAAACAACCGTTGGTGAAATCTTCTACAGATAGTGGATGGATGAACCAATAGAAACCCCGATTTTCTTTGCTGCGTTGCCCCTTGACGAAACACTCGTTGACGGAAAGGTTGTGACGAACGCTGATCCTCCAGGCGCACTTGGTCGTCTGATAGTAAGGATAATTGTCCAGAATCCATTGATAGATATCAGCCACAAGCATTTCACCGTCTGATGTACTCATAATGGCCTTAGCTATCATGGCAATGAATGAATCAGTTGGCTTTTGCTGAATGGCCAACGTGTTGACCGTTGCCGTCTTGGTTTGGTCATCATCACCATTAGAAACGGTCATGTAATCATCTTGTTCTGCAATCTGCAGAGCCTCTACTCGACAAGAGTAGCTGATGTTGTCAAAGAAATAATTGTTGTGGGGACCTGGACAAGGCGTGGCTATTTCTTGTGGAAGGTTGCAACAGTTTCCCATAAGCAAGAAACTCGTATCCACATATGATGCATTATCAGGCTCCGCCACGTTGCACAGAGTATGTTGGGACGTCACTGGTGACGATTGGGGACTCGGGTGTAGTGGTGAAGCGAATGATAGTTTATCGTCTTCCAGGTCAGTAGAGCTGGGCTGGTGGTGATCCAGTACCTTGAGTTCTGAGCTGGTAAAAAGCTTACAATCAGGCACCTCTAAATTGATGAGATCCCAACAGCTGTGAACAATATCGTCAATGTAGAAGTCTATATCAATGTCAGCAAACTCCGAAGATAGCGTCAGGTGCGCCGCCAAGTACTCCAAGCTATATTTAGCATGTGCGTGGTGACCGCTCTTCTGCGAATTGTGGGATCTCATACATCCTTCAAGAGCCATTTCTATGCTACTTAACTTGATATCGACAGCCGAAAAAGTATTCTAATGCCCTTCACAATGGGAGTGCTTGACATCGAATGATGATGAACTAGACGGAGCAGATCATTTTATACTTCACTTTTCGTGTCAATTTAATGTAATTGCAATTAACGTCTGTCACATTCCGATAAACGTTGAGCATGGCCAGGTGATGACATCAATTAATTAACATCTGACATTTGAGTATTTTGAGGTGTTGGTGACAGCAAGCAATCGAATGATGCTCAATGCCTCACATTAATTGCAATAGTATAAAGACCACGTGTGCCACAAATTTGACGGACGACATGATTAGTTATAACAGTGGCATATGACATTTGCCTACAGCACGGATTCGAAGGGTTTCCGCTCTAACGGATGAACCGTAACTGGGGATGTAAAACAATATAACAGATGACATAGAATCCTGCCACAGAACCGTTGACTAAATTAAATATGACTAAAAGGCGCATATTTTGGAAACTCTATTTGGTTTCATATGGAATTTATTAGGGTGAGCATTACCATGAAATCGTAGGCGGCATATCATATGCAAATACCGTGAAATAAGAATGGTGTAGATCAAAGCTATGACATTGATCGTGTGCAAATTCCTCGAAGTCGGCGAAAGTATTGACTCAAATGTAATACCACCATTGTAGCGGCATTTCATACGGCATATTTATTTGCGTGGCATATATGGTGTCACACATATTTGGGGATCATATATAACGCCTTTTGAAGCCCTGTGGCGTTTTTCGAGTACAACAACGCTGCATAAGAATCTGTGCTTGCGTGTTGAGCTGTAATTAATCGCTATGCTAATTCTTACTAAATGTATACGGCATTTCGTCATAGATCGAACGGAGCCTTTTTGATTGAAATGGCGTTTGCTGGACGTTGTCGTTAAGTTATAGTTTACTGACTTCATTTTCCTCGATATATGCTGAGTTGGATGATATGGATTTGGACGAAGAGAATGAAGGGATTCATGTATATTGTGCATAAATAATGTTTTTATTGATTGATGATCTTATGTACAATGCATGTTATGAAATATTCGATACAATGTTACACAAACTCTTGGCAATCACTGCTAAATTATACACACGACAACCAGTTTCCTGTATTAGTTAGACAGAAAAGTGGTGAAGGTATTCATCCGGGATGGCGATCGCTGGAACCTGGGAGCAATCAGACCGCATCGGTTCCATGGCCTTTGTGGCATGAATGATATCTTTACATTCGTTGAATCCCGGGGTGTGTTGTGATGCTGGGTAACTACTGTTGGTAGTGATGGCATGCAGCTGTTGAGACCATGACGCACATTGGGTGCGATTCTGCTGCTGGATGCGCCGACGGGCTTGACGCCTCTGGAAACAACCGTTGGTGAAATCTTCTACAGATAGTGAATGGATGAACCAATAGAAACGATTTCCTTTGCTGCGTTGCCCCTTGACGAAACACTCGTTGACGGAAAGGTTGTGACGAACGCTGATCCTCCAGGCGCACTTGGTCGTCTGATAGTAAGGATAATTGTCCAGAATCCATTGATAGATATCAGCCACAAGCATTTCACCGTCTGATGTACTCATAATGGCCTTAGCTATCATGGCAATGAATGAATCAGTTGGCTTTTGCTGAATGGCCAACGTGTTGACCGTTGCCGTCTTGGTTTGGTCATCATCACCATTAGAAACGGTCATGTAATCATCTTGTTCTGCAATCTGCAGAGCCTCTACTCGACAAGAGTAGCTGATGTTGTCAAAGAAATAATTGTTGTGGGGACCTGGACAAGGCGTGGCTATTTCTTGTGAAAGGTTGTAACAGTTTCCCATAAGCAAGAAACTCGTATCCACATATGATGCATTATCAGGCTCCGCCACGTTGTACAGAGTATGTTGGGACGTCACTGGTGACGATTGGGGACTCGGGTGTAGTGGTGAAGCGAATGATAGTTTATCGTCTTCCATGTCAGTAGAGCTGGGATGGTGGTGATCCAGTGCCTTGAGTTCTGAGCTGGTAAAAAGCTTACAATCTGGCACCTCTAAATTGATGAGATCCCAACAGCTGTGAACAATATCGTCAATGTAGAAGTCTATATCAATGTCAGCAAACTCCGAAGATAGCGTCAAGTGCGCCTCCAAGTACTCCAAGCTATATTCAGCATGTGCATGGTGACCGCTCTTCTGCGAATTGTGGGATCTCATACATCCTTCAAGAGCCATTTCTATGCTACTTAACTTGATATCGACAGCCGAAAAAGTATTCTAATGCCCTTCACAATGGGAATGCTTGACATCGAATGATGATGAACTAGACGGAGCAGATCATTTTATACTTCAATTTTCGTGTCAATTTAATGTAATTGCAATTAACTTCTGACACATTCCGATAAACGTTGAGCATGGCCAGGTGATGACATCAATTAATTAACATCTGACATCTGAATATTTTGAAGTGTTGGTGACAGCAAGCAATCGAATGATGCTCAATGCCTCACATTAATTGCAATAGTATAAAGACCACGTGTGCCACAAATTTGACGGACGACATGATTAGTTATAACAGTGGCATATGACATTTGCCTACAGGACGGATTCGAAGGGTGACCGCTCTAACGGATGAACCGTAACTGGGGATGTAAAACAATATAACAGATGACATAGAATCCTGCCACAGAACCGTTGACTAAATTAAATATGACTAAAAGGCGCATATTTTGGAAACTCTATTTGTTTTCATATTGAATTTATTAGGGTGAACATTAACATGAAATCGTAGGCGGCATATCATATGCAAATACCGTGAAATAAGAATGGTTTTGATCAAAGCTATGACATTGAACGGGTGAGTATTCCGCGAAGTCGGCGGAAGTATTGACCCAAATGTAATACTACCATCGTAGCGGCATATCATACGGCATATTTATTTGCGGGGCATATATGGTGTCACACATATTTGGGGATCATATATAACGCCTTTTGAAGCCCTGTGGCGTTTTTCGAGTACAACAACGCTGCATAAGAATCTGTGCTTGCGTGTTGAGCTGTAATTAGTCGCTATGCTAATTCTTACTAAATGTATACGGCATTTTGTCATACATCGAACGGATCCTCTTTGATTGAAATGGCGTTTGCTGGACGTAGTCGTTAAGTTATAGTTTACTGACTTCATTTTCCTCGATATATGCTGAGTTGGATGATATGGATTTGGATGAAGAGAATGAGGGGATTCATGTATATTGTGCATAAATCATGTTTTATTGATTGATGATCTTATGTACAATGCATGTTATGAAATATTCGATACAATGTTACACAAACTCTTGGCAACCACTGCTAAATTATACATAGGACAACCAGTTTCTTGTATTAGTTAGACAGAAAAGTGGTGAAGGTATTCATCCGGGATGGCGATCGCTGGAACCTGGGAGTAATCAGACCACATCGGTTCCATGGCCTTTGTGGCATGAATGATATCTTTACATTCGTTGAATCCCGGGGTGTGTTGTGATGCTGGGTAACTACTGTTGGTAGTGATGGCATGCAGCTGTTGAGACTGTGACGCACATTGGGTGCGATTCTGCTGCTGGATGCGCCGACGGGCTTGACGCCTCTGGAAACAACCGTTGGTGAAATCTTCTACAGATAGTGGATGGATGTACCAATAGAAACCCCGATTTCTTCTGCTGCGTTGCCCCTTGACGAAACACTCGTTGACGAAAAGGTTGTGACGAACGCTGATCCTCCAGGCGCACTTGGTCGTCTGATAGTAAGGATAATTGTCCAGAATCCATTGATAGATATCAGCCACAAGCATTTCACCGTCTGATGTACTCATAATGGCCTTAGCTATCATGGCAATGAATGAATCAGTTGGCTTTTGCTGAATGGCCAACGTGTTGACCGTTGCCGTCTTGGTTTGGTCATCATCACCATTAGAAACGGTCATGTAATCATCTTGTTCTGCAATCTGCAGAGCCTCTACTCGACAAGAGTAGCTGATGTTGTCAAAGAAATAATTGTTGTGGGGACCTGGACAAGGCGTGGCTATTTCTTGTGGAAGGTTGTAACAGTTTCCCATAAGCAAGAAACTCGTATCCACATATGATGCATTATCAGGCTCCGCCACGTTGTACAGAGTATGTTGGGACGTCACTGGTGACGATTGGGGACTCGGGTGTAGTGGTGAAGCGAATGATAGTTTATCGTCTTCCATGTCAGTAGAGCTGGACTGGTGGTGATCCAGTGCCTTGAGTTCTGAGCTGGTAAAAAGCTTACAATCAGGCACCTCTAAATTGATGAGATCGCAACAGCTGTGAACAATATTGTCTCCGTTTGATGTAAACGCTGACATTTGTGTCGCGGTCCACGAGTTTATAGCCAAGAGTAAACGTTTTGATATCTAATCATATTATATAAAATTAATAACATGGCTGTATATCGGACTGACCCTGTGTGTAATCATTTAGTTACTTTACCTTTTGTTCACAACTACTGATACCCTGGTTTAGATAACCTAGTTTATCGTTCTACAATTTATATTACACGAGTTTTGACATTTCTATATTCTCAACAGTTGTGTGACTACGTACCTCAGCAAGAGGAATTTGTATAGGCTTTGCCTGATTTCTAATTGCTTGATAAAAATATGTTTAAACCAAACCAACAATATTGTCAATGTAGAAGTCTATATCAATGTCAGGAAACTCCGAAGATAGCGTCAGGTGCGCCTCCAAGTACTCCAAGCTATATTCAGCATGTGCGTGGTGACCGCTCTTCTGCGAATTGTGGGATCTCATACATCCTTCAAGAGCCATTTCTATGCTACTTAACTTGATATCGACAGCCGAAAAAGTATTCTAATGCCCTTTACAATGGGAGTACTTGACATCGAATGATGATGAGCTAGACGGAGCAGATCATTTTATACTTCACTTTTCGTGTCAATTTAATGTAATTGCAATTAACTTCTGACAAATTGCGATAAACGTTGAGCATGGCCAGGTGATGACATCAATTAATTAATATCTGACGTCTGAGTATTTTGAGGTGTTGGTGACAGCAAGCAATCGAATGATGCTCAATGCCTCACATTAATTGCAATAGTATAAAGACCACGTGTGCCACAAATTAGACGGACGACATGATTAGTTATAACAGTGGCATATGACATTTGCCTACAGCACGGATTCGAAGGGTCTCCGCTCTAACGGATGAACCGTAACTGGGGATGTAAAACAATAGAACATATAACATAGAATCCTGCCACAGAACCGTTGACTAAATTAAATATGACTAAAAGGCGCATATTTTGGAAACTCTATTTGGTCTCATATTGAATTTATTAGGGTGAACATTACCATGAAATCGCAGGCGGCATATCATATGCAAATACCGTGAAATAAGAATGGTGTTAATCAAAGCTATGACATTGATCGGGTGAGAATTTCGCGAAGTCGGCGAAAGTATTGACCCAAATGTAATACTACCATCGTGGCGGCATATCATACGGCATATTTATTGGCGGTGCATATATGGTGTCACACATATTTGGGGATAATATGTAACGCCTTTTGAAGCCCTCTGGCGTTTTTCGAGTACAACAACGCTGCATAAGAATCTGTGCTTGCGTGTTGAGCTGTAATTAGTCGCTGTGCTAATTCTTACTAAATGTATACGGCATTTCGTCATAGATCGAACGGAGCCTTTTTGATTCAAATGGCGTTTGCTGGACGTAGTCGTTAAGTTATAGTTTACTGACTTCATTTTCCTCGATATATGCCGAGTTGGATGATATGGATTTGGACGAAGAGAATGAAGGGATTCATGTATATTGTGCATAAATAATGTTTTTATTGATTGATGATCTTATGTACAATGCATGTTATGAAATATTCGATACAATGTTACACAAACTCTTGGCAATCACTGCTAAATTATACACAGGACAACCAGTTTCTTGTATTAGTTAGACAGAAAAGTGGTGAAGGTATTCATCCAGGATGGCGATCGCTGGAACCTGGCAGTAATCAGACCACATCGGTTCCATGGCCTTTGTGGCATGAATGATATCTTTACATTCGTTGAATCCCGGGGTGTGTTGTGATGCTGGGTAACTACTGTTGGTAGTGATGGCATGCAGCTGTTGAGACTGTGACGCACATTGTGTGCGATTCTGCTGCTGGATGCGCCGACGTGCTTGACGTCTCTGGAACAACCGTTGGTGAAATCTTCTACAGATAGTGGATGGATTTACCAATAGAAACCCCGATTTCTTCTGCTGCGTTGCCCCTTGACGAAACACTCGTTGACGGAAAGGTTGTGACGAACGCTGATCCTCCAGGCGCACTTGGTCGTCTGATAGTAAGGATAATTGTCCAGAATCCATTGATAGATATCAGCCACAAGCATTTCACCGTCTGATGTACTCATAATGGCCTTAGCTATCATGGCAATGAATGAATCAGTTGGCTTTTGCTGAATGGCCAACGTGTTGACCGTGGCCGTCTTGGTTTGGTCATCATCACCATTAGAAACGGTCATGTAATCATCTTGTTCTGCAATCTGCAGAGCCTCTACTCGACAAGAGTAGCTGATGTTGTCAAAGAAATAATTGTTGTGGGGACCTGGACAAGGCGTGGCTATTTCTTGTGGAAGGTTGTAACAGTTTCCCATAAGCAAGAAACTCGTATCCACATATGATGCATTATCAGGCTCCGCCACGTTGTACAGAGTATGTTGGGACGTCACTGGTGACGATTGGGGACTCGGGTGTAGTGGTGAAGCGAATGATAGTTTATCGTCTTCCATGTCAGTAGAGCTGGGCTGGTGGTGATCCAGTGCCTTGAGTTCTGAACTGGTAAAAAGCTTACAATCAGGCACCTCTAAATTGATGAGATCCCAACAGCTGTGAACAATATTGTCTCCGTTTGATGTAAACGCTGACATTTGTGTCGCGGTCCACGAGTTTATAGCCAAGAGTAAACGTTTTGATATCTAATCATATTATATAAAATTAATAACATGGCTGTATATCGGACTGACCCTGTGTGTAATCATTTAGTTACTTTACCTTTTGTTCACAACTACTGATACCCTGGTTTAGATAACCTAGTTTATCGTTCTACAATTCATATTACACGAGTTTTGACATTTCTATATTCTCAACAGTTGTGTGACTACGTACCTCAGCAAGAGGAATTTGTATAGGCTTTGCCTGATTTCTAATTGCTTGATAAAAATATGTTTAAACCAAACCAACAATATTGTCAATGTAGAAGTCTATATCAATGTCAGGAAACTCCGAAGATAGCGTCAGGTGCGCCTCCAAGTACTCCAAGCTATATTCAGCATGTGCGTGGTGACCGCTCTTCTGCGAATTGTGGGATCTCATACATCCTTCAAGAGCCATTTCTATGCTACTTAACTTGATATCGACAGCCGAAAATATACTCTAATGCCCTTTACAATGGGAGTACTTGACATCGAATGATGATGAACTAGACGGAGCAGATCATTTTATACCTCACTTTTCGTGTCAATTTAATGTAATTGCAATTAACTTCTGACACATTCCGATAAACGTTGAGCATGGCCAGGTGATGACATCAATTAATTAACATCTGACGTCTGAGTATTTTGAGGTGTTGGTGACAGCAAGCAATCGAATGATGCTCAATGCCTCACATTAATTGCATATAGTATAAAGACCACGTCTAACCGCTCTAACGGATGAACCGTATTTGGGGATGTAAAACAATATAACAGATGACATAGAATCCTGCCACAGAACCGTTGACTAAATTAAATATGACTAAAAGGCGCATATTTTGGAAACTCTGTTTGGTTTCATATTGAATTTATTAGGGTGAACATTACCATGAAATGGTAGGCGGCATATCATACGCAAATACCGTGAAATAAAAATGGTGTTGATCAAAGCTATGACATTGATCGGGTGAGTATTCCGCGAAGTCGGCGAAAGTATTGACCCAAATGTAATACTACCATTGTAGCGGCATATCATACGGCATATTTATTTGCGGGGCATAAACGGTGTCCCACATATTTGGGGATCATATATAACGCCTTTTGAAGCCCTGTGGCGTTTTTCGAGTACAATAACGCTGCATAAGAATCTGTGCTTGCGTGTTGAGCTGTAATTAGTCGCTATGGTAATTCTTACTAAATGTATTCGGCATTTTGTCATACATCGAACAGATCCTCTTTGATTCAAATGGCGTTTGCTGGACGTAGTCGTTAAGTTATAGTTTACTGACTTCATTTTCCTCGATATATGCTGAGTTGGATGATATGGATTTGGATGAAGAGAATGAGGGGATTCATGTATATTGTGCATAAATAATGTTTTTATTGATTGATGATCTTATGTACAATGCATGTTATGAAATATTCGATACAATGTTACACAAATTCTTGGCAATCACAGCCAAATTATACACAGGACAACCAGTTTCTTGTATTAGTTAGACAGAAAAGTGGTGAAGGTATTCATTCGGGATGGCGATCGCTGGAACCTGGGAGTAATCAGACCACATCGGTTTCATGGCCTTTGTGGCAGGAATGATATCTTTACATTCGTTGAATCCTGGGGTGTGTTGTGATGCTGGGTAACTACTGTCGGTAGTGATGGCATGCAGCTGTTGCGACTGTGACGCACATTGGGTGCGATTCTGCTGCTGGATGCGCCGACGGGCTTGACGCCTCTGGAAACAACCGTTGGTGAAATCTTCTACAGATAGTGGATGGATGGACCAATAGAAACCCCGATTTCCTTTGCTGCGTTGCCCCTTGACGAAACACTCGTTGACGGAGAGGTTGTGACGAACGCTGATCCTCCAGGCGCACTTGGTCGTCTGATAATAAGGATAATTGTCCAGAATCCATTGATAGATATCAGCCACAAGCATTTCACCGTCTGATGTACTCATAATGGCCTTAGCTATCATGGCAATGAATGAATCAGTTGGCTTTTGCTGAATGGCCAACATGTTGGCCGTTGCCGTCTTGGTTTCGTCATCATCACCATTAGAAACGGTCATGTAACCATCTTTTTCTGCAATCTGCGGAGCCTCTCCTCGACAAGAGTAGCTGATGTTGTCAAAGAAATAATTGTTGTGGGGACCTGGACAAGGCGTGGCTATTCTTTGTGGAAGGTTGCAACAGTTTCCCATAAGCAAGAAACTCGTATCCACATATGATGCATTATCAGGCTCCGCCACGTTGTACAGAGTATGTTGGTACGTCACTGGTGACGATTGGGGACTCGGGTGTAGTAGTGAAGCGAATGATAATTTATCATCTTCCATGTCAGTAGAGCTGGGCTGGTGGTGATCCAGTGCCTCGAGTTCTGAGCTGGTAAAAAGCTGACAATCAGGCACCTCTAAATTGATGAGATCCCAACAGCTGTGAACAATATCGTCAATGTAGAAGTCTATATCAATGTCAGCAAACTCCGAAGATAGCGTCAGGTGCGCCTCCAGGTACTCCAAGCTATATTCAGCATGTGCGTGGTGACCGCTCTTCTGCGAATTGTGGGATCTCATACATCCTTCAAGAGCCATTTCTATGCTACTTAACTTGATATCGACAGCCGATAAAGTATTCTAATGCCCTTCACAACGGCAGTGCTTGACATCGAATGATGATGAACTAGACGGAGCAGATAATTTTAGACTTCACTTTTCGTGTCAATTTAATGTAATTGCAATTAACTTCTGACAAATTCCGATAAACGTTGAGCATGGCCAGGTGATGACATCAATTAATTAACATCTGACGTCTGAGTATTTTGAGGTGTTGGTGACAGCAAGCAATCGAATGATGCTCAATGTCTCAAATTAATTGCAATAGTATAAAGACCACGTGTGCCACAAATTTGACGGACGACATGATTAGTTATAACAGTGGCATATGACATTTGCCTACAGCACGGATTCGAAGGGTTTCCGCTCTAACGGATAAACCGTAACTGGAGATGTAAAACAATATAACAGATGACAGAATCCTGCCACAGAACCGTTGACTAAATTAAATATGACTAAAAGGCGCATATTTTGGAAACTCTATTTGGTTTCATATTGAATTTATTAGGGTGAACATTACCATGAAATCGTAGGCGGCATATCATATGCAAATACCGTGAAATAAGAATGGTGTTGATCACAGCTATGACATTGATCGTGTGCGAATTCCTCGAAGTCGGCGAAAGTATTGACTCAAATGTAATACTACCATTGTAGCGGCATATCATACGGCATATTTATTTGCGTGGCATAAATGGTGTCCCACATATTTGGGGATCATATATAACGCCTTTTGAAGCCCTGTGGCGTTTTTCGAGTACAACAACGCTGCATAAGAATCTGTGCTTGCGTGTTGAGCAGTATATAGTCGCTATGCTAATTCTTACTAAATGTATACGGCATTTCGTCATAGATCGAACGGAGCCTTTTTGATTGAAATGGCGTTTGCTGGACGTAGTCGTTAAGTTAAAGTTTACTGACTTCATTTTGCTCGATATACGCCGAGTTGGATGATATGGATTTTGACGAAGAGAATGAAGGGATTCATGTATATTGTGCATAAATAATGTTTTTATTGATTGATGATCTTATGTACAATGCATGTTATGAAATATTCGATACAATGTTACACAAACTCTTGGCAATCACTGCTAAATTATACACAGGACAACCAGTTTCTTGTATTAGTTAGACAGAAAAGTGGTGAAGGTATTCATCCGGGATGGCGATCGCTGGAACCTGGCAGTAATCAGACCACATCGGTTCCATGGCCTTTGTGGCATGAATGATATCTTTACATTCGTTGAATCCCGGGGTGTGTTGTGATGCTGGGTAACTACTGTTGGTAGTGATGGCATGCAGCTGTTGAGACTGTGACGCACATTGGGTGCGATTCTGCTGCTGGATGCGCCGACGTTCTTGACGCCTCTGGAAACAACCGTTGGTGAAATCTTCTACAGATAGTGGATGGATGGACCAATAGAAACCCCGATTTCTTCTGCTGCGTTGCCCCTTGACGAAACACTCGTTGACGGAAAGGTTGTGACGAACGCTGATCCTCCAGGCGCACTTGGTCTTCTGATAGTAAGCATAATTGTCCAGAATCCATTGATAGATATCAGCCACAAGCATTTCACCGTCTGATGTACTCATAATGGCCTTAGCTATCATGGCAATGAATGAATCAGTTGGCTTTTGCTGAATGGCCAACGTGTTGACCGTTGCCGTCTTGGTTTGGTCATCATCACCATTAGAAACGGTCATGTAATCATCTTGTTCTGCAATCTGCAGAGCCTCTACTCGACAAGAGTAGCTGATGTTGTCAAAGAAATAATTGTTGTGGGGACCTGGACAAGGCGTGGCTACTTCTTGGGGAAGGTTGTAACAGTTTCCCATAAGCAAAAAACTCGTACCCACATATGATGCATTATCAGGCTCCGCCACGTTGTACAGAGTATGTTGGGACGTCACTGGTGACGATTGGGGACTCGGGTGTAGTGGTGAAGCGAATGATAGTTTATCGTCTTCCATGTCAGTAGAGCTGGGCTGGTGGTGATCCAGTGCCTTGAGTTCTGAGCTGGTACAAAACTGACAATCAGGCACCTCTAAATTGATGAGATCGCAACAGCTGTGAACAATATTGTCAATGTAGAAGTCTATATCAATGTCAGCAAACTCCGAAGATAGCGTCAGGTGCGCCTCCAAGTACTCCAAGCTATATTCAGCATGTGCGTGGTGACCGCTCTTCTGCGAATTGTGGGATCTCATACATCCTTCAAGAGCCATTTCTATGCTACTTAACTTGATATCGACAGCCGAAAAAGTATTCTAATGCCCTTCACAATGGAAGTACTTGACATCGAATGATGATGAACTAGACGGAGCAGATAATTTTAGACTTCACTTTTCGTGTCAATTTAATGTAATTGCAATTAACTTCTGACAAATTCCGATAAAGGTTGAGCATGGCCAGGTGATGACATCAATTAATTAACATCTGACGTCTGAGTATTTTGAGGTGTTGGTGACAGCAAGCAATCGAATGATACTCAATGTCTCACATTAATTGCAATAGTATAAAGACCACGTGTGCCACAAATTTGACGGACGACATGATTAGTTATAACAGTGGCATATGACATTTGCCTACAGCACGGATTCGAAGGGTTTCCGCTCTAACGGATGAACCGTAACTGGAGATGTAAAACAATATAACAGATGACAGAATCCTGCCACAGAACCGTTGACTAAATTAAATATGACTAAAAGGCGCATATTTTGGAAACTCTATTTGGTTTCATATTGAATTTATTAGGGTGAACATTACCATGAAATCGTAGGCAGCATATCATATGCAAATACCGTGAATTAAGAATGGTGTTGATCAAAGCTATGACATTGATCGTGTGCGAATTCCTCGAAGTCGGCGAAAGTATTGACTCAAATGTAATACTACCATTGTAGCGGCATATCATACGGCATATTTATTTGCGTGGCATATATGGTGTCACACATATTTGGGGATCACATATAACGCTTTTTGAAGCCCTGTGGCGTTTTTCGAGTACAACAACGCTGCATAAGAATCTGTGCTTGCGTGTTGAGCTGTCATTAGTCGCTATGCTAATTCTTACTAAATGTATACGGCATTTCGTCATAGATCGAACGGAGCCTTTTTGATTGAAATGGCGTTTGCTGGACGTAGTCGTTAAGTTATAGTTTACTGACTTCATTTTCCTCGATATATGCCGAGTTGGATGATATGGATTTGGACGAAGAGAATGAAAGGATTCATGTATATTGTGCATAAATAATGTTTTTATTGATTGATGATCTTATGTACAATGCATGTTATGAAATATTCGATACAATGTTACACAAACTCTTGGCAATCACTGCTAAATTATACACAGGACAACCAGTTTCTTGTATTAGTTAGACAGAAAAGTGGTGAAGGTATTCATCCGGGATGGCGATCGCTGGAACCTGGCAGTAATCAGACCACATCGGTTCCATGGCCTTTGTGGCATGAATGATATCTTTACATTCGTTGAATCCCGGCGTGTGTTGTGATGCTGGGTAACTACTGTCGGTAGTGATGGCATGCAGCTGTTGAGACTGTGACGCACATTGGGTGCGATTCTGCTGCTGGATGCGCCGACGGGCTTGACGCCTCTGGAAACAACCGTTGGTGAAATCTTCTACAGATAGTGGATGGATGGACCAATAGAAACCCCGATTTCCTTTGCTGCGTTGCCCCTTGACGAAACACTCGTTGACGGAGAGGTTGTGACGAACGCTGATCCTCCAGGCGCACTTGGTCGTCTGATAATAAGGATAATTGTCCAGAATCCATTGATAGATATCAGCCACAAGCATTTCACCGTCTGATGTACTCATAATGGCCTTAGCTATCATGGCAATGAATGAATCAGTTGGCTTTTGCTGAATGGCCAACATGTTGGCCGTTGCCGTCTTGGTTTCGTCATCATCACCATTAGAAACGGTCATGTAACCATCTTTTTCTGCAATCTGCGGAGCCTCTCCTCGACAAGAGTAGCTGATGTTGTCAAAGAAATAATTGTTGTGGGGACCTGGACAAGGCGTGGCTATTCTTTGTGGAAGGTTGCAACAGTTTCCCATAAGCAAGAAACTCGTATCCACATATGATGCATTATCAGGCTCCGCCACGTTGTACAGAGTATGTTGGTACGTCACTGGTGACGATTGGGGACTCGGGTGTAGTAGTGAAGCGAATGATAATTTATCATCTTCCATGTCAGTAGAGCTGGGCTGGTGGTGATCCAGTGCCTCGAGTTCTGAGCTGGTAAAAAGCTGACAATCAGGCACCTCTAAATTGATGAGATCCCAACAGCTGTGAACAATATCGTCAATGTAGAAGTCTATATCAATGTCAGCAAACTCCGAAGATAGCGTCAGGTGCGCCTCCAGGTACTCCAAGCTATATTCAGCATGTGCGTGGTGACCGCTCTTCTGCGAATTGTGGGATCTCATACATCCTTCAAGAGCCATTTCTATGCTACTTAACTTGATATCGACAGCCGATAAAGTATTCTCATGCCCTTCACAACGGCAGTGCTTGACATCGAATGATGATGAACTAGACGGAGCAGATAATTTTAGACTTCACTTTTCGTGTCAATTTAATGTAATTGCAATTAACTTCTGACAAATTCCGATAAACGTTGAGCATGGCCAGGTGATGACATCAATTAATTAACATCTGACGTCTGAGTATTTTGAGGTGTTGGTGACAGCAAGCAATCAAATGATGCTCAATGTCTCACATTAATTGCAATAGTATAAAGACCACGTGTGCCACAAATTTGACGGACGACATGATTAGTTATAACAGTGGCATATGACATTTGCCTACAGCACGGATTCGAAGGGTTTCCGCTCTAACGGATAAACCGTAACTGGAGATGTAAAACAATATAACAGATGACAGAATCCTGCCACAGAACCGTTGACTAAATTAAATATGACTAAAAGGCGCATATTTTGGAAACTCTATTTGGTTTCATATTGAATTTATTAGGGTGAACATTACCATGAAATCGTAGGCGGCATATCATATGCAAATACCGTGAAATAAGAATGGTGTTGATCACAGCTATGACATTGATCGTGTGCGAATTCCTCGAAGTCGGCGAAAGTATTGACTCAAATGTAATACTACCATTGTAGCGGCATATCATACGGCATATTTATTTGCGTGGCATAAATGGTGTCCCACATATTTGGGGATCATATATAACGCCTTTTGAAGCCCTGTGGCGTTTTTCGAGTACAACAACGCTGCATAAGAATCTGTGCTTGCGTGTTGAGCTGTATATAGTCGCTATGCTAATTCTTACTAAATGTATACGGCATTTCGTCATAGATCGAACGGAGCCTTTTTGATTGAAATGGCGTTTGCTGGACGTAGTCGTTAAGTTAAAGTTTACTGACTTCATTTTGCTCGATATACGCCGAGTTGGATGATATGGATTTTGACGAAGAGAATGAAGGGATTCATGTATATTGTGCATAAATAATGTTTTTATTGATTGATGATCTTATGTACAATGCATGTTATGAAATATTCGATACAATGTTACACAAACTCTTGGCAATCACTGCTAAATTATACACAGGACAACCAGTTTCTTGTATTAGTTAGACAGAAAAGTGGTGAAGGTATTCATCCGGGATGGCGATCGCTGGAACCTGGCAGTAATCAGACCACATCGGTTCCATGGCCTTTGTGGCATGAATGATATCTTTACATTCGTTGAATCCCGGGGTGTGTTGTGATGCTGGGTAACTACTGTTGGTAGTGATGGCATGCAGCTGTTGAGACTGTGACGCACATTGGGTGCGATTCTGCTGCTGGATGCGCCGACGTTCTTGACGCCTCTGGAAACAACCGTTGGTGAAATCTTCTACAGATAGTGGATGGATGGACCAATAGAAACCCCGATTTCTTCTGCTGCGTTGCCCCTTGACGAAACACTCGTTGACGGAAAGGTTGTGACGAACGCTGATCCTCCAGGCGCACTTGGTCTTCTGATAGTAAGCATAATTGTCCAGAATCCATTGATAGATATCAGCCACAAGCATTTCACCGTCTGATGTACTCATAATGGCCTTAGCTATCATGGCAATGAATGAATCAGTTGGCTTTTGCTGAATGGCCAACGTGTTGACCGTTGCCGTCTTGGTTTGGTCATCATCACCATTAGAAACGGTCATGTAATCATCTTGTTCTGCAATCTGCAGAGCCTCTACTCGACAAGAGTAGCTGATGTTGTCAAAGAAATAATTGTTGTGGGGACCTGGACAAGGCGTGGCTACTTCTTGGGGAAGGTTGTAACAGTTTCCCATAAGCAAAAAACTCGTACCCACATATGATGCATTATCAGGCTCCGCCACGTTGTACAGAGTATGTTGGGACGTCACTGGTGACGATTGGGGACTCGGGTGTAGTGGTGAAGCGAATGATAGTTTATCGTCTTCCATGTCAGTAGAGCTGGGCTGGTGGTGATCCAGTGCCTTGAGTTCTGAGCTGGTACAAAGCTGACAATCAGGCACCTCTAAATTGATGAGATCGCAACAGCTGTGAACAATATTGTCAATGTAGAAGTCTATATCAATGTCAGCAAACTCCGAAGATAGCGTCAGGTGCGCCTCCAAGTACTCCAAGCTATATTCAGCATGTGCGTGGTGACCGCTCTTCTGCGAATTGTGGGATCTCATACATCCTTCAAGAGCCATTTCTATGCTACTTAACTTGATATCGACAGCCGAAAAAGTATTCTAATGCCCTTCACAATGGAAGTACTTGACATCGAATGATGATGAACTAGACGGAGCAGATAATTTTAGACTTCACTTTTCGTGTCAATTTAATGTAATTGCAATTAACTTCTGACAAATTCCGATAAAGGTTGAGCATGGCCAGGTGATGACATCAATTAATTAACATCTGACGTCTGAGTATTTTGAGGTGTTGGTGACAGCAAGCAATCGAATGATACTCAATGTCTCACATTAATTGCAATAGTATAAAGACCACGTGTGCCACAAATTTGACGGACGACATGATTAGTTATAACAGTGGCATATGACATTTGCCTACAGCACGGATTCGAAGGGTTTCCGCTCTAACGGATGAACCGTAACTGGAGATGTAAAACAATATAACAGATGACAGAATCCTGCCACAGAACCGTTGACTAAATTAAATATGACTAAAAGGCGCATATTTTGGAAACTCTATTTGGTTTCATATTGAATTTATTAGGGTGAACATTACCATGAAATCGTAGGCAGCATATCATATGCAAATACCGTGAATTAAGAATGGTGTTGATCAAAGCTATGACATTGATCGTGTGCGAATTCCTCGAAGTCGGCGAAAGTATTGACTCAAATGTAATACTACCATTGTAGCGGCATATCATACGGCATATTTATTTGCGTGGCATATATGGTGTCACACATATTTGGGGATCACATATAACGCTTTTTGAAGCCCTGTGGCGTTTTTCGAGTACAACAACGCTGCATAAGAATCTGTGCTTGCGTGTTGAGCTGTCATTAGTCGCTATGCTAATTCTTACTAAATGTATACGGCATTTCGTCATAGATCGAACGGAGCCTTTTTGATTGAAATGGCGTTTGCTGGACGTAGTCGTTAAGTTATAGTTTACTGACTTCATTTTCCTCGATATATGCCGAGTTGGATGATATGGATTTGGACGAAGAGAATGAAAGGATTCATGTATATTGTGCATAAATAATGTTTTTATTGATTGATGATCTTATGTACAATGCATGTTATGAAATATTCGATACAATGTTACACAAACTCTTGGCAATCACTGCTAAATTATACACAGGACAACCAGTTTCTTGTATTAGTTAGACAGAAAAGTGGTGAAGGTATTCATCCGGGATGGCGATCGCTGGAACCTGGCAGTAATCAGACCACATCGGTTCCATGGCCTTTGTGGCATGAATGATATCTTTACATTCGTTGAATCCCGGCGTGTGTTGTGATGCTGGGTAACTACTGTCGGTAGTGATGGCATGCAGCTGTTGAGACTGTGACGCACATTGGGTGCGATTCTGCTGCTGGATGCGCCGACGGGCTTGACGCCTCTGGAAACAACCGTTGGTGAAATCTTCTACAGATAGTGGATGGATGGACCAATAGAAACCCCGATTTCCTTTGCTGCGTTGCCCCTAGACGAAACACTCGTTGACGGAGAGGTTGTGACGAACGCTGATCCTCCAGGCGCACTTGGTCGTCTGATAATAAGGATAATTGTCCAGAAACCATTGATAGATATCAGCCACAAGCATTTCACCGTCTGATGTACTCATAATGGCCTTAGCTATCATGGCAATGAATGAATCAGTTGGCTTTTGCTGAATGGCCAACATGTTGGCCGTTGCCGTCTTGGTTTCGTCATCATCACCATTAGAAACGGTCATGTAACCATCTTTTTCTGCAATCTGCGGAACCTCTCCTCGACAAGAGTAGCTGATGTTGTCAAAGAAATAATTGTTGTGGGGACCTGGACAAGGCGTGGCTATTCTTTGTGGAAGGTTGCAACAGTTTCCCATAAGCAAGAAACTCGTATCCACATATGATGCATTATCAGGCTCCGCCACGTTGTACAGAGTATGTTGGTACGTCACTGGTGACGATTGGGGACTCGGGTGTAGTAGTGAAGCGAATGATAATTTATCATCTTCCATGTCAGTAGAGCTGGGCTGGTGGTGATCCAGTGCCTCGAGTTCTGAGCTGGTAAAAAGCTGACAATCAGGCACCTCTAAATTGATGAGATCCCAACAGCTGTGAACAATATCGTCAATGTAGAAGTCTATATCAATGTCAGCAAACTCCGAAGATAGCGTCAGGTGCGCCTCCAGGTACTCCAAGCTATATTCAGCATGTGCGTGGTGACCGCTCTTCTGCGAATTGTGGGATCTCATACATCCTTCAAGAGCCATTTCTATGCTACTTAACTTGATATCGACAGCCGATAAAGTATTCTCATGCCCTTCACAACGGCAGTGCTTGACATCGAATGATGATGAACTAGACGGAGCAGATAATTTTAGACTTCACTTTTCGTGTCAATTTAATGTAATTGCAATTAACTTCTGACAAATTCCGATAAACGTTGAGCATGGCCAGGTGATGACATCAATTAATTAACATCTGACGTCTGAGTATTTTGAGGTGTTGGTGACAGCAAGCAATCGAATGATGCTCAATGCCTCACATTAATTGCAATGGTATAAAGACCACGTGTGCCACAAATTTGACGGACGACATGATTAGTTATAACAGTGGCATATGACATTTGCCTACAGCACAGATTCGAAGGGTCTCCGCTCTAACGGATGAACCGTAACTGGGGATGTAAAACAATATAACAGATGACATAGAATCCTGCCACAGAACCGTTGACTAAATTAAATATGACTAAAAGGCGCATATTTTGGAAACTCTATTTGGTTTCATATTGAATTTATTAGGGTGAACATTACCATGAAATCGTTGGCGGCATATCATATGCAAATACCGTGAAATAAGAATGGTGTTGATCAAAGCTATGACATTGATCGTGTGCGAATTCCTCGAAGTCGGCGAAAGTATTGACTCAAATGTAATACTACCATTGTAGCGGCATATCATACGGCATATTTATTTGCGTGGCATAAATGGTGTCCCACATATTTGGGGATCATATATAACGCCTTTTGAAGCCCTGTGGCGTTTTTCGAGTACAACAACGCTGCATAAGAATCTGTGCTTGCGTGTTGAGCTGTATATAGTCGCTATGCTAATTCTTACTAAATGTATACGGCATTTCGTCATAGATCGAACGGAGCCTTTTTGATTGAAATGGCGTTTGCTGGACGTAGTCGTTAAGTTATAGTTTACTGACTTCATTTTGCTCGATATACGCCGAGTTGGATGATATGGATTTTGACGAAGAGAATGAAGGGATTCATGTATATTGTGCATAAATAATGTTTTTATTGATTGATGATCTTATGTACAATGCATGTTATGAAATATTCGATACAATGTTACACAAACTCTTGGCAATCACTGCTAAATTATACACAGGACAACCAGTTTCTTGTATTAGTTAGACAGAAAAGTGGTGAAGGTATTCATCCGGGATGGCGATCGCTGGAACCTGGCAGTAATCAGACCACATCGGTTCCATGGCCTTTGTGGCATGAATGATATCTTTACATTCGTTGAATCCCGGCGTGTGTTGTGATGCTGGGTAACTACTGTTGGTAGTGATGGCATGCAGCTGTTGAGACTGTGACGCACATTGGGCGCGATTCTGCTGCTGGATGCGCCGACGTTCTTGACGCCTCTGGAAACAACCGTTGGTGAAATCTTCTACAGATAGTGGATGGATGGACCAATAGAAACCCCGATTTCTTCTGCTGCGTTGCCCCTTGACGAAACACTCGTTGACGGAAAGGTTGTGACGAACGCTGATCCTCCAGGCGCACTTGGTCTTCTGATAGTAAGCATAATTGTCCAGAATCCATTGATAGATATCAGCCACAAGCATTTCACCGTCTGATGTACTCATAATGGCCTTAGCTATCATGGCAATGAATGAATCAGTTGGCTTTTGCTGAATGGCCAACGTGTTGACCGTTGCCGTCTTGGTTTGGTCATCATCACCATTAGAAACGGTCATGTAATCATCTTGTTCTGCAATCTGCAGAGCCTCTACTCCACAAGAGTAGCTGATGTTGTCAAAGAAATAATTGTTGTGGGGACCTGGACAAGGCGTGGCTACTTCTTGGGGAAGGTTGTAACAGTTTCCCATAAGCAAAAAACTCGTACCCACATATGATGCATTATCAGGCTCCGCCACGTTGTACAGAGTATGTTGGGACGTCACTGGTGACGATTGGGGACTCGGGTGTAGTGGTGAAGCGAATGATAGTTTATCGTCTTCCATGTCAGTAGAGCTGGGCTGGTGGTGATCCAGTGCCTTGAGTTCTGAGCTGGTACAAAGCTGACAATCAGGCACCTCTAAATTGATGAGATCGCAACAGCTGTGAACAATATTGTCAATGTAGAAGTCTATATCAATGTCAGCAAACTCCGAAGATAGCGTCAGGTGCGCCTCCAAGTACTCCAAGCTATATTCAGCATGTGCGTGGTGACCGCTCTTCTGCGAATTGTGGGATCTCATACATCCTTCAAGAGCCATTTCTATGCTACTTAACTTGATATCGACAGCCGAAAAAGTATTCTAATGCCCTTCACAATGGAAGTACTTGACATCGAATGATGATGAACTAGACGGAGCAGATCATTTTATACTTCACTTTTCGTGTCAATTTAATGTAATTGCAATTAACTTCTGACAAATTCCGATAAAGGTTGAGCATGGCCAGGTGATGACATCAATTAATTAACATCTGACGTCTGAGTATTTTAAGGTGTTGGTGACAGCAAGCAATCGAATGATGCTCAATGTCTCACATTAATTGCAATAGTATAAAGACCACGTGTGCCACAAATTTGACGGACGACATGATTAGTTATAACAGTGGCATATGACATTTGCCTACAGCACGGATTCGAAGGGTTTCCGCTCTAACGGATGAACCGTAACTGGAGATGTAAAACAATATAACAGATGACAGAATCCTTCCACAGAACCGTTGACTAAATTAAATATGACTAAAAGGCGCATATTTTGGAAACTCTATTTGGTTTCATATTGAATTTATTAGGGTGAACATTACCATGAAATCGTAGGCGGCATATCATATGCAAATACCGTGAAATAAGAATGGTGTTGATCAAAGCTATGACATTGATCGTGTGCGAATTCCTCGAAGTCGGCGAAAGTATTGACTCAAATGTAATACTACCATTGTAGCGGCATATCATACGGCATATTTATTGGCGTGGCATATATGGTGTCACACATATTTGGGGATCACATATAACGCTTTTTGAAGCCCTGTGGCGTTTTTCGAGTACAACAACGCTGCATAAGAATCTGTGCTTGCGTGTTGAGCTGTAATTAGTCGCTATGCTAATTCTTACTAAATGTATACGGCATTTCGTCATAGATCGAACGGAGCCTTTTTGATTGAAATGGCGTTTGCTGGACGTAGTCGTTAAGTTATAGTTTACTGACTTCATTTTCCTCGATATATGCCGAGTTGGATGATATGGATTTGGACGAAGAGAATGAAAGGATTCATGTATATTGTGCATAAATAATGTTTTTATTGATTGATGATCTTATGTACAATGCATGTTATGAAATATTCGATACAATGTTACACAAACTCTTGGCAATCACTGCTAAATTATACACAGGACAACCAGTTTCTTGTATTAGTTAGACAGAAAAGTGGTGAAGGTATTCATCCGGG
This sequence comes from Arenicola marina, assembly GCA_964019135.1. NCBI lineage: Eukaryota > Metazoa > Annelida > Polychaeta > Arenicolidae > Arenicola > Arenicola marina. The sequence goes on along the minus strand of OZ025252.1, from coordinate 46,246,107 downwards.
ATGGCGATCGCTGGAACCTGGCAGTAATCAGACCACATCGGTTCCATGGCCTTTGTGGCATGAATGATATCTTTACATTCGTTGAATCCCGGCGTGTGTTGTGATGCTGGGTAACTACTGTTGGTAGTGATGGCATGCAGCTGTTGAGACTGTGACGCACATTGGGAGCGATTCTGCTGCTGGATGCGCCGACGTGCTTGACGCCTCTGGAAACAACCGTTGGTGAAATCTTCTACAGATAGTGGATGGATGGACCAATAGAAACCTCGATTTCTTCTGCTGCGTTGCCCCTTGACGAAACACTCGTTGACGGAAAGGTTGTGACGAACGCTGATCCTCCAGGCGCACTTGGTCGTCTGATAGTAAGCATAATTGTCCAGAATCCATTGATAGATATCAGCCACAAGCATTTCACCGTCTGATGTACTCATAATGGCCTTAGCTATCATGGCAATGAATGAATCAGTTGGCTTTTGCTGAATGGCCAACGTGTTGACCGTTGCCGTCTTGGTTTGGTCATCATCACCATTAGAAACGGTCATGTAATCATCTTGTTCTGCAATCTGCAGAGCCTCTACTCGACAAGAGTAGCTGATGTTGTCAAAGAAATAATTGTTGTGGGTTCCTGGACAAGGCGTGGCTATTCTTTGTGGAAGGTTGTAACAGTTTCCCATAAGCAAGAAACTCGTATCCACATATGATGCATTATCAGGCTCCGCCACGTTGTACAGAGTATGTTGGGACGTCACTGGTGACGATTGGGGACTCGGGTGTAGTGTTGAAGCGAATGATAGTTTATCGTCTTCCAGGTCAGTAGAGCTGGGCTGGTCGTGATTCAGTGCCTTGAGTTCTGAGCTGGTAAAAAGCTTACAATCAGGCACCTCTAAATTGATGAGATCCCAACAGCTGTGAACAATATCGTCAATGTAGAAGTCTATATCAATGTCAGCAAACTCCGAAGATAGCGTCAGGTGCGCCTCCAGGTACTCCAAGCTATATTCAGCATGTGCGTGGTGACCGCTCTTCTGCGAATTGTGGGATCTCATACATCCTTCAAGAGCCATTTCTATGCTACTTAACTTGATATCGACAGCCGATAAAGTATTCTAATGCCCTTCACAACGGCAGTGCTTGACATCGAATGATGATGAACTAGACGGAGCAGATAATTTTAGACTTCACTTTTCGTGTCAATTTAATGTAATTGCAATTAACTTCTGACAAATTCCGATAAACGTTGAGCATGGCCAGGTGATGACATCAATTAATTAACATCTGACGTCTGAGTATTTTGAGGTGTTGGTGACAGCAAGCAATCGAATGATGCTCAATGCCTCACATTAATTGCAATGGTATAAAGACCACGTGTGCCACAAATTTGACGGACGACATGATTAGTTATAACAGTGGCATATGACATTTGCCTACAGCACGGATTCGAAGGGTCTCCGCTCTAACGGATGAACCGTAACTGGGGATGTAAAACAATATAACAGATGACATAAAATCCTGCCACAGAACCGTTGACTAAATTAAATATGACTAAAAGGCGCATATTTTGGAAACTCTATTTGGTTTCATATTGAATTTATTAGGGTGAACATTACCATGAAATCGTTGGCGGCATATCATATGCAAATACCGTGAAATAAGAATGGTGTTGATCAAAGCTATGACATTGATCGTGTGCGAATTCCTCGAAGTCGGCGAAAGTATTGACTCAAATGTAATACTACCATTGTAGCGGCATATCATACGGCATATTTATTTGCGTGGCATAAATGGTGTCCCACATATTTGGGGATCATATATAACGCCTTTTGAAGCCCTGTGGCGTTTTTCGAGTACAACAACGCTGCATAAGAATCTGTGCTTGCGTGTTGAGCTGTATATAGTCGCTATGCTAATTCTTACTAAATGTATACGGCATTTCGTCATAGATCGAACGGAGCCTTTTTGATTGAAATGGCGTTTGCTGGACGTAGTCGTTAAGTTATAGTTTACTGACTTCATTTTCCTCGATATATGCCGAGTTGGATGATATGGATTTGGACGAAGAGAATGAAGGGATTCATGTATATTGTGCATAAATAATGTTTTTATTGATTGATGATCTTATGTACAATGCATGTTATGAAATATTCGATACAATGTTACACAAACTCTTGGCAATCACTGCTAAATTATACACAGGACAACCAGTTTCTTGTATTAGTTAGACAGAAAAGTGGTGAAGGTATTCATCCGGGATGGCGATCGCTGGAACCTGGCAGTAATCAGACCACATCGGTTCCATGGCCTTTGTGGCATGAATGATATCTTTACATTCGTTGAATCCCGGGGTGTGTTGTGATGCTGGGTAACTACTGTTGGTAGTGATGGCATGCAGCTGTTGAGACTGTGACGCACATTGGGTGCGATTCTGCTGCTGGATGCGCCGACGTGCTTGACGCCTCTGGAAACAACCGTTGGTGAAATCTTCTACAGATAGTGGATGGATGGACCAATAGAAACCCCGATTTCTTCTGCTGCGTTGCCCCTTGACGAAACACTCGTTGACGGAAAGGTTGTGACGAACGCTGATCCTCCAGGCGCACTTGGTCTTCTGATAGTAAGGATAATTGTCCAGAATCCATTGATAGATATCAGCCACAAGCATTTCACCGTCTGATGTACTCATAATGGCCTTAGCTATCATGGCAATGAATGAATCAGTTGGCTTTTGCTGAATGGCCAACGTGTTGACCGTTGCCGTCTTGATTTCGTCATCATCACCGTTAGAAACGGTCATGTAACCATCTTTTTCTGCAATCTGCGGAGCCTCTCCTCGACAAGAGTAGCTGATGTTGTCAAAGAAATAATTGTTGTGGGGACCTGGACAAGGCGTGGCTATTCTTTGTGGAAGGTTGCAACAGTTTCCCATAAGCAAGAAACTCGTATCCACATATGATGCATTATCAGGCTCCGCCACGTTGTACAGAGTATGTTGGTACGTCACTGGTGACGATTGGGGACTCGGGTGTAGTAGTGAAGCGAATGATAATTTATCATCTTCCATGTCAGTAGAGCTGGGCTGGTGGTGATCCAGTGCCTCGAGTTCTGAGCTGGTCAAAAGCTGACAATCAGGCACCTCTAAATTGATGAGATCCCAACAGCTGTGAACAATATCGTCAATGTAGAAGTCTATATCAATGTCAGCAAACTCCGAAGATAGCGTCAGGTGCGCCTCCAGGTACTCCAAGCTATATTCAGCATGTGCGTGGTGACCGCTCTTCTGCGAATTGTGGGATCTCATACATCCTTCAAGAGCCATTTCTATGCTACTTAACTTGATATCGACAGCCGATAAAGTATTCTCATGCCCTTCACAACGGCAGTGCTTGACATCGAATGATGATGAACTAGACGGAGCAGATAATTTTAGACTTCACTTTTCGTGTCAATTTAATGTAATTGCAATTAACTTCTGACAAATTCCGATAAACGTTGAGCATGGCCAGGTGATGACATCAATTAATTAACATCTGACGTCTGAGTATTTTGAGGTGTTGGTGACAGCAAGCAATCGAATGATGCTCAATGCCTCACATTAATTGCAATGGTATAAAGACCACGTGTGCCACAAATTTGACGGACGACATGATTAGTTATAACAGTGGCATATGACATTTGCCTACAGCACAGATTCGAAGGGTCTCCGCTCTAACGGATGAACCGTAACTGGGGATGTAAAACAATATAACAGATGACATAGAATCCTGCCACAGAACCGTTGACTAAATTAAATATGACTAAAAGGCGCATATTTTGGAAACTCTATTTGGTTTCATATTGAATTTATTAGGGTGAACATTACCATGAAATCGTTGGCGGCATATCATATGCAAATACCGTGAAATAAGAATGGTGTTGATCAAAGCTATGACATTGATCGTGTGCGAATTCCTCGAAGTCGGCGAAAGTATTGACTCAAATGTAATACTACCATTGTAGCGGCATATCATACGGCATATTTATTTGCGTGGCATAAATGGTGTCCCACATATTTGGGGATCATATATAACGCCTTTTGAAGCCCTGTGGCGTTTTTCGAGTACAACAACGCTGCATAAGAATCTGTGCTTGCGTGTTGAGCTGTATATAGTCGCTATGCTAATTCTTACTAAATGTATACGGCATTTCGTCATAGATCGAACGGAGCCTTTTTGATTGAAATGGCGTTTGCTGGACGTAGTCGTTAGGTTAAAGTTTACTGACTTCATTTTGCTCGATATACGCCGAGTTGGATGATATGGATTTTGACGAAGAGAATGAAGGGATTCATGTATATTGTGCATAAATAATGTTTTTATTGATTGATGATCTTATGTACAATGCATGTTATGAAATATTCGATACAATGTTACACAAACTCTTGGCAATCACTGCTAAATTATACACAGGACAACCAGTTTCTTGTATTAGTTAGACAGAAAAGTGGTGAAGGTATTCATCCGGGATGGCGATCGCTGGAACCTGGCAGTAATCAGACCACATCGGTTCCATGGCCTTTGTGGCATGAATGATATCTTTACATTCGTTGAATCCCGGCGTGTGTTGTGATGCTGGGTAACTACTGTTGGTAGTGATGGCATGCAGCTGTTGAGACTGTGACGCATATTGGGCGCGATTCTGCTGCTGGATGCGCCGACGTTCTTGACGCCTCTGGAAACAACCGTTGGTGAAATCTTCTACAGATAGTGGATGGATGGACCAATAGAAACCCCGATTTCTTCTGCTGCGTTGCCCCTTGACGAAACACTCGTTGACGGAAAGGTTGTGACGAACGCTGATCCTCCAGGCGCACTTGGTCTTCTGATAGTAAGCATAATTGTCCAGAATCCATTGATAGATATCAGCCACAAGCATTTCACCGTCTGATGTACTCATAATGGCCTTAGCTATCATGGCAATGAATGAATCAGTTGGCTTTTGCTGAATGGCCAACGTGTTGACCGTTGCCGTCTTGGTTTGGTCATCATCACCATTAGAAACGGTCATGTAATCATCTTGTTCTGCAATCTGCAGAGCCTCTACTCCACAAGAGTAGCTGATGTTGTCAAAGAAATAATTGTTGTGGGGACCTGGACAAGGCGTGGCTACTTCTTGGGGAAGGTTGTAACAGTTTCCCATAAGCAAAAAACTCGTACCCACATATGATGCATTATCAGGCTCCGCCACGTTGTACAGAGCATGTTGGGACGTCACTGGTGACGATTGGGGACTCGGGTGTAGTGGTGAAGCGAATGATAGTTTATCGTCTTCCATGTCAGTAGAGCTGGGCTGGTGGTGATCCAGTGCCTTGAGTTCTGAGCTGGTACAAAGCTGACAATCAGGCACCTCTAAATTGATGAGATCGCAACAGCTGTGAACAATATTGTCAATGTAGAAGTCTATATCAATGTCAGCAAACTCCGAAGATAGCGTCAGGTGCGCCTCCAAGTACTCCAAGCTATATTCAGCATGTGCGTGGTGACCGCTCTTCTGCGAATTGTGGGATCTCATACATCCTTCAAGAGCCATTTCTATGCTACTTAACTTGATATCGACAGCCGAAAAAGTATTCTAATGCCCTTCACAATGGAAGTACTTGACATCGAATGATGATGAACTAGACGGAGCAGATCATTTTATACTTCACTTTTCGTGTCAATTTAATGTAATTGCAATTAACTTCTGACAAATTCCGATAAAGGTTGAGCATGGCCAGGTGATGACATCAATTAATTAACATCTGACGTCTGAGTATTTTGAGGTGTTGGTGACAGCAAGCAATCGAATGCTGCTCAATGTCTCACATTAATTGCAATAGTATAAAGACCACGTGTGCCACAAATTTGACGGACGACATGATTAGTTATAACAGTGGCATATGACATTTGCCTACAGCACGGATTCGAAGGGTTTCCGCTCTAACGGATGAACCGTAACTGGAGATGTAAAACAATATAACAGATGACAGAATCCTTCCACAGAACCGTTGACTAAATTAAATATGACTAAAAGGCGCATATTTTGGAAACTCTATTTGGTTTCATATTGAATTTATTAGGGTGAACATTACCATGAAATCGTAGGCGGCATATCATATGCAAATACCGTGAAATAAGAATGGTGTTGATCAAAGCTATGACATTGATCGTGTGCGAATTCCTCGAAGTCGGCGAAAGTATTGACTCAAATGTAATACTACCATTGTAGCGGCATATCATACGGCATATTTATTGGCGTGGCATATATGGTGTCACACATATTTGGGGATCACATATAACGCTTTTTGAAGCCCTGTGGCGTTTTTCGAGTACAACAACGCTGCATAAGAATCTGTGCTTGCGTGTTGAGCTGTAATTAGTCGCTATGCTAATTCTTACTAAATGTATACGGCATTTCGTCATAGATCGAACGGAGCCTTTTTGATTGAAATGGCGTTTGCTGGACGTAGTCGTTAAGTTATAGTTTACTGACTTCATTTTCCTCGATATATGCCGAGTTGGATGATATGGATTTGGACGAAGAGAATGAAGGGATTCATGTATATTGTGCATAAATAATGTTTTTATTGATTGATGATCTTATGTACAATGCATGTTATGAAATATTCGATACAATGTTACACAAACTCTTGGCAATCACTGCTAAATTATACACAGGACAACCAGTTTCTTGTATTAGTTAGACAGAAAAGTGGTGAAGGTATTCATCCGGGATGGCGATCGCTGGAACCTGGCAGTAATCAGACCACATCGGTTCCATGGCCTTTGTGGCATGAATGATATCTTTACATTCGTTGAATCCCGGGGTGTGTTGTGATGCTGGGTAACTACTGTTGGTAGTGATGGCATGCAGCTGTTGAGACTGTGACGCACATTGGGTGCGATTCTGCTGCTGGATGCGCCGACGTGCTTGACGCCTCTGGAAACAACCGTTGGTGAAATCTTCTACAGATAGTGGATGGATGGACCAATAGAAACCCCGATTTCTTCTGCTGCGTTGCCCCTTGACGAAACACTCGTTGACGGAAAGGTTGTGACGAACGCTGATCCTCCAGGCGCACTTGGTCTTCTGATAGTAAGGATAATTGTCCAGAATCCATTGATAGATATCAGCCACAAGCATTTCACCGTCTGATGTACTCATAATGGCCTTAGCTATCATGGCAATGAATGAATCAGTTGGCTTTTGCTGAATGGCCAACGTGTTGACCGTTGCCGTCTTGATTTGGTCATCATCACCATTAGAAACGGTCACGTAATCATCTTGTTCTGCAATCTGCAGAGCCTCTACTCGACAAGAGTAGCTGATGTTGTCAAAGAAATAATTTTTGTGGGGACCTGGACAAGGCGTGGCTATTTCTTGTGGAAGGTTGTAACAGTTTCCCATAAGCAAGAAACTCGTATCCACATATGATGCATTATCAGGCTCCGCCACGTTGTACAGAGTATGTTGGGACGTCACTGGTGACGATTGGGGACTCGGGTGTAGTGGTGAAGCGAATGATAGTTTATCGTCTTCCATGTCAGTAGAGCTGGGCTGGTGGTGATCCAGTGCCTTGAGTTCTGAGCTGGTACAAAGCTGACAATCAGGTACCTCTAAATTGATGAGATCGCAACAGCTGTGAACAATATTGTCAATGTAGAAGTCTATATCAATGTCAGCAAACTCCGAAGATAACGTCAGGTGCGCCTCCAAGTACTCCAAGCTATATTCAGCATGTGCGTGGTGACCGCTCTTCTGCGAATTGTGGGATCTCATACATCCTTCAAGAGCCATTTCTATGCTACTTAACTTGATATCGACAGCCGATAAAGTATTCTAATGCCCTTCACAATGGCAGTGCTTGACATCGAATGATGATGAACTAGACGGAGCAGATCATTTTATACTTCACTTTTCGTGTCAATTTAATGTAATTGCAATTAACTTCTGAAACATTCCGATAAACGTTTAATATGGCCAGGTGATGACATCAATTGATTAACATCTGACATCTGAGTATTTTGAGGTGTTGGTGACAGCAAGCAATCGAATGATGCTCAATGCCTCACATTAATTGCAATAGTATAAAGACCACGTGTAGCACAAATTTGATGGACGACATGATTAGTTATAACAGTGGCATATGACATTTGCCTACAGCACGGATTCGAAGGGTTTCCGCTCTAACGGATGAACCGTAACTGGGGATGTAAAACAATATAACAGATGACATAGAATCCTGCCACAGAACCGTTGACTAAATTAAATATGACTAAAAGGCGCATATTTTGGAAACTCTGTTTGGTTTCATATTGAATTTATTAGGTTGAACATTACCATGAAATCGTAGGCGGCATATCATATGCAAATACCATGAAATAAGAATGGTGTTGATCCAAGCTATGACATTGATCGTGTGAGAATTCCTCGAAGTCGGCGAAAGTATTGACTCAAATGTAATACTACCATTGTAGCGGCATATCATAAGGCACATTTATTTGCGTGGCATATATGGTGTCACACATATTTGGGGATCATATATAACGCTTTTTGAAGCCCGGTGGCGTTTTTCGAGTACAACAACGCTGCATAAGAATCTGTGCTTGCGTGTTGAGCTGTAATTAGTCGCTATGCTAATTCTTACTAAATGTATACGGCATTTCGTCATAGATCGAACGGAGCCTTTTTGATTGAAATGGCGTTTGCTGGACGTAGTCGTTAAGTTATAGTTTACTGACTTCATTTTCCTCGATATATGCCGAGTTGGATGATATGGATTTGGACAAAGAGAATGAAAGGATTCATGTATATTGTGCATAAATAATGTTTTTATTGATTGATGATCTTATGTACAATGCATGTTATGAAATATTCGATACAATGTTACACAAACTCTTGGCAATCACTGCTAAATTATACACAGGACAACCAGTTTCTTGTATTAGTTAGACAGAAAAGTGGTGAAGGTATTCATCCGGGATGGCGATCGCTGGAACCTGGCAGTAATCAGACCACATCGGTTTCATGGCCTTTGTGGCATGAATGATATCTTTACATTCGTTGAATCCCGGCGTGTGTTGTGATGCTGGGTAACTACTGTTGGTAGTGATGGCATGCAGCTGTTGAGACTGTGACGCACATTGGGAGCGATTCTGCTGCTGGATGCGCCGACGTGCTTGACGCCTCTGGAAACAACCGTTGGTGAAATCTTCTACAGATAGTGGATGGATGGACCAATAGAAACCCCGATTTCTTCTGCTGCGTTGCCCCTTGACGAAACACTCGTTGACGGAAAGGTTGTGACGAACGCTGATCCTCCAGGCGCACTTGGTCGTCTGATAGTAAGCATAATTGTCCAGAATCCATTGATAGATATCAGCCACAAGCATTTCACCGTCTGATGTACTCATAATGGCCTTAGCTATCATGGCAATGAATGAATCAGTTGGCTTTTGCTGAATGGCCAACGTGTTGACCGTTGCCGTCTTGGTTTGGTCATCATCACCATTAGAAACGGTCATGTAATCATCTTGTTCTGCAATCTGCAGAGCCTCTACTCGACAAGAGTAGCTGATGTTGTCAAAGAAATAATTGTTGTGGGGACCTGGACAAGGCGTGGCTATTCTTTGTGGAAGGTTGTAACAGTTTCCCATAAGCAAGAAACTCGTATCCACATATGATGCATTATCAGGCTCCGCCACGTTGTACAGAGTATGTTGGGACGTCACTGGTGACGATTGGGGACTCGGGTGTAGTGGTGAAGCGAATGATAGTTTATCGTCTTCCAGGTCAGTAGAGCTGGGCTGGTCGTGATCCAGTGCCTTGAGTTCTGAGCTGGTAAAAAGCTTACAATCAGGCACCTCTAAATTGATGAGATCCCAACAGCTGTGAACAATATTGTCAATGTAGAAGTCTATATCAATGTCAGCAAACTCCGAAGATAACGTCAGGTGCGCATTCAAGTACTCCAAGCTATATTCAGCATGTGCGTGGTGACCGCTCTTCTGCGAATTGTGGGATCTCATACATCCTTCAAGAGCCATTTCTATGCTACTTAACTTGATATCGACAGCCGATAAAGTATTCTAATGCCCTTCACAATGGCAGTGCTTGACATCGAATGATGATGAACTAGACGGAGCAGATCATTTTATACTTCACTTTTCGTGTCAATTTAATGTAATTGCAATTAACTTCTGAAACATTCCGATAAACGTTTAATATGGCCAGGTGATGACATCAATTGATTAACATCTGACATCTGAGTATTTTGAGGTGTTGGTGACAGCAAGCAATCGAATGATGCTCAATGCCTCACATTAATTGCAATAGTATAAAGACCACGTGTAGCACAAATTTGATGGACGACATGATTAGTTATAACAGTGGCATATGACATTTGCCTACAGCACGGATTCGAAGGGTTTCCGCTCTAACGGATGAACCGTAACTGGGGATGTAAAACAATATAACAGATGACATAGAATCCTGCCACAGAACCGTTGACTAAATTAAATATGACTAAAAGGCGCATATTTTGGAAACTCTATTTGGTTTCATATTGAATTTATTAGGGTGAACATTGCCATGAAATCGTTGGCGGCATATCATATGCAAATACCGTGAAATAAGAATGGTGTTGATCAAAGCTATGACATTGATCGTGTGCGAATTCCTCGAAGTCGGCGAAAGTATTGACTCAAATGTTAGACTACCATTGTAGCGGCATATGATACGGCATATTTATTTGCGTGGCATAAATGGTGTCCCACATATTTGGGGATCATATATAACGCCTTTTGAAGCCCTGTGGCGTTTTTCGAGTACAACAACGCTGCATAAGAATCTGTGCTTGCGTGTTGAGCTGTATATAGTCGCTATGCTAATTCTTACTAAATGTATACGGCATTTCGTCATAGATCGAACGGAGCCTTTTTGATTGAAATGGCGTTTGCTGGACGTAGTCGTTAAGTTATAGTTTACTGACTTCATTTTCCTCGATATATGCCGAGTTGGATGATATGGATTTGGACGAAGAGAATGAAGGGATTCATGTATATTGTGCATAAATAATGTTTTTATTGATTGATGATCTTATGTACAATGCATGTTATGAAATATTCGATACAATGTTACACAAACTGTTGCCAATCACTGCTAAATTATACACACGACAACCAGTTTCTTGTATTAGTTAGACAGAAAAGTGGTGAAGCTATTCATCCGGGATGGCGATCGCTGGAACCTGGCAGTAATCAGACCACATCGGTTCCATGGCCTTTGTGGCATGAATGATATCTTTACATTCGTTGAATCCCGGGGTGTGTGGTGATGCTGGGTAACTACTGTCGGTAGTGATGGCATGCAGCTGTTGAGACTGTGACGCACATTGGGTGCGATTCTGCTGCTGGATGCGCCGACGTGCTTGACGCCTCTGGAAACAACCGTTGGTGAAATCTTCTACAGATAGTGGATGAATGGACCAATAGAAACCCCGATTTCTTCTGCTGCGTTGCCCCTTGACGAAACACTCGTTGACGGAAAGGTTGTGACGAACGCTGATCCTCCAGGCGCACTTGGTCGTCTGATAGTAAGCATAATTGTCCAGAATCCATTGATAGATATCAGCCACAAGCATTTCACCGTCTGATGTACTCATAATGGCCTTAGCTATCATGGCAATGAATGAATCAGTTGGCTTTTGCTGAATGGCCAACGTGTTGACCGTTGCCGTCTTGGTTTGGTCATCATCACCATTAGAAACGGTCATGTAATCATCTTGTTCTGCAATCTGCAGAGCCTCTACTCGACAAGAGTAGCTGATGTTGTCAAAGAAATAATTGTTGTGGGGACCTGGACAAGGCGTGGCTACTTCTTGGGGAAGGTTGTAACAGTTTCCCATAAGCAAAAAACTCGTACCCACATATGATGCATTATCAGGCTCCGCCACGTTGTACAGAGTATGTTGGGACGTCACTGGTGACGATTGGGGACTCGGGTGTAGTGGTGAAGCGAATGATAGTTTATCGTCTTCCATGTCAGTAGAGCTGGGCTGGTGGTGATCCAGTGCCTTGAGTTCTGAGCTGGTACAAAGCTGACAATCAGGCACCTCTAAATTGATGAGATCGCAACAGCTGTGAACAATATTGTCAATGTAGAAGTCTATATCAATGTCAGCAAACTCCGAAGATAGCGTCAGGTGCGCCTCCAAGTACTCCAAGCTATATTCAGCATGTGCGTGGTGACCGCTCTTCTGCGAATTGTGGGATCTCATACATCCTTCAAGAGCCATTTCTATGCTACTTAACTTGATATCGACAGCCGAAAAAGTATTCTAATGCCCTTCACAATGGAAGTACTTGACATCGAATGATGATGAACTAGACGGAGCAGATCATTTTATACTTCACTTTTCGTGTCAATTTAATGTAATTGCAATTAACTTCTGACAAATTCCGATAAAGGTGGAGCATGGCCAGGTGATGACATCAATTAATTAACATCTGACGTCTGAGTATTTTGAGGTGTTGGTGACAGCAAGCAATCGAATGATGCTCAATGTCTCACATTAATTGCAATAGTATCAAGACCACGTGTGCCACAAATTTGACGGACGACATGATTAGTTATAACAGTGCCATATGACATTTGCCTACAGCACGGATTCGAAGGGTTTCCGCTCTAACGGATGAACCGTAACTGGAGATGTAAAACAATATAACAGATGACAGAATCCTGCCACAGAACCGTTGACTAAATTAAATATGACTAAAAGGCGCATATTTTGGAAACTCTATTTGGTTTCATATTGAATTTATTAGGGTGAACATTACCATGAAATCGTTGGCGGCATATCATATGCAAATACCGTGAAATAAGAATGGTGTTGATCACAGCTATGACATTGATCGTGTGCGAATTCCTCGAAGTCGGCGAAAGTATTGACTCAAATGTAATACTACCATTGTAGCGGCATATCATACGGCATATTTATTTGCGTGGCATAAATGGTGTCCCACATATTTGGGGATCATATATAACGCCTTTTGAAGCCCTGTGGCGTTTTTCGAGTACAACAACGCTGCATAAGAATCTGTGCTTGCGTGTTGAGCTGTATATAGTCGCTATGCTAATTCTTACTAAATGTATACGGCATTTCGTCATAGATCGAACGGAGCCTTTTTGATTGAAATGGCGTTTGCTGGACGTAGTCGTTAAGTTATAGTTTACTGACTTCATTTTCCTCGATATATGCCGAGTTGGATGATATGGATTTGGACAAAGAGAATGAAAGGATTCATGTATATTGTGCATAAATAATGTTTTTATTGATTGATGATCTTATGTACAATGCATGTTATGAAATATTCGATACAATGTTACACAAACTCTTGGCAATCACTGCTAAATTATACACAGGACAACCAGTTTCTTGTATTAGTTAGACAGAAAAGTGGTGAAGGTATTCATCCGGGATGGCGATCGCTGGAACCTGGCAGTAATCAGACCACATCGGTTCCATGGCCTTTGTGGCATGAATGATATCTTTACATTCGTTGAATCCCGGCGTGTGTTGTGATGCTGGGTAACTACTGTTGGTAGTGATGGCATGCAGCTGTTGAGACTGTGACGCACATTGGGAGCGATTCTGCTGCTGGATGCGCCGACGTGCTTGACGCCTCTGGAAACAACCGTTGGTGAAATCTTCTACAGATAGTGGATGGATGGACCAATAGAAACCCCGATTTCTTCTGCTGCGTTGCCCCTTGACGAAACACTCGTTGACGGAAAGGTTGTGACGAACGCTGATCCTCCAGGCGCACTTGGTCGTCTGATAGTAAGCATAATTGTCCAGAATCCATTGATAGATATCAGCCACAAGCATTTCACCGTCTGATGTACTCATAATGGCCTTAGCTATCATGGCAATGAATGAATCAGTTGGCTTTTGCTGAATGGCCAACGTGTTGACCGTTGCCGTCTTGGTTTGGTCATCATCACCATTAGAAACGGTCATGTAATCATCTTGTTCTGCAATCTGCAGAGCCTCTACTCGACAAGAGTAGCTGATGTTGTCAAAGAAATAATTGTTGTGGGGACCTGGACAAGGCGTGGCTATTCTTTGTGGAAGGTTGTAACAGTTTCCCATAAGCAAGAAACTCGTATCCACATATGATGCATTATCAGGCTCCGCCACGTTGTACAGAGTATGTTGGGACGTCACTGGTGACGATTGGGGACTCGGGTGTAGTGGTGAAGCGAATGATAGTTTATCGTCTTCCAGGTCAGTAGAGCTGGGCTGGTCGTGATCCAGTGCCTTGAGTTCTGAGCTGGTAAAAAGCTTACAATCAGGCACCTCTAAATTGATGAGATCCCAACAGCTGTGAACAATATTGTCAATGTAGAAGTCTATATCAATGTCAGCAAACTCCGAAGATAACGTCAGGTGCGCATTCAAGTACTCCAAGCTATATTCAGCATGTGCGTGGTGACCGCTCTTCTGCGAATTGTGGGATCTCATACATCCTTCAAGAGCCATTTCTATGCTACTTAACTTGATATCGACAGCCGATAAAGTATTCTAATGCCCTTCACAATGGCAGTGCTTGACATCGAATGATGATGAACTAGACGGAGCAGATCATTTTATACTTCACTTTTCGTGTCAATTTAATGTAATTGCAATTAACTTCTGAAACATTCCGATAAACGTTTAATATGGCCAGGTGATGACATCAATTGATTAACATCTGACATCTGAGTATTTTGAGGTGTTGGTGACAGCAAGCAATCGAATGATGCTCAATGCCTCACATTAATTGCAATAGTATAAAGACCACGTGTAGCACAAATTTGATGGACGACATGATTAGTTATAACAGTGGCATATGACATTTGCCTACAGCACGGATTCGAAGGGTTTCCGCTCTAACGGATGAACCGTAACTGGGGATGTAAAACAATATAACAGATGACATAGAATCCTGCCACAGAACCGTTGACTAAATTAAATATGACTAAAAGGCGCATATTTTGGAAACTCTATTTGGTTTCATATTGAATTTATTAGGGTGAACATTGCCATGAAATCGTTGGCGGCATATCATATGCAAATACCGTGAAATAAGAATGGTGTTGATCAAAGCTATGACATTGATCGTGTGCGAATTCCTCGAAGTCGGCGAAAGTATTGACTCAAATGTTAGACTACCATTGTAGCGGCATATGATACGGCATATTTATTTGCGTGGCATAAATGGTGTCCCACATATTTGGGGATCATATATAACGCCTTTTGAAGCCCTGTGGCGTTTTTCGAGTACAACAACGCTGCATAAGAATCTGTGCTTGCGTGTTGAGCTGTATATAGTCGCTATGCTAATTCTTACTAAATGTATACGGCATTTCGTCATAGATCGAACGGAGCCTTTTTGATTGAAATGGCGTTTGCTGGACGTAGTCGTTAAGTTATAGTTTACTGACTTCATTTTCCTCGATATATGCCGAGTTGGATGATATGGATTTGGACGAAGAGAATGAAGGGATTCATGTATATTGTGCATAAATAATGTTTTTATTGATTGATGATCTTATGTACAATGCATGTTATGAAATATTCGATACAATGTTACACAAACTGTTGCCAATCACTGCTAAATTATACACACGACAACCAGTTTCTTGTATTAGTTAGACAGAAAAGTGGTGAAGCTATTCATCCGGGATGGCGATCGCTGGAACCTGGCAGTAATCAGACCACATCGGTTCCATGGCCTTTGTGGCATGAATGATATCTTTACATTCGTTGAATCCCGGGGTGTGTGGTGATGCTGGGTAACTACTGTCGGTAGTGATGGCATGCAGCTGTTGAGACTGTGACGCACATTGGGTGCGATTCTGCTGCTGGATGCGCCGACGTGCTTGACGCCTCTGGAAACAACCGTTGGTGAAATCTTCTACAGATAGTGGATGAATGGACCAATAGAAACCCCGATTTCTTCTGCTGCGTTGCCCCTTGACGAAACACTCGTTGACGGAAAGGTTGTGACGAACGCTGATCCTCCAGGCGCACTTGGTCGTCTGATAGTAAGCATAATTGTCCAGAATCCATTGATAGATATCAGCCACAAGCATTTCACCGTCTGATGTACTCATAATGGCCTTAGCTATCATGGCAATGAATGAATCAGTTGGCTTTTGCTGAATGGCCAACGTGTTGACCGTTGCCGTCTTGGTTTGGTCATCATCACCATTAGAAACGGTCATGTAATCATCTTGTTCTGCAATCTGCAGAGCCTCTACTCGACAAGAGTAGCTGATGTTGTCAAAGAAATAATTGTTGTGGGGACCTGGACAAGGCGTGGCTACTTCTTGGGGAAGGTTGTAACAGTTTCCCATAAGCAAAAAACTCGTACCCACATATGATGCATTATCAGGCTCCGCCACGTTGTACAGAGTATGTTGGGACGTCACTGGTGACGATTGGGGACTCGGGTGTAGTGGTGAAGCGAATGATAGTTTATCGTCTTCCATGTCAGTAGAGCTGGGCTGGTGGTGATCCAGTGCCTTGAGTTCTGAGCTGGTACAAAGCTGACAATCAGGCACCTCTAAATTGATGAGATCGCAACAGCTGTGAACAATATTGTCAATGTAGAAGTCTATATCAATGTCAGCAAACTCCGAAGATAGCGTCAGGTGCGCCTCCAAGTACTCCAAGCTATATTCAGCATGTGCGTGGTGACCGCTCTTCTGCGAATTGTGGGATCTCATACATCCTTCAAGAGCCATTTCTATGCTACTTAACTTGATATCGACAGCCGAAAAAGTATTCTAATGCCCTTCACAATGGAAGTACTTGACATCGAATGATGATGAACTAGACGGAGCAGATCATTTTATACTTCACTTTTCGTGTCAATTTAATGTAATTGCAATTAACTTCTGACAAATTCCGATAAAGGTGGAGCATGGCCAGGTGATGACATCAATTAATTAACATCTGACGTCTGAGTATTTTGAGGTGTTGGTGACAGCAAGCAATCGAATGATGCTCAATGTCTCACATTAATTGCAATAGTATCAAGACCACGTGTGCCACAAATTTGACGGACGACATGATTAGTTATAACAGTGCCATATGACATTTGCCTACAGCACGGATTCGAAGGGTTTCCGCTCTAACGGATGAACCGTAACTGGAGATGTAAAACAATATAACAGATGACAGAATCCTGCCACAGAACCGTTGACTAAATTAAATATGACTAAAAGGCGCATATTTTGGAAACTCTATTTGGTTTCATATTGAATTTATTAGGGTGAACATTACCATGAAATCGTTGGCGGCATATCATATGCAAATACCGTGAAATAAGAATGGTGTTGATCACAGCTATGACATTGATCGTGTGCGAATTCCTCGAAGTCGGCGAAAGTATTGACTCAAATGTAATACTACCATTGTAGCGGCATATCATACGGCATATTTATTTGCGTGGCATAAATGGTGTCCCACATATTTGGGGATCATATATAACGCCTTTTGAAGCCCTGTGGCGTTTTTCGAGTACAACAACGCTGCATAAGAATCTGTGCTTGCGTGTTGAGCTGTATATAGTCGCTATGCTAATTCTTACTAAATGTATACGGCATTTCGTCATAGATCGAACGGAGCCTTTTTGATTGAAATGGCGTTTGCTGGACGTAGTCGTTAAGTTATAGTTTACTGACTTCATTTTCCTCGATATATGCCGAGTTGGATGATATGGATTTGGACAAAGAGAATGAAAGGATTCATGTATATTGTGCATAAATAATGTTTTTATTGATTGATGATCTTATGTACAATGCATGTTATGAAATATTCGATACAATGTTACACAAACTCTTGGCAATCACTGCTAAATTATACACAGGACAACCAGTTTCTTGTATTAGTTAGACAGAAAAGTGGTGAAGGTATTCATCCGGGATGGCGATCGCTGGAACCTGGCAGTAATCAGACCACATCGGTTCCATGGCCTTTGTGGCATGAATGATATCTTTACATTCGTTGAATCCCGGCGTGTGTTGTGATGCTGGGTAACTACTGTTGGTAGTGATGGCATGCAGCTGTTGAGACTGTGACGCACATTGGGAGCGATTCTGCTGCTGGATGCGCCGACGTGCTTGACGCCTCTGGAAACAACCGTTGGTGAAATCTTCTACAGATAGTGGATGGATGGACCAATAGAAACCCCGATTTCTTCTGCTGCGTTGCCCCTTGACGAAACACTCGTTGACGGAAAGGTTGTGACGAACGCTGATCCTCCAGGCGCACTTGGTCGTCTGATAGTAAGCATAATTGTCCAGAATCCATTGATAGATATCAGCCACAAGCATTTCACCGTCTGATGTACTCATAATGGCCTTAGCTATCATGGCAATGAATGAATCAGTTGGCTTTTGCTGAATGGCCAACGTGTTGACCGTTGCCGTCTTGGTTTGGTCATCATCACCATTAGAAACGGTCATGTAATCATCTTGTTCTGCAATCTGCAGAGCCTCTACTCGACAAGAGTAGCTGATGTTGTCAAAGAAATAATTGTTGTGGGGACCTGGACAAGGCGTGGCTATTCTTTGTGGAAGGTTGTAACAGTTTCCCATAAGCAAGAAACTCGTATCCACATATGATGCATTATCAGGCTCCGCCACGTTGTACAGAGTATGTTGGGACGTCACTGGTGACGATTGGGGACTCGGGTGTAGTGGTGAAGCGAATGATAGTTTATCGTCTTCCAGGTCAGTAGAGCTGGGCTGGTCGTGATCCAGTGCCTTGAGTTCTGAGCTGGTAAAAAGCTTACAATCAGGCACCTCTAAATTGATGAGATCCCAACAGCTGTGAACAATATTGTCAATGTAGAAGTCTATATCAATGTCAGCAAACTCCGAAGATAACGTCAGGTGCGCATTCAAGTACTCCAAGCTATATTCAGCATGTGCGTGGTGACCGCTCTTCTGCGAATTGTGGGATCTCATACATCCTTCAAGAGCCATTTCTATGCTACTTAACTTGATATCGACAGCCGATAAAGTATTCTAATGCCCTTCACAATGGCAGTGCTTGACATCGAATGATGATGAACTAGACGGAGCAGATCATTTTATACTTCACTTTTCGTGTCAATTTAATGTAATTGCAATTAACTTCTGAAACATTCCGATAAACGTTTAATATGGCCAGGTGATGACATCAATTGATTAACATCTGACATCTGAGTATTTTGAGGTGTTGGTGACAGCAAGCAATCGAATGATGCTCAATGCCTCACATTAATTGCAATAGTATAAAGACCACGTGTAGCACAAATTTGATGGACGACATGATTAGTTATAACAGTGGCATATGACATTTGCCTACAGCACGGATTCGAAGGGTTTCCGCTCTAACGGATGAACCGTAACTGGGGATGTAAAACAATATAACAGATGACATAGAATCCTGCCACAGAACCGTTGACTAAATTAAATATGACTAAAAGGCGCATATTTTGGAAACTCTATTTGGTTTCATATTGAATTTATTAGGGTGAACATTGCCATGAAATCGTTGGCGGCATATCATATGCAAATACCGTGAAATAAGAATGGTGTTGATCAAAGCTATGACATTGATCGTGTGCGAATTCCTCGAAGTCGGCGAAAGTATTGACTCAAATGTTAGACTACCATTGTAGCGGCATATCATACGGCATATTTATTTGCGTGGCATAAATGGTGTCCCACATATTTGGGGATCATATATAACGCCTTTTGAAGCCCTGTGGCGTTTTTCGAGTACAACAACGCTGCATAAGAATCTGTGCTTGCGTGTTGAGCTGTATTCAGTCGCTATGCTAATTCTTACTAAATGTATACGGCATTTCGTCATAGATCGAACGGAGCCTTTTTGATTGAAATGGCGTTTGCTGGACGTAGTCGTTAAGTTATAGTTTACTGACTTCATTTTCCTCGATATATGCCGAGTTGGATGATATGGATTTGGACGAAGAGAATGAAGGGATTCATGTATATTGTGCATAAATAATGTTTTTATTGATTGATGATCTTATGTACAATGCATGTTATGAAATATTCGATACAATGTTACACAAACTGTTGCCAATCACTGCTAAATTATACACACGACAACCAGTTTCTTGTATTAGTTAGACAGAAAAGTGGTGAAGCTATTCATCCGGGATGGCGATCGCTGGAACCTGGCAGTAATCAGACCACATCGGTTCCATGGCCTTTGTGGCATGAATGATATCTTTACATTCGTTGAATCCCGGGGTGTGTGGTGATGCTGGGTAACTACTGTCGGTAGTGATGGCATGCAGCTGTTGAGACTGTGACGCACATTGGGTGCGATTCTGCTGCTGGATGCGCCGACGTGCTTGACGCCTCGGGAAACAACCGTTGGTGAAATCTTCTACAGATAGTGGATGAATGGACCAATAGAAACCCCGATTTCTTCTGCTGCGTTGCCCCTTGACGAACACTCGTTGACGGAAAGGTTGTGACGAACGCTGATCCTCCAGGCGCACTTGGTCGTCTGATAGTAAGCATAATTGTCCAGAATCCATTGATAGATATCAGCCACAAGCATTTCACCGTCTGATGTACTCATAATGGCCTTAGCTATCATGGCAATGAATGAATCAGTTGGCTTTTGCTGAATGGCCAACGTGTTGACCGTTGCCGTCTTGGTTTGGTCATCATCACCATTAGAAACGGTCATGTAATCATCTTGTTCTGCAATCTGCAGAGCCTCTACTCCACAAGAGTAGCTGATGTTGTCAAAGAAATAATTGTTGTGGGGACCTGGACAAGGCGTGGCTACTTCTTGGGGAAGGTTGTAACAGTTTCCCATAAGCAAAAAACTCGTACCCACATATGATGCATTATCAGGCTCCGCCACGTTGTACAGAGTATGTTGGGACGTCACTGGTGACGATTGGGGACTCGGGTGTAGTGGTGAAGCGAATGATAGTTTATCGTCTTCCATGTCAGTAGAGCTGGGCTGGTGGTGATCCAGTGCCTTGAGTTCTGAGCTGGTACAAAGCTGACAATCAGGCACCTCTAAATTGATGAGATCGCAACAGCTGTGAACAATATTGTCAATGTAGAAGTCTATATCAATGTCAGCAAACTCCGAAGATAGCGTCAGGTGCGCCTCCAAGTACTCCAAGCTATATTCAGCATGTGCGTGGTGACCGCTCTTCTGCGAATTGTGGGATCTCATACATCCTTCAAGAGCCATTTCTATGCTACTTAACTTGATATCGACAGCCGAAAAAGTATTCTAATGCCCTTCACAATGGAAGTACTTGACATCGAATGATGATGAACTAGACGGAGCAGATCATTTTATACTTCACTTTTCGTGTCAATTTAATGTAATTGCAATTAACTTCTGACAAATTCCGATAAAGGTGGAGCATGGCCAGGTGATGACATCAATTAATTAACATCTGACGTCTGAGTATTTTGAGGTGTTGGTGACAGCAAGCAATCGAATGATGCTCAATGTCTCACATTAATTGCAATAGTATCAAGACCACGTGTGCCACAAATTTGACGGACGACATGATTAGTTATAACAGTGCCATATGACATTTGCCTACAGCACGGATTCGAAGGGTTTCCGCTCTAACGGATGAACCGTAACTGGAGATGTAAAACAATATAACAGATGACAGAATCCTGCCACAGAACCGTTGACTAAATTAAATATGACTAAAAGGCGCATATTTTGGAAACTCTATTTGGTTTCATATTGAATTTATTAGGGTGAACATTACCATGAAATCGTTGGCGGCATATCATATGCAAATACCGTGAAATAAGAATGGTGTTGATCACAGCTATGACATTGATCGTGTGCGAATTCCTCGAAGTCGGCGAAAGTATTGACTCAAATGTAATACTACCATTGTAGCGGCATATCATACGGCATATTTATTTGCGTGGCATAAATGGTGTCCCACATATTTGGGGATCATATATAACGCCTTTTGAAGCCCTGTGGCGTTTTTCGAGTACAACAACGCTGCATAAGAATCTGTGCTTGCGTGTTGAGCTGTATATAGTCGCTATGCTAATTCTTACTAAATGTATACGGCATTTCGTCATAGATCGAACGGAGCCTTTTTGATTGAAATGGCGTTTGCTGGACGTAGTCGTTAAGTTATAGTTTACTGACTTCATTTTCCTCGATATATGCCGAGTTGGATGATATGGATTTGGACAAAGAGAATGAAAGGATTCATGTATATTGTGCATAAATAATGTTTTTATTGATTGATGATCTTATGTACAATGCATGTTATGAAATATTCGATACAATGTTACACAAACTCTTGGCAATCACTGCTAAATTATACACAGGACAACCAGTTTCTTGTATTAGTTAGACAGAAAAGTGGTGAAGGTATTCATCCGGGATGGCGATCGCTGGAACCTGGCAGTAATCAGACCACATCGGTTCCATGGCCTTTGTGGCATGAATGATATCTTTACATTCGTTGAATCCCGGCGTGTGTTGTGATGCTGGGTAACTACTGTTGGTAGTGATGGCATGCAGCTGTTGAGACTGTGACGCACATTGGGAGCGATTCTGCTGCTGGATGCGCCGACGTGCTTGACGCCTCTGGAAACAACCGTTGGTGAAATCTTCTACAGATAGTGGATGGATGGACCAATAGAAACCCCGATTTCTTCTGCTGCGTTGCCCCTTGACGAAACACTCGTTGACGGAAAGGTTGTGACGAACGCTGATCCTCCAGGCGCACTTGGTCGTCTGATAGTAAGCATAATTGTCCAGAATCCATTGATAGATATCAGCCACAAGCATTTCACCGTCTGATGTACTCATAATGGCCTTAGCTATCATGGCAATGAATGAATCAGTTGGCTTTTGCTGAATGGCCAACGTGTTGACCGTTGCCGTCTTGGTTTGGTCATCATCACCATTAGAAACGGTCATGTAATCATCTTGTTCTGCAATCTGCAGAGCCTCTACTCGACAAGAGTAGCTGATGTTGTCAAAGAAATAATTGTTGTGGGGACCTGGACAAGGCGTGGCTATTCTTTGTGGAAGGTTGTAACAGTTTCCCATAAGCAAGAAACTCGTATCCACATATGATGCATTATCAGGCTCCGCCACGTTGTACAGAGTATGTTGGGACGTCACTGGTGACGATTGGGGACTCGGGTGTAGTGGTGAAGCGAATGATAGTTTATCGTCTTCCAGGTCAGTAGAGCTGGGCTGGTCGTGATCCAGTGCCTTGAGTTCTGAGCTGGTAAAAAGCTTACAATCAGGCACCTCTAAATTGATGAGATCCCAACAGCTGTGAACAATATTGTCAATGTAGAAGTCTATATCAATGTCAGCAAACTCCGAAGATAGCGTCAGGTGCGCCTCCAAGTACTCCAAGCTATATTCAGCATGTGCGTGGTGACCGCTCTTCTGCGAATTGTGGGATCTCATACATCCTTCAAGAGCCATTTCTATGCTACTTAACTTGATATCGACAGCCGATAAAGTATTCTAATGCCCTTCACAATGGCAGTGCTTGACATCGAATGATGATGAACTAGACGGAGCAGATCATTTTATACTTCACTTTTCGTGTCAATTTAATGTAATTGCAATTAACTTCTGAAACATTCCGATAAACGTTTAATATGGCCAGGTGATGACATCAATTGATTAACATCTGACATCTGAGTATTTTGAGGTGTTGGTGACAGCAAGCAATCGAATGATGCTCAATGCCTCACATTAATTGCAATAGTATAAAGACCACGTGTAGCACAAATTTGATGGACGACATGATTAGTTATAACAGTGGCATATGACATTTGCCTACAGCACGGATTCGAAGGGTTTCCGCTCTAACGGATGAACCGTAACTGGGGATGTAAAACAATATAACAGATGACATAGAATCCTGCCACAGAACCGTTGACTAAATTAAATATGACTAAAAGGCGCATATTTTGGAAACTCTATTTGGTTTCATCTTGAATTTATTAGGGTGAACATTGCCATGAAATCGTTGGCGGCATATCATATGCAAATACCATGAAATAAGAATGGTGTTGATCAAAGCTATGACATTGATCGTGTGCGAATTCCTCGAAGTCGGCGAAAGTATTGACTCAAATGTTAGACTACCATTGTAGCGGCATATCATACGGCATATTTATTTGCGTGGCATAAATGGTGTCCCACATATTTGGGGATCATATATAACGCCTTTTGAAGCCCTGTGGCGTTTTTCGAGTACAACAACGCTGCATAAGAATCTGTGCTTGCGTGTTGAGCTGTATATAGTCGCTATGCTAATTCTTACTAAATGTATACGGCATTTCGTCATAGATCGAACGGAGCCTTTTTGATTGAAATGGCGTTTGCTGGACGTAGTCGTTAAGTTATAGTTTACTGACTTCATTTTCCTCGATATATGCCGAGTTGGATGATATGGATTTGGACGAAGAGAATGAAGGGATTCATGTATATTGTGCATAAATAATGTTTTTATTGATTGATGATCTTATGTACAATGCATGTTATGAAATATTCGATACAATGTTACACAAACTGTTGCCAATCACTGCTAAATTATACACACGACAACCAGTTTCTTGTATTAGTTAGACAGAAAAGTGGTGAAGGTATTCATCCGGGATGGCGATCGCTGGAACCTGGCAGTAATCAGACCACATCGGTTCCATGGCCTTTGTGGCATGAATGATATCTTTACATTCGTTGAATCCCGGGGTGTGTTGTGATGCTGGGTAACTACTGTCGGTAGTGATGGCATGCAGCTGTTGAGACTGTGACGCACATTGGGTGCGATTCTGCTGCTGGATGCGCCGACGTGCTTGACGCCTCTGGAAACAACCGTTGGTGAAATCGTCTACAGAAAGTGGATGAATGGACCAATAGAAACCCCGATTTCTTCTGCTGCGTTGCCCCTTGACGAAACACTCGTTGACGGAAAGGTTGTGACGAACGCTGATCCTCCAGGCGCACTTGGTCGTCTGATAGTAAGCATAATTGTCCAGAATCCATTGATAGATATCAGCCACAAGCATTTCACCGTCTGATGTACTCATAATGGCCTTAGCTATCATGGCAATGAATGAATCAGTTGGCTTTTGCTGAATGGCCAACGTGTTGACCGTTGCCGTCTTGGTTTGGTCATCATCACCATTAGAAACGGTCATGTAATCATCTTGTTCTGCAATCTGCAGAGCCTCTACTCGACAAGAGTAGCTGATGTTGTCAAAGAAATAATTGTTGTGGGGACCTGGACAAGGCGTGGCTACTTCTTGGGGAAGGTTGTAACAGTTTCCCATAAGCAAAAAACTCGTACCCACATATGATGCATTATCAGGCTCCGCCACGTTGTACAGAGTATGTTGGGACGTCACTGGTGACGATTGGGGACTCGGGTGTAGTGGTGAAGCGAATGATAGTTTATCGTCTTCCATGTCAGTAGAGCTGGGCTGGTGGTGATCCAGTGCCTTGAGTTCTGAGCTGGTACAAAGCTGACAATCAGGCACCTCTAAATTGATGAGATCGCAACAGCTGTGAACAATATTGTCAATGTAGAAGTCTATATCAATGTCAGCAAACTCCGAAGATAGCGTCAGGTGCGCCTCCAAGTACTCCAAGCTATATTCAGCATGTGCGTGGTGACCGCTCTTCTGCGAATTGTGGGATCTCATACATCCTTCAAGAGCCATTTCTATGCTACTTAACTTGATATCGACAGCCGAAAAAGTATTCTAATGCCCTTCACAATGGAAGTACTTGACGTCGAATGATGATGAACTAGACGGAGCAGATCATTTTATACTTCACTTTTCGTGTCAATTTAATGTAATTGCAATTAACTTCTGACAAATTCCGATAAAGGTGGAGCATGGCCAGGTGATGACATCAATTAATTAACATCTGACGTCTGAGTATTTTGAGGTGTTGGTGACAGCAAGCAATCGAATGATGCTCAATGTCTCACATTAATTGCAATAGTATCAAGACCACGTGTGCCACAAATTTGACGGACGACATGATTAGTTATAACAGTGCCATATGACATTTGCCTACAGCACGGATTCGAAGGGTTTCCGCTCTAACGGATGAACCGTAACTGGAGATGTAAAACAATATAACAGATGACAGAATCCTGCCACAGAACCGTTGACTAAATTAAATATGACTAAAAGGCGCATATTTTGGAAACTCTATTTGGTTTCATATTGAATTTATTAGGGTGAACATTACCATGAAATCGTTGGCGGCATATCATATGCAAATACCGTGAAATAAGAATGGTGTTGATCACAGCTATGACATTGATCGTGTGCGAATTCCTCGAAGTCGGCGAAAGTATTGACTCAAATGTAATACTACCATTGTAGCGGCATATCATACGGCATATTTATTTGCGTGGCATAAATGGTGTCCCACATATTTGGGGATCATATATAACGCCTTTTGAAGCCCTGTGGCGTTTTTCGAGTACAACAACGCTGCATAAGAATCTGTGCTTGCGTGTTGAGCTGTATATAGTCGCTATGCTAATTCTTACTAAATGTATACGGCATTTCGTCATAGATCGAACGGAGCCTTTTTGATTGAAATGGCGTTTGCTGGACGTAGTCGTTAAGTTATAGTTTACTGACTTCATTTTCCTCGATATATGCCGAGTTGGATGATATGGATTTGGACGAAGAGAATGAAGGGATTCATGTATATTGTGCATAAATAATGTTTTTATTGATAGATGATCTTATGTACAATGCATGTTATGAAATATTCGATACAATGTTACACAAACTCTTGGCAATCACTGCTAAATTATACACAGGACAACCAGTTTCTTGTATTAGTTAGACAGAAAAGTGGTGAAGGTATTCATCCGGGATGGCGATCGCTGGAACCTGGCAGTAATCAGACCACATCGGTTCCATGGCCTTTGTGGCATGAATGATATCTTTACATTCGTTGAATCCCGGGGTGTGTTGTGATGCTGGGTAACTACTGTTGGTAGTGATGGCATGCAGCTGTTGAGACTGTGACGCACATTGGGTGCGATTCTGCTGCTGGATGCGCCGACGTGCTTGACGCCTCTGGAAACAACCGTTGGTGAAATCTTCTACAGATAGTGGATGGATGGACCAATAGAAACCCCGATTTCTTCTGCTGCGTTGCCCCTTGACGAAACACTCGTTGACGGAAAGGTTGTGACGAACGCTGATCCTCCAGGCGCACTTGGTCTTCTGATAGTAAGGATAATTGTCCAGAATCCATTGATAGATATCAGCCACAAGCATTTCACCGTCTGATGTACTCATAATGGCCTTAGCTATCATGGCAATGAATGAATCAGTTGGCTTTTGCTGAATGGCCAACGTGTTGACCGTTGCCGTCTTGATTTGGTCATCATCACCATTAGAAACGGTCATGTAATCATCTTGTTCTGCAATCTGCAGAGCCTCTACTCGACAAGAGCAGCTGATGTTGTCAAAGAAATAATTGTTGTGGGGACCTGGACAAGGCGTGGCTATTTCTTGTGGAAGGTTGTAACAGTTTCCCATAAGCAAGAAACTCGTATCCACATATGATGCATTATCAGGCTCCGCCACGTTGTACAGAGTATGTTGGGACGTCACTGGTGACGATTGGGGACTCGGGTGTAGTGGTGAAGCGAATGATAGTTTATCGTCTTCCATGTCAGTAGAGCTGGGCTGGTGGTGATCCAGTGCCTTGAGTTCTGAGCTGGTACAAAGCTGACAATCAGGCACCTCTAAATTGATGAGATCGCAACAGCTGTGAACAATATTGTCAATGTAGAAGTCTATATCAATGTCAGCAAACTCCGAAGATAGCGTCAGGTGCGCCTCCAAGTACTCCAAGCTATATTCAGCATGTGCGTGGTGACCGCTCTTCTGCGAATTGTGGGATCTCATACATCCTTCAAGAGCCATTTCTATGCTACTTAACTTGATATCGACAGCCGATAAAGTATTCTAATGCCCTTCACAATGGAAGTGCTTGACATCGAATGATGATGAACTAGACGGAGCAGATCATTTTATACTTCACTTTTCGTGTCAATTTAATGTAATTGCAATTAACTTCTGAAACATTCCGATAAACGTTTAATATGGCCAGGTGATGACATCAATTGATTAACATCTGACATCTGAGTATTTTGAGGTGTTGGTGACAGCAAGCAATCGAATGATGCTCAATGCCTCACATTAATTGCAATAGTATAAAGACCACGTGTAGCACAAATTTGATGGACGACATGATTAGTTATAACAGTGGCATATGACATTTGCCTACAGCACGGATTCGAAGGGTTTCCGCTCTAACGGATGAACCGTAACTGGGGATGTAAAACAATATAACAGATGACATAGAATCCTGCCACAGAACCGTTGACTAAATTAAATATGACTAAAAGGCGCATATTTTGGAAACTCTGTTTGGTTTCATATTGAATTTATTAGGTTGAACATTACCATGAAATCGTAGGCGGCATATCATATGCAAATACCATGAAATAAGAATGGTGTTGATCCAAGCTATGACATTGATCGTGTGAGAATTCCTCGAAGTCGGCGAAAGTATTGACTCAAATGTAATACTACCATTGTAGCGGCATATCATAAGGCACATTTATTTGCGTGGCATATATGGTGTCACACATATTTGGGGATCATATATAACGCTTTTTGAAGCCCGGTGGCGTTTTTCGAGTACAACAACGCTGCATAAGAATCTGTGCTTGCGTGTTGAGCTGTAATTAGTCGCTATGCTAATTCTTACTAAATGTATACGGCATTTTGTCATACATCGAACGGAGTCTTTCTGATTGAAATGGCGTTTGCTGGACGTAGTCGTTAAGTTATAGTTTACTGACTTCATTTTCCTCGATATATGCTGAGTTGGATGATTTGGATTTGGATGAAGAAAATGAGGGGATTCATGTATATTGTGCATAAATAATGTTTTTATTGATTGATGATCTTATGTTCAATGCATGTTATGAAATATTCGATACAATGTTACACAAACTGTTGCCAATCACTGCTAAATTATACACACGACAACCAGTTTCTTGTATTAGTTAGACAGAAAAGTGGTGAAGGTATTCATCCGGGATGGCGATCGCTGGAACCTGGCAGTAATCAGACCACATCGGTTCCATGGCCTTTGTGGCATGAATGATATCTTTACATTCGTTGAATCCCGGGGTGTGTTGTGATGCTGGGTAACTACTGTTGGTAGTGATGGCATGCAGCTGTTGAGACTGTGACGCACATTGGGTGCGATTCTGCTGCTGGATGCGCCGACGTGCTTGACGCCTCTGGAAACAACCGTTGGTGAAATCTTCTACAGATAGTGGATGGATGGACCAATAGAAACCCCGATTTCTTCTGCTGCGTTGCCCCTTGACGAAACACTCGTTGACGGAAAGGTTGTGACGAACGCTGATCCTCCAGGCGCACTTGGTCGTCTGATAGTAAGGATAATTGTCCAGAATCCATTGATAGATATCAGCCACAAGCATTTCACCGTCTGATGTACTCATAATGGCCTTAGCTATCATGGCAATGAATGAATCAGTTGGCTTTTGCTGAATGGCCAACGTGTTGACCGTTGCCGTCTTGGTTTGGTCATCATCACCATTAGAAACGGTCATGTAATCATCTTGTTCTGCAATCTGCAGAGCCTCTACTCGACAAGAGTAGCTGATGTTGTCAAAGAAATAATTGTTGTGGGGACCTGGACAAGGCGTGGCTATTTCTTGTGGAAGGTTGTAACAGTTTCCCATAAGCAAGAAACTCGGATCCACATATGATGCATTATCAGGCTCCGCCACGTTGTACAGAGTATGTTGGGACGTCACTGGTGACGATTGGGGACTCGGGTGTAGTGGTGAAGCGAATGATAGTTTATCGTCTTCCATGTCAGTAGAGCTGGGCTGGTGGTGATCCAGTGCCTTGAGTTCTGAGCTGGTACAAAGCTGACAATCAGGCACCTCTAAATTGATGAGATCGCAACAGCTGTGAACAATATCGTCAATGTAGAAGTCTATATCAATGTCAGCAAACTCCGAAGATAGCGTCAGGTGCGCCTCCAAGTACTCCAAGCTATATTCAGCATGTGCGTGGTGACCGCTCTTCTGCGAATTGTGGGATCTCATACATCCTTCAAGAGCCATTTCTATGCTACTTAACTTGATATCGACAGCCGATAAAGTATTCTAATGCCCTTCACAATGGCAGTGCTTGACATCGAATGATGATGAACTAGACGGAGCAGATCATTTTATACTTCACTTTTCGTGTCAATTTAATGTAATTGCAATTAATTTCTGAAACATTCCGATAAATGTTTAATATGGCCAGGTGATGACATCAATTGATTAACATCTGACATCTGAGTATTTTGAGGTGTTGGTGACAGCAAGCAATCGAATGATGCTCAATGCCTCACATTAATTGCAATAGTATAAAGACCACGTGTAGCACAAATTTGATGGACGACATGATTAGTTATAACAGTGGCATATGACATTTGCCTACAGCACGGATTCGAAGGGTCTCCGCTCTAACGGATGAACCGTAACTGGGGCTGTAAAACAATATAACAGATGACATAGAATCCTGCCACAGAACCGTTGACTAAATTAATTATGACTAAAAGGCGCATATTTTGGAAACTCTGTTTGGTTTCATATTGAATTTATTAGGTTGAACATTACCATGAAATCGTAGGCGGCATATCATATGCAAATACCATGAAATAAGAATGGTGTTGATCCAAGCTATGACATTGATCGTGTGAGAATTCCTCGAAGTGGGCGAAAGTATTGACTCAAATGTAATACTACCATTGTAGCGGCATATCATAAGGCACATTTATTTGCGTGGCATATATGGTGTCACACATATTTGGGGATCATATATAGCGCTTTTTGAAGCCCGGTGGCGTTTTTCGAGTACAACAACGCTGCATAAGAATCTGTGCTTGCGTGTTGAGCTGTAATTAGTCGCTATGCTAATTCTTTCTAAATGTATACGGCATTTTGTCATACATCGAACGGAGTCTTTCTGATTGAAATGGCGTTTGCTGGACGTAGTCGTTAAGTTATAGTTTACTGACTTCATTTTCCTCGATATATGCTGAGTTGGATGATATGGATTTGGATGAAGAAAATGAGGGGATTCATGTATATTGTGCATAAATAATGTTTTTATTGATTGATGATCTTATGTACAATGCATGTTATGAAATATTCGATACAATGTTACACAAACTCTTGGCAATCACTGCTAAATTATACACAGGACAACCAGTTTCTTGTATTAGTTAGACAGAAAAGTGGTGAAGGTATTCATCCGGGATGGCGATCGCTGGAACCTGGCAGTAATCAGACCACATCGGTTCCATGGCCTTTGTGGCATGAATGATATCTTTACATTCGTTGAATCCCGGCGTGTGTTGTGATGCTGGGTAACTACTGTTGGTAGTGATGGCATGCAGCTGTTGAGACTGTGACGCACATTGGGAGCGATTCTGCTGCTGGATGCGCCGACGTGCTTGACGCCTCTGGAAACAACCGTTGGTGAAATCTTCTACAGATAGTGGATGGATGGACCAATAGAAACCCCGATTTCTTCTGCTGCGTTGTCCCTTGACGAAACACTCGTTGACGGAAAGGTTGTGACGAACGCTGATCCTCCAGGCGCACTTGGTCGTCTGATAGTAAGGATAATTGTCCAGAATCCATTGATAGATATCAGCCACAAGCATTTCACCGTCTGATGTACTCATAATGGCCTTAGCTATCATGGCAATGAATGAATCAGTTGGCTTTTGCTGAATGGCCAGCGTGTTGACCGTTGCCGTCTTGGTTTGGTCATCATCACCATTAGAAACGGTCATGTAATCATCTTGTTCTGCAATCTGCAGAGCCTCTACTCGACAAGAGTAGCTGATGTTGTCAAAGAAATAATTGTTGTGGGGACCTGGACAAGGCGTGGCTATTCTTTGTGGAAGGTTGTAACAGTTTCCCATAAGCAAGAAACTCGTATCCACATATGATGCATTATCAGGCTCCGCCACGTTGTACAGAGTATGTTGGGACGTCACTGGTGACGATTGGGGACTCGGGTGTAGTGGTGAAGCGAATGATAGTTTATCGTCTTCCAGGTCAGTAGAGCTGGGCTGGTCGTGATCCAGTGCCTTGAGTTCTGAGCTGGTAAAAAGCTTACAATCAGGCACCTCTAAATTGATGAGATCCCAACAGCTGTGAACAATATCGTCAATGTAGAAGTCTATATCAATGTCAGCAAACTCCGAAGATAGCGTCAGGTGCGCCTCCAGGTACTCCAAGCTATATTCAGCATGTGCGTGGTGACCGCTCTTCTGCGAATTGTGGGATCTCATACATCCTTCAAGAGCCATTTCTATGCTACTTAACTTGATATCGACAGCCGATAAAGTATTCTAATGCCCTTCAGAACGGCAGTGCTTGACATCGAATGATGATGAACTAGACGGAGCAGATAATTTTAGACTTCACTTTTCGTGTCAATTTAATGTAATTGCAATTAACTTCTGACAAATTCCGATAAACTTTGAGCATGG
Organism: Arenicola marina; assembly: GCA_964019135.1. Classification (NCBI taxonomy): domain Eukaryota; kingdom Metazoa; phylum Annelida; class Polychaeta; family Arenicolidae; genus Arenicola; species Arenicola marina. The sequence goes on along the minus strand of OZ025252.1, from coordinate 46,213,385 downwards.
CCAGGTGATGACATCAATTAATTAACATCTGACGTCTGAGTATTTTGAGGTGTTGGTGACAGCAAGCAATCGAATGATGCTCAATGCCTCACATTAATTGCAATGGTATAAAGACCACGTGTGCCACAAATTTGACGGACGACATGATTAGTTATAACAGTGGCATATGACATTTGCCTACAGCACGGATTCGAAGGGTCTCCGCTCTAACGGATGAACCGTAACTGGGGATGTAAAACAATATAACAGATGACATAGAATCCTGCCACAGAACCGTTGACTAAATTAAATATGACTAAAAGGCGCATATTTTGGAAACTCTATTTGGTTTCATATTGAATTTATTAGGGTGAACATTACCATGAAATCGTTGGCGGCATATCATATGCAAATACCGTGAAATAAGAATGGTGTTGATCAAAGCTATGACATTGATCGTGTGCGAATTCCTCGAAGTCGGCGAAAGTATTGACTCAAATGTAATACTACCATTGTAGCGGCATATCATACGGCATATTTATTTGCGTGGCATAAATGGTGTCCCACATATTTGGGGATCATATATAACGCCTTTTGAAGCCCTGTGGCGTTTTTCGAGTACAACAACGCTGCATAAGAATCTGTGCTTGCGTGTTGAGCTGTATATAGTCGCTATGCTAATTCTTACTAAATGTATACGGCATTTCGTCATAGATCGAACGGAGCCTTTTTGATTGAAATGGCGTTTGCTGGACGTAGTCGTTAAGTTATAGTTTACTGACTTCATTTTCCTCGATATATGCCGAGTTGGATGATATGGATTTGGACGAAGAGAATGAAGGGATTCATGTATATCGTGCATAAATAATGATTTTATTGATTGATGATCTTATGTACAATGCATGTTATGAAATATTCGATACAATGTTACACAAACTCTTGGCAATCACTGCTAAATTATACACAGGACAACCAGTTTCTTGTATTAGTTAGACAGAAAAGTGGTGAAGGTATTCATCCGGGATGGCGATCGCTGGAACCTGGGAGTAATCAGACCACATCGGTTCCATGGCCTTTGTGGCATGAATGATATCTTTACATTCGTTGAATCCCGGGGTGTGTTGTGATGCTGGGTAACTACTGTTGGTAGTGATGGCATGCAGCTGTTGAGACTGTGACGCACATTGGGTGCGATTCTGCTGCTGGATGCGCCGACGTGCTTGACGCCTCTGGAAACAACCGTTGGTGAAATCTTCTACAGATAGTGGATGGATGGACCAATAGAAACCCCGATTTCTTCTGCTGCGTTGCCCCTTGACGAAACACTCGTTGACGGAAAGGTTGTGACGAACGCTGATCCTCCAGGCGCACTTGGTCTTCTGATAGTAAGGATAATTGTCCAGAATCCATTGATAGATATCAGCCACAAGCATTTCACCGTCTGATGTACTCATAATGGCCTTAGCTATCATGGCAATGAATGAATCAGTTGGCTTTTGCTGAATGGCCAACGTGTTGACCGCTGCCGTCTTGATTTGGTCATCGTCACCATTAGAAACGGTCATGTAATCATCTTGTTCTGCAATCTGCAGAGCCTCTACTCGACAAGAGTGGCTGATGTTGTCAAAGAAATAATTGTTGTGGGGACCTGGACAAGGCGTGGCTATTTCTTGTGGAAGGTTGTAACAGTTTCCCATAAGCAAGAAACTCGTATCCACATATGACGCATTATCAGGCTCCGCCACGTTGAACAGAGTATGTTGGGACGTCACTGGTGACGATTGGGGACTCGGGTGTAGTGGTGAAGCGAATGATAGTTTATCGTCTTCCAGGTCAGTAGAGCTGGGCTGGTCGTGATCCAGTGCCTTGAGTTCTGAGCTGGTAAAAAGATTACAATCAGGCACCTCTAAATTGATGAGATCCCAACAGCTGTGAACAATATTGTCAATGTAGAAGTCTATATCAATGTCAGCAAACTCCGAAGATAACGTCAGGTGCGCATTCAAGTACTCCAAGCTATATTCAGCATGTGCGTGGTGACCGCTCTTCTGCGAATTGTGGGATCTCATACATCCTTCAAGAGCCATTTCTATGCTACTTAACTTGATATCGACAGCCGATAAAGTATTCTAATGCCCTTCACAATGGCAGTGCTTGACATCGAATGATGATGAACTAGACGGAGCAGATCATTTTATACTTCACTTTTCGTGTCAATTTAATGTAATTGCAATTAACTTCTGAAACATTCCGATAAACGTTTAATATGGCCAGGTGATGACATCAATTGATTAACATCTGACATCTGAGTATTTTGAGGTGTTGGTGACAGCAAGCAATCGAATGATGCTCAATGCCTCACATTAATTGCAATAGTATAAAGACCACGTGTAGCACAAATTTGATGGACGACATGATTAGTTATAACAGTGGCATATGACATTTGCCTACAGCACGGATTCGAAGGGTTTCCGCTCTAACGGATGAACCGTAACTGGGGATGTAAAACAATATAACAGATGACATAGAATCCTGCCACAGAACCGTTGACTAAATTAAATATGACTAAAAGGCGCATATTTTGGAAACTCTATTTGGTTTCATATTGAATTTATTAGGGTGAACATTGCCATGAAATCGTTGGCGGCATATCATATGCAAATACCGTGAAATAAGAATGGTGTTGATCAAAGCTATGACATTGATCGTGTGCGAATTCCTCGAAGTCGGCGAAAGTATTGACTCAAATGTAATACTACCATTGTAGCGGCATATCATACGGCATATTTATTTGCGTGGCATAAATGGTGTCCCACATATTTGGGGATCATATATAACGCCTTTTGAAGCCCTGTGGCGTTTTTCGAGTACAACAACGCTGCATAAGAATCTGTGCTTGCGTGTTGAGCTGTATATAGTCGCTATGCTAATTCTTACTAAATGTATACGGCATTTCGTCATAGATCGAACGGAGCCTTTTTGATTGAAATGGCGTTTGCTGGACGTAGTCGTTAAGTTAAAGTTTACTGACTTCATTTTGCTCGATATACGCCGAGTTGGATGATATGGATTTTGACGAAGAGAATGAAGGGATTCATGTATATTGTGCATAAATAATGTTTTTATTGATTGATGATCTTATGTACAATGCATGTTATGAAATATTCGATACAATGTTACACAAACTCTTGGCAATCACTGCTAAATTATACACAGGACAACCAGTTTCTTGTATTAGTTAGACAGAAAAGTGGTGAAGGTATTCATCCGGGATGGCGATCGCTGGAACCTGGCAGTAATCAGACCACATCGGTTCCATGGCCTTTGTGGCATGAATGATATCTTTACATTCGTTGAATCCCGGCGTGTGTTGTGATGCTGGGTAACTACTGTTGGTAGTGATGGCATGCAGCTGTTGAGACTGTGACGCACATTGGGCGCGATTCTGCTGCTGGATGCGCCGACGTTCTTGACGCCTCTGGAAACAACCGTTGGTGAAATCTTCTACAGATAGTGGATGGATGGACCAATAGAAACCCCGATTTCTTCTGCTGCGTTGCCCCTTGACGAAACACTCGTTGACGGAAAGGTTGTGACGAACGCTGATCCTCCAGGCGCACTTGGTCTTCTGATAGTAAGCATAATTGTCCAGAATCCATTGATAGATATCAGCCACAAGCATTTCACCGTCTGATGTACTCATAATGGCCTTAGCTATCATGGCAATGAATGAATCAGTTGGCTTTTGCTGAATGGCCAACGTGTTGACCGTTGCCGTCTTGGTTTGGTCATCATCACCATTAGAAACGGTCATGTAATCATCTTGTTCTGCAATCTGCAGAGCCTCTACTCCACAAGAGTAGCTGATGTTGTCAAAGAAATAATTGTTGTGGGGACCTGGACAAGGCGTGGCTACTTCTTGGGGAAGGTTGTAACAGTTTCCCATAAGCAAAAAACTCGTACCCACATATGATGCATTATCAGGCTCCGCCACGTTGTACAGAGTATGTTGGGACGTCACTGGTGACGATTGGGGACTCGGGTGTAGTGGTGAAGCGAATGATAGTTTATCGTCTTCCATGTCAGTAGAGCTGGGCTGGTGGTGATCCAGTGCCTTGAGTTCTGAGCTGGTACAAAGCTGACAATCAGGCACCTCTAAATTGATGAGATCGCAACAGCTGTGAACAATATTGTCAATGTAGAAGTCTATATCAATGTCAGCAAACTCCGAAGATAGCGTCAGGTGCGCCTCCAAGTACTCCAAGCTATATTCAGCATGTGCGTGGTGACCGCTCTTCTGCGAATTGTGGGATCTCATACATCCTTCAAGAGCCATTTCTATGCTACTTAACTTGATATCGACAGCCGAAAAAGTATTCTAATGCCCTTCACAATGGAAGTACTTGACATCGAATGATGATGAACTAGACGGAGCAGATCATTTTATACTTCACTTTTCGTGTCAATTTAATGTAATTGCAATTAACTTCTGACAAATTCCGATAAAGGTTGAGCATGGCCAGGTGATGACATCAATTAATTAACATCTGACGTCTGAGTATTTTGAGGTGTTGGTGACAGCAAGCAATCGAATGATGCTCAATGTCTCACATTAATTGCAATAGTATAAAGACCACGTGTGCCACAAATTTGACGGACGACATGATTAGTTATAACAGTGGCATATGACATTTGCCTACAGCACGGATTCGAAGGGTTTCCGCTCTAACGGATGAACCGTAACTGGAGATGTAAAACAATATAACAGATGACAGAATCCTTCCACAGAACCGTTGACTAAATTAAATATGACTAAAAGGCGCATATTTTGGAAACTCTATTTGGTTTCATATTGAATTTATTAGGGTGAACATTACCATGAAATCGTAGGCGGCATATCATATGCAAATACCGTGAAATAAGAATGGTGTTGATCAAAGCTATGACATTGATCGTGTGCGAATTCCTCGAAGTCGGCGAAAGTATTGACTCAAATGTAATACTACCATTGTAGCGGCATATCATACGGCATATTTATTGGCGTGGCATATATGGTGTCACACATATTTGGGGATCACATATAACGCTTTTTGAAGCCCTGTGGCGTTTTTCGAGTACAACAACGCTGCATAAGAATCTGTGCTTGCGTGTTGAGCTGTAATTAGTCGCTATGCTAATTCTTACTAAATGTATACGGCATTTCGTCATAGATCGAACGGAGCCTTTTTGATTGAAATGGCGTTTGCTGGACGTAGTCGTTAAGTTATAGTTTACTGACTTCATTTTCCTCGATATATGCCGAGTTGGATGATATGGATTTGGACGAAGAGAATGAAAGGATTCATGTATATTGTGCATAAATAATGTTTTTATTGATTGATGATCTTATGTACAATGCATGTTATGAAATATTCGATACAATGTTACACAAACTCTTGGCAATCACTGCTAAATTATACACAGGACAACCAGTTTCTTGTATTAGTTAGACAGAAAAGTGGTGAAGGTATTCATCCGGGATGGCGATCGCTGGAACCTGGCAGTAATCAGACCACATCGGTTCCATGGCCTTTGTGGCATGAATGATATCTTTACATTCGTTGAATCCCGGCGTGTGTTGTGATGCTGGGTAACTACTGTCGGTAGTGATGGCATGCAGCTGTTGAGACTGTGACGCACATTGGGAGCGATTCTGCTGCTGGATGCGCCGACGTGCTTGACGCCTCTGGAAACAACCGTTGGTGAAATCTTCTACAGATAGTGGATGGATGGACCAATAGAAACCTCGATTTCTTCTGCTGCGTTGCCCCTTGACGAAACACTCGTTGACGGAAAGGTTGTGACGAACGCTGATCCTCCAGGCGCACTTGGTCGTCTGATAGTAAGCATAATTGTCCAGAATCCATTGATAGATATCAGCCACAAGCATTTCACCGTCTGATGTACTCATAATGGCCTTAGCTATCATGGCAATGAATGAATCAGTTGGCTTTTGCTGAATGGCCAACGTGTTGACCGTTGCCGTCTTGGTTTGGTCATCATCACCATTAGAAACGGTCATGTAATCATCTTGTTCTGCAATCTGCAGAGCCTCTACTCGACAAGAGTAGCTGATGTTGTCAAAGAAATAATTGTTGTGGGGACCTGGACAAGGCGTGGCTATTCTTTGTGGAAGGTTGTAACAGTTTCCCATAAGCAAGAAACTCGTATCCACATATGATGCATTATCAGGCTCCGCCACGTTGTACAGAGTATGTTGGGACGTCACTGGTGACGATTGGGGACTCGGGTGTAGTGTTGAAGCGAATGATAGTTTATCGTCTTCCAGGTCAGTAGAGCTGGGCTGGTCGTGATCCAGTGCCTTGAGTTCTGAGCTGGTAAAAAGCTTACAATCAGGCACCTCTAAATTGATGAGATCCCAACAGCTGTGAACAATATCGTCAATGTAGAAGTCTATATCAATGTCAGCAAACTCCGAAGATAGCGTCAGGTGCGCCTCCAGGTACTCCAAGCTATATTCAGCATGTGCGTGGTGACCGCTCTTCTGCGAATTGTGGGATCTCATACATCCTTCAAGAGCCATTTCTATGCTACTTAACTTGATATCGACAGCCGATAAAGTATTCTAATGCCCTTCACAACGGCAGTGCTTGACATCGAATGATGATGAACTAGACGGAGCAGATAATTTTAGACTTCACTTTTCGTGTCAATTTAATGTAATTGCAATTAACTTCTGACAAATTCCGATAAACGTTGAGCATGGCCAGGTGATGACATCAATTAATTAACATCTGACGTCTGAGTATTTTGAGGTGTTGGTGACAGCAAGCAATCGAATGATGCTCAATGCCTCACATTAATTGCAATGGTATAAAGACCACGTGTGCCACAAATTTGACGGACGACATGATTAGTTATAACAGTGGCATATGACATTTGCCTACAGCACGGATTCGAAGGGTCTCCGCTCTAACGGATGAACCGTAACTGGGGATGTAAAACAATATAACAGATGACATAAAATCCTGCCACAGAACCGTTGACTAAATTAAATATGACTAAAAGGCGCATATTTTGGAAACTCTATTTGGTTTCATATTGAATTTATTAGGGTGAACATTACCATGAAATCGTTGGCGGCATATCATATGCAAATACCGTGAAATAAGAATGGTGTTGATCAAAGCTATGACATTGATCGTGTGCGAATTCCTCGAAGTCGGCGAAAGTATTGACTCAAATGTAATACTACCATTGTAGCGGCATATCATACGGCATATTTATTTGCGTGGCATAAATGGTGTCCCACATATTTGGGGATCATATATAACGCCTTTTGAAGCCCTGTGGCGTTTTTCGAGTACAACAACGCTGCATAAGAATCTGTGCTTGCGTGTTGAGCTGTATATAGTCGCTATGCTAATTCTTACTAAATGTATACGGCATTTCGTCATAGATCGAACGGAGCCTTTTTGATTGAAATGGCGTTTGCTGGACGTAGTCGTTAAGTTATAGTTTACTGACTTCATTTTCCTCGATATATGCCGAGTTGGATGATATGGATTTGGACGAAGAGAATGAAGGGATTCATGTATATTGTGCATAAATAATGTTTTTATTGATTGATGATCTTATGTACAATGCATGTTATGAAATATTCGATACAATGTTACACAAACTCTTGGCAATCACTGCTAAATTATACACAGGACAACCAGTTTCTTGTATTAGTTAGACAGAAAAGTGGTGAAGGTATTCATCCGGGATGGCGATCGCTGGAACCTGGCAGTAATCAGACCACATCGGTTCCATGGCCTTTGTGGCATGAATGATATCTTTACATTCGTTGAATCCCGGGGTGTGTTGTGATGCTGGGTAACTACTGTTGGTAGTGATGGCATGCAGCTGTTGAGACTGTGACGCACATTGGGTGCGATTCTGCTGCTGGATGCGCCGACGTGCTTGACGCCTCTGGAAACAACCGTTGGTGAAATCTTCTACAGATAGTGGATGGATGGACCAATAGAAACCCCGATTTCTTCTGCTGCGTTGCCCCTTGACGAAACACTCGTTGACGGAAAGGTTGTGACGAACGCTGATCCTCCAGGCGCACTTGGTCTTCTGATAGTAAGGATAATTGTCCAGAATCCATTGATAGATATCAGCCACAAGCATTTCACCGTCTGATGTACTCATAATGGCCTTAGCTATCATGGCAATGAATGAATCAGTTGGCTTTTGCTGAATGGCCAACGTGTTGACCGTTGCCGTCTTGATTTCGTCATCATCACCGTTAGAAACGGTCATGTAACCATCTTTTTCTGCAATCTGCGGAGCCTCTCCTCGACAAGAGTAGCTGATGTTGTCAAAGAAATAATTGTTGTGGGGACCTGGACAAGGCGTGGCTATTCTTTGTGGAAGGTTGCAACAGTTTCCCATAAGCAAGAAACTCGTATCCACATATGATGCATTATCAGGCTCCGCCACGTTGTACAGAGTATGTTGGTACGTCACTGGTGACGATTGGGGACTCGGGTGTAGTAGTGAAGCGAATGATAATTTATCATCTTCCATGTCAGTAGAGCTGGGCTGGTGGTGATCCAGTGCCTCGAGTTCTGAGCTGGTCAAAAGCTGACAATCAGGCACCTCTAAATTGATGAGATCCCAACAGCTGTGAACAATATCGTCAATGTAGAAGTCTATATCAATGTCAGCAAACTCCGAAGATAGCGTCAGGTGCGCCTCCAGGTACTCCAAGCTATATTCAGCATGTGCGTGGTGACCGCTCTTCTGCGAATTGTGGGATCTCATACATCCTTCAAGAGCCATTTCTATGCTACTTAACTTGATATCGACAGCCGATAAAGTATTCTCATGCCCTTCACAACGGCAGTGCTTGACATCGAATGATGATGAACTAGACGGAGCAGATAATTTTAGACTTCACTTTTCGTGTCAATTTAATGTAATTGCAATTAACTTCTGACAAATTCCGATAAACGTTGAGCATGGCCAGGTGATGACATCAATTAATTAACATCTGACGTCTGAGTATTTTGAGGTGTTGGTGACAGCAAGCAATCGAATGATGCTCAATGCCTCACATTAATTGCAATGGTATAAAGACCACGTGTGCCACAAATTTGACGGACGACATGATTAGTTATAACAGTGGCATATGACATTTGCCTACAGCACAGATTCGAAGGGTCTCCGCTCTAACGGATGAACCGTAACTGGGGATGTAAAACAATATAACAGATGACATAGAATCCTGCCACAGAACCGTTGACTAAATTAAATATGACTAAAAGGCGCATATTTTGGAAACTCTATTTGGTTTCATATTGAATTTATTAGGGTGAACATTACCATGAAATCGTTGGCGGCATATCATATGCAAATACCGTGAAATAAGAATGGTGTTGATCAAAGCTATGACATTGATCGTGTGCGAATTCCTCGAAGTCGGCGAAAGTATTGACTCAAATGTAATACTACCATTGTAGCGGCATATCATACGGCATATTTATTTGCGTGGCATAAATGGTGTCCCACATATTTGGGGATCATATATAACGCCTTTTGAAGCCCTGTGGCGTTTTTCGAGTACAACAACGCTGCATAAGAATCTGTGCTTGCGTGTTGAGCTGTATATAGTCGCTATGCTAATTCTTACTAAATGTATACGGCATTTCGTCATAGATCGAACGGAGCCTTTTCGATTGAAATGGCGTTTGCTGGACGTAGTCGTTAGGTTAAAGTTTACTGACTTCATTTTGCTCGATATACGCCGAGTTGGATGATATGGATTTTGACGAAGAGAATGAAGGGATTCATGTATATTGTGCATAAATAATGTTTTTATTGATTGATGATCTTATGTACAATGCATGTTATGAAATATTCGATACAATGTTACACAAACTCTTGGCAATCACTGCTAAATTATACACAGGACAACCAGTTTCTTGTATTAGTTAGACAGAAAAGTGGTGAAGGTATTCATCCGGGATGGCGATCGCTGGAACCTGGCAGTAATCAGACCACATCGGTTCCATGGCCTTTGTGGCATGAATGATATCTTTACATTCGTTGAATCCCGGCGTGTGTTGTGATGCTGGGTAACTACTGTTGGTAGTGATGGCATGCAGCTGTTGAGACTGTGACGCACATTGGGCGCGATTCTGCTGCTGGATGCGCCGACGTTCTTGACGCCTCTGGAAACAACCGTTGGTGAAATCTTCTACAGATAGTGGATGGATGGACCAATAGAAACCCCGATTTCTTCTGCTGCGTTGCCCCTTGACGAAACACTCGTTGACGGAAAGGTTGTGACGAACGCTGATCCTCCAGGCGCACTTGGTCTTCTGATAGTAAGCATAATTGTCCAGAATCCATTGATAGATATCAGCCACAAGCATTTCACCGTCTGATGTACTCATAATGGCCTTAGCTATCATGGCAATGAATGAATCAGTTGGCTTTTGCTGAATGGCCAACGTGTTGACCGTTGCCGTCTTGGTTTGGTCATCATCACCATTAGAAACGGTCATGTAATCATCTTGTTCTGCAATCTGCAGAGCCTCTACTCCACAAGAGTAGCTGATGTTGTCAAAGAAATAATTGTTGTGGGGACCTGGACAAGGCGTGGCTACTTCTTGGGGAAGGTTGTAACAGTTTCCCATAAGCAAAAAACTCGTACCCACATATGATGCATTATCAGGCTCCGCCACGTTGTACAGAGCATGTTGGGACGTCACTGGTGACGATTGGGGACTCGGGTGTAGTGGTGAAGCGAATGATAGTTTATCATCTTCCATGTCAGTAGAGCTGGGCTGGTGGTGATCCAGTGCCTTGAGTTCTGAGCTGGTACAAAGCTGACAATCAGGCACCTCTAAATTGATGAGATCGCAACAGCTGTGAACAATATTGTCAATGTAGAAGTCTATATCAATGTCAGCAAACTCCGAAGATAGCGTCAGGTGCGCCTCCAAGTACTCCAAGCTATATTCAGCATGTGCGTGGTGACCGCTCTTCTGCGAATTGTGGGATCTCATACATCCTTCAAGAGCCATTTCTATGCTACTTAACTTGATATCGACAGCCGAAAAAGTATTCTAATGCCCTTCACAATGGAAGTACTTGACATCGAATGATGATGAACTAGACGGAGCAGATCATTTTATACTTCACTTTTCGTGTCAATTTAATGTAATTGCAATTAACTTCTGACAAATTCCGATAAAGGTTGAGCATGGCCAGGTGATGACATCAATTAATTAACATCTGACGTCTGAGTATTTTGAGGTGTTGGTGACAGCAAGCAATCGAATGATGCTCAATGTCTCACATTAATTGCAATAGTATAAAGACCACGTGTGCCACAAATTTGACGGACGACATGATTAGTTATAACAGTGGCATATGACATTTGCCTACAGCACGGATTCGAAGGGTTTCCGCTCTAACGGATGAACCGTAACTGGGGATGTAAAACAATATAACAGATGACAGAATCCTTCCACAGAACCGTTGACTAAATTAAATATGACTAAAAGGCGCATATTTTGGAAACTCTATTTGGTTTCATATTGAATTTATTAGGGTGAACATTACCATGAAATCGTAGGCGGCATATCATATGCAAATACCGTGAAATAAGAATGGTGTTGATCAAAGCTATGACATTGATCGTGTGCGAATTCCTCGAAGTCGGCGAAAGTATTGACTCAAATGTAATACTACCATTGTAGCGGCATATCATACGGCATATTTATTGGCGTGGCATATATGGTGTCACACATATTTGGGGATCACATATAACGCTTTTTGAAGCCCTGTGGCGTTTTTCGAGTACAACAACGCTGCATAAGAATCTGTGCTTGCGTGTTGAGCTGTAATTAGTCGCTATGCTAATTCTTACTAAATGTATACGGCATTTCGTCATAGATCGAACGGAGCCTTTTTGATTGAAATGGCGTTTGCTGGACGTAGTCGTTAAGTTATAGTTTACTGACTTCATTTTCCTCGATATATGCCGAGTTGGATGATATGGATTTGGACGAAGAGAATGAAGGGATTCATGTATATTGTGCATAAATAATGTTTTTATTGATTGATGATCTTATGTACAATGCATGTTATGAAATATTCGATACAATGTTACACAAACTCTTGGCAATCACTGCTAAATTATACACAGGACAACCAGTTTCTTGTATTAGTTAGACAGAAAAGTGGTGAAGGTATTCATCCGGGATGGCGATCGCTGGAACCTGGCAGTAATCAGACCACATCGGTTCCATGGCCTTTGTGGCATGAATGATATCTTTACATTCGTTGAATCCCGGGGTGTGTTGTGATGCTGGGTAACTACTGTTGGTAGTGATGGCATGCAGCTGTTGAGACTGTGACGCACATTGGGTGCGATTCTGCTGCTGGATGCGCCGACGTGCTTGACGCCTCTGGAAACAACCGTTGGTGAAATCTTCTACAGATAGTGGATGGATGGACCAATAGAAACCCCGATTTCTTCTGCTGCGTTGCCCCTTGACGAAACACTCGTTGACGGAAAGGTTGTGACGAACGCTGATCCTCCAGGCGCACTTGGTCTTCTGATAGTAAGGATAATTGTCCAGAATCCATTGATAGATATCAGCCACAAGCATTTCACCGTCTGATGTACTCATAATGGCCTTAGCTATCATGGCAATGAATGAATCAGTTGGCTTTTGCTGAATGGCCAACGTGTTGACCGTTGCCGTCTTGATTTGGTCATCATCACCATTAGAAACGGTCACGTAATCATCTTGTTCTGCAATCTGCAGAGCCTCTACTCGACAAGAGTAGCTGATGTTGTCAAAGAAATAATTGTTGTGGGGACCTGGACAAGGCGTGGCTATTTCTTGTGGAAGGTTGTAACAGTTTCCCATAAGCAAGAAACTCGTATCCACATATGATGCATTATCAGGCTCCGCCACGTTGTACAGAGTATGTTGGGACGTCACTGGTGACGATTGGGGACTCGGGTGTAGTGGTGAAGCGAATGATAGTTTATCGTCTTCCATGTCAGTAGAGCTGGGCTGGTGGTGATCCAGTGCCTTGAGTTCTGAGCTGGTACAAAGCTGACAATCAGGTACCTCTAAATTGATGAGATCGCAACAGCTGTGAACAATATTGTCAATGTAGAAGTCTATATCAATGTCAGCAAACTCCGAAGATAACGTCAGGTGCGCCTCCAAGTACTCCAAGCTATATTCAGCATGTGCGTGGTGACCGCTCTTCTGCGAATTGTGGGATCTCATACATCCTTCAAGAGCCATTTCTATGCTACTTAACTTGATATCGACAGCCGATAAAGTATTCTAATGCCCTTCACAATGGCAGTGCTTGACATCGAATGATGATGAACTAGACGGAGCAGATCATTTTATACTTCACTTTTCGTGTCAATTTAATGTAATTGCAATTAACTTCTGAAACATTCCGATAAACGTTTAATATGGCCAGGTGATGACATCAATTGATTAACATCTGACATCTGAGTATTTTGAGGTGTTGGTGACAGCAAGCAATCGAATGATGCTCAATGCCTCACATTAATTGCAATAGTATAAAGACCACGTGTAGCACAAATTTGATGGACGACATGATTAGTTATAACAGTGGCATATGACATTTGCCTACAGCACGGATTCGAAGGGTTTCCGCTCTAACGGATGAACCGTAACTGGGGATGTAAAACAATATAACAGATGACATAGAATCCTGCCACAGAACCGTTGACTAAATTAAATATGACTAAAAGGCGCATATTTTGGAAACTCTGTTTGGTTTCATATTGAATTTATTAGGTTGAACATTACCATGAAATCGTAGGCGGCATATCATATGCAAATACCATGAAATAAGAATGGTGTTGATCCAAGCTATGACATTGATCGTGTGAGAATTCCTCGAAGTCGGCGAAAGTATTGACTCAAATGTAATACTACCATTGTAGCGGCATATCATAAGGCACATTTATTTGCGTGGCATATATGGTGTCACACATATTTGGGGATCATATATAACGCTTTTTGAAGCCCGGTGGCGTTTTTCGAGTACAACAACGCTGCATAAGAATCTGTGCTTGCGTGTTGAGCTGTACTTAGTCGCTATGCTAATTCTTACTAAATGTATACGGCATTTCGTCATAGATCGAACGGAGCCTTTTTGATTGAAATGGCGTTTGCTGGACGTAGTCGTTAAGTTATAGTTTACTGACTTCATTTTCCTCGATATATGCCGAGTTGGATGATATGGATTTGGACAAAGAGAATGAAAGGATTCATGTATATTGTGCATAAATAATGTTTTTATTGATTGATGATCTTATGTACAATGCATGTTATGAAATATTCGATACAATGTTACACAAACTCTTGGCAATCACTGCTAAATTATACACAGGACAACCAGTTTCTTGTATTAGTTAGACAGAAAAGTGGTGAAGGTATTCATCCGGGATGGCGATCGCTGGAACCTGGCAGTAATCAGACCACATCGGTTCCATGGCCTTTGTGGCATGAATGATATCTTTACATTCGTTGAATCCCGGCGTGTGTTGTGATGCTGGGTAACTACTGTTGGTAGTGATGGCATGCAGCTGTTGAGACTGTGACGCACATTGGGAGCGATTCTGCTGCTGGATGCGCCGACGTGCTTGACGCCTCTGGAAACAACCGTTGGTGAAATCTTCTACAGATAGTGGATGGATGGACCAATAGAAACCCCGATTTCTTCTGCTGCGTTGCCCCTTGACGAAACACTCGTTGACGGAAAGGTTGTGACGAACGCTGATCCTCCAGGCGCACTTGGTCGTCTGATAGTAAGCATAATTGTCCAGAATCCATTGATAGATATCAGCCACAAGCATTTCACCGTCTGATGTACTCATAATGGCCTTAGCTATCATGGCAATGAATGAATCAGTTGGCTTTTGCTGAATGGCCAACGTGTTGACCGTTGCCGTCTTGGTTTGGTCATCATCACCATTAGAAACGGTCATGTAATCATCTTGTTCTGCAATCTGCAGAGCCTCTACTCGACAAGAGTAGCTGATGTTGTCAAAGAAATAATTGTTGTGGGGACCTGGACAAGGCGTGGCTATTCTTTGTGGAAGGTTGTAACAGTTTCCCATAAGCAAGAAACTCGTATCCACATATGATGCATTATCAGGCTCCGCCACGTTGTACAGAGTATGTTGGGACGTCACTGGTGACGATTGGGGACTCGGGTGTAGTGGTGAAGCGAATGATAGTTTATCGTCTTCCAGGTCAGTAGAGCTGGGCTGGTCGTGATCCAGTGCCTTGAGTTCTGAGCTGGTAAAAAGCTTACAATCAGGCACCTCTAAATTGATGAGATCCCAACAGCTGTGAACAATATTGTCAATGTAGAAGTCTATATCAATGTCAGCAAACTCCGAAGATAACGTCAGGTGCGCATTCAAGTACTCCAAGCTATATTCAGCATGTGCGTGGTGACCGCTCTTCTGCGAATTGTGGGATCTCATACATCCTTCAAGAGCCATTTCTATGCTACTTAACTTGATATCGACAGCCGATAAAGTATTCTAATGCCCTTCACAATGGCAGTGCTTGACATCGAATGATGATGAACTAGACGGAGCAGATCATTTTATACTTCACTTTTCGTGTCAATTTAATGTAATTGCAATTAACTTCTGAAACATTCCGATAAACGTTTAATATGGCCAGGTGATGACATCAATTGATTAACATCTGACATCTGAGCATTTTGAGGTGTTGGTGACAGCAAGCAATCGAATGATGCTCAATGCCTCACATTAATTGCAATAGTATAAAGACCACGTGTAGCACAAATTTGATGGACGACATGATTAGTTATAACAGTGGCATATGACATTTGCCTACAGCACGGATTCGAAGGGTTTCCGCTCTAACGGATGAACCGTAACTGGGGATGTAAAACAATATAACAGATGACATAGAATCCTGCCACAGAACCGTTGACTAAATTAAATATGACTAAAAGGCGCATATTTTGGAAACTCTATTTGGTTTCATATTGAATTTATTAGGGTGAACATTGCCATGAAATCGTTGGCGGCATATCATATGCAAATACCGTGAAATAAGAATGGTGTTGATCAAAGCTATGACATTGATCGTGTGCGAATTCCTCGAAGTCGGCGAAAGTATTGACTCAAATGTTAGACTACCATTGTAGCGGCATATGATACGGCATATTTATTTGCGTGGCATAAATGGTGTCCCACATATTTGGGGATCATATATAACGCCTTTTGAAGCCCTGTGGCGTTTTTCGAGTACAACAACGCTGCATAAGAATCTGTGCTTGCGTGTTGAGCTGTATATAGTCGCTATGCTAATTCTTACTAAATGTATACGGCATTTCGTCATAGATCGAACGGAGCCTTTTTGATTGAAATGGCGTTTGCTGGACGTAGTCGTTAAGTTATAGTTTACTGACTTCATTTTCCTCGATATATGCCGAGTTGGATGATATGGATTTGGACGAAGAGAATGAAGGGATTCATGTATATTGTGCATAAATAATGTTTTTATTGATTGATGATCTTATGTACAATGCATGTTATGAAATATTCGATACAATGTTACACAAACTGTTGCCAATCACTGCTAAATTATACACACGACAACCAGTTTCTTGTATTAGTTAGACAGAAAAGTGGTGAAGCTATTCATCCGGGATGGCGATCGCTGGAACCTGGCAGTAATCAGACCACATCGGTTCCATGGCCTTTGTGGCATGAATGATATCTTTACATTCGTTGAATCCCGGGGTGTGTGGTGATGCTGGGTAACTACTGTCGGTAGTGATGGCATGCAGCTGTTGAGACTGTGACGCACATTGGGTGCGATTCTGCTGCTGGATGCGCCGACGTGCTTGACGCCTCTGGAAACAACCGTTGGTGAAATCTTCTACAGATAGTGGATGAATGGACCAATAGAAACCCCGATTTCTTCTGCTGCGTTGCCCCTTGACGAAACACTCGTTGACGGAAAGGTTGTGACGAACGCTGATCCTCCAGGCGCACTTGGTCGTCTGATAGTAAGCATAATTGTCCAGAATCCATTGATAGATATCAGCCACAAGCATTTCACCGTCTGATGTACTCATAATGGCCTTAGCTATCATGGCAATGAATGAATCAGTTGGCTTTTGCTGAATGGCCAACGTGTTGACCGTTGCCGTCTTGGTTTGGTCATCATCACCATTAGAAACGGTCATGTAATCATCTTGTTCTGCAATCTGCAGAGCCTCTACTCGACAAGAGTAGCTGATGTTGTCAAAGAAATAATTGTTGTGGGGACCTGGACAAGGCGTGGCTACTTCTTGGGGAAGGTTGTAACAGTTTCCCATAAGCAAAAAACTCGTACCCACATATGATGCATTATCAGGCTCCGCCACGTTGTACAGAGTATGTTGGGACGTCACTGGTGACGATTGGGGACTCGGGTGTAGTGGTGAAGCGAATGATAGTTTATCGTCTTCCATGTCAGTAGAGCTGGGCTGGTGGTGATCCAGTGCCTTGAGTTCTGAGCTGGTACAAAGCTGACAATCAGGCACCTCTAAATTGATGAGATCGCAACAGCTGTGAACAATATTGTCAATGTAGAAGTCTATATCAATGTCAGCAAACTCCGAAGATAGCGTCAGGTGCGCCTCCAAGTACTCCAAGCTATATTCAGCATGTGCGTGGTGACCGCTCTTCTGCGAATTGTGGGATCTCATACATCCTTCAAGAGCCATTTCTATGCTACTTAACTTGATATCGACAGCCGAAAAAGTATTCTAATGCCCTTCACAATGGAAGTACTTGACATCGAATGATGATGAACTAGACGGAGCAGATCATTTTATACTTCACTTTTCGTGTCAATTTAATGTAATTGCAATTAACTTCTGACAAATTCCGATAAAGGTGGAGCATGGCCAGGTGATGACATCAATTAATTAACATCTGACGTCTGAGTATTTTGAGGTGTTGGTGACAGCAAGCAATCGAATGATGCTCAATGTCTCACATTAATTGCAATAGTATCAAGACCACGTGTGCCACAAATTTGACGGACGACATGATTAGTTATAACAGTGCCATATGACATTTGCCTACAGCACGGATTCGAAGGGTTTCCGCTCTAACGGATGAACCGTAACTGGAGATGTAAAACAATATAACAGATGACAGAATCCTGCCACAGAACCGTTGACTAAATTAAATATGACTAAAAGGCGCATATTTTGGAAACTCTATTTGGTTTCATATTGAATTTATTAGGGTGAACATTACCATGAAATCGTTGGCGGCATATCATATGCAAATACCGTGAAATAAGAATGGTGTTGATCACAGCTATGACATTGATCGTGTGCGAATTCCTCGAAGTCGGCGAAAGTATTGACTCAAATGTAATACTACCATTGTAGCGGCATATCATACGGCATATTTATTTGCGTGGCATAAATGGTGTCCCACATATTTGGGGATCATATATAACGCCTTTTGAAGCCCTGTGGCGTTTTTCGAGTACAACAACGCTGCATAAGAATCTGTGCTTGCGTGTTGAGCTGTATATAGTCGCTATGCTAATTCTTACTAAATGTATACGGCATTTCGTCATAGATCGAACGGAGCCTTTTTGATTGAAATGGCGTTTGCTGGACGTAGTCGTTAAGTTATAGTTTACTGACTTCATTTTCCTCGATATATGCCGAGTTGGATGATATGGATTTGGACGAAGAGAATGAAGGGATTCATGTATATTGTGCATAAATAATGTTTTTATTGATTGATGATCTTATGTACAATGCATGTTATGAAATATTCGATACAATGTTACACAAACTGTTGCCAATCACTGCTAAATTATACACACGACAACCAGTTTCTTGTATTAGTTAGACAGAAAAGTGGTGAAGCTATTCATCCGGGATGGCGATCGCTGGAACCTGGCAGTAATCAGACCACATCGGTTCCATGGCCTTTGTGGCATGAATGATATCTTTACATTCGTTGAATCCCGGGGTGTGTGGTGATGCTGGGTAACTACTGTCGGTAGTGATGGCATGCAGCTGTTGAGACTGTGACGCACATTGGGTGCGATTCTGCTGCTGGATGCGCCGACGTGCTTGACGCCTCTGGAAACAACCGTTGGTGAAATCTTCTACAGATAGTGGATGAATGGACCAATAGAAACCCCGATTTCTTCTGCTGCGTTGCCCCTTGACGAAACACTCGTTGACGGAAAGGTTGTGACGAACGCTGATCCTCCAGGCGCACTTGGTCGTCTGATAGTAAGCATAATTGTCCAGAATCCATTGATAGATATCAGCCACAAGCATTTCACCGTCTGATGTACTCATAATGGCCTTAGCTATCATGGCAATGAATGAATCAGTTGGCTTTTGCTGAATGGCCAACGTGTTGACCGTTGCCGTCTTGGTTTGGTCATCATCACCATTAGAAACGGTCATGTAATCATCTTGTTCTGCAATCTGCAGAGCCTCTACTCGACAAGAGTAGCTGATGTTGTCAAAGAAATAATTGTTGTGGGGACCTGGACAAGGCGTGGCTACTTCTTGGGGAAGGTTGTAACAGTTTCCCATAAGCAAAAAACTCGTACCCACATATGATGCATTATCAGGCTCCGCCACGTTGTACAGAGTATGTTGGGACGTCACTGGTGACGATTGGGGACTCGGGTGTAGTGGTGAAGCGAATGATAGTTTATCGTCTTCCATGTCAGTAGAGCTGGGCTGGTGGTGATCCAGTGCCTTGAGTTCTGAGCTGGTACAAAGCTGACAATCAGGCACCTCTAAATTGATGAGATCGCAACAGCTGTGAACAATATTGTCAATGTAGAAGTCTATATCAATGTCAGCAAACTCCGAAGATAGCGTCAGGTGCGCCTCCAAGTACTCCAAGCTATATTCAGCATGTGCGTGGTGACCGCTCTTCTGCGAATTGTGGGATCTCATACATCCTTCAAGAGCCATTTCTATGCTACTTAACTTGATATCGACAGCCGAAAAAGTATTCTAATGCCCTTCACAATGGAAGTACTTGACATCGAATGATGATGAACTAGACGGAGCAGATCATTTTATACTTCACTTTTCGTGTCAATTTAATGTAATTGCAATTAACTTCTGACAAATTCCGATAAAGGTGGAGCATGGCCAGGTGATGACATCAATTAATTAACATCTGACGTCTGAGTATTTTGAGGTGTTGGTGACAGCAAGCAATCGAATGATGCTCAATGTCTCACATTAATTGCAATAGTATCAAGACCACGTGTGCCACAAATTTGACGGACGACATGATTAGTTATAACAGTGCCATATGACATTTGCCTACAGCACGGATTCGAAGGGTTTCCGCTCTAACGGATGAACCGTAACTGGAGATGTAAAACAATATAACAGATGACAGAATCCTGCCACAGAACCGTTGACTAAATTAAATATGACTAAAAGGCGCATATTTTGGAAACTCTATTTGGTTTCATATTGAATTTATTAGGGTGAACATTACCATGAAATCGTTGGCGGCATATCATATGCAAATACCGTGAAATAAGAATGGTGTTGATCACAGCTATGACATTGATCGTGTGCGAATTCCTCGAAGTCGGCGAAAGTATTGACTCAAATGTAATACTACCATTGTAGCGGCATATCATACGGCATATTTATTTGCGTGGCATAAATGGTGTCCCACATATTTGGGGATCATATATAACGCCTTTTGAAGCCCTGTGGCGTTTTTCGAGTACAACAACGCTGCATAAGAATCTGTGCTTGCGTGTTGAGCTGTATATAGTCGCTATGCTAATTCTTACTAAATGTATACGGCATTTCGTCATAGATCGAACGGAGCCTTTTTGATTGAAATGGCGTTTGCTGGACGTAGTCGTTAAGTTATAGTTTACTGACTTCATTTTCCTCGATATATGCCGAGTTGGATGATATGGATTTGGACAAAGAGAATGAAAGGATTCATGTATATTGTGCATAAATAATGTTTTTATTGATTGATGATCTTATGTACAATGCATGTTATGAAATATTCGATACAATGTTACACAAACTCTTGGCAATCACTGCTAAATTATACACAGGACAACCAGTTTCTTGTATTAGTTAGACAGAAAAGTGGTGAAGGTATTCATCCGGGATGGCGATCGCTGGAACCTGGCAGTAATCAGACCACATCGGTTCCATGGCCTTTGTGGCATGAATGATATCTTTACATTCGTTGAATCCCGGCGTGTGTTGTGATGCTGGGTAACTACTGTTGGTAGTGATGGCATGCAGCTGTTGAGACTGTGACGCACATTGGGAGCGATTCTGCTGCTGGATGCGCCGACGTGCTTGACGCCTCTGGAAACAACCGTTGGTGAAATCTTCTACAGATAGTGGATGGATGGACCAATAGAAACCCCGATTTCTTCTGCTGCGTTGCCCCTTGACGAAACACTCGTTGACGGAAAGGTTGTGACGAACGCTGATCCTCCAGGCGCACTTGGTCGTCTGATAGTAAGCATAATTGTCCAGAATCCATTGATAGATATCAGCCACAAGCATTTCACCGTCTGATGTACTCATAATGGCCTTAGCTATCATGGCAATGAATGAATCAGTTGGCTTTTGCTGAATGGCCAACGTGTTGACCGTTGCCGTCTTGGTTTGGTCATCATCACCATTAGAAACGGTCATGTAATCATCTTGTTCTGCAATCTGCAGAGCCTCTACTCGACAAGAGTAGCTGATGTTGTCAAAGAAATAATTGTTGTGGGGACCTGGACAAGGCGTGGCTATTCTTTGTGGAAGGTTGTAACAGTTTCCCATAAGCAAGAAACTCGTATCCACATATGATGCATTATCAGGCTCCGCCACGTTGTACAGAGTATGTTGGGACGTCACTGGTGACGATTGGGGACTCGGGTGTAGTGGTGAAGCGAATGATAGTTTATCGTCTTCCAGGTCAGTAGAGCTGGGCTGGTCGTGATCCAGTGCCTTGAGTTCTGAGCTGGTAAAAAGCTTACAATCAGGCACCTCTAAATTGATGAGATCCCAACAGCTGTGAACAATATTGTCAATGTAGAAGTCTATATCAATGTCAGCAAACTCCGAAGATAACGTCAGGTGCGCATTCAAGTACTCCAAGCTATATTCAGCATGTGCGTGGTGACCGCTCTTCTGCGAATTGTGGGATCTCATACATCCTTCAAGAGCCATTTCTATGCTACTTAACTTGATATCGACAGCCGATAAAGTATTCTAATGCCCTTCACAATGGCAGTGCTTGACATCGAATGATGATGAACTAGACGGAGCAGATCATTTTATACTTCACTTTTCGTGTCAATTTAATGTAATTGCAATTAACTTCTGAAACATTCCGATAAACGTTTAATATGGCCAGGTGATGACATCAATTGATTAACATCTGACATCTGAGTATTTTGAGGTGTTGGTGACAGCAAGCAATCGAATGATGCTCAATGCCTCACATTAATTGCAATAGTATAAAGACCACGTGTAGCACAAATTTGATGGACGACATGATTAGTTATAACAGTGGCATATGACATTTGCCTACAGCACGGATTCGAAGGGTTTCCGCTCTAACGGATGAACCGTAACTGGGGATGTAAAACAATATAACAGATGACATAGAATCCTGCCACAGAACCGTTGACTAAATTAAATATGACTAAAAGGCGCATATTTTGGAAACTCTATTTGGTTTCATATTGAATTTATTAGGGTGAACATTGCCATGAAATCGTTGGCGGCATATCATATGCAAATACCGTGAAATAAGAATGGTGTTGATCAAAGCTATGACATTGATCGTGTGCGAATTCCTCGAAGTCGGCGAAAGTATTGACTCAAATGTTAGACTACCATTGTAGCGGCATATCATACGGCATATTTATTTGCGTGGCATAAATGGTGTCCCACATATTTGGGGATCATATATAACGCCTTTTGAAGCCCTGTGGCGTTTTTCGAGTACAACAACGCTGCATAAGAATCTGTGCTTGCGTGTTGAGCTGTATTCAGTCGCTATGCTAATTCTTACTAAATGTATACGGCATTTCGTCATAGATCGAACGGAGCCTTTTTGATTGAAATGGCGTTTGCTGGACGTAGTCGTTAAGTTATAGTTTACTGACTTCATTTTCCTCGATATATGCCGAGTTGGATGATATGGATTTGGACGAAGAGAATGAAGGGATTCATGTATATTGTGCATAAATAATGTTTTTATTGATTGATGATCTTATGTACAATGCATGTTATGAAATATTCGATACAATGTTACACAAACTGTTGCCAATCACTGCTAAATTATACACACGACAACCAGTTTCTTGTATTAGTTAGACAGAAAAGTGGTGAAGCTATTCATCCGGGATGGCGATCGCTGGAACCTGGCAGTAATCAGACCACATCGGTTCCATGGCCTTTGTGGCATGAATGATATCTTTACATTCGTTGAATCCCGGGGTGTGTGGTGATGCTGGGTAACTACTGTCGGTAGTGATGGCATGCAGCTGTTGAGACTGTGACGCACATTGGGTGCGATTCTGCTGCTGGATGCGCCGACGTGCTTGACGCCTCGGGAAACAACCGTTGGTGAAATCTTCTACAGATAGTGGATGAATGGACCAATAGAAACCCCGATTTCTTCTGCTGCGTTGCCCCTTGACGAACACTCGTTGACGGAAAGGTTGTGACGAACGCTGATCCTCCAGGCGCACTTGGTCGTCTGATAGTAAGCATAATTGTCCAGAATCCATTGATAGATATCAGCCACAAGCATTTCACCGTCTGATGTACTCATAATGGCCTTAGCTATCATGGCAATGAATGAATCAGTTGGCTTTTGCTGAATGGCCAACGTGTTGACCGTTGCCGTCTTGGTTTGGTCATCATCACCATTAGAAACGGTCATGTAATCATCTTGTTCTGCAATCTGCAGAGCCTCTACTCGACAAGAGTAGCTGATGTTGTCAAAGAAATAATTGTTGTGGGGACCTGGACAAGGCGTGGCTACTTCTTGGGGAAGGTTGTAACAGTTTCCCATAAGCAAAAAACTCGTACCCACATATGATGCATTATCAGGCTCCGCCACGTTGTACAGAGTATGTTGGGACGTCACTGGTGACGATTGGGGACTCGGGTGTAGTGGTGAAGCGAATGATAGTTTATCGTCTTCCATGTCAGTAGAGCTGGGCTGGTGGTGATCCAGTGCCTTGAGTTCTGAGCTGGTACAAAGCTGACAATCAGGCACCTCTAAATTGATGAGATCGCAACAGCTGTGAACAATATTGTCAATGTAGAAGTCTATATCAATGTCAGCAAACTCCGAAGATAGCGTCAGGTGCGCCTCCAAGTACTCCAAGCTATATTCAGCATGTGCGTGGTGACCGCTCTTCTGCGAATTGTGGGATCTCATACATCCTTCAAGAGCCATTTCTATGCTACTTAACTTGATATCGACAGCCGAAAAAGTATTCTAATGCCCTTCACAATGGAAGTACTTGACATCGAATGATGATGAACTAGACGGAGCAGATCATTTTATACTTCACTTTTCGTGTCAATTTAATGTAATTGCAATTAACTTCTGACAAATTCCGATAAAGGTGGAGCATGGCCAGGTGATGACATCAATTAATTAACATCTGACGTCTGAGTATTTTGAGGTGTTGGTGACAGCAAGCAATCGAATGATGCTCAATGTCTCACATTAATTGCAATAGTATCAAGACCACGTGTGCCACAAATTTGACGGACGACATGATTAGTTATAACAGTGCCATATGACATTTGCCTACAGCACGGATTCGAAGGGTTTCCGCTCTAACGGATGAACCGTAACTGGAGATGTAAAACAATATAACAGATGACAGAATCCTGCCACAGAACCGTTGACTAAATTAAATATGACTAAAAGGCGCATATTTTGGAAACTCTATTTGGTTTCATATTGAATTTATTAGGGTGAACATTACCATGAAATCGTTGGCGGCATATCATATGCAAATACCGTGAAATAAGAATGGTGTTGATCACAGCTATGACATTGATCGTGTGCGAATTCCTCGAAGTCGGCGAAAGTATTGACTCAAATGTAATACTACCATTGTAGCGGCATATCATACGGCATATTTATTTGCGTGGCATAAATGGTGTCCCACATATTTGGGGATCATATATAACGCCTTTTGAAGCCCTGTGGCGTTTTTCGAGTACAACAACGCTGCATAAGAATCTGTGCTTGCGTGTTGAGCTGTATATAGTCGCTATGCTAATTCTTACTAAATGTATACGGCATTTCGTCATAGATCGAACGGAGCCTTTTTGATTGAAATGGCGTTTGCTGGACGTAGTCGTTAAGTTATAGTTTACTGACTTCATTTTCCTCGATATATGCCGAGTTGGATGATATGGATTTGGACAAAGAGAATGAAAGGATTCATGTATATTGTGCATAAATAATGTTTTTATTGATTGATGATCTTATGTACAATGCATGTTATGAAATATTCGATACAATGTTACACAAACTCTTGGCAATCACTGCTAAATTATACACAGGACAACCAGTTTCTTGTATTAGTTAGACAGAAAAGTGGTGAAGGTATTCATCCGGGATGGCGATCGCTGGAACCTGGCAGTAATCAGACCACATCGGTTCCATGGCCTTTGTGGCATGAATGATATCTTTACATTCGTTGAATCCCGGCGTGTGTTGTGATGCTGGGTAACTACTGTTGGTAGTGATGGCATGCAGCTGTTGAGACTGTGACGCACATTGGGAGCGATTCTGCTGCTGGATGCGCCGACGTGCTTGACGCCTCTGGAAACAACCGTTGGTGAAATCTTCTACAGATAGTGGATGGATGGACCAATAGAAACCCCGATTTCTTCTGCTGCGTTGCCCCTTGACGAAACACTCGTTGACGGAAAGGTTGTGACGAACGCTGATCCTCCAGGCGCACTTGGTCGTCTGATAGTAAGCATAATTGTCCAGAATCCATTGATAGATATCAGCCACAAGCATTTCACCGTCTGATGTACTCATAATGGCCTTAGCTATCATGGCAATGAATGAATCAGTTGGCTTTTGCTGAATGGCCAACGTGTTGACCGTTGCCGTCTTGGTTTGGTCATCATCACCATTAGAAACGGTCATGTAATCATCTTGTTCTGCAATCTGCAGAGCCTCTACTCGACAAGAGTAGCTGATGTTGTCAAAGAAATAATTGTTGTGGGGACCTGGACAAGGCGTGGCTATTCTTTGTGGAAGGTTGTAACAGTTTCCCATAAGCAAGAAACTCGTATCCACATATGATGCATTATCAGGCTCCGCCACGTTGTACAGAGTATGTTGGGACGTCACTGGTGACGATTGGGGACTCGGGTGTAGTGGTGAAGCGAATGATAGTTTATCGTCTTCCAGGTCAGTAGAGCTGGGCTGGTCGTGATCCAGTGCCTTGAGTTCTGAGCTGGTAAAAAGCTTACAATCAGGCACCTCTAAATTGATGAGATCCCAACAGCTGTGAACAATATTGTCAATGTAGAAGTCTATATCAATGTCAGCAAACTCCGAAGATAGCGTCAGGTGCGCCTCCAAGTACTCCAAGCTATATTCAGCATGTGCGTGGTGACCGCTCTTCTGCGAATTGTGGGATCTCATACATCCTTCAAGAGCCATTTCTATGCTACTTAACTTGATATCGACAGCCGATAAAGTATTCTAATGCCCTTCACAATGGCAGTGCTTGACATCGAATGATGATGAACTAGACGGAGCAGATCATTTTATACTTCACTTTTCGTGTCAATTTAATGTAATTGCAATTAACTTCTGAAACATTCCGATAAACGTTTAATATGGCCAGGTGATGACATCAATTGATTAACATCTGACATCTGAGTATTTTGAGGTGTTGGTGACAGCAAGCAATCGAATGATGCTCAATGCCTCACATTAATTGCAATAGTATAAAGACCACGTGTAGCACAAATTTGATGGACGACATGATTAGTTATAACAGTGGCATATGACATTTGCCTACAGCACGGATTCGAAGGGTTTCCGCTCTAACGGATGAACCGTAACTGGGGATGTAAAACAATATAACAGATGACATAGAATCCTGCCACAGAACCGTTGACTAAATTAAATATGACTAAAAGGCGCATATTTTGGAAACTCTATTTGGTTTCATATTGAATTTATTAGGGTGAACATTGCCATGAAATCGTTGGCGGCATATCATATGCAAATACCATGAAATAAGAATGGTGTTGATCAAAGCTATGACATTGATCGTGTGCGAATTCCTCGAAGTCGGCGAAAGTATTGACTCAAATGTTAGACTACCATTGTAGCGGCATATCATACGGCATATTTATTTGCGTGGCATAAATGGTGTCCCACATATTTGGGGATCATATATAACGCCTTTTGAAGCCCTGTGGCGTTTTTCGAGTACAACAACGCTGCATAAGAATCTGTGCTTGCGTGTTGAGCTGTATATAGTCGCTATGCTAATTCTTACTAAATGTATACGGCATTTCGTCATAGATCGAACGGAGCCTTTTTGATTGAAATGGCGTTTGCTGGACGTAGTCGTTAAGTTATAGTTTACTGACTTCATTTTCCTCGATATATGCCGAGTTGGATGATATGGATTTGGACGAAGAGAATGAAGGGATTCATGTATATTGTGCATAAATAATGTTTTTATTGATTGATGATCTTATGTACAATGCATGTTATGAAATATTCGATACAATGTTACACAAACTCTTGGCAATCACTGCTAAATTATACACAGGACAACCAGTTTCTTGTATTAGTTAGACAGAAAAGTGGTGAAGGTATTCATCCGGGATGGCGATCGCTGGAACCTGGCAGTAATCAGACCACATCGGTTCCATGGCCTTTGTGGCATGAATGATATCTTTACATTCGTTGAATCCCGGGGTGTGTTGTGATGCTGGGTAACTACTGTTGGTAGTGATGGCATGCAGCTGTTGAGACTGTGACGCACATTGGGTGCGATTCTGCTGCTGGATGCGCCGACGTGCTTGACGCCTCTGGAAACAACCGTTGGTGAAATCTTCTACAGATAGTGGATGGATGGACCAATAGAAACCCCGATTTCTTCTGCTGCGTTGCCCCTTGACGAAACACTCGTTGACGGAAAGGTTGTGACGAACGCTGATCCTCCAGGCGCACTTGGTCTTCTGATAGTAAGGATAATTGTCCAGAATCCATTGATAGATATCAGCCACAAGCATTTCACCGTCTGATGTACTCATAATGGCCTTAGCTATCATGGCAATGAATGAATCAGTTGGCTTTTGCTGAATGGCCAACGTGTTGACCGTTGCCGTCTTGATTTGGTCATCATCACCATTAGAAACGGTCATGTAATAATCTTGTTCTGCAATCTGCAGAGCCTCTACTCGACAAGAGCAGCTGATGTTGTCAAAGAAATAATTGTTGTGGGGACCTGGACAAGGCGTGGCTATTTCTTGTGGAAGGTTATAACAGTTTCCCATAAGCAAGAAACTCGTATCCACATATGATGCATTATCAGGCTCCGCCACGTTGTACAGAGTATGTTGGGACGTCACTGGTGACGATTGGGGACTCGGGTGTAGTGGTGAAGCGAATGATAGTTTATCGTCTTCCATGTCAGTAGAGCTGGGCTGGTGGTGATCCAGTGCCTTGAGTTCTGAGCTGGTACAAAGCTGACAATCAGGCACCTCTAAATTGATGAGATCGCAACAGCTGTGAACAATATTGTCAATGTAGAAGTCTATATCAATGTCAGCAAACTCCGAAGATAGCGTCAGGTGCGCCTCCAAGTACTCCAAGCTATATTCAGCATGTGCGTGGTGACCGCTCTTCTGCGAATTGTGGGATCTCATACATCCTTCAAGAGCCATTTCTATGCTACTTAACTTGATATCGACAGCCGATAAAGTATTCTAATGCCCTTCACAATGGAAGTGCTTGACATCGAATGATGATGAACTAGACGGAGCAGATCATTTTATACTTCACTTTTCGTGTCAATTTAATGTAATTGCAATTAACTTCTGAAACATTCCGATAAACGTTTAATATGGCCAGGTGATGACATCAATTGATTAACATCTGACATCTGAGTATTTTGAGGTGTTGGTGACAGCAAGCAATCGAATGATGCTCAATGCCTCACATTAATTGCAATAGTATAAAGACCACGTGTAGCACAAATTTGATGGACGACATGATTAGTTATAACAGTGGCATATGACATTTGCCTACAGCACGGATTCGAAGGGTTTCCGCTCTAACGGATGAACCGTAACTGGGGATGTAAAACAATATAACAGATGACATAGAATCCTGCCACAGAACCGTTGACTAAATTAAATATGACTAAAAGGCGCATATTTTGGAAACTCTGTTTGGTTTCATATTGAATTTATTAGGTTGAACATTACCATGAAATCGTAGGCGGCATATCATATGCAAATACCATGAAATAAGAATGGTGTTGATCCAAGCTATGACATTGATCGTGTGAGAATTCCTCGAAGTCGGCGAAAGTATTGACTCAAATGTAATACTACCATTGTAGCGGCATATCATAAGGCACATTTATTTGCGTGGCATATATGGTGTCACACATATTTGGGGATCATATATAACGCTTTTTGAAGCCCGGTGGCGTTTTTCGAGTACAACAACGCTGCATAAGAATCTGTGCTTGCGTGTTGAGCTGTAATTAGTCGCTATGCTAATTCTTACTAAATGTATACGGCATTTTGTCATACATCGAACGGAGTCTTTCTGATTGAAATGGCGTTTGCTGGACGTAGTCGTTAAGTTATAGTTTACTGACTTCATTTTCCTCGATATATGCTGAGTTGGATGATTTGGATTTGGATGAAGAAAATGAGGGGATTCATGTATATTGTGCATAAATAATGTTTTTATTGATTGATGATCTTATGTTCAATGCATGTTATGAAATATTCGATACAATGTTACACAAACTGTTGCCAATCACTGCTAAATTATACACACGACAACCAGTTTCTTGTATTAGTTAGACAGAAAAGTGGTGAAGGTATTCATCCGGGATGGCGATCGCTGGAACCTGGCAGTAATCAGACCACATCGGTTCCATGGCCTTTGTGGCATGAATGATATCTTTACATTCGTTGAATCCCGGGGTGTGTTGTGATGCTGGGTAACTACTGTTGGTAGTGATGGCATGCAGCTGTTGAGACTGTGACGCACATTGGGTGCGATTCTGCTGCTGGATGCGCCGACGTGCTTGACGCCTCTGGAAACAACCGTTGGTGAAATCTTCTACAGATAGTGGATGGATGGACCAATAGAAACCCCGATTTCTTCTGCTGCGTTGCCCCTTGACGAAACACTCGTTGACGGAAAGGTTGTGACGAACGCTGATCCTCCAGGCGCACTTGGTCGTCTGATAGTAAGGATAATTGTCCAGAATCCATTGATAGATATCAGCCACAAGCATTTCACCGTCTGATGTACTCATAATGGCCTTAGCTATCATGGCAATGAATGAATCAGTTGGCTTTTGCTGAATGGCCAACGTGTTGACCGTTGCCGTCTTGGTTTGGTCATCATCACCATTAGAAACGGTCATGTAATCATCTTGTTCTGCAATCTGCAGAGCCTCTACTCGACAAGAGTAGCTGATGTTGTCAAAGAAATAATTGTTGTGGGGACCTGGACAAGGCGTGGCTATTTCTTGTGGAAGGTTGTAACAGTTTCCCATAAGCAAGAAACTCGGATCCACATATGATGCATTATCAGGCTCCGCCACGTTGTACAGAGTATGTTGGGACGTCACTGGTGACGATTGGGGACTCGGGTGTAGTGGTGAAGCGAATGATAGTTTATCGTCTTCCATGTCAGTAGAGCTGGGCTGGTGGTGATCCAGTGCCTTGAGTTCTGAGCTGGTACAAAGCTGACAATCAGGCACCTCTAAATTGATGAGATCGCAACAGCTGTGAACAATATCGTCAATGTAGAAGTCTATATCAATGTCAGCAAACTCCGAAGATAGCGTCAGGTGCGCCTCCAAGTACTCCAAGCTATATTCAGCATGTGCGTGGTGACCGCTCTTCTGCGAATTGTGGGATCTCATACATCCTTCAAGAGCCATTTCTATGCTACTTAACTTGATATCGACAGCCGATAAAGTATTCTAATGCCCTTCACAATGGCAGTGCTTGACATCGAATGATGATGAACTAGACGGAGCAGATCATTTTATACTTCACTTTTCGTGTCAATTTAATGTAATTGCAATTAATTTCTGAAACATTCCGATAAATGTTTAATATGGCCAGGTGATGACATCAATTGATTAACATCTGACATCTGAGTATTTTGAGGTGTTGGTGACAGCAAGCAATCGAATGATGCTCAATGCCTCACATTAATTGCAA
Source organism: Arenicola marina (assembly GCA_964019135.1). Classification (NCBI taxonomy): domain Eukaryota; kingdom Metazoa; phylum Annelida; class Polychaeta; family Arenicolidae; genus Arenicola; species Arenicola marina. The sequence goes on along the minus strand of OZ025252.1, from coordinate 46,181,807 downwards.
TAGTATGAAGACCACGTGTAGCACAAATTTGATGGACGACATGATTAGTTATAACAGTGGCATATGACATTTGCCTACAGCACGGATTCGAAGGGTCTCCGCTCTAACGGATGAACCGTAACTGGGGCTGTAAAACAATATAACAGATGACATAGAATCCTGCCACAGAACCGTTGACTAAATTAATTATGACTAAAAGGCGCATATTTTGGAAACTCTGTTTGGTTTCATATTGAATTTATTAGGTTGAACATTACCATGAAATCGTAGGTGGCATATCATATGCAAATACCATGAAATAAGAATGGTGTTGATCCAAGCTATGACATTGATCGTGTGAGAATTCCTCGAAGTGGGCGAAAGTATTGACTCAAATGTAATACTACCATTGTAGCGGCATATCATAAGGCACATTTATTTGCGTGGCATATATGGTGTCACACATATTTGGGGATCATATATAGCGCTTTTTGAAGCCCGGTGGCGTTTTTCGAGTACAACAACGCTGCATAAGAATCTGTGCTTGCGTGTTGAGCTGTAATTAGTCGCTATGCTAATTCTTTCTAAATGTATACGGCATTTTGTCATACATCGAACGAAGTCTTTCTGATTGAAATGGCGTTTGCTGGACGTAGTCGTTAAGTTATAGTTTACTGACTTCATTTTCCTCGATATATGCTGAGTTGGATGATATGGATTTGGATGAAGAAAATGAGGGGATTCATGTATATTGTGCATAAATAATGTTTTTATTGATTGATGATCTTATGTACAATGCATGTTATGAAATATTCGATACAATGTTACACAAACTCTTGGCAATCACTGCTAAATTATACACAGGACAACCAGTTTCTTGTATTAGTTAGACAGAAAAGTGGTGAAGGTATTCATCCGGGATGGCGATCGCTGGAACCTGGCAGTAATCAGACCACATCGGTTCCATGGCCTTTGTGGCATGAATGATATCTTTACATTCGTTGAATCCCGGCGTGTGTTGTGATGCTGGGTAACTACTGTTGGTAGTGATGGCATGCAGCTGTTGAGACTGTGACGCACATTGGGAGCGATTCTGCTGCTGGATGCGCCGACGTGCTTGACGCCTCTGGAAACAACCGTTGGTGAAATCTTCTACAGATAGTGGATGGATGGACCAATAGAAACCCCGATTTCTTCTGCTGCGTTGTCCCTTGACGAAACACTCGTTGACGGAAAGGTTGTGACGAACGCTGATCCTCCAGGCGCACTTGGTCGTCTGATAGTAAGCATAATTGTCCAGAATCCATTGATAGATATCAGCCACAAGCATTTCACCGTCTGATGTACTCATAATGGCCTTAGCTATCATGGCAATGAATGAATCAGTTGGCTTTTGCTGAATGGCCAGCGTGTTGACCGTTGCCGTCTTGGTTTGGTCATCATCACCATTAGAAACGGTCATGTAATCATCTTGTTCTGCAATCTGCAGAGCCTCTACTCGACAAGAGTAGCTGATGTTGTCAAAGAAATAATTGTTGTGGGGACCTGGACAAGGCGTGGCTATTCTTTGTGGAAGGTTGTAACAGTTTCCCATAAGCAAGAAACTCGTATCCACATATGATGCATTATCAGGCTCCGCCACGTTGTACAGAGTATGTTGGGACGTCACTGGTGACGATTGGGGACTCGGGTGTAGTGGTGAAGCGAATGATAGTTTATCGTCTTCCAGGTCAGTAGAGCTGGGCTGGTCGTGATCCAGTGCCTTGAGTTCTGAGCTGGTAAAAAGCTTACAATCAGGCACCTCTAAATTGATGAGATCCCAACAGCTGTGAACAATATCGTCAATGTAGAAGTCTATATCAATGTCAGCAAACTCCGAAGATAGCGTCAGGTGCGCCTCCAGGTACTCCAAGCTATATTCAGCATGTGCGTGGTGACCGCTCTTCTGCGAATTGTGGGATCTCATACATCCTTCAAGAGCCATTTCTATGCTACTTAACTTGATATCGACAGCCGATAAAGTATTCTAATGCCCTTCAGAACGGCAGTGCTTGACATCGAATGATGATGAACTAGACGGAGCAGATAATTTTAGACTTCACTTTTCGTGTCAATTTAATGTAATTGCAATTAACTTCTGACAAATTCCGATAAACTTTGAGCATGGCCAGGTGATGACATCAATTAATTAACATCTGACGTCTGAGTATTTTGAGGTGTTGGTGACAGCAAGCAATCGAATGATGCTCAATGCCTCACATTAATTGCAATGGTATAAAGACCACGTGTGCCACAAATTTGACGGACGACATGATTAGTTATAACAGTGGCATATGACATTTGCCTACAGCACGGATTCGAAGGGTCTCCGCTCTAACGGATGAACCGTAACTGGGGATGTAAAACAATATAACAGATGACATAGAATCCTGCCACAGAACCGTTGACTAAATTAAATATGACTAAAAGGCGCATATTTTGGAAACTCTATTTGGTTTCATATTGAATTTATTAGGGTGAACATTACCATGAAATCGTTGGCGGCATATCATATGCAAATACCGTGAAATAAGAATGGTGTTGATCAAAGCTATGACATTGATCGTGTGCGAATTCCTCGAAGTCGGCGAAAGTATTGACTCAAATGTAATACTACCATTGTAGCGGCATATCATACGGCATATTTATTTGCGTGGCATAAATGGTGTCCCACATATTTGGGGATCATATATAACGCCTTTTGAAGCCCTGTGGCGTTTTTCGAGTACAACAACGCTGCATAAGAATCTGTGCTTGCGTGTTGAGCTGTATATAGTCGCTATGCTAATTCTTACTAAATGTATACGGCATTTCGTCATAGATCGAACGGAGCCTTTTTGATTGAAATGGCGTTTGCTGGACGTAGTCGTTAAGTTATAGTTTACTGACTTCATTTTCCTCGATATATGCCGAGTTGGATGATATGGATTTGGACGAAGAGAATGAAGGGATTCATGTATATTGTGCATAAATAATGTTTTTATTGATTGATGATCTTATGTACAATGCATGTTATGAAATATTCGATACAATGTTACACAAACTCTTGGCAATCACTGCTAAATTATACACAGGACAACCAGTTTCTTGTATTAGTTAGACAGAAAAGTGGTGAAGGTATTCATCCGGGATGGCGATCGCTGGAACCTGGGAGTAATCAGACCACATCGGTTCCATGGCCTTTGTGGCATGAATGATATCTTTACATTCGTTGAATCCCGGGGTGTGTTGTGATGCTGGGTAACTACTGTTGGTAGTGATGGCATGCAGCTGTTGAGACTGTGACGCACATTGGGTGCGATTCTGCTGCTGGATGCGCCGACGTGCTTGACGCCTCTGGAAACAACCGTTGGTGAAATCTTCTACAGATAGTGGATGGATGGACCAATAGAAACCCCGATTTCTTCTGCTGCGTTGCCCCTTGACGAAACACTCGTTGACGGAAAGGTTGTGACGAACGCTGATCCTCCAGGCGCACTTGGTCTTCTGATAGTAAGGATAATTGTCCAGAATCCATTGATAGATATCAGCCACAAGCATTTCACCGTCTGATGTACTCATAATGGCCTTAGCTATCATGGCAATGAATGAATCAGTTGGCTTTTGCTGAATGGCCAACGTGTTGACCGCTGCCGTCTTGATTTGGTCATCGTCACCATTAGAAACGGTCATGTAATCATCTTGTTCTGCAATCTGCAGAGCCTCTACTCGACAAGAGTGGCTGATGTTGTCAAAGAAATAATTGTTGTGGGGACCTGGACAAGGCGTGGCTATTTCTTGTGGAAGGTTGTAACAGTTTCCCATAAGCAAGAAACTCGTATCCACATATGACGCATTATCAGGCTCCGCCACGTTGAACAGAGTATGTTGGGACGTCACTGGTGACGATTGGGGACTCGGGTGTAGTGGTGAAGCGAATGATAGTTTATCGTCTTCCAGGTTAGTAGAGCTGGGTTGGTCGTGATCCAGTGCCTTGAGTTCTGAGCTGGTAAAAAGATTACAATCAGGCACCTCTAAATTGATGAGATCCCAACAGCTGTGAACAATATTGTCAATGTAGAAGTCTATATCAATGTCAGCAAACTCCGAAGATAACGTCAGGTGCGCATTCAAGTACTCCAAGCTATATTCAGCATGTGCGTGGTGACCGCTCTTCTGCGAATTGTGGGATCTCATACATCCTTCAAGAGCCATTTCTATGCTACTTAACTTGATATCGACAGCCGATAAAGTATTCTAATGCCCTTCACAATGGCAGTGCTTGACATCGAATGATGATGAACTAGACGGAGCAGATCATTTTATACTTCACTTTTCGTGTCAATTTAATGTAATTGCAATTAACTTCTGAAACATTCCGATAAACGTTTAATATGGCCAGGTGATGACATCAATTGATTAACATCTGACATCTGAGTATTTTGAGGTGTTGGTGACAGCAAGCAATCGAATGATGCTCAATGCCTCACATTAATTGCAATAGTATAAAGACCACGTGTAGCACAAATTTGATGGACGACATGATTAGTTATAACAGTGGCATATGACATTTGCCTACAGCACGGATTCGAAGGGTTTCCGCTCTAACGGATGAACCGTAACTGGGGATGTAAAACAATATAACAGATGACATAGAATCCTGCCACAGAACCGTTGACTAAATTAAATATGACTAAAAGGCGCATATTTTGGAAACTCTATTTGGTTTCATATTGAATTTATTAGGGTGAACATTGCCATGAAATCGTTGGCGGCATATCATATGCAAATACCGTGAAATAAGAATGGTGTTGATCAAAGCTATGACATTGATCGTGTGCGAATTCCTCGAAGTCGGCGAAAGTATTGACTCAAATGTTAGACTACCATTGTAGCGGCATATCATACGGCATATTTATTTGCGTGGCATAAATGGTGTCCCACATATTTGGGGATCATATATAACGCCTTTTGAAGCCCTGTGGCGTTTTTCGAGTACAACAACGCTGCATAAGAATCTGTGCTTGCGTGTTGAGCTGTATATAGTCGCTATGCTAATTCTTACTAAATGTATACGGCATTTCGTCATAGATCGAACGGAGCCTTTTTGATTGAAATGGCGTTTGCTGGACGTAGTCGTTAAGTTATAGTTTACTGACTTCATTTTCCTCGATATATGCCGAGTTGGATGATATGGATTTGGACGAAGAGAATGAAGGGATTCATGTATATTGTGCATAAATAATGTTTTTATTGATTGATGATCTTATGTACAATGCATGTTATGAAATATTCGATACAATGTTACACAAACTGTTGCCAATCACTGCTAAATTATACACACGACAACCAGTTTCTTGTATTAGTTAGACAGAAAAGTGGTGAAGCTATTCATCCGGGATGGCGATCGCTGGAACCTGGCAGTAATCAGACCACATCGGTTCCATGGCCTTTGTGGCATGAATGATATCTTTACATTCGTTGAATCCCGGGGTGTGTGGTGATGCTGGGTAACTACTGTCGGTAGTGATGGCATGCAGCTGTTGAGACTGTGACGCACATTGGGTGCGATTCTGCTGCTGGATGCGCCGACGTGCTTGACGCCTCTGGAAACAACCGTTGGTGAAATCTTCTACAGATAGTGGATGAATGGACCAATAGAAACCCCGATTTCTTCTGCTGCGTTGCCCCTTGACGAAACACTCGTTGACGGAAAGGTTGTGACGAACGCTGATCCTCCAGGCGCACTTGGTCGTCTGATAGTAAGGATAATTGTCCAGAATCCATTGATAGATATCAGCCACAAGCATTTCACCGTCTGATGTACTCATAATGGCCTTAGCTATCATGGCAATGAATGAATCAGTTGGCTTTTGCTGAATGGCCAACGTGTTGACCGTTGCCGTCTTGGTTTGGTCATCATCACCATTAGAAACGGTCATGTAATCATCTTGTTCTGCAATCTGCAGAGCCTCTACTCGACAAGAGTAGCTGATGTTGTCAAAGAAATAATTGTTGTGGGGACCTGGACAAGGCGTGGCTACTTCTTGGGGAAGGTTGTAACAGTTTCCCATAAGCAAAAAACTCGTACCCACATATGATGCATTATCAGGCTCCGCCACGTTGTACAGAGTATGTTGGGACGTCACTGGTGACGATTGGGGACTCGGGTGTAGTGGTGAAGCGAATGATAGTTTATCGTCTTCCATGTCAGTAGAGCTGGGCTGGTGGTGATCCAGTGCCTTGAGTTCTGAGCTGGTACAAAGCTGACAATCAGGCACCTCTAAATTGATGAGATCGCAACAGCTGTGAACAATATTGTCAATGTAGAAGTCTATATCAATGTCAGCAAACTCCGAAGATAGCGTCAGGTGCGCCTCCAAGTACTCCAAGCTATATTCAGCATGTGCGTGGTGACCGCTCTTCTGCGAATTGTGGGATCTCATACATCCTTCAAGAGCCATTTCTATGCTACTTAACTTGATATCGACAGCCGAAAAAGTATTCTAATGCCCTTCACAATGGAAGTACTTGACATCGAATGATGATGAACTAGACGGAGCAGATCATTTTATACTTCACTTTTCGTGTCAATTTAATGTAATTGCAATTAACTTCTGACAAATTCCGATAAAGGTGGAGCATGGCCAGGTGATGACATCAATTAATTAACATCTGACGTCTGAGTATTTTGAGGTGTTGGTGACAGCAAGCAATCGAATGATGCTCAATGTCTCACATTAATTGCAATAGTATCAAGACCACGTGTGCCACAAATTTGACGGACGACATGATTAGTTATAACAGTGCCATATGACATTTGCCTACAGCACGGATTCGAAGGGTTTCCGCTCTAACGGATGAACCGTAACTGGAGATGTAAAACAATATAACAGATGACAGAATCCTGCCACAGAACCGTTGACTAAATTAAATATGACTAAAAGGCGCATATTTTGGAAACTCTATTTGGTTTCATATTGAATTTATTAGGGTGAACATTACCATGAAATCGTTGGCGGCATATCATATGCAAATACCGTGAAATAAGAATGGTGTTGATCACAGCTATGACATTGATCGTGTGCGAATTCCTCGAAGTCGGCGAAAGTATTGATTCAAATGTAATACTACCATTGTAGCGGCATATCATACGGCATATTTATTTGCGTGGCATAAATGGTGTCCCACATATTTGGGGATCATATATAACGCCTTTTGAAGCCCTGTGGCGTTTTTCGAGTACAACAACGCTGCATAAGAATCTGTGCTTGCGTGTTGAGCTGTATATAGTCGCTATGCTAATTCTTACTAAATGTATACGGCATTTCGTCATAGATCGAACGGAGCCTTTTTGATTGAAATGGCGTTTGCTGGACGTAGTCGTTAAGTTATAGTTTACTGACTTCATTTTCCTCGATATATGCCGAGTTGGATGATATGGATTTGGACAAAGAGAATGAAAGGATTCATGTATATTGTGCATAAATAATGTTTTTATTGATTGATGATCTTATGTACAATGCATGTTATGAAATATTCGATACAATGTTACACAAACTCTTGGCAATCACTGCTAAATTATACACAGGACAACCAGTTTCTTGTATTAGTTAGACAGAAAAGTGGTGAAGGTATTCATCCGGGATGGCGATCGCTGGAACCTGGCAGTAATCAGACCACATCGGTTCCATGGCCTTTGTGGCATGAATGATATCTTTACATTCGTTGAATCCCGGCGTGTGTTGTGATGCTGGGTAACTACTGTTGGTAGTGATGGCATGCAGCTGTTGAGACTGTGACGCACATTGGGAGCGATTCTGCTGCTGGATGCGCCGACGTGCTTGACGCCTCTGGAAACAACCGTTGGTGAAATCTTCTACAGATAGTGGATGGATGGACCAATAGAAACCCCGATTTCTTCTGCTGCGTTGCCCCTTGACGAAACACTCGTTGACGGAAAGGTTGTGACGAACGCTGATCCTCCAGGCGCACTTGGTCGTCTGATAGTAAGCATAATTGTCCAGAATCCATTGATAGATATCAGCCACAAGCATTTCACCGTCTGATGTACTCATAATGGCCTTAGCTATCATGGCAATGAATGAATCAGTTGGCTTTTGCTGAATGGCCAACGTGTTGACCGTTGCCGTCTTGGTTTGGTCATCATCACCATTAGAAACGGTCATGTAATCATCTTGTTCTGCAATCTGCAGAGCCTCTACTCGACAAGAGTAGCTGATGTTGTCAAAGAAATAATTGTTGTGGGGACCTGGACAAGGCGTGGCTATTCTTTGTGGAAGGTTGTAACAGTTTCCCATAAGCAAGAAACTCGTATCCACATATGATGCATTATCAGGCTCCGCCACGTTGTACAGAGTATGTTGGGACGTCACTGGTGACGATTGGGGACTCGGGTGTAGTGGTGAAGCGAATGATAGTTTATCGTCTTCCAGGTCAGTAGAGCTGGGCTGGTCGTGATCCAGTGCCTTGAGTTCTGAGCTGGTAAAAAGCTTACAATCAGGCACCTCTAAATTGATGAGATCCCAACAGCTGTGAACAATATTGTCAATGTAGAAGTCTATATCAATGTCAGCAAACTCCGAAGATAGCGTCAGGTGCGCCTCCAAGTACTCCAAGCTATATTCAGCATGTGCGTGGTGACCGCTCTTCTGCGAATTGTGGGATCTCATACATCCTTCAAGAGCCATTTCTATGCTACTTAACTTGATATCGACAGCCGATAAAGTATTCTAATGCCCTTCACAATGGCAGTGCTTGACATCGAATGATGAACTAGACGGAGCAGATCATTTTATACTTCACTTTTCGTGTCAATTTAATGTAATTGCAATTAACTTCTGAAACATTCCGATAAACGTTTAATATGGCCAGGTGATGACATCAATTGATTAACATCTGACATCTGAGTATTTTGAGGTGTTGGTGACAGCAAGCAATCGAATGATGCTCAATGCCTCACATTAATTGCAATAGTATAAAGACCACGTGTAGCACAAATTTTATGGACGACATGATTAGTTATAACAGTGGCATATGACATTTGCCTACAGCACGGATTCGAAGGGTTTCCGCTCTAACGGATGAACCGTAACTGGGGATGTAAAACAATATAACAGATGACATAGAATCCTGCCACAGAACCGTTGACTAAATTAAATATGACTAAAAGGCGCATATTTTGGAAACTCTATTTGGTTTCATATTGAATTTATTAGGGTGAACATTGCCATGAAATCGTTGGCGGCATATCATATGCAAATACCGTGAAATAAGAATGGTGTTGATCAAAGCTATGACATTGATCGTGTGCGAATTCCTCGAAGTCGGCGAAAGTATTGACTCAAATGTTAGACTACCATTGTAGCGGCATATCATACGGCATATTTATTTGCGTGGCATAAATGGTGTCCCACATATTTGGGGATCATATATAACGCCTTTTGAAGCCCTGTGGCGTTTTTCGAGTACAACAACGCTGCATAAGAATCTGTGCTTGCGTGTTGAGCTGTATATAGTCGCTATGCTAATTCTTACTAAATGTATACGGCATTTCGTCATAGATCGAACGGAGCCTTTTTGATTGAAATGGCGTTTGCTGGACGTAGTCGTTAAGTTATAGTTTACTGACTTCATTTTCCTCGATATATGCCGAGTTGGATGATATGGATTTGGACGAAGAGAATGAAGGGATTCATGTATATTGTGCATAAATAATGTTTTTATTGATTGATGATCTTATGTACAATGCATGTTATGAAATATTCGATACAATGTTACACAAACTGTTGCCAATCACTGCTAAATTATACACACGACAACCAGTTTCTTGTATTAGTTAGACAGAAAAGTGGTGAAGGTATTCATCCGGGATGGCGATCGCTGGAACCTGGCAGTAATCAGACCACATCGGTTCCATGGCCTTTGTGGCATGAATGATATCTTTACATTCGTTGAATCCCGGGGTGTGTTGTGATGCTGGGTAACTACTGTCGGTAGTGATGGCATGCAGCTGTTGAGACTGTGACGCACATTGGGTGCGATTCTGCTGCTGGATGCGCCGACGTGCTTGACGCCTCTGGAAACAACCGTTGGTGAAATCTTCTACAGATAGTGGATGAATGGACCAATAGAAACCCCGATTTCTTCTGCTGCGTTGCCCCTTGACGAAACACTCGTTGACGGAAAGGTTGTGACGAACGCTGATCCTCCAGGCGCACTTGGTCGTCTGATAGTAAGCATAATTGTCCAGAATCCATTGATAGATATCAGCCACAAGCATTTCACCGTCTGATGTACTCATAATGGCCTTAGCTATCATGGCAATGAATGAATCAGTTGGCTTTTGCTGAATGGCCAACGTGTTGACCGTTGCCGTCTTGGTTTGGTCATCATCACCATTAGAAACGGTCATGTAATCATCTTGTTCTGCAATCTGCAGAGCCTCTACTCGACAAGAGTAGCTGATGTTGTCAAAGAAATAATTGTTGTGGGGACCTGGACAAGGCGTGGCTACTTCTTGGGGAAGGTTGTAACAGTTTCCCATAAGCAAAAAACTCGTACCCACATATGATGCATTATCAGGCTCCGCCACGTTGTACAGAGTATGTTGGGACGTCACTGGTGACGATTGGGGACTCGGGTGTAGTGGTGAAGCGAATGATAGTTTATCGTCTTCCATGTCAGTAGAGCTGGGCTGGTGGTGATCCAGTGCCTTGAGTTCTGAGCTGGTACAAAGCTGACAATCAGGCACCTCTAAATTGATGAGATCGCAACAGCTGTGAACAATATTGTCAATGTAGAAGTCTATATCAATGTCAGCAAACTCCGAAGATAGCGTCAGGTGCGCCTCCAAGTACTCCAAGCTATATTCAGCGTGTGCGTGGTGACCGCTCTTCTGCGAATTGTGGGATCTCATACATCCTTCAAGAGCCATTTCTATGCTACTTAACTTGATATCGACAGCCGAAAAAGTATTCTAATGCCCTTCACAATGGAAGTACTTGACATCGAATGATGATGAACTAGACGGAGCAGATCATTTTATACTTCACTTTTCGTGTCAATTTAATGTAATTGCAATTAACTTCTGACAAATTCCGATAAAGGTGGAGCATGGCCAGGTGATGACATCAATTAATTAACATCTGACGTCTGAGTATTTTGAGGTGTTGGTGACAGCAAGCAATCGAATGATGCTCAATGTCTCACATTAATTGCAATAGTATCAAGACCACGTGTGCCACAAATTTGACGGACGACATGATTAGTTATAACAGTGCCATATGACATTTGCCTACAGCACGGATTCGAAGGGTTTCCGCTCTAACGGATGAACCGTAACTGGAGATGTAAAACAATATAACAGATGACAGAATCCTGCCACAGAACCGTTGACTAAATTAAATATGACTAAAAGGCGCATATTTTGGAAACCCTATTTGGTTTCATATTGAATTTATTAGGGTGAACATTACCATGAAATCGTTGGCGGCATATCATATGCAAATACCGTGAAATAAGAATGGTGTTGATCACAGCTATGACATTGATCGTGTGCGAATTCCTCGAAGTCGGCGAAAGTATTGACTCAAATGTAATACTACCATTGTAGCGGCATATCATACGGCATATTTATTTGCGTGGCATAAATGGTGTCCCACATATTTGGGGATCATATATAACGCCTTTTGAAGCCCTGTGGCGTTTTTCGAGTACAACAACGCTGCATAAGAATCTGTGCTTGCGTGTTGAGCTGTATATAGTCGCTATGCTAATTCTTACTAAATGTATACGGCATTTCGTCATAGATCGAACGGAGCCTTTTTGATTGAAATGGCGTTTGCTGGACGTAGTCGTTAAGTTATAGTTTACTGACTTCATTTTCCTCGATATATGCCGAGTTGGATGATATGGATTTGGACGAAGAGAATGAAGGGATTCATGTATATTGTGCATAAATAATGTTTTTATTGATTGATGATCTTATGTACAATGCATGTTATGAAATATTCGATACAATGTTACACAAACTCTTGGCAATCACTGCTAAATTATACACAGGACAACCAGTTTCTTGTATTAGTTAGACAGAAAAGTGGTGAAGGTATTCATCCGGGATGGCGATCGCTGGAACCTGGCAGTAATCAGACCACATCGGTTCCATGGCCTTTGTGGCATGAATGATATCTTTACATTCGTTGAATCCCGGGGTGTGTTGTGATGCTGGGTAACTACTGTTGGTAGTGATGGCATGCAGCTGTTGAGACTGTGACGCACATTGGGTGCGATTCTGCTGCTGGATGCGCCGATGTGCTTGACGCCTCTGGAAACAACCGTTGGTGAAATCTTCTACAGATAGTGGATGGATGGACCAATAGAAACCCCGATTTCTTCTGCTGCGTTGCCCCTTGACGAAACACTCGTTGACGGAAAGGTTGTGACGAACGCTGATCCTCCAGGCGCACTAGGTCTTCTGATAGTAAGGATAATTGTCCAGAATCCATTGATAGATATCAGCCACAAGCATTTCACCGTCTGATGTACTCATAATGGCCTTAGCTATCATGGCAATGAATGAATCAGTTGGCTTTTGCTGAATGGCCAACGTGTTGACCGTTGCCGTCTTGATTTGGTCATCATCACCATTAGAAACGGTCATGTAATCATCTTGTTCTGCAATCTGCAGAGCCTCTACTCGACAAGAGCAGCTGATGTTGTCAAAGAAATAATTGTTGTGGGGACCTGGACAAGGCGTGGCTATTTCTTGTGGCAGGTTGTAACAGTTTCCCATAAGCAAGAAACTCGTATCCACATATGATGCATTATCAGGCTCCGCCACGTTGTACAGAGTATGTTGGGACGTCACTGGTGACGATTGGGGACTCGGGTGTAGTGGTGAAGCGAATGATAGTTTATCGTCTTCCATGTCAGTAGAGCTGGGCTGGTGGTGATCCAGTGCCTTGAGTTCTGAGCTGGTACAAAGCTGACAATCAGGCACCTCTAAATTGATGAGATCGCAACAGCTGTGAACAATATTGTCAATGTAGAAGTCTATATCAATGTCAGCAAACTCCGAAGATAGCGTCAGGTGCGCCTCCAAGTACTCCAAGCTATATTCAGCATGTGCGTGGTGACCGCTCTTCTGCGAATTGTGGGATCTCATACATCCTTCAAGAGCCATTTCTATGCTACTTAACTTGATATCGACAGCCGATAAAGTATTCTAATGCCCTTCACAATGGAAGTGCTTGACATCGAATGATGATGAACTAGACGGAGCAGATCATTTTATACTTCACTTTTCGTGTCAATTTAATGTAATTGCAATTAACTTCTGAAACATTCCGATAAACGTTTAATATGGCCAGGTGATGACATCAATTGATTAACATCTGACATCTGAGTATTTTGAGGTGTTGGTGACAGCAAGCAATCGAATGATGCTCAATGCCTCACATTAATTGCAATAGTATAAAGACCACGTGTAGCACAAATTTTATGGACGACATGATTAGTTATAACAGTGGCATATGACATTTGCCTACAGCACGGATTCGAAGGGTTTCCGCTCTAACGGATGAACCGTAACTGGGGATGTAAAACAATATAACAGATGACATAGAATCCTGCCACAGAACCGTTGACTAAATTAAATATGACTAAAAGGCGCATATTTTGGAAACTCTGTTTGGTTTCATATTGAATTTATTAGGTTGAACATTACCATGAAATCGTAGGCGGCATATCATATGCAAATACCATGAAATAAGAATGGTGTTGATCCAAGCTATGACATTGATCGTGTGAGAATTCCTCGAAGTCGGCGAAAGTATTGACTCAAATGTAATACTACCATTGTAGCGGCATATCATAAGGCACATTTATTTGCGTGGCATATATGGTGTCACACATATTTGGGGATCATATATAACGCTTTTTGAAGTCCGGTGGCGTTTTTCGAGTACAACAACGCTGCATAAGAATCTGTGCTTGCGTGTTGAGCTGTAATTAGTCGCTATGCTAATTCTTACTAAATGTATACGGCATTTTGTCATACATCGAACGGAGTCTTTCTGATTGAAATGGCGTTTGCTGGACGTAGTCGTTAAGTTATAGTTTACTGACTTCATTTTCCTCGATATATGCTGAGTTGGATGATTTGGATTTGGATGAAGAAAATGAGGGGATTCATGTATATTGTGCATAAATAATGTTTTTATTGATTGATGATCTTATGTACAATGCATGTTATGAAATATTCGATACAATGTTACACAAACTGTTGCCAATCACTGCTAAATTATACACACGACAACCAGTTTTTTGTATTAGTTAGACAGAAAAGTGGTGAAGGTATTCATCCGGGATGGCGATCGCTGGAACCTGGCAGTAATCAGACCACATCGGTTCCATGGCCTTTGTGGCATGAATGATATCTTTACATTCGTTGAATCCCGGGGTGTGTTGTGATGCTGGGTAACTACTGTTGGTAGTGATGGCATGCAGCTGTTGAGACTGTGACACACATTGGGTGCGATGCTGCTGCTGGATGCGCCGACGTGCTTGACGCCTCTGGAAACAACCGTTGGTGAAATCTTCTACAGATAGTGGATGGATGGACCAATAGAAACCCCGATTTCTTCTGCTGCGTTGCCCCTTGACGAAACACTCGTTGACGGAAAGGTTGTGACGAACGCTGATCCTCCAGGCGCACTTGGTCGTCTGATAGTAAGGATAATTGTCCAGAATCCATTGATAGATATCAGCCACAAGCATTTCACCGTCTGATGTACTCATAATGGCCTTAGCTATCATGGCAATGAATGAATCAGTTGGCTTTTGCTGAATGGCCAACGTGTTGACCGTTGCCGTCTTGGTTTGGTCATCATCACCATTAGAAACGGTCATGTAATCATCTTGTTCTGCAATCTGCAGAGCCTCTACTCGACAAGAGTAGCTGATGTTGTCAAAGAAATAATTGTTGTGGGGACCTGGACAAGGCGTGGCTATTTCTTGTGGAAGGTTGTAACAGTTTCCCATAAGCAAGAAACTCGGATCCACATATGATGCATTATCAGGCTCCGCCACGTTGTACAGAGTATGTTGGGACGTCACTGGTGACGATTGGGGACTCGGGTGTAGTGGTGAAGCGAATGATAGTTTATCGTCTTCCATGTCAGTAGAGCTGGGCTGGTGGTGATCCAGTGCCTTGAGTTCTGAGCTGGTACAAAGCTGACAATCAGGCACCTCTAAATTGATGAGATCGCAACAGCTGTGAACAATATCGTCAATGTAGAAGTCTATATCAATGTCAGCAAACTCCGAAGATAGCGTCAGGTGCGCCTCCAAGTACTCCAAGCTATATTCAGCATGTGCGTGGTGACCGCTCTTCTGCGAATTGTGGGATCTCATACATCCTTCAAGAGCCATTTCTATGCTACTTAACTTGATATCGACAGCCGATAAAGTATTCTAATGCCCTTCACAATGGCAGTGCTTGACATCGAATGATGATGAACTAGACGGAGCAGATCATTTTATACTTCACTTTTCGTGTCAATTTAATGTAATTGCAATTAATTTCTGAAACATTTCGATAAATGTTTAATATGGCCAGGTGATGACATCAATTGATTAACATCTGACATCTGAGTATTTTGAGGTGTTGGTGACAGCAAGCAATCGAATGATGCTCAATGCCTCACATTAATTGCAATAGTATAAAGACCACGTGTAGCACAAATTTGATGGACGACATGATTAGTTATAACAGTGGCATATGACATTTGCCTACAGCACGGATTCGAAGGGTCTCCGCTCTAACGGATGAACCGTAACTGGGGCTGTAAAACAATATAACAGATGACATAGAATCCTGCCACAGAACCGTTGACTAAATTAAATATGACTAAAAGGCGCATATTTTGGAAACTCTGTTTGGTTTCATATTGAATTTATTAGGTTGAACATTACCATGAAATCGTAGGCGGCATATCATATGCAAATACCATGAAATAAGAATGGTGTTGATCCAAGCTATGACATTGATCGTGTGAGAATTCCTCGAAGTGGGCGAAAGTATTGACTCAAATGTAATACTACCATTGTAGCGGCATATCATAAGGCACATTTATTTGCGTGGCATATATGGTGTCACACATATTTGGGGATCATATATAGCGCTTTTTGAAGCCCGGTGGCGTTTTTCGAGTACAACAACGCTGCATAAGAATCTGTGCTTGCGTGTTGAGCTGTAATTAGTCGCTATGCTAATTCTTTCTAAATGTATACGGCATTTTGTCATACATCGAACGGAGTCTTTCTGATTGAAATGGCGTTTGCTGGACGTAGTCGTTAAGTTATAGTTTACTGACTTCATTTTCCTCGATATATGCTGAGTTGGATGATATGGATTTGGATGAAGAAAATGAGGGGATTCATGTATATTGTGCATAAATAATGTTTTTATTGATTGATGATCTTATGTACAATGCATGTTATGAAATATTCGATACAATGTTACACAAACTCTTGGCAATCACTGCTAAATTATACACAGGACAACCAGTTTCTTGTATTAGTTAGACAGAAAAGTGGTGAAGGTATTCATCCGGGATGGCGATCGCTGGAACCTGGCAGTAATCAGACCACATCGGTTCCATGGCCTTTGTGGCATGAATGATATCTTTACATTCGTTGAATCCCGGCGTGTGTTGTGATGCTGGGTAACTACTGTTGGTAGTGATGGCATGCAGCTGTTGAGACTGTGACGCACATTGGGAGCGATTCTGCTGCTGGATGCGCCGACGTGCTTGACGCCTCTGGAAACAACCGTTGGTGAAATCTTCTACAGATAGTGGATGGATGGACCAATAGAAACCCCGATTTCTTCTGCTGCGTTGTCCCTTGACGAAACACTCGTTGACGGAAAGGTTGTGACGAACGCTGATCCTCCAGGCGCACTTGGTCGTCTGATAGTAAGCATAATTGTCCAGAATCCATTGATAGATATCAGCCACAAGCATTTCACCGTCTGATGTACTCATAATGGCCTTAGCTATCATGGCAATGAATGAATCAGTTGGCTTTTGCTGAATGGCCAGCGTGTTGACCGTTGCCGTCTTGGTTTGGTCATCATCACCATTAGAAACGGTCATGTAATCATCTTGTTCTGCAATCTGCAGAGCCTCTACTCGACAAGAGTAGCTGATGTTGTCAAAGAAATAATTGTTGTGGGGACCTGGACAAGGCGTGGCTATTCTTTGTGGAAGGTTGTAACAGTTTCCCATAAGCAAGAAACTCGTATCCACATATGATGCATTATCAGGCTCCGCCACGTTGTACAGAGTATGTTGGGACGTCACTGGTGACGATTGGGGACTCGGGTGTAGTGGTGAAGCGAATGATAGTTTATCGTCTTCCAGGTCAGTAGAGCTGGGCTGGTCGTGATCCAGTGCCTTGAGTTCTGAGCTGGTAAAAAGCTTACAATCAGGCACCTCTAAATTGATGAGATCCCAACAGCTGTGAACAATATCGTCAATGTAGAAGTCTATATCAATGTCAGCAAACTCCGAAGATAGCGTCAGGTGCGCCTCCAGGTACTCCAAGCTATATTCAGCATGTGCGTGGTGACCGCTCTTCTGCGAATTGTGGGATCTCATACATCCTTCAAGAGCCATTTCTATGCTACTTAACTTGATATCGACAGCCGATAAAGTATTCTAATGCCCTTCAGAACGGCAGTGCTTGACATCGAATGATGATGAACTAGACGGAGCAGATAATTTTAGACTTCACTTTTCGTGTCAATTTAATGTAATTGCAATTAACTTCTGACAAATTCCGATAAACTTTGAGCATGGCCAGGTGATGACATCAATTAATTAACATCTGACGTCTGAGTATTTTGAGGTGTTGGTGACAGCAAGCAATCGAATGATGCTCAATGCCTCACATTAATTGCAATGGTATAAAGACCACGTGTGCCACAAATTTGACGGACGACATGATTAGTTATAACAGTGGCATATGACATTTGCCTACAGCACGGATTCGAAGGGTCTCCGCTCTAACGGATGAACCGTAACTGGGGATGTAAAACAATATAACAGATGACATAGAATCCTGCCACAGAACCGTTGACTAAATTAAATATGACTAAAAGGCGCATATTTTGGAAACTCTATTTGGTTTCATATTGAATTTATTAGGGTGAACATTACCATGAAATCGTTGGCGGCATATCATATGCAAATACCGTGAAATAAGAATGGTGTTGATCAAAGCTATGACATTGATCGTGTGCGAATTCCTCGAAGTGGGCGAAAGTATTGACTCAAATGTAATACTACCATTGTAGCGGCATATCATACGGCATATTTATTTGCGTGGCATAAATGGTGTCCCACATATTTGGGGATCATATATAACGCCTTTTGAAGCCCTGTGGCGTTTTTCGAGTACAACAACGCTGCATAAGAATCTGTGCTTGCGTGTTGAGCTGTATATAGTCGCTATGCTAATTCTTACTAAATGTATACGGCATTTCGTCCTAGATCGAACGGAGCCTTTTTGATTGAAATGGCGTTTGCTGGACGTAGTCGTTAAGTTATAGTTTACTGACTTCATTTTCCTCGATATATGCCGAGTTGGATGATATGGATTTGGACGAAGAGAATGAAGGGATTCATGTATATTGTGCATAAATAATGTTTTTATTGATTGATGATCTTATGTACAATGCATGTTATGAAATATTCGATACAATGTTACACAAACTCTTGGCAATCACTGCTAAATTATACACAGGACAACCAGTTTCTTGTATTAGTTAGACAGAAAAGTGGTGAAGGTATTCATCCGGGATGGCGATCGCTGGAACCTGGGAGTAATCAGACCACATCGGTTCCATGGCCTTTGTGGCATGAATGATATCTTTACATTCGTTGAATCCCGGGGTGTGTTGTGATGCTGGGTAACTACTGTTGGTAGTGATGGCATGCAGCTGTTGAGACTGTGACGCACATTGGGTGCGATTCTGCTGCTGGATGCGCCGACGTGCTTGACGCCTCTGGAAACAACCGTTGGTGAAATCTTCTACAGATAGTGGATGGATGGACCAATAGAAACCCCGATTTCTTCTGCTGCGTTGCCCCTTGACGAAACACTCGTTGACGGAAAGGTTGTGACGAACGCTGATCCTCCAGGCGCACTTGGTCTTCTGATAGTAAGGATAATTGTCCAGAATCCATTGATAGATATCAGCCACAAGCATTTCACCGTCTGATGTACTCATAATGGCCTTAGCTATCATGGCAATGAATGAATCAGTTGGGTTTTGCTGAATGGCCAACGTGTTGACCGTTGCCGTCTTGATTTGGTCATCGTCACCATTAGAAACGGTCATGTAATCATCTTGTTCTGCAATCTGCAGAGCCTCTACTCGACAAGAGTGGCTGATGTTGTCAAAGAAATAATTGTTGTGGGGACCTGGACAAGGCGTGGCTATTTCTTGTGGAAGGTTGTAACAGTTTCCCATAAGCAAGAAACTCGTATCCACATATGACGCATTATCAGGCTCCGCCACGTTGAACAGAGTATGTTGGGACGTCACTGGTGACGATTGGGGACTCGGGTGTAGTGGTGAAGCGAATGATAGTTTATCGTCTTCCATGTCAGTAGAGCTGGGCTGGTGGTGATCCAGTGCCTTGAGTTCTGAGCTGGTACAAAGCTGACAATCAGGCACCTCTAAATTGATGAGATCGCAACAGCTGTGAACAATATTGTCAATGTAGAAGTCTATATCAATGTCAGCAAACTCCGAAGATAACTTCAGGTGCGCATCCAAGTACTCCAAGCTATATTCAGCATGTGCGTGGTGACCGGTCTTCTGCGAATTGTGGGATCTCATACATCCTTCAAGAGCCATTTCTATGCTACTTAACTTGATATCGACAGCCGATAAAGTATTCTAATGCCCTTCACAATGGCAGTGCTTGACATCGAATGATGATGAACTAGACGGAGCAGATAATTTTAGACTTCACTTTTCGTGTCAATTTAATGTAATTGCAATTAACTTCTGAAACATTCCGATAAACGTTTAATATGGCCAGGTGATGACATCAATTGATTAACATCTGACATCTGAGTATTTTGAGGTGTTGGTGACAGCAAGCAATCGAATGATGCTCAATGCCTCACATTAATTGCAATAGTATAAAGACCACGTGTAGCACAAATTTGATGGACGACATGATTAGTTATAACAGTGCCATATGACATTTGCCTACAGCACGGATTCGAAGGGTTTCCGCTCTAACGGATGAACCGTAACTGGGGATGTAAAACAATATAACAGATGACATAGAATCCTGCCACAGAACCGTTGACTAAATTAAATATGACTAAAAGGCGCATATTTTGGAAACTCTGTTTGGTTTCATATTGAATTTATTAGGTTGAACATTACCATGAAATCGTAGGCGGCATATCATATGCAAATACCATGAAATAAGAATGGTGTTGATCCAAGCTATGACATTGATCGTGTGAGAATTCCTCGAAGTCGGCGAAAGTATTGACTCAAATGTAATACTACCATTGTAGCGGCATATCATAAGGCACATTTATTTGCGTGGCATATATGGTGTCACACATATTTGGGGATCATATATAACGCTTTTTGAAGCCCGGTGGCGTTTTTCGAGTACAACAACGCTGCATAAGAATCTGTGCTTGCGTGTTGAGCTGTAATTAGTCGCTATGCTAATTCTTACTAAATGTATACGGCATTTTGTCATACATCGAACGGAGTCTTTCTGATTGAAATGGCGTTTGCTGGACGTAGTCGTTAAGTTATAGTTTACTGACTTCATTTTCCTCGATATATGCTGAGTTGGATGATATGGATTTGGATGAAGAAAATGAGGGGATTCATGTATATTGTGCATAAATAATGTTTTTATTGATTGATGATCTTATGTACAATGCATGTTATGAAATATTCGATACAATGTTACACAAACTGTTGCCAATCACTGCTAAATTATACACACGACAACCAGTTTCTTGTATTAGTTAGACAGAAAAGTGGTGAAGGTATTCATCCGGGATGGCGATCGCTGGAACCTGGCAGTAATCAGACCACATCGGTTCCATGGCCTTTGTGGCATGAATGATATCTTTACATTCGTTGAATCCCGGGGTGTGTTGTGATGCTGGGTAACTACTGTCGGTAGTGATGGCATGCAGCTGTTGAGACTGTGACGCACATTGGGAGCGATTCTGCTGCTGGATGCGCCGACGTGCTTGACGCCTCTGGAAACAACCGTTGGTGAAATCTTCTACAGATAGTGGATGAATGGACCAATAGAAACCCCGATTTCTTCTGCTGCGTTGCCCCTTGACGAAACACTCGTTGACGGAAAGGTTGTGACGAACGCTGATCCTCCAGGCGCACTTGGTCGTCTGATAGTAAGCATAATTGTCCAGAATCCATTGATAGATATCAGCCACAAGCATTTCACCGTCTGATGTACTTATAATGGCCTTAGCTATCATGGCAATGAATGCATCAGTTGGCTTTTGCTGAATGGCCAACGTGTTGACCGTTGCCGTCTTGGTTTGGTCATCATCACCATTAGAAACGGTCATGTAATCATCTTGTTCTGCAATCTGCAGAGCCTCTACTCGACAAGAGTAGCTGATGTTGTCAAAGAAATAATTGTTGTGGGGACCTGGACAAGGCGTGGCTACTTCTTGGGGAAGGTTGTAACAGTTTCCCATAAGCAAAAAACTCGTACCCACAAATGATGCATTATCAGGCTCCGCCACGTTGTACAGAGTATGTTGGGACGTCACTGGTGACGATTGGGGACTCGGGTGTAGTGGTGAAGCGAATGATAGTTTATCGTCTTCCATGTCAGTAGAGCTGGGCTGGTGGTGATCCAGTGCCTTGAGTTCTGAGCTGGTACAAAGCTGACAATCAGGCACCTCTAAATTGATGAGATCGCAACAGCTGTGAACAATATTGTCAATGTAGAAGTCTATATCAATGTCAGCAAACTCCGAAGATAGCGTCAGGTGCGCCTCCAAGTACTCCAAGCTATATTCAGCATGTGCGTGGTGACCGCTCTTCTGCGAATTGTGGGATCTCATACATCCTTCAAGAGCCATTTCTATGCTACTTAACTTGATATCGACAGCCGAAAAAGTATTCTAATGCCCTTCACAATGGAAGTACTTGACATCGAATGATGATGAACTAGACGGAGCAGATCATTTTATACTTCACTTTTCGTGTCAATTTAATGTAATTGCAATTAACTTCTGACAAATTCCGATAAAGGTGGAGCATCGCCAGGTGATGACATCAATTAATTACCATCTGACGTCTGAGTATTTTGAGGTGTTGGTGACAGCAAGCAATCGAATGATGCTCAATGTCTCACATTAATTGCAATAGTATAAAGACCACGTGTGCCACAAATTTGACGGACGACATGATTAGTTATAACAGTGGCATATGACATTTGCCTACAGCACGGATTCGAAGGATTTCCGCTCTAACGGATGAACCGTAACTGGAGATGTAAAACAATATAACAGATGACAGAATCCTGCCACAGAACCGTTGACTAAATTAAATATGACTAAAAGGCGCATATTTTGGAAACTCTATTTGGTTTCATATTGAATTTATTAGGGTGAACATTACCATGAAATCGTAGGCGGCATATCATATGCAAATACCGTGAAATAAGAATGGTGTTGATCACAGCTATGACATTGATCGTGTGCGAATTCCTCGAAGTCGGCGAAAGTATTGACTCAAATGTAATACTACCATTGTAGCGGCATATCATACGGCATATTTATTTGCGTGGCATAAATGGTGTCCCACATATTTGGGGATCATATATAACGCCTTTTGAAGCCCTGTGGCGTTTTTCGAGTACAACAACGCTGCATAAGAATCTGTGCTTGCGTGTTGAGCTGTAATTAGTCGCTATGCTAATTCTTACTAAATGTATACGGCATTTCGTCATAGATCGAACGGAGCCTTTTTGATTGAAATGGCGTTTGCTGGACGTAGTCGTTAAGTTATAGTTTACTGACTTCATTTTCCTCGATATATGCCGAGTTGGATGATATGGATTTGGACGAAGAGAATGAAGGGATTCATGTATATTGCGCATAAATAATGTTTTTATTGATTGATGATCTTATGTACAATGCATGTTATGAAATATTCGATACAATGTTACACAAACTCTTGGCAATCACTGCTAAATTATACACAGGACAACCAGTTTCTTGTATTAGTTAGACAGAAAAGTGGTGAAGGTATTCATCCGGGATGGCGATCGCTGGAACCTGGGAGTAATCAGACCACATCGGTTCCATGGCCTTTGTGGCATGAATGATATCTTTACATTCGTTGAATCCCGGGGTGTGTTGTGATGCTGGGTAACTACTGTTGGTAGTGATGGCATGCAGCTGTTGAGACTGTGACGCACATTGGGTGCGATTCTGCTGCTGGATGCGCCGACGTGCTTGACGCCTCTGGAAACAACCGTTGGTGAAATCTTCTACAGATAGTGGATGGATGGACCAATAGAAACCCCGATTTCTTCTGCTGCGTTGCCCCTTGACGAAACACTCGTTGACGGAAAGGTTGTGACGAAC
This sequence comes from Arenicola marina, assembly GCA_964019135.1. Taxonomy (NCBI): domain Eukaryota; kingdom Metazoa; phylum Annelida; class Polychaeta; family Arenicolidae; genus Arenicola; species Arenicola marina. The sequence goes on along the minus strand of OZ025252.1, from coordinate 46,158,098 downwards.
GCTGATCCTCCAGGCGCACTTGGTCTTCTGATAGTAAGGATAATTGTCCAGAATCCATTGATAGATATCAGCCACAAGCATTTCACCGTCTGATGTACTCATAATGGCCTTAGCTATCATGGCAATGAATGAATCAGTTGGCTTTTGCTGAATGGCCAACGTGTTGACCGTTGCCGTCTTGATTTGGTCATCATCACCATTAGAAACGGTCATGTAATCATCTTGTTCTGCAATCTGCAGAGCCTCTACTCGACAAGAGTAGCTGATGTTGTCAAAGAAATAATTGTTGTGGGGACCTGGACAAGGCGTGGCTATTTCTTGTGGAAGGTTGTAACAGTTTCCCATAAGCAAGAAACTCGTATCCACATATGATGCATTATCAGGCTCCGCCGCGTTGTACAGAGTATGTTGGGACGTCACTGGTGACGATTGGGGACTCGGGTGTAGTGGTGAAGCGACTGATAGTTTATCGTCTTCCATGTCAGTAGAGCTGGGCTGGTGGTGATCCAGTGCCTTGAGTTCTGAGCTGGTACAAAGCTGACAATCAGGCACCTCTAAATTGATGAGATCGCAACAGCTGTGAACAATATTGTCAATGTAGAAGTCTATATCAATGTCAGCAAACTCCGAAGATAGCGTCAGGTGCGCCTCCAAGTACTCCAAGCTATATTCAGCATGTGCGTGGTGACCGCTCTTCTGCGAATTGTGGGATCTCATACATCCTTCAAGAGCCATTTCTATGCTACTTAACTTGATATCGACAGCCGATAAAGTATTCTAATGCCCTTCACAATGGAAGTGCTTGACATCGAATGATGATGAACTAGACGGAGCAGATCATTTTATACTTCACTTTTCGTGTCAATTTAATGTAATTGCAATTAACTTCTGAAACATTCCGATAAACGTTTAATATGGCCAGGTGATGACATCAATTGATTAACATCTGACATCGGAGTATTTTGAGGTGTTGGTGACAGCAAGCAATCGAATGATGCTCAATGCCTCACATTAATTGCAATAGTATAAAGACCACGTGTAGCACAAATTTGATGGACGACATGATTAGTTATAACAGTGCCATATGACATTTGCCTACAGCACGGATTCGAAGGGTTTCCGCTCTAACGGATGAACCGTAACTGGGGATGTAAAACAATATAACAGATGACATAGAATCCTGCCACAGAACCGTTGACTAAATTAAATATGACTAAAAGGCGCATATTTTGGAAACTCTGTTTGGTTTCATATTGAATTTATTAGGTTGAACATTACCATGAAATCGTAGGCGGCATATCATATGCAAATACCATGAAATAAGAATGGTGTTGATCCAAGCTATGACATTGATCGTGTGAGAATTCCTCGAAGTGGGCGAAAGTATTGACTCAAATGTAATACTACCATTGTAGCGGCATATCATAAGGCACATTTATTTGCGTGGCATATATGGTGTCACACATATTTGGGGATCATATATAACGCTTTTTGAAGCCCGGTGGCGTTTTTCGAGTACAACAACGCTGCATAAGAATCTGTGCTTGCGTGTTGAGCTGTAATTAGTCGCTATGCTAATTCTTACTAAATGTATACGGCATTTTGTCATACATCGAACGGAGTCTTTCTGATTGAAATGGCGTTTGCTGGACGTAGTCGTTAAGTTATAGTTTACTGACTTCATTTTCCTCGATATATGCTGAGTTGGATGATTTGGAATTGGATGAAGAAAATGAGGGGATTCATGTATATTGTGCATAAATAATGTTTTTATTGATTGATGATCTTATGTACAATGCATGTTATGAAATATTCGATACAATGTTACACAAACTGTTGCCAATCACTGCTAAATTATACACACGACAACCAGTTTCTTGTATTAGTTAGACAGAAAAGTGGTGAAGGTATTCATCCGGGATGGCGATCGCTGGAACCTGGGAGTAATCAGACCACATCGGTTCCATGGCCTTTGTGGCATGAATGATATCTTTACATTCGTTGAATCCCGGGGTGTGTTGTGATGCTGGGTAACTACTGTTGGTAGTGATGGCATGCAGCTGTTGAGACTGTGACGCACATTGGGTGCGATTCTGCTGCTGGATGCGCCGACGTGCTTGACGCCTCTGGAAACAACCGTTGGTGAAATCTTCTACAGATAGTGGATGGATGGACCAATAGAAACCCCGATTTCTTCTGCTGCGTTGCCCCTTGACGAAACACTCGTTGACGGAAAGGTTGTGACGAACGCTGATCCTCCAGGCGCACTTGGTCGTCTGATAGTAAGCATAATTGTCCAGAATCCATTGATAGATATCAGCCACAAGCATTTCACCGTCTGATGTACTCATAATGGCCTTAGCTATCATGGCAATGAATGAATCAGTTGGCTTTTGCTGAATGGCCAACGTGTTGACCGTTGCCGTCTTGGTTTGGTCATCATCACCATTAGAAACGGTCATGTAATCATCTTGTTCTGCAATCTGCAGAGCCTCTACTCGACAAGAGTAGCTGATGTTGTCAAAGAAATAATTGTTGTGGGGACCTGGACAAGGCGTGGCTATTTCTTGTGGAAGGTTGTAACAGTTTCCCATAAGCAAGAAACTCGGATCCACATATGATGCATTATCAGGCTCCGTCACGTTGTACAGAGTATGTTGGGACGTCACTGGTGACGATTGGGGACTCGGGTGTAGTGGTGAAGCGAATGATAGTTTATCGTCTTCCATGTCAGTAGAGCTGGGCTGGTGGTGATCCAGTGCCTTGAGTTCTGAGCTGGTACAAAGCTGACAATCAGGCACCTCTAAATTGATGAGATCGCAACAGCTGTGAACAATATCGTCAATGTAGAAGTCTATATCAATGTCAGCAAACTCCGACGATAGCGTCAGGTGCGCCTCCAAGTACTCCAAGCTATATTCAGCATGTGCGTGGTGACCGCTCTTCTGCGAATTGTGGGATCTCATACATCCTTCAAGAGCCATTTCTATGCTACTTAACTTGATATCGACAGCCGATAAAGTATTCTAATGCCCTTCACAATGGCAGTGCTTGACATCGAATGATGATGAACTAGACGGAGCAGATCATTTTATACTTCACTTTTCGTGTCAATTTAATGTAATTGCAATTAATTTCTGAAACATTCCGATAAACGTTTAATATGGCCAGGTGATGACATCAATTGATTAACATCTGACATCGGAGTATTTTGAGGTGTTGGTGACAGCAAGCAATCGAATGATGCTCAATGCCTCACATTAATTGCAATAGTATAAAGACCACGTGTAGCACAAATTTGACGGACGACATGATTAGTTATAACAGTGGCATATGACATTTGCCTACAGCACGGATTCGAAGGGTCTCCGCTCTAACGGATGAACCGTAACTGGGGATGTAAAACAATATAACAGATGACATAGAATCCTGCCACAGAACCGTTGACTAAATTAAATATGACTAAAAGGCGCATATTTTGGAAACTCTATTTGGTTTCATATTGAATTTATTAGGGTGAACATTACCATGAAATCGTTGGCGGCATATCATATGCAAATACCGTGAAATAAGAATTGTGTTGATCAAAGCTATGACATTGATCGTGTGCGAATTCCTCGAAGTCGGCGAAAGTATTGACTCAAATGTAATACTACCATTGTAGCGGCATATCATACGGCATATTTATTTGCGTGGCATAAATGGTGTCCCACATATTTGGGGATCATATATAACGCCTTTTGAAGCCCTGTGGCGTTTTTCGAGTACAACAACGCTGCATAAGAATCTGTGCTTGCGTGTTGAGCTGTATATAGTCGCTATGCTAATTCTTACTAAATGTATACGGCATTTCGTCATAGATCAAACGGAGCCTTTTTGATTGAAATGGCGTTTGCTGGACGTAGTCGTTAAGTTATAGTTTACTGACTTCATTTTCCTCGATATATGCCGAGTTGGATGATATGGATTTGGACGAAGAGAATGAAGGGATTCATGTATATTGTGCATAAATAATGTTTTTATTGATTGATGATCTTATGTACAATGCATGTTATGAAATATTCGATACAATGTTACACAAACTCTTGGCAATCACTGCTAAATTATACACAGGACAACCAGTTTCTTGTATTAGTTAGACAGAAAAGTGGTGAAGGTATTCATCCGGGATGGCGATCGCTGGAACCTGGGAGTAATCAGACCACATCGGTTCCATGGCCTTTGTGGCATGAATGATATCTTTACATTCGTTGAATCCCGGGGTGTGTTGTGATGCTGGGTAACTACTTTTGGTAGTGATGGCATGCAGCTGTTGAGACTGTGACGCACATTGGGTGCGATTCTGCTGCTGGATGCGCCGACGTGCTTGACGCCTCTGGAAACAACCGTTGGTGAAATCTTCTACAGATAGTGGATGGATGGACCAATAGAAACCCCGATTTCTTCTGCTGCGTTGCCCCTTGACGAAACACTCGTTGACGGAAAGGTTGTGACGAACGCTGATCCTCCAGGCGCACTTGGTCTTCTGATAGTAAGGATAATTGTCCAGAATCCATTGATAGATATCAGCCACAAGCATTTCACCGTCTGATGTACTCATAATGGCCTTAGCTATCATGGCAATGAATGAATCAGTTGGCTTTTGCTGAATGGCCAACGTGTTGACCGTTGCCGTCTTGATTTGGTCATCGTCACCATTAGAAACGGTCATGTAATCATCTTGTTCTGCAATCTGCAGAGCCTCTACTCGACAAGAGTGGCTGATGTTGTCAAAGAAATAATTGTTGTGGGGACCTGGACAAGGCGTGGCTATTTCTTGTGGAAGGTTGTAACAGTTTCCCATAAGCAAGAAACTCGTATCCACATATGACGCATTATCAGGCTCCGCCACGTTGAACAGAGTATGTTGGGACGTCACTGGTGACGATTGGGGACTCGGGTGTAGTGGTGAAGCGAATGATAGTTTATCGTCTTCCATGTCAGTAGAGCTGGGCTGGTGGTGATCCAGTGCCTTGAGTTCTGAGCTGGTACAAAGCTGACAATCAGGCACCTCTAAATTGATGAGATCGCAACAGCTGTGAACAATATTGTCAATGTAGAAGTCTATATCAATGTCAGCAAACTCCGAAGATAACTTCAGGTGCGCATCCAAGTACTCCAAGCTATATTCAGCATGTGCGTGGTGACCATTCTTCTGCGAATTGTGGGATCTCATACATCCTTCAAGAGCCATTTCTATGCTACTTAACTTGATATCGACAGCCGATAAAGTATTCTAATGCCCTTCACAATGGCAGTGCTTGACATCGAATGATGATGAACTAGACGGAGCAGATCATTTTATACTTCACTTTTCGTGTCAATTTAATGTAATTGCAATTAACTTCTGAAACATTCCGATAAACGTTTAATATTGCCAGGTGATGACATCAATTGATTAACATCTGACATCTGAGTATTTTGAGGTGTTGGTGACAGCAAGCAATCGAATGATGCTCAATGCCTCACATTAATTGCAATAGTATAAAGACCACGTGTAGCACAAATTTGATGGACGACATGATTAGTTATAACAGTGGCATATGACATTTGCCTACAGCACGGATTCGAAGGGTTTCCGCTCTAACGGATGAACCGTAACTGGGGATGTAAAACAATATAACAGATGACATAGAATCCTGCCACAGAACCGTTGACTAAATTAAATATGACTAAAAGGCGCATATTTTGGAAACTCTGTTTGGTTTCATATTGAATTTATTAGGTTGAACATTACCATGAAATCGTAGGCGGCATATCATATGCAAATACCATGAAATAAGAATGGTGTTGATCCAAGCTATGACATTGATCGTGTGAGAATTCCTCGAAGTCGGCGAAAGTATTGACTCAAATGTAATACTACCATTGTAGCGGCATATCATAAGGCACATTTATTTGCGTGGCATATATGGTGTCACACATATTTGGGGATCATATATAACGCTTTTTGAAGTCCGGTGGCGTTTTTCGAGTACAACAACGCTGCATAAGAATCTGTGCTTGCGTGTTGAGCTGTAATTAGTCGCTATGCTAATTCTTACTAAATGTATACGGCATTTTGTCATACATCGAACGGAGTCTTTCTGATTGAAATGGCGTTTGCTGGACGTAGTCGTTAAGTTATAGTTTACTGACTTCATTTTCCTCGATATATGCTGAGTTGGATGATATGGATTTGGATGAAGAAAATGAGGGGATTCATGTATATTGTGCATAAATAATGTTTTTATTGATTGATGATCTTATGTACAATGCATGTTATGAAATATTCGATACAATGTTACACAAACTGTTGCCAATCACTGCTAAATTATACACACGACAACCAGTTTCTTGTATTAGTTAGACAGAAAAGTGGTGAAGGTATTCATCCGGGATGGCGATCGCTGGAACCTGGCAGTAATCAGACCACATCGGTTCCATGGCCTTTGTGGCATGAATGATATCTTTACATTCGTTGAATCCCGGGGTGTGTTGTGATGCTGGGTAACTACTGTCGGTAGTGATGGCATGCAGCTGTTGAGACTGTGACGCACATTGGGTGCGATTCTGCTGCTGGATGCGCCGACGTGCTTGACGCCTCTGGAAACAACCGTTGGTGAAATCTTCTACAGATAGTGGATGAATGGACCAATAGAAACCCCGATTTCTTCTGCTGCGTTGCCCCTTGACGAAACACTCGTTGACGGAAAGGTTGTGACGAACGCTGATCCTCCAGGCGCACTTGGTCGTCTGATAGTAAGCATAATTGTCCAGAATCCATTGATAGATATCAGCCACAAGCATTTCACCGTCTGATGTACTCATAATGGCCTTAGCTATCATGGCAATGAATGCATCAGTTGGCTTTTGCTGAATGGCCAACGTGTTGACCGTTGCCGTCTTGGTTTGGTCATCATCACCATTAGAAACGGTCATGTAATCATCTTGTTCTGCAATCTGCAGAGCCTCTACTCGACAAGAGTAGCTGATGTTGTCAAAGAAATAATTGTTGTGGGGACCTGGACAAGGCGTGGCTACTTCTTGGGGAAGGTTGTAACAGTTTCCCATAAGCAAAAAACTCGTACCCACATATGATGCATTATCAGGCTCCGCCACGTTGTACAGAGTATGTTGGGACGTCACTGGTGACGATTGGGGACTCGGGTGTAGTGGTGAAGCGAATGATAGTTTATCGTCTTCCATGTCAGTAGAGCTGGGCTGGTGGTGATCCAGTGCCTTGAGTTCTGAGCTGGTACAAAGCTGACAATCAGGCACCTCTAAATTGATGAGATCGCAACAGCTGTGAACAATATTGTCAATGTAGAAGTCTATATCAATGTCAGCAAACTCCGAAGATAGCGTCAGGTGCGCCTCCAAGTACTCCAAGCTATATTCAGCATGTGCGTGGTGACCGCTCTTCTGCGAATTGTGGGATCTCATACATCCTTCAAGAGCCATTTCTATGCTACTTAACTTGATATCGACAGCCGAAAAAGTATTCTAATGCCCTTCACAATGGAAGTACTTGACATCGAATGATGATGAACTAGACGGAGCAGATCATTTTATACTTCACTTTTCGTGTCAATTTAATGTAATTGCAATTAACTTCTGACAAATTCCGATAAAGGTGGAGCATGGCCAGGTGATGACATCAATTAATTAACATCTGACGTCTGAGTATTTTGAGGTGTTGGTGACAGCAAGCAATCGAATGATGCTCAATGTCTCACATTAATTGCAATAGTATAAAGACCACGTGTGCCATAAATTTGACGGACGACATGATTAGTTATAACAGTGGCATATGACATTTGCCTACAGCACGGATTCGAAGGGTTTCCGCTCTAACGGATGAACCGTAACTGGAGATGTAAAACAATATAACAGATGACAGAATCCTGCCACAGAACCGTTGACTAAATTAAATATGACTAAAAGGCGCATATTTTGGAAACTCTATTTGGTTTCATATTGAATTTATTAGGGTGAACATTACCATGAAATCGTAGGCGGCATATCATATGCAAATACCGTGAAATAAGAATGGTGTTGATCACAGCTATGACATTGATCGTGTGCGAATTCCTCGAAGTCGGCGAAAGTATTGACTCAAATGTAATACTACCATTGTAGCGGCATATCATACGGCATATTTATTTGCGTGGCATAAATGGTGTCCCACATATTTGGGGATCATATATAACGCCTTTTGAAGCCCTGTGGCGTTTTTCGAGTACAACAACGCTGCATAAGAATCTGTGCTTGCGTGTTGAGCTGTATATAGTCGCTATGCTAATTCTTACTAAATGTATACGGCATTTCGTCATAGATCGAACGGAGCCTTTTTGATTGAAATGGCGTTTGCTGGACGTAGTCGTTAAGTTATAGTTTACTGACTTCATTTTCCTCGATATATGCCGAGTTGGATGATATGGATTTGGACGAAGAGAATGAAGGGATTCATGTATATTGTGCATAAATAATGTTTTTATTGATTGATGATCTTATGTACAATGCATGTTATGAAATATTCGATACAATGTTACACAAACTCTTGGCAATCACTGCTAAATTATACACAGGACAACCAGTTTCTTGTATTAGTTAGACAGAAAAGTGGTGAAGGTATTCATCCGGGATGGCGATCGCTGGAACCTGGGAGTAATCAGACCACATCGGTTCCATGGCCTTTGTGGCATGAATGATATCTTTACATTCGTTGAATCCCGGGGTGTGTTGTGATGCTGGGTAACTACTGTTGGTAGTGATGGCATGCAGCTGTTGAGACTGTGACGCACATTGGGTGCGATTCTGCTGCTGGATGCGCCGACGTGCTTGACGCCTCTGGAAACAACCGTTGGTGAAATCTTCTACAGATAGTGGATGGATGGACCAATAGAAACCCCGATTTCTTCTGCTGCGTTGCCCCTTGACGAAACACTCGTTGACGGAAAGGTTGTGACGAACGCTGATCCTCCAGGCGCACTTGGTCTTCTGATAGTAAGGATAATTGTCCAGAATCCATTGATAGATATCAGCCACAAGCATTTCACCGTCTGATGTACTCATAATGGCCTTAGCTATCATGGCAATGAATGAATCAGTTGGCTTTTGCTGAATGGCCAACGTGTTGACCGTTGCCGTCTTGATTTGGTCATCATCACCATTAGAAACGGTCATGTAATCATCTTGTTCTGCAATCTGCAGAGCCTCTACTCGACAAGAGTAGCTGATGTTGTCAAAGAAATAATTGTTGTGGGGACCTGGACAAGGCGTGGCTATTTCTTGTGGAAGGTTGTAACAGTTTCCCATAAGCAAGAAACTCGTATCCACATATGATGCATTATCAGGCTCCGCCACGTTGTACAGAGTATGTTGGGACGTCACTGGTGACGATTGGGGACTCGGGTGTAGTGGTGAAGCGAATGATAGTTTATCGTCTTCCATGTCAGTAGAGCTGGGCTGGTGGTGATCCAGTGCCTTGAGTTCTGAGCTGGTACAAAGCTGACAATCAGGCACCTCTAAATTGATGAGATCGCAACAGCTGTGAACAATATTGTCAATGTAGAAGTCTATATCAATGTCAGCAAACTCCGAAGATAGCGTCAGGTGCGCCTCCAAGTACTCCAAGCTATATTCAGCATGTGCGTGGTGACCGCTCTTCTGCGAATTGTGGGATCTCATACATCCTTCAAGAGCCATTTCTATGCTACTTAACTTGATATCGACAGCCGATAAAGTATTCTAATGCCCTTCACAATGGAAGTGCTTGACATCGAATGATGATGAACTAGACGGAGCAGATCATTTTATACTTCACTTTTCGTGTCAATTTAATGTAATTGCAATTAACTTCTGAAACATTCCGATAAACGTTTAATATGGCCAGGTGATGACATCAATTGATTAACATCTGACATCTGAGTATTTTGAGGTGTTGGTGACAGCAAGCAATCGAATGATGCTCAATGCCTCACATTAATTGCAATAGTATAAAGACCACGTGTAGCACAAATTTGATGGACGACATGATTAGTTATAACAGTGGCATATGACATTTGCCTACAGCACGGATTCGAAGGGTTTCCGCTCTAACGGATGAACCGTAACTGGGGATGTAAAACAATATAACAGATGACATAGAATCCTGCCACAGAACCGTTGACTAAATTAAATATGACTAAAAGGCGCATATTTTGGAAACTCTGTTTGGTTTCATATTGAATTTATTAGGTTGAACATTACCATGAAATCGTAGGCGGCATATCATATGCAAATACCATGAAATAAGAATGGTGTTGATCCAAGCTATGACATTGATCGTGTGAGAATTCCTCGAAGTGGGCGAAAGTATTGACTCAAATGTAATACTACCATTGTAGCGGCATATAATAAGGCACATTTATTTGCGTGGCATATATGGTGTCCCACATATTTGGGGATCATATATAACGCTTTTTGAAGCCCGGTGGCGTTTTTCGAGTACAACAACGCTGCATAAGAATCTGTGCTTGCGTGTTGAGCTGTAATTAGTCGCTATGCTAATTCTTACTAAATGTATACGGCATTTTGTCATACATCGAACGGAGTCTTTCTGATTGAAATGGCGTTTGCTGGACGTAGTCGTTAAGTTATAGTTTACTGACTTCATTTTCCTCGATATATGCTGAGTTGGATGATTTGGATTTGGATGAAGAAAATGAGGGGATTCATGTATATTGTGCATAAATAATGTTTTTATTGATTGATGATCTTATGTACAATGCATGTTATGAAATATTCGATACAATGTTACACAAACTGTTGCCAATCACTGCTAAATTATACACACGACAACCAGTTTCTTGTATTAGTTAGACAGAAAAGTGGTGAAGGTATTCATCCGGGATGGCGATCGCTGGAACCTGGCAGTAATCAGACCACATCGGTTCCATGGCCTTTGTGGCATGAATGATATCTTTACATTCGTTGAATCCTGGGGTGTGTTGTGATGCTGGGTAACTACTGTTGGTAGTGATGGCATGCAGCTGTTGAGACTGTGACGCACATTGGGTGCGATTCTGCTGCTGGATGCGCCGACGTGCTTGACGCCTCTGGAAACAACCGTTGGTGAAATCTTCTACAGATAGTGGATGGATGGACCAATAGAAACCCCGATTTCTTCTGCTGCGTTGCCCCTTGACGAAACACTCGTTGACGGAAAGGTTGTGACGAACGCTGATCCTCCAGGCGCACTTGGTCGTCTGATAGTAAGCATAATTGTCCAGAATCCATTGATAGATATCAGCCACAAGCATTTCACCGTCTGATGTACTCATAATGGCCTTAGCTATCATGGCAATGAATGAATCAGTTGGCTTTTGCTGAATGGCCAACGTGTTGACCGTTGCCGTCTTGGTTTGGTCATCATCACCATTAGAAACGGTCATGTAATCATCTTGTTCTGCAATCTGCAGAGCCTCTACTCGACAAGAGTAGCTGATGTTGTCAAAGAAATAATTGTTGTGGGGACCTGGACAAGGCGTGGCTATTTCTTGTGGAAGGTTGTAACAGTTTCCCATAAGCAAGAAACTCGGATCCACATATGATGCATTATCAGGCTCCGTCACGTTGTACAGAGTATGTTGGGACGTCACTGGTGACGATTGGGGACTCGGGTGTAGTGGTGAAGCGAATGATAGTTTATCGTCTTCCATGTCAGTAGAGCTGGGCTGGTGGTGATCCAGTGCCTTGAGTTCTGAGCTGGTACAAAGCTGACAATCAGGCACCTCTAAATTGATGAGATCGCAACAGCTGTGAACAATATCGTCAATGTAGAAGTCTATATCAATGTCAGCAAACTCCGACAATAGCGTCAGGTGCGCCTCCAAGTACTCCAAGCTATATTCAGCATGTGCGTGGTGACCGCTCTTCTGCGAATTGTGGGATCTCATACATCCTTCAAGAGCCATTTCTATGCTACTTAACTTGATATCGACAGCCGATAAAGTATTCTAATGCCCTTCACAATGGCAGTGCTTGACATCGAATGATGATGAACTAGACGGAGCAGATCATTTTAGACTTCACTTTTCGTGTCAATTTAATGTAATTGCAATTAATTTCTGAAACATTCCGATAAACGTTTAATATGGCCAGGTGATGACATCAATTGATTAACATCTGACATCTGAGTATTTTGAGGTGTTGGTGACAGCAAGCAATCGAATGATGCTCAATGCCTCACATTAATTGCAATAGTATAAAGACCACGTGTAGCACAAATTTGATGGACGACATGATTAGTTATAACAGTGGTATATGACATTTGCCTACAGCACGGATTCGAAGGGTCTCCGCTCTAACGGATGAACCGTAACTGGGGATGTAAAACAATATAACAGATGACATAGAATCCTGCCACAGAACCGTTGACTAAATTAAATATGACTAAAAGGCGCATATTTTGGAAACTCTGTTTGGTTTCATATTGAATTTATTAGGTTGAACATTACCATGAAATCGTAGGCGGCATATCATATGCAAATACCATGAAATAAGAATGGTGTTGATCCAAGCTATGACATTGATCGTGTGAGAATTCCTCGAAGTAGGCGAAAGTATTGACTCAAATGTAATACTACCATTGTAGCGGCATATCATAAGGCACATTTATTTGCGTGGCATATATGGTGTCACACATATTTGGGGATCATATATAACGCTTTTTGAAGCCCGGTGGCGTTTTTCGAGTACAACAACGCTGCATAATAATCTGTGCTTGCGTGTTGAGCTGTAATTAGTCGCTATGCTAATTCTTACTAAATGTATACGGCATTTTGTCATACATCGAACGGAGTCTTTCTGATTGAAATGGCGTTTGCTGGACGTAGTCGTTAAGTTATAGTTTACTGACTTCATTTTCCTCGATATATGCTGAGTTGGATGATTTGGATTTGGATGAAGAAAATGAGGGGATTCATGTATATTGTGCATAAATAATGTTTTTATTGATTGATGATCTTATGTACAATGCATGTTATGAAATATTCGATACAATGTTACACAAACTGTTGCCAATCACTGCTAAATTATACACACGACAACCAGTTTCTTGTATTAGTTAGACAGAAAAGTGGTGAAGGTATTCATCCGGGATGGCGATCGCTGGAACCTGGCAGTAATCAGACCACATCGGTTCCATGGCCTTTGTGGCATGAATGATATCTTTACATTCGTTGAATCCTGGGGTGTGTTGTGATGCTGGGTAACTACTGTTGGTAGTGATGGCATGCAGCTGTTGAGACTGTGACGCACATTGGGTGCGATTCTGCTGCTGGATGCGCCGACGTGCTTGACGCCTCTGGAAACAACCGTTGGTGAAATCTTCTACAGATAGTGGATGGATGGACCAATAGAAACCCCGATTTCTTCTGCTGCGTTGCCCCTTGACGAAACACTCGTTGACGGAAAGGTTGTGACGAACGCTGATCCTCCAGGCGCACTTGGTCGTCTGATAGTAAGCATAATTGTCCAGAATCCATTGATAGATATCAGCCACAAGCATTTCACCGTCTGATGTACTCATAATGGCCTTAGCTATCATGGCAATGAATGAATCAGTTGGCTTTTGCTGAATGGCCAACGTGTTGACCGTTGCCGTCTTGGTTTGGTCATCATCACCATTAGAAACGGTCATGTAATCATCTTGTTCTGCAATCTGCAGAGCCTCTACTCGACAAGAGTAGCTGATGTTGTCAAAGAAATAATTGTTGTGGGGACCTGGACAAGGCGTGGCTATTTCTTGTGGAAGGTTGTAACAGTTTCCCATAAGCAAGAAACTCGGATCCACATATGATGCATTATCAGGCTCCGTCACGTTGTACAGAGTATGTTGGGACGTCACTGGTGACGATTGGGGACTCGGGTGTAGTGGTGAAGCGAATGATAGTTTATCGTCTTCCATGTCAGTAGAGCTGGGCTGGTGGTGATCCAGTGCCTTGAGTTCTGAGCTGGTACAAAGCTGACAATCAGGCACCTCTAAATTGATGAGATCGCAACAGCTGTGAACAATATCGTCAATGTAGAAGTCTATATCAATGTCAGCAAACTCCGACAATAGCGTCAGGTGCGCCTCCAAGTACTCCAAGCTATATTCAGCATGTGCGTGGTGACCGCTCTTCTGCGAATTGTGGGATCTCATACATCCTTCAAGAGCCATTTCTATGCTACTTAACTTGATATCGACAGCCGATAAAGTATTCTAATGCCCTTCACAATGGCAGTGCTTGACATCGAATGATGATGAACTAGACGGAGCAGATCATTTTAGACTTCACTTTTCGTGTCAATTTAATGTAATTGCAATTAATTTCTGAAACATTCCGATAAACGTTTAATATGGCCAGGTGATGACATCAATTGATTAACATCTGACATCTGAGTATTTTGAGGTGCTGGTGACAGCAAGCAATCGAATGATGCTCAATGCCTCACATTAATTGCAATAGTATAAAGACCACGTGTAGCACAAATTTGATGGACGACATGATTAGTTATAACAGTGGTATATGACATTTGCCTACAGCACGGATTCGAAGGGTCTCCGCTCTAACGGATGAACCGTAACTGGGGATGTAAAACAATATAACAGATGACATAGAATCCTGCCACAGAACCGTTGACTAAATTAAATATGACTAAAAGGCGCATATTTTGGAAACTCTGTTTGGTTTCATATTGAATTTATTAGGTTGAACATTACCATGAAATCGTAGGCGGCATATCATATGCAAATACCATGAAATAAGAATGGTGTTGATCCAAGCTATGACATTGATCGTGTGAGAATTCCTCGAAGTAGGCGAAAGTATTGACTCAAATGTAATACTACCATTGTAGCGGCATATCATAAGGCACATTTATTTGCGTGGCATATATGGTGTCACACATATTTGGGGATCATATATAACGCTTTTTGAAGCCCGGTGGCGTTTTTCGAGTACAACAACGCTGCATAATAATCTGTGCTTGCGTGTTGAGCTGTAATTAGTCGCTATGCTAATTCTTACTAAATGTATACGGCATTTTGTCATACATCGAACGGAGTCTTTCTGATTGAAATGGCGTTTGCTGGACGTAGTCGTTAAGTTATAGTTTACTGACTTCATTTTCCTCGATATATGCTGAGTTGGATGATATGGATTTGGATGAAGAAAATGAGGGGATTCATGTATATTGTGCATAAATAATGCTTTTATTGATTGATGATCTTATGTACAATGCATGTTATGAAATATTCGATACAATGTTACACAAACTGTTGCCAATCACTGCTAAATTATACACACGACAACCAGTTTCTTGTATTAGTTAGACAGAAAAGTGGTGAAGGTATTCATCCGGGATGGCGATCGCTGGAACCTGGCAGTAATCAGACCACATCGGTTCCATGGCCTTTGTGGCATGAATGATATCTTTACATTCGTTGAATCCCGGGGTGTGTTGTGATGCTGGGTAACTACTGTTGGTAGTGATGGCATGCAGCTGTTGAGACTGTGACGCACATTGGGTGCGATTCTGCTGCTGGATGCGCCGACGTGCTTGACGCCTCTGGAAACAACCGTTGGTGAAATCTTCTACAGATAGTGGATGTATGGACCAATAGAAACCCCGATTTCTTCTGCTGCGTTGCCCCTTGACGAAACACTCGTTGACGGAAAGGTTGTGACGAACGCTGATCCTCCAGGCGCACTTGGTCGTCTGATAGTAAGCATAATTGTCCAGAATCCATTGATAGATATCAGCCACAAGCATTTCACCGTCTGATGTACTCATAATGGCCTTAGCTATCATGGCAATGAATGAATCAGTTGGCTTTTGCTGAATGGCCAACGTGTTGACCGTTGCCGTCTTGGTTTGGTCATCATCACCATTAGAAACGGTCATGTAATCATCTTGTTCTGCAATCTGCAGAGCCGCTACTCGACAAGAGTAGCTGATGTTGTCAAAGAAATAATTGTTGTGGGGACCTGGACAAGGCGTGGCTATTCTTTGTGGAAGGTTGTAACAGTTTCCCATAAGCAAGAAACTCGTATCCACATATGATGCATTATCAGGCTCCGCCACGTTGTACAGAGTATGTTGGGACGTCACTGGTGACGATTGGGGACTCGGGTGTAGTGGTGAAGCGAATGATAGTTTATCGTCTTCCAGGTCAGTAGAGCTGGGCTGGTCGTGATCCAGTGCCTTGAGTTCTGAGCTGGTAAAAAGCTTACAATCAGGCACCTCTAAATTGATGAGATCCCAACAGCTGTGAACAATATCGTCAATGTAGAAGTCTGTATCAATGTCAGCAAACTCCGAAGATAGCGTCAGGTGCGCCTCCAGGTACTGCAAGCTATATTCAGCATGTGCGTGGTGACCGCTCTTCTGCGAATTGTGGGATCTCATACATCCTTCAAGAGCCATTTCTATGCTACTTAACTTGATATCGACAGCCGATAAATTATTCTAATGCCCTTCACAACGGCAGTGCTTGACATCGAATGATGATGAACTAGACGGAGCAGATCATTTTAGACTTCACTTTTCGTGTCAATTTAATGTAATTGCAATTACCTTCTGACAAATTCCGATAAACGTTGAGCATGGCCAGGTGATGACATCAATTAATTAACATCTGACGTCTGAGTATTTTGAGGTGTTGGTGACAGCAAGCAATCGAATGATGCTCAATGCCTCACATTAATTGCAATAGTATAAAGACCACGTGTGCCACAAATTTGACGGACGACATGATTAGTTATAACAGTGGCATATGACATTTGCCTACAGCACGGATTCGAAGGGTCTCCGCTCTAACGGATGAACCGTAACTGGGGATGTAAAACAATATAACAGATGACATAGAATCCTGCCACAGAACCGTTGACTAAATTAAATATGACTAAAAGGCGCATATTTTGGAAACTCTATTTGGTTTCATATTGAATTTATTAGGGTGAACATTACCATGAAATCTTTGGCGGCATATCATATGTAAATACCGTGAAATAAGAATGGTGTTGATCAAAGCTATGACATTGATCGTGTGCGAATTCCTCGAAGTCGGCGAAAGTATTGACTCAAATGTAATACTACCATTGTAGCGGCATATCATACGGCATATTTATTTGCGTGGCATAAATGGTGTCCCACATATTTGGGGATCATATATAACGCCTTTTGAAGCCCTGTGGCGTTTTTCGAGTACAACAACGCTGCATAAGAATCTGTGCTTGCGTGTTGAGCTGTATATAGTCGCTATGCTAATTCTTACTAAATGTATACGGCATTTCGTCATAGATCGAACGGAGCCTTTTTGATTGAAATGGCGTTTGCTGGACGTAGTCGTTAAGTTATAGTTTACTGACTTCATTTTCCTCGATATATGCCGAGTTGGATGATATGGATTTGGACGAAGAGAATGAAGGGATTCATGTATATTGTGCATAAATAATGTTTTTATTGATTGATGATCTTATGTACAATGCATGTTATGAAATATTCGATACAATGTTACACAAACTCTTGGCAATCACGGCTAAATTATACACACGACAACCAGTTTCTTGTATTAGTTAGACAGAAAAGTGGTGAAGGTATTCATCCGGGATGGCGATCGCTGGAACCTGGGAGTAATCAGACCACATCGGTTCCATGGCCTTTGTGGCATGAATGATATCTTTACATTCGTTGAATCCCGGGGTGTGTTTTGATGCTGGGTAACTACTGTTGGTAGTGATGGCATGCAGCTGTTGAGACTGTGACGCACATTGGGTGCGATTCTGCTGCTGGATGCGCCGACGTGCTTGACGCCTCTGGAAACAACCGTTGGTGAAATCTTCTACGGATAGTGGATGGATGGACCAATAGAAACCCCGATTTCTTCTGCTGCGTTGCCCCTTGACGAAACACTCGTTGACGGAAAGGTTGTGACGAACGCTGATCCTCTAGGCGCACTTGGTCGTCTGATAGTAAGCATAATTGTCCAGAATCCATTGATAGATATCAGCCACAAGCATTTCACCGTCTGATGTACTCATAATGGCCTTAGCTATCATGGCAATGAATGAATCAGTTGGCTTCTGCGGAATGGCCAACGTGTTGACCGTTGCCGTCTTGGTTTGGTCATCATCACCATTAGAAACGGTCATGTAATCATCTTGTTCTGCAATCTGCAGAGCCTCTACTCGACAAGAGTAGCTGATGTTGTCAAAGAAATAATTGTTGTGGGGACCTGGACAAGGCGTGGCTACTTCTTGGGGAAGGTTGTAACAGTTTCCCATAAGCAAAAAACTCGTACCCACATATGATGCATTATCAGGCTCCGCCACGTTGTACAGAGTATGTTGGGACGTCACTGGTGACGATTGGGGACTCGAGTGTAGTGGTGAAGCGAATGGTAGTTTATCGTCTTCCATGTCAGTAGAGCTGGACTGGTGGTGATCCAGTGCCTTGAGTTCTGAGCTGGTACAAAGCTGACAATCAGGCACCTCTAAATTGATGAGATCGCAACAGCTGTGAACAATATTGTCAATGTAGAAGTCTATATCAATGTCAGCAAACTCCGAAGATAGCGTCAGGTGCGCCTCCAAGTACTCCAAGCTATATTCAGCATGTGCGTGGTGACCGCTCTTCTGCGAATTGTGGGATCTCATACATCCTTCAAGAGCCATTTCTATGCTACTTAACTTGATATCGACAGCCGAAAAAGTATTCTAATGCCCTTCACAATGGGAGTACTTGACATCGAATGATGATGAACTAGACGGAGCAGATCATTTTATACTTCACTTTTCGTGTCAATTTAATGTAATTGCAATTAACTTCTGACAAATTCCGATAAAGGTTGAGCATGGCCAGGTGATGACATCAATTAAATAACATCTGACGTCTGAGTATTTTGAGGTGTTGGTGACAGCAAGCAATCGAATGATGCTCAATGCCTCACATTAATTGCAATAGTATAAAGACCACGTGTGCCACAAATTTGACGGACGACATGATTAGTTATAACAGTGGCATATGACAATTGCCTACAGCACGGATTCGAAGGGTTTCCGATCTAACGGCTGAACCGTAACTGGAGATGTAAAACAATATAACAGATGACAGAATCCTGCCACAGAACCGTTGACTAAATTAAATATGACTAAAAGGCGCATATTTTGGAAACTCTATTTGGTTTCATATTGAATTTATTAGGGTGAACATTACCATGAAATCGTAGGCGGCATATCATATGCAAATACCGTGAAATAAGAATGGTGTTGATCAAAGCTATGACATTGATCGTGTGCGAATTCCTCGAAGTCGGCGAAAGTATTGACTCAAATGTAATACTACCATTGTAGCGGCATATCATACGGCATATTTATTTGCGTGGCATAAATGGTGTCCCACATATTTGGGGATCATATATAACGCCTTTTGAAGCCCTGTGGCGTTTTTCGAGTACAACAACGCTGCATAAGAATCTGTGCTTGCGTGTTGAGCTGTATATAGTCGCTATGCTAATTCTTACTAAATGTATACGGCATTTCGTCATAGATCGAACGGAGCCTTTTTGATTGAAATGGCGTTTGCTGGACGTAGTCGTTAAGTTATAGTTTACTGACTTCATTTTCCTCGATATATGCCGAGTTGGATGATATGGATTTGGACGAAGAGAATGAAGGGATTCATGTATATTGTGCATAAATAATGTTTTTATTGATTGATGATCTTATGTACAATGCATGTTATGAAATATTCGATACAATGTTACACAAACTGTTGCCAATCACTGCTAAATTATACACACGACAACCAGTTTCTTGTATTAGTTAGACAGAAAAGTGGTGAAGGTATTCATCCGGGATGGCGATCGCTGGAACCTGGGAGTAATCAGACCACATCGGTTCCATGGCCTTTGTGGCATGAATGATATCTTTACATTCGTTGAATCCCGGGGTGTGTTGTGATGCTGGGTAACTACTGTTGGTAGTGATGGCATGCAGCTGTTGAGACTGTGACGCACATTGGGTGCGATTCTGCTGCTGGATGCGCCGACGTGCTTGACGCCTCTGGAAACAACTGTTGGTGAAATCTTCTACAGATAGTGGATGGATGGACCAATAGAAACCCCGATTTCTTCTGCTGCGTTGCCCCTTGACGAAACACTCGTTGACGGAAAGGTTGTGACGAACGCTGATCCTCCAGGCGCACTTGGTCGTCTGATAGTAAGCATAATTGTCCAGAATCCATTGATAGATATCAGCCACAAGCATTTCACCGTCTGATGTACTCATAATGGCCTTAGCTATCATGGCAATGAATGAATCAGTTGGCTTTTGCTGAATGGCCAACGTGTTGACCGTTGCCGTCTTGGTTTGGTCATCATCACCATTAGAAACGGTCATGTAATCATCTTGTTCTGCAATCTGCAGAGCCTCTACTCGACAAGAGTAGCTGTTGTTGTCAAAGAAATAATTGTTGTGGGGACCTGGACAAGGCGTGGCTATTTCTTGTGGAAGGTTGTAACAGTTTCCCATAAGCAAGAAACTCGGATCCACATATGATGCATTATCAGGCTCCGTCACGTTGTACAGAGTATGTTGGGACGTCACTGGTGACGATTGGGGACTCGGGTGTAGTGGTGAAGCGAATGATAGTTTATCGTCTTCCATGTCAGTAGAGCTGGGCTGGTGGTGATCCAGTGCCTTGAGTTCTGAGCTGGTACAAAGCTGACAATCAGGCACCTCTAAATTGATGAGATCGCAACAGCTGTGAACAATATCGTCAATGTAGAAGTCTATATCAATGTCAGCAAACTCCGACGATAGCGTCAGGTGCGCCTCCAAGTACTCCAAGCTATATTCAGCATGTGCGTGGTGACCGCTCTTCTGCGAATTGTGGGATCTCATACATCCTTCAAGAGCCATTTCTATGCTACTTAACTTGATATCGACAGCCGATAAAGTATTCTAATGCCCTTCACAATGGCAGTGCTTGACATCGAATGATGATGAACTAGACGGAGCAGATCATTTTATACTTCACTTTTCGTGTCAATTTAATGTAATTGCAATTAATTTCTGAAACATTCCGATAAACGTTTAATATGGCCAGGTGATGACATCAATTGATTAACATCTGACATCTGAGTATTTTGAGGTGTTGGTGACAGCAAGCAATCGAATGATGCTCAATGCCTCACATTAATTGCAATAGTATAAAGACCACGTGTAGCACAAATTTGATGGACGACATGATTAGTTATAACAGTGGCATATGACATTTGCCTACAGCAAGGATTCGAAGGGTCTCCGCTCTAACGGATGAACCGTAACTGGGGATGTAAAACAATATAACAGATGACATAGAATCCTGCCACAGAACCGTTGACTAAATTAAATATGACTAAAAGGCGCATATTTTGGAAACTCTGTTTGGTTTCATATTGAATTTATTAGGTTGAACATTACCATGAAATCGTAGGCGGCATATCATATGCAAATACCATGAAATAAGAATGGTGTTGATCCAAGCTATGACATTGATCGTGTGAGAATTCCTCGAAGTGGGCGAAAGTATTGACTCAAATGTAATACTACCATTGTAGCGGCATATCATAAGGCACATTTATTTGCGTGGCATATATGGTGTCACACATATTTGGGGATCATATATAACGCTTTTTGAAGCCCGGTGGCGTTTTTCGAGTACAACAACGCTGCATAATAATCTGTGCTTGCGTGTTGAGCTGTAATTAGTCGCTATGCTAATTCTTACTAAATGTATACGGCATTTTGTCATACATCGAACGGAGTCTTTCTGATTGAAATGGCGTTTGCTGGACGTAGTCGTTAAGTTATAGTTTACTGACTTCATTTTCCTCGATATATGCTGAGTTGGATGATATGGATTTGGATGAAGAAAATGAGGGGATTCATGTATATTGTGCATAAATAATGCTTTTATTGATTGATGATCTTATGTACAATGCATGTTATGAAATATTCGATACAATGTTACACAAACTCTTGGCAATCACGGCTAAATTATACACAGGACAACCAGTTTCTTGTATTAGTTAGACAGAAAAGTGGTGAAGGTATTCATCCGGGATGGCGATCGCTGGAACCTGGGAGTAATCAGACCACATCGGTTCCATGGCCTTTGTGGCATGAATGATATCTTTACATTCGTTGAATCCCGGGGTGTGTTTTGATGCTGGGTAACTACTGTTGGTAGTGATGGCATGCAGCTGTTGAGACTGTGACGCACATTGGGTGCGATTCTGCTGCTGGATGCGCCGACGTGCTTGACGCCTCTGGAAACAACCGTTGGTGAAATCTTCTACGGATAGTGGATGGATGGACCAATAGAAACCCCGATTTCTTCTGCTGCGTTGCCGCTTGACGAAGCACTCGTTGACGGAAAGGTTGTGACGAACGCTGATCCTCCAGGCGCACTTGGTCGTCTGATAGTAAGCATAATTGTCCAGAATCCATTGATAGATATCAGCCACAAGCATTTCACCGTCTGATGTACTCATAATGGCCTTAGCTATCATGGCAATGAATGAATCAGTTGGCTTCTGCGGAATGGCCAACGTGTTGACCGTTGCCGTCTTGGTTTGGTCATCATCACCATTAGAAACGGTCATGTAATCATCTTGTTCTGCAATCTGCAGAGCCTCTACTCGACAAGAGTAGCTGATGTTGTCAAAGAAATAATTGTTGTGGGGACCTGGACAAGGCGTGGCTACTTCTTGGGGAAGGTTGTAACAGTTTCCCATAAGCAAAAAACTCGTACCCACATATGATGCATTATCAGGCTCCGCCACGTTGTACAGAGTATGTTGGGACGTCACTGGTGACGATTGGGGACTCGAGTGTAGTGGTGAAGCGAATGGTAGTTTATCGTCTTCCATGTCAGTAGAGCTGGACTGGTGGTGATCCAGTGCCTTGAGTTCTGAGCTGGTACAAAGCTGACAATCAGGCACCTCTAAATTGATGAGATCGCAACAGCTGTGAACAATATTGTCAATGTAGAAGTCTATATCAATGTCAGCAAACTCCGAAGATAGCGTCAGGTGCGCCTCCAAATACTCCAAGCTATATTCAGCATGTGCGTGGTGACCGCTCTTCTGCGAATTGTGGGATCTCATACATCCTTCAAGAGCCATTTCTATGCTACTTAACTTGATATCGACAGCCGAAAAAGTATTCTAATGCCCTTCACAATGGGAGTACTTGACATCGAATGATGATGAACTAGACGGAGCAGATCATTTTATACTTCACTTTTCGTGTCAATTTAATGTAATTGCAATTAACTTCTGACAAATTCCGATAAACGTTGAGCATGGCCAGGTGATGACATCAATTAATTAACATCTGACGTCTGAGTATTTTGAGGTGTTGGTGACAGCAAGCAATCGAATGATGCTCAATGCCTCACATTAATTGCAATAGTATAAAGACCACGTGTGCCACAAATTTGACGGACGACATGATTAGTTATAACAGTGGCATATGACAATTGCCTACAGCACGGATTCGAAGGGTTTCCGATCTAACGGCTGAACCGTAACTGGAGATGTAAAACAATATAACAGATGACAGAATCCTGCCACAGAACCGTTGACTAAATTAAATATGACTAAAAGGCGCATATTTTGGAAACTCTATTTGGTTTCATATTGAATTTATTAGGGTGAACATTACCATGAAATCGTAGGCGGCATATCATATGCAAATACCGTGAAATAAGAATGGTGTTGATCAAAGCTATGACATTGATCGTGTGCGAATTCCTCGAAGTCGGCGAAAGTATTGACTCAAATGTAATACTACCATTGTAGCGGCATATCATACGGCATATTTATTTGCGTGGCATAAATGGTGTCCCACATATTTGGGGATCATATATAACGCCTTTTGAAGCCCTGTGGCGTTTTTCGAGTACAACAACGCTGCATAAGAATCTGTGCTTGCGTGTTGAGCTGTATATAGTCGCTATGCTAATTCTTACTAAATGTATACGGCATTTCGTCATAGATCGAACGGAGCCTTTTTGATTGAAATGGCGTTTGCTGGACGTAGTCGTTAAGTTATAGTTTACTGACTTCATTTTCCTCGATATATGCCGAGTTGGATGATATGGATTTGGACGAAGAGAATGAAGGGATTCATGTATATTGTGCATAAATAATGTTTTTATTGATTGATGATCTTATGTACAATGCATGTTATGAAATATTCGATACAATGTTACACAAACTCTTGGCAATCACTGCTAAATTATACACAGGACAACCAGTTTCTTGTATTAGTTAGACAGAAAAGTGGTGAAGGTATTCATCCGGGATGGCGATCGCTGGAACCTGGGAGTAATCAGACCACATCGGTTCCATGGCCTTTGTGGCATGAATGATATCTTTACATTCGTTGAATCCCGGGGTGTGTTTTGATGCTGGGTAACTACTGTTGGTAGTGATGGCATGCAGCTGTTGAGACTGTGACGCACATTGGGTGCGATTCTGCTGCTGGATGCGCCGACGTGCTTGACGCCTCTGGAAACAACCGTTGGTGAAATCTTCTACAGATAGTGGATGGATGGACCAATAGAAACCCCGATTTCTTCTGCTGCGTTGCCCCTTGACGAAACACTCGTTGACGGAAAGGTTGTGACGAACGCTGATCCTCCAGGCGCACTTGGTCGTCTGATAGTAAGCATAATTGTCCAGAATCCATTGATAGATATCAGCCACAAGCATTTCACCGTCTGATGTACTCATAATGGCCTTAGCTATCATGGCAATGAATGAATCAGTTGGCTTTTGCTGAATGGCCAACGTGTTGACCGTTGCCGTCTTGGTTTGGTCATCATCACCATTAGAAACGGTCATGTAATCATCTTGTTCTGCAATCTGCAGAGCCTCTACTCGACAAGAGTAGCTGATGTTGTCAAAGAAATAATTGTTGTGGGGACCTGGACAAGGCGTGGCTACTTCTTGGGGAAGGTTGTAACAGTTTCCCATAAGCAAAAAACTCGTACCCACATATGATGCATTATCAGGCTCCGCCACGTTGTACAGAGTATGTTGGGACGTCACTGGTGACGATTGGGGACTCCGGTGTAGTGGTGAAGCGAATGATAGTTTATCGTCTTCCATGTCAGTAGAGCTGGGCTGGTGGTGATCCAGTGCCTTGAGTTCTGAGCTGGTACAAAGCTGACAATCAGGCACCTCTAAATTGATGAGATCGCAACAGCTGTGAACAATATTGTCAATGTAGAAGTCTATATCAATGTCAGCAAACTCCGAAGATAGCGTCAGGTGCGCCTCCAAGTACTCCAAGCTATATTCAGCATGTGCGTGGTGACCGCTCTTCTGCGAATTGTGGGATCTCATACATCCTTCAAGAGCCATTTCTATGCTACTTAACTTGATATCGACAGCCGAAAAAGTATTCTAATGCCCTTCACAATGGGAGTACTTGACATCGAATGATGATGAACTAGACGGAGCAGATCATTTTATACTTCACATTTCGTGTCAATTTAATGTAATTGCAATTAACTTCTGACAAATTCCGATAAACGTTGAGCATGGCCAGGTGATGACATCAATTAATTAACATCTGACGTCTGAGTATTTTGAGGTGTTGGTGACAGCAAGCAATCGAATAATGCTCAATGCCTCACATTAATTGCAATAGTATAAAGACCACGTGTGCCACAAATTTGACGGACGACATGATTAGTTATAACAGTGGCATATGAGATTTGCCTACAGCACGGATTCGAAGGGTTTCCGCTCTAACGGATGAACCGTAACTGGAGATGTAAAACAATATAACAGATTACATAGAATCCTGCCACAGAACCGTTGACTAAATTAAATATGACTAAAAGGCGCATATTTTGGAAACTCTATTTGGTTTCATATTGAATTTATTAGGGTGAACATTACCATGAAATCGTTGGCGGCATATCATATGCAAATACCGTGAAATAAGAATGGTGTCGATCAAAGCTATGACATTGATCGTGTGCGAATTCCTCGAAGTCGGCGAAAGTATTGACTCAAATGTAATACTACCATTGTAGCGGCATATCATACGGCATATTTATTGGCGTGGCATATATGGTGTCACACATATTTGGGGATTACATATAACGCTTTTTGAAGCCCTGTGGCGTTTTTCGAGTACAACAACGCTGCATAAGAATCTGTGCTTGCGTGTTGAGCTGTAATTAGTCGCTATGCTAATTCTTACTAAATGTATACGGCATTTCGTCATAGATCGAACGGAGCCTTTTTGATTGAAATGGCGTTTGCTGGACGTAGTCGTTAAGTTAAAGTTTACTGACTTCATTTTGCTCGATATACGCCGAGTTGGATGATATGGATTTGGACGAAGAGAATGAAGGGATTCATGTATATTGTGCATAAATAATGTTTTTATTGATTGATGATCTTATGTACAATGCGTGCTATGAAATATTCGATACAATGTTACACAAACTCTTGGCAATCACTGCTAAATTATACACAGGACAACCAGTTTCTTGTATTAGTTAGACAGAAAAGTGGTGAAGGTATTCATCCGGGATGGCGATCGCTGGAACCTGGGAGAAATCAGACCACATCGGTTCCATGGCCTTTGTGGCATGAATGATATCTTTACATTCGTTGAATCCCGGGGTGTGTTGTGATGCTGGGTAACTACTGTCGGTAGTGATGGCATGCAGCTGTTGAGACTGTGACGCACATTGGGTGCGATTCTGCTGCTGGATGCGCCGACGTGCTTGACGCCTCTGGAAACAACCGTTGGTGAAATCTTCTACGGATAGTGGATGGATGGACCAATAGAAACCCCGATTTCTTCTGCTGCGTTGCCCCTTGACGAAACACTCGTTGACGGAAAGGTTGTGACGAACGCTGATCCTCCAGGCGCACTTGGTCGTCTGATAGTAAGGATAATTGTCCAGAATCCATTGATAGATATCAGCCACAAGCATTTCACCGTCTGATGTACTCATAATGGCCTTAGCTATCATGGCAATGAATGAATCAGTTGGCTTTTGCTGAATGGCCAACATGTTGGTCGTTGCCGTCTTGGTTTGGTCATCATCACCATTAGAAACGGTCATGTAACCATCTTCTTCTGCAATCTGCGGAGCCTCTCCTCGACAAGAGTAGCTGATGTTGTCAAAGAAATAATTGTTGTGGGGACCTGGACAAGGCGTGGCTATTCTTTGTGGAAGGTTGTAACAGTTTCCCATAATCAAGAAACTCGTATCCACATATGATGCATTATCAGGCTCCGCCACGTTGTACAGAGTATGTTGGGACGTCACTGGTGACGATTGGGGACTCGGGTGTAGTGGTGAAGCGAATGATAGTTTATCGTCTTCCAGGTCAGTAGAGCTGGGCTGGTGGTGATCCAGTGCCTTGAGTTCTGAGCTGGTAAAAAGCTTACAATCAGGCACCTCTAAATTGATGAGATCCCAACAGCTGTGAACAATATCGTCAATGTAGAAGTCTATATCAATGTCAGCAAACTCCGAAGATAGCGTCAGGTGCGCCTCCAGGTACTCCAAGCTATATTCAGCATGTGCGTGGTGACCGCTCTTCTGCGAATTGTGGGATCTCATACATCCTTCAAGAGCCATTTCTATGCTACTTAACTTGATATCGACAGCCGATAAAGTATTCTAATGCCCTTCAAAATGGGAGTGCTTGACATCGAATGATGATGAACTGGACGGAGCAGATCATTTTATACTTCACTTTTCGTGTCAATTTAATGTAATTGCAATTAACCTCTGACACGTTCCGATAAACGTTGAGCATGGCCAGGTGATGACATCAATTAATTAACATCTGACATCTGAGTATTTTGAGGTGTTGGTGACAGCAAGCAATCGAATGATGCTCAATGCCTCACATTAATTGCAATAGTATAAAGACCACGTGTGCCACAAATTTGACGGACGACATGATTAGTTATAACAGTGGCATATGACATTTGCCTACCGGACGGATTCGAAGGGTTTCCGCTCTAACGGATGAACCGTAACTGGGGATGTAAAACAATATAACAGATGACATAGAATCCTGCCACAGGACCGTTGACAAATTAAATATGACTAAAAGGCGCATATTTTGGAAACTCTATTTGGTTTCATATTGAATTTATTAGGGTGAGCATTACCATGTAATCGTAGGCGGCATATCATATGCAAATACCGTGAAATAAGAATGGTATTGATCAAAGCTATGACATTGATCGGGTGAGTATTCCGCGAAGTCGGCCAAAGTATTGACCCAAATGATACTACCATCGTAGCGACATATCATACGGCATATTTATTTGCGGGGCATATATGCTGTCACACATATTTGGGGATCATATATAACGCCTTTTGAAGCCCTGTGGCGTTTTTCGAGTACAACAAAGCTGCGTAAGGAAATCTGTGCTTGCGTGTTGAGCTGTAATTAGTCGCTATGCTAATTCTTACTAAATGTATACGGCATTTTGTCATACATCGAACGGAGCCTTTTTGATTGAAATGGCGTTTGCTGGACGTAGTCGTTAAGTTATAGTTTACTGACTTCATTTTCCTCGATATATGCTGAGTTGGATGATATGGATTTGGATGAAGAGAATGAGGGGATTCATGTATATTGTGCATAAATATTGTTTTCATTGATTGATGATTTTATGTACAATGCATGTTATGAAATATTCGATACAATGTTACACAAACTGTTGGCAATCACTGCTAAATTATACCTAGGACAACCAGTTTCTTGTATTAGTTAGACAGAAAAGTTGTGAAAGTATTCATCCGGGATGGCGATCGCTGGAACCTGGGAGAAATCAGACCAAATCGGTTTCATGGCCTTTGTGGCATGAATGATATCTTTACATTCGTTGAATCCCAGGGTGTGTTGTGATGCTGGGTAACTACTGTCGGTAGTGATGGCATGCAGCTGTTGAGACTGTGACGCACATTGGGTGCGATTCTGCTGCTGGATGCGCCGACGGGCTTGACGCCTCTGGAAACAACCGTTGGCGAAATCTTCTACAGATAGTGGATGGATGGACCAATAGAAACCCCGATTTCTTCTGCTGCGTTGCCCCTTGACGAAACAGACGTTGACGGAGAGGTTGTGACGAACGCTGATCCTCCAGGCGCACTTGGTCGTCAGATAATAAGGATAATTGTCCAGAATCCATTGATAGATATCAGCCACAAGCATTTCACCCTCTGATGTACTCATAATGGCCTTAGCTATCATGGCAATGAATGAATCAGTTGGCTTTTGCTGAATGGCCAACGCGTTGACCGTTGCCGTCTTGGTTTGTTCATCATCACCATTAGAAACGGTCATGTAATCATCTTGTTCTGCAATCTGCGGAGCCTCTACGCGACAAAAGTGGCTGATGTTGTCAAAGAAATAATTGTTGTGGGGACCTGGACAAGGCGTGGCTATTCCTTGTGGAAGGTTGTAACAGTTTACCATGAGCAAAAAAACTCGTATCCACATATGATGCATTATCAGGCTCCGCCACGTTGCACAGAGTATGTTGGGACGTTACTGGTGACGATTGTGGACTCGGGTGTAGTGGTGAAGCGAATGCTAATTTATCATCTTCCATGTCAGTAGAGCTGGGCTGGTGGTGATCCAGTGCCTTGAGTTCTGAGCTGGTAAAAAGCTGACAATCAGGCACCTCTAAATTGATGAGATCCCAACAGCTGTGAGCAATATCGTCAATGTAGAAGTCTATATCAATGTCAGCAAACTCCGAAGATAGCGTCAGGTGCGCCTCCAAGTACTCCAAGCTATATTCAGCATGTGCGTGGTGACCGCTCTTCTGCGAATTGTGGGATCTCATACATCCTTCAAGAGCCATTTCTATGCTACTTAACTTGATATCGACAGCCGAAAAAGTATTCTAATGCCCTTCACAATGGGAGTGCTTGACATCGAATGATGATGAACTAGACGGAGCAGATAATTTTATACTTCACTTTTCGTGTCAATTTAATGTAATTGCCATTAACTTCTGACACATTCCGATAAACGTTGAGCATGGCCAGGTGATGACATCAATTAATTAACATCTGACATCTGAGTATTTTGAGGTGCTGGTGACAGCAAGCAATCGAATGATGCTTAATGCCTCACATTAATTGCAATAGTATAAAGACCACGTGTGCCACAAATTTGATGGACGATATGATTAGTTGTAACAGTGGCACGTGACATTTGCCTACAGCACGGATTCCAAGGGTGGCCGCTCTAACGGATGAACCGTAACTGGGGATGTCAAACAATATAACAGATGACATATAATCCTGCCACAGAACCGTTGACTAAATTAGATATGACTAAAAAGTGCATATTTTGGAAACTGTTTGGTTTCATATTGAATTTATTAGGGTGAACATTACCATGAAATCGTAGGCGGCATATCATATGCAAATACCGTGAAAGAAGAATGGTGTTGATCAAAGCTATGACATTGATCGTGTGCGAAATCCTCGAAGTCGGCAAAAGTATTGACTCAAGTGTAATACTACCATCGTAGCGGCATATCATACGGCATATTTATATGCGTGACATAAATGGTATCACATATATTTGGGGGTCATATATGACGCTTGTTTAAGCCCTGTGGCGTTTTTTGAGTAAAACAACGCTGCATAAGGATCTGTACTTGCGTGTTGAGCCGTAATTAGTCGCTATGCCAATTCTTGCTTTTGTCATACTTCGAACGCGAGCTTTTTTGATTGAAATAGCGTTTGTTGGACACAGTCGTTAAATCATTTTAAATCAGTTTACTGACGTCATTTTCCTCGATATATGCTGAGTTGGATGATATGGATTTGGACGAAGGGAATGAAGGGATTCATGTATATTGTGCATAATTAATGTTTTTATTGATTGATGATCTTATATACAATGCAGGTTATGAAATATTCGATACAATGTTACACAAACTCTTGGCAATCACTGCTAAATTATACACAGGACAACCAGTTTCTTGTATTAGTTAGACAGAAAAGTGGTGAAGGTATTCATCCGGATTGGCGATCGCTGGAACCTGGGAGTAATCAGATCACATCGGTTCCATGGCCTTTGTGGCATGAATGATATCTTTACATTCGTTGGATCCCGGGGTATGTTGTTATGCTGGGTAACTACTGTCGGTAGTGATGGCATGCCGCTGTTGAGATTGTTACGCGCATGAACTCGTTAGCGGCATATCATATGCAAATACAGTGAAATAAGAATGGTGTTGATCAAAGCATTGACATTGAGCTTGTAAGGATTCCCTAAAATCGGCGTAAGTATTGACTTAAACGTAATACTACCATCGTTTAAGAGCATATATGGTGTCTCGCATATTTGGGGACCACATGTACCGCTTTTTGAAGCACTGGGACGCATTTCGAGTAAAATAAAGCTGCATAAGCATCTGTGCTTGCATGTTGAGCTGCTAATTATCAACTTGAAAATATCCACCATAGGACGCACAGTTGTTTCGGTTTTTTAACGATACGCATTAATCAAAATAAATTAATCTTTGAATGTGAAATAAATGTCATGAGATTGGGCGTCCAAACAATATGATTAAATAGTTAAATCCAATCACGGGAGATTATCGTTGGTTTAGTTTGTAAGAACAATGAATCAGTTTTATGACCAATTACTCTCCATGTGAATTCCGCCGGTTGAGTTGGACGCTGTTTCAGTATAGGCTCCAATGATGTCGCCACTGGGTCAAGATTGCCCAAATGTGAACACGTGTTGAGTGAGACATTTTCTATCTAAACTCCACTGATTCCCTCGCTGGGTCACAATTACCTAAGTGAACCCCAGGAATCAGCCTGACTACAGCCGGTAACCATGGCAACCCTTTCATGTCCGGGTGAGATCCTGCGTGAACATTCAAACCAGCATATTGTTGGTCCTCAACACACGGACATTACACATAATGGTCGTTTGTTTTTAGTCAAATCAAGTCACATATCGTTTATTTAAACCAAGTGTACAAAAATCGGGCTGACATACAATAAGTCGAGGAAGAAGCAAAAATAAATAAATAAATAGAAAAGTACATACTTGGTTTGGGAGGCTCCAACTAAAACCCAAGCTGGGTTGCCGGCGTTGGAGCCACCCAGATATTTAATAGAAGAGAAAGAACATCGCGGCATATTGAACTTAAAATACGGGCCCACCACCACAACAATGTTGTGCGGAAACGAAAAAAAAACTATGAAATATATAGTCAGCATTTTTTGTTGGCGTCTCCACCTACATTGATATCAGTACCTAGTTATATGGGCATACTAGCCCAGTCAGGCGTGAATGTGAATGTAAAAAACTAGCAACGTCATTAATGAGCTTATATAAAAACGTAAATAGCATTTACCGTTAGGTATGTAAGCTATCATTTGTAACGTGCAGAGGGGGTGTTATGTTGTGGCAATTGCGCAGATATACTTGTCTTGGTAGGGGATGCGGCTTAAAGTCTTCGGTTTAGCATTTTCACTACTCGGTTATCGGTTTAACAGCTTTTCGCATTCAGATAAGTTCGATATTGTAACCAGCAAATATAAAAGATGAAGGAAATGCAAATATACTGTTCCAATATTTATTTATAAAGGCACGTTAAAGCCCTTGATACAGGATATAAAACAATCCACACTGCACGCCTGATCCTAACTAAAACTATACACTATTCCGGTTACATCCTGCCCCTGTGACCTCTCTCCACTAATAAATGTACACTTGATATAACCAACTTCATAGCCATCTCACCATAAAGAATATGACTGAGAAACCAGACCCTGAAATCGAACTCACTAAAGCCGCAGCTACTGCGGCAAGCTTGTAGCAAGTAGAATCCCTGGAGTCTTCCTCATTGGTAACTAATAGCACCCTACAATAACTAATAGCACCCTACAGTAACTAATATCCCTTCACAGAACCTCACAGCACCTCACAGAACCTCATAGCAATTAATAGGCATGCACAGAATCCCACAACACCTCACAGTAACTAATAGGCCCTCACAGAACCTCACAGCACCTCATAGCACCTCACAGAACCTCATAGCACCTCACAGAACCTCACAGTAACTAATAGCACCCTACATTAATTATTAGGACTGCGCAGAACCTCACAGCACCTCCCAGAACCTCACAGCACCTCACAGCAACTAATAAGCCTTCACAAAACCTCACAGCACCTCACATCAACTCATAGGCCTACACAAAACCTCACAGCACCTCACAGAACCTCATAGCACCTCACAGAACCTCACAGTAACTAATAGCACCCTACATTAATTAATAGGACTGCACAGAACCTCACAGCACCTCCCAGAACCTCACAGCACCTCACAGCAACTAATAGGCCTTCACAAAACCTCACAGCACCTCACATCAACTAATAGGCCTACACAAAACCTCACAGCACCTCACAGAACCTCATAGCACCTCACAGAACCTCACAGTAACTCACAACACCGTACGGAACCTCACAGAACCTCATAGCACCTCACAGTAACTAGTAGGAAAGGAAAGCACCTTGCATATCAAGAATATGACGAAGGAACCAGACCCAGGAATCACACACACTAAAGCCGCGGCTACTGCGGCAAGCCTATAGCAAGTATGAACCCTGGGGTCTGAAGCAACTTCTGTCTCCGTTTCTGTGGCTCTCTCTGTCTGTGGCTCTTCTGTCTGTCGAGGCCTCTCGAATCACCTCTATTTATACCAGCCTGGGCCCCAAGCGACCCCCAGGCTCTCTCAGCCAATGGGCGATAATCAAAGTAACTGTATACCGACGCTTGAAAATAGAACTAAACTACGCCTGACTACACTTCAAAGTACTTGAGAAACCTGCTAGATAACCTACATCAAAGATAGCTAAACTGTTCATAAAGATACTCACGTTAAAAACCTTTAATCCTTTATTCTTCTTTATCTAAACTTACTCTCTTTCTGTTTCATCTTCTGGCGGAAGTTTACAAACCCAAGCTCACCCACGCCCCCTACCGAGCTACCGTCCTACTTCCTGTCCTGCTACCCTAACTCCCCCTAGCGAGTGCTCTTCTACCTATCCTGACTTACGCTGCTGCTATTCGCTAGATGGCGCCACTAAACTTGTAAGTCGGCGCGAAGAGGGGAGTGGTCGTTACACATTCATCATTTCGCCACAAACAGGTCAATGTGTAGACGAGTGAGTCACAGGGCATTGCCCACTCAATGATGGCGGCGTCATCATAATTATAATACTTGTTGCAGACAAGAAAGTGGGAAAAAGGTTAATACATTAGTTTGAACATGCGACATCCATATTAAACTTCGAATATCAAGGAGCCTTGCTGCATGTTACCCCATGTAAGTACAGGGATGGGTGCTATTGCTGTATCGCCCAATCAACAGGTTGATTACCACAATATATTAAGGCATATTACATGGATGTATTATATGATGGTCATAGCATAGCCCTAGTACCTGTATGGGTTCTGGTTGCATATCGTAACAGCAGGAACTGTAAGGCTGGCTTTGTAGGCCACACTGAGGTTTATCTGGGAAGGTCGCTCGAAGTACAGCAACAACTTGACAACCACCAGGATAATAAAAGCGACCCCTGCCGCCAAATGTACCAGCAGCTATGACAACCTGAAAATATATATATAAAGGGCCGTTGTAATATGTACAACGATACTAACTTTGACGACAAACCCCTGGCTAATGTCTTGTTCACACGATGCAATACGTTGTGAAGTTCATTGCAATCAAATCAACTTTTCGATCAACTGTGCAATGGAAGGGCCTGTTGTCCGAGCATTATAAGCTTAGCGCATGTTCTAAAGTTTCGATCAACTTCACGAGTTGAGAATTGTCAACCAATCAGCATCGAGTATGCTAGCCAGTCAGCTTTTGAGATGAGCACGTAGATATTGTTTGCATTATGACAGTTATTTGTATATGTGTTGCTCGTATGCATGACGTTATGAATGATGCTCGGGTACGGTATGTTCGCTAAGTGGAGGTATTGATAATTGTGGAATCCGTTGGTTAATCAAGGTTAGACAGTGTTAACTGTTGACCAACCGATGGATCGACCGTTGTTCAGCCTATTTAAGGAATTATCGTACCGTCTAAACCCAGCTTGTAGAACTCTCAGCATGCACGATTGTTCGGCCTGCAACAATATTTGTCATGGGGAAACGTGAATAGAGGTTTAAAACCGGCAAATGTGTTGAGCATGTTTTGTAGGTAAGATATACGGTATTTTTTTGTCAGTTGCAATACAGAAACTGCACAGACCTGTCGGCAGCAAATTGAATGTGAGAGGCAGTCAGAGACAATAATGTTTACTGCAAGAATATATCTTCATAAATGCTTGAATAGTGGACAACATATGCCGTCGGCGACAAAATAAAAGTAGGGGGCGGACGCAGCTCCAACTTGCGACCAAGAGAGGGAGGGGGAGGTGCCATTATAATTTAGCAACCAGAGGTGGTATGGGAGGCTGCACACTGGTGACGTTTTAACGGAGCATCGGCCACTGTGTGACGTACGACGAGGAAAAGATGTAGCTACTAAGATAGCCCATATTAAATAAAGGCGCTGTTAGTGGTACAAGTAGTTTTCGTCCGGATAGGAGCACGCATCATTTTGCATCCACAGGCGCTGGGTACAAATGCATCTGATAGCGCCGTCTAAGCGTGCCGTCTGAGAGCGCCGTCTGAGAGCGCCGTCTGAAAGCGTCGTCTGAGCGGGCCGCCTGAAAGCGCGGCCTCTGCATTATTGATGGGCACACCCATTTGTATATGTACATGTGATAATGTGGTGGCCACCATCAAGTCACACTTATGTGCAGCATATCGGCACTTCCTGAAGGTCACCGTGCACCGCCTGAGATCGCCGTCTTATCGTGCCGTCAGAGAGCGTCATCTAGCCGATAGCGCCTCCTGACACTCTCCATCCTTGATGGAATTCATGTTATTTATCTGCGAGATGTAATGTGGCACCTAAGGAGAAAAGCCCCCCCCCCCTTCCAGTACAGCAGAACCCTGTTGGGTGTTATGGTATGATGGGTGCAATGCAGATGAATGCAGAGTGCCGCCCATTCTGAGTGCCGCCCATGCTGAGTGCCGCCCTGCTGAGTGCCGCCCATGCTGAGTGCCGCCCATGCTGAGTGCCGCCCTGCTGAGTGCCGCCCATGCTGAGTGCCGCCCATGCTGAGTGCTGAGAGCTGAGTGCCGCCCATACTGGGTGCTGAGTGCCGCCCATGCTGAGTGCCGCCCATACTGGGTGCTGAGTGCCGCCCATGCTGAGTGCCGCGCATGCTGGGTGCTGATTGCCGTCCATGCTGAGTGCCGCCCATGCTGGGTGCTGAGTGCCGCCCATGCTGAGTGCCGCCCATACTGGGTGCTGAGTGCCGCCCATGCTGAGTGCCGCCCATGCTGGGTGCTGAGTGGCGCTTTTGCTGAGTGCCACCCATGCTGGGTGTTGAGTGCCGCCCATGCTGAGTGCCGCCCATGCTGGGTGCTGAGTGCCGCCCATGCTGGGTGCTGAGTGCCGCCCATGCTGGGTGCTGAGTGCTGCCCATGCTGGGTGCTGAGTGCCGCCCATGCTGGGTGCTGAGTGCCCCCCATGCTGGGGTGCTGAGTGCCTCCCATGCTGGGGTGCTGAGTGCCGCCCATGCTGGGTGCCGCCCATGCTGAGTGCCGCCCATGCTGAGTGCTGAGTGCCGCTTTTGCTGAGTGCCGCCCATGCTGGGTGTTGAGTGCCGCCCATGCTGAGTGCCGCCCATTCTTGGTGCTGAGTGCCGTCCAAGCTGAGTGCCGCCCATGCTGGGTGCTGAGTGCCGCCCATGCTGGGTGCTGAGTGCCGCCCATGCTGGGTGCTGAGTGCCGCCCATGCTGGGTGCTGAGTGCCGCCCATGCTGGGTGCTGAGTGCCGCCCATGCTGGGGTGTTGAGTGCCGCCTATGCTGGATGCCGCCCATGCTGAGTGCCGCCCATGCTGAGTGCCTGCAAGAGGGCAGTGTGCCGATGGACCAATGATGTGTGCGGTTAAAGAGCTCATGTAAGTGAAATCAGAAAGAGAAAAGCTCTACCGAGTCAGTCATTCCGACAAACAGATCATAGGGAGGCTTCCCTCCTCCCCACCGCCAAAGTGCAAATCTGGCATTTGTTTTTAAAAAATTTCGCTAATTTCTTTCACCAACAGAAAGATAAGCCATAAGTCCAATTGAAATTTTGGTACGTGGTGACTCAAGATGACTGAAAATAAATTCACATGAAGTACGAATGGTCTTAATAATTTTTTACTTTAGCTGTTACTTAAAATGCACGTACGTGGTAACTCAAGATGACTGAAAATTACTTCACACGAAGTACGAATGGTCTTAATAATTTTTTACTTCCCACGCATTGTCCGCCTACCCAGTTTTACCAATATAACGTGCTCAGTCATTATCTAGACAGTGTATTTGGCATATGCACATGCCGATGTGTTCCGCCACTTTTATTTAATTAACATGACAATTTGGATGTCATACGGTGTCTTTCTCACTCGGCAGTAAATTTGCCCTTTCCGATTCCATAGACTGTGTTCTGTTTTATTGCCAGGGAACAAGCTGCGAGCAAGCCAGCTTATCAATATGAATTCATAGCGGGAAACGTAAATGTGATAATGTGGTGGCCACACTGGTAACAGATCTGTGCAGTCCATCTGCACTTTCTGAAGGTCATTCGTGGCTCACAGCACTTTGTAACGTCGTTGTAACGAGCGTTGTATAAGTACTGAACTCAGTTCATACTCCAACGCCAGGGAAGGGTACAGGACTGGCCGCACGGGACGGGGACGAGGAACAGTGAACACAGGAGTCCGCAAAGTATATAGATATACCCCACTCCCGCCAGAATAGCCTTTCTCTCAATTAATTTGATGATGCCTGACTTCTACCGTGTTTGTCCACCACTGCCAGCAAGGCGCAGAGCGCGTATAGTCGCTTTAGGGTCTCGCCACACATGACAACTATAAAATACAGTCGCCCTGCAATAATTACACGCACAATGTCGAGGCTGTACGACTTGTTTAGCAACATCCCCTGAAATTATCAACAGTATGATGTTCGTTATTCCCGCTTCATATGTTATCTAGTCAAACAACATTTGACTCTTGCGGGTCCACAATTTTTGGACGAATGATGGGCGGAGTCCAACATTATTTGACAACCGGGAAGGGTGGGGAGCGGACGGGGGGGGGGGGTCACGCCTCAGATGGCCTAAATTTGGCATTGAAACAAGACATTCCTCCTAAAAAAAGGGGTGGGGGTCTGGGATCTTCCCAGCCGCTGGATCCGCCCCAGTTGTTATAACTCTCTCAACTTGATATCACTGATACAGTAGTATGGCGATATTTTCCGTAAGGTGTGTCTTTACTTTAAAAACTTAAAGTCTAAAAACTTAATTTCGACAACCCTAACTGGGTGTTCGTTCTGAGATCGGTCTTAGCTCAACACGTGGTGGCGAAGGCAATGAGGCGAAACGCAGTGGTCAAATTTCGATGATTTATTAAAACTCTTAAAACCCAATTGAAAACCTAGTCAGAACTCCGATAACGGTGCGTAACTTACCTGGTAGCATTTTGATAACTGTCTGCCATCCCCTTGCCCCGCAGGGCGGTGTATCCGATTAAGTCTTCAAAACTAGCTGTCTTTCTAAAAATCACAACCTGTCCCGCTCGCTGCTCCCTTTCTAACTCCCTGCTAAACTCAACCCAAGCGGTGACATCACCGCTGTGGTTGCTATAGCAACGCGCGCGAAAAGCTATACAGTTGTCAAAAGTATGGACACCCCACCACACAGATACCACAGTCCCCCCCCCCCTTCCCTCTTTAAAACGTCCGCCCTCGAACGAATATACCCAATTGGGGAAAAAAATGCATGGCATAAGATTAACTATGTTAAACACAATTAAGAACCGAGTCACATCTCCGATAACGGTGCGTAACTTACCTGGCAGCAGTTTGATAACTGCAACCACAGCGATGACATCACCGCTGTGGTTGCTATAGCAAAGAGCTATACAGCGGTCAAAAGTATTGACACCCTACCACACAGATACCACACTATCAGTGATATCTGATATCAAATATCCACTTACAATAGTGGATATTTGCCGTATCCACTATCGAATGCTAGTCGGGAGGGAGTCACGTATGACCTCTGACACCATAATTATCCGATCCGCTATGTCAGCTAATCACAAGGATCGTGGTTTTATAACGCGTAGCGCTACTTGTGCGCAGCGGTTGGGCCGTAGTGCTGACGTAGGCACCCGTGGGGGCCGCCCAATTCACATTGGGGAGAGAACAAACAAGCTTTTCTTTCAATTAGCGACTTCGCAAATCGCGGTACATTGATGCACTGCGCGGAGCCACTGCAAGTGCCACAAAGTCTGGGTAATCATTTGCTATTTACGCCACGTCAAGATGGCATCAAGCGATAATGAATCATTTTGTCATGTAAACTGAAATTCGTCTAATTTTTTGGAAATCATTGAGATTAATTTCAAATTAATTTTAATTAATTGTAAATAGCCCATTTCATTCCGCTTTCATTTGTGTGTGTGCCGGTCATGTCTTTTCAGGGATGCCGGATATTTTGTTGGCCAAATTATCTACGATAATATTAGCCTCGAAGAAGACGTTTCTGTAGCAAAAATGGCATTCAATGATATGTTGGTGAAGGAAGGGGAGTGCGGGGTAATTTGTCCCATGCCCTCTGCATCAAATAAGTTTTCAGGCATCATCATTGACCATAGGGTATTTCACATGACATAATCAAAACACAGTGAATGCCATGGAAAGAGGATACGAGATACATACATACGAGAAATAAAACGAGGTACTGGCGTTTTTTCGCACTTTACAGGACCATCATCACACTACACCCTCATTGTAAAGTTGGTTAATTGCGAATCAGTGATAACCTGTGATCACACAATAAGGTAAGAAAAACAAGACACTACAATAATTGAATACCTTTTAGGTAACATAAGAAGACAGAGTTTTATTTAACGTCGCTATGTAAAAGTTAACAATGAACAAGTGACCGACAATGATAAAATGACTCCAATGACTTGAATCCCGAGCAGATTTGGTCAACTTTGTTTCCTTGTTGAGCGTATCCAATGGCTTGATGTCTTGATACGTCACTGAATGCTAGCCATAAGCTGTTCTTTTAACGCGTGGCATACATAGACCGTCCATTTTTCAACAATTAATTGTGTTCCTTTGTATTATACATACATGTACCTTGAATGTAACTGGGCCTAATCTTGTTGATACTCTTGTAAACTTCTAATTCTATGATTCTATGCCGCGCAATAGTTAAACATAGCAATAGCCTACCTGCTCTCTTCCTCAAATTACATTAATTTCAAATGACAGTGGCCGGTGGGCAGTCCTTAACACTTTACGCCTGCTGTTATATTCGAAATATTACTGGCCATGCCAGATCCTGATTAGCGGTCAAAACGTATATGAAAAGCAATTGTTCAATGAAAGTGTAAACTGTCCAGATGGTTCTTTTTTTCGATAAGGTTTTAGCTTTAAACCTATTACATATAAATTGTCAAATTAACTAAATCAAACACTTCGCCACGAACTGGTGCAAAATTATGCTAATGCCCTCTCTGCCCTGTTCACCCCTTTCCAACACTGACAGTTCCCTGAAAGAAGGAGTCCATTATACAGTGTGGATTTTTCCAAATTGTCAATGTCGAATGTCGACTTTCACGACATTCCGTGTCGTTTTTTGGGTAATGTTAGTTGTTTTTGTTTGTTTTCCTAAAATCCCACTATCGTTTTCAGATTCCCAGTGTCAGAATTCAGGGGTTAAATACGCCTGCGCCGGGTGTCGCCATTTAACCGTTTCAGACCCCTACTTAGGGCTATGCACAGGGACGTATCTACAGTATTAGTATTTGCACAGTTGCAGAAGCAAATATCGATGACGAGGCACATCCACCATTTTAAGTGATGTCCACTCTTGGTGGGGCAAGCCAACGACCGGGATAAGGAAGGGGACACTCAGATTCCATGGCTCCCACGCTTACAACGGTGGAATGAGGGCGTCCGGAGTGCATCACTCGTGGTTATTATAGTGATTTATGATTATTATTATTATTAATATTATTATTAAGGTTTAAAATGTATGTCAAGAATCTTGTGCTGTCGTAGGTCCATAAAATCATTTATGTCTCGCGCTACGAAAAGGTGATCTAGCTGGCTGGCCCGTAGCTCGTGCCCTGTATTGCAATATAATAACACAGAGAATTAATTAAGTAGTTGGATAGGGCAACTTTATTGCAGATCATACAAAGTTTAAGATTATAAAAGAAACAAAGAAATGATATAATGATCATTATTTACAATACTTGTATGGCTCGTATGCACGTCTCATCAAGTTTCATAATGTATTATTATCATTGTTTAAACATAATAACCAATTTCAGCAGACGTGTGTAAAGTTATGCTGAGAGCAGGTTGAGTCGCGTCGATGCAAAGTGGAGACGGCATGGATGAGGTGGCTTATTTCGCTGGAAGTTGAGAATCAAGTGTAAGCTGCCGCCACATTGTCTCGCGGTTGATGCCAATCGGTCAACACTTTGCGTTGTCAGGCGGGATGCACTTAGCCAAAAGCCTATTCTGATTAATCAGAATTATTGTAATCTGGTAATGCGTCACGGTCCCGTTGGGGATAATATTTGCCACTGTCGTCGGCAAAATTTAGTCTTAAACATTTTCATTTCACAGTTTCAATCCTTCATAATATCGAAGTAAGCGGTTAAAGAAATCCGTATTTACTCATTTCTGTAAACATTACAGCACAACATGTATAATGAATATATGTCCACATAAAACGGTCGATAGCCATGCATACCTCAGAAATAATGAGGAAAAGTAATCGTACTGAGATAAGACTGAAGCAGGTGACTCATTACACTCACACTGAAAACAGTCACCAATAGATATAATCAACATCGGTAATATTGGCCTGCATTACAAAAACAGTTTACAGGTTGTTACGACGAAATGTGTCATTTTATATACATCTGTAATTCGCTGTTTATGACAGTACGGTTACATGACGCCAGGATGAGACAGGATTATCTTTATCCAAATCTGTTAGAATGACGCCAGGATCAGACAGGACCCTCTTTATGCAAGTCCGGTAGACTGAGGAGAGGATCAGACTGGATCGCCTAAATCCAAGTCGGGTGAATTACGTCAGGATCAAACGGGATCCTCTTTATGCAAGTCCGGTAGACTGACGAGAGGATCAGACTGGATCGCCTTTATCCAAGTCGGGTGAATTACGTCAGTATCAAACGGGATCCTCTTTATGCAAATCCGGTAGACTGACGAGAGGATCAGACTGGATCGCCTAAATCCAAGTCGGGTAGAATTATGTTAGGATCAAACTGGATCCTCTTTATGCAAGTGCGGTAGACTGACGAGAGGATCAGACTGGATCGCCTTTATCCAAGTCGGGTGAATTACGTCAGGATCAAACGGGATCCTCTTTATTCAAGTCCGGTAGACTGACGAGAGGATCAGACTGGATCGCCTTTATCCAAGTCGGGTAGAATTATGTTAGGATCAAACGGGATCCTCTTTATGCAAGTCCGGTAGACTGACGCCGGATCTTATTTTAACCTGTTTTATCAGGCGGGTGTTGAAAAGCGGGGGCGAGGCTCGGCATCTCGGCATTCGAGGGAGGAGGTCGACAGGGGCACGACGTTTCCGCGTTAAAACAACTAACAAGAGAAAGGTCAGTATATGACCTGTAGAATAAATGATACCAGAAAATCGGGTGGATCAGTGGGTTAACGGGTCGGAGTGTGAGCCTTGTCGACTGGCTTCAGGATCAGACGGGACACCCGTTGTCTGAGTTCCCCAGCATTTCAATATGTGCCGAGGTATCCGTCGGTCGTCGCTTGCGGCCAGCGTCTCTCCGGCTTTTCATTATCTTGTAAATAATCCAATCGAGGACCTCTACGACACTGAGTGCACTTGCACCCAGGAATAGACCCATGTAGCCACCGAGGTCACCTGCAGAATGCATTAAGTGGGATAGCATTAAATTGGTTTCATTTTAGTTTCCCTGATGCAATTTCATGAAGCTCTTAAGACAACTAGCTGCTTTGACATAGCTTGTTATGACATGATATGAGTGATATCACAATTTATGACGTGATCCTAAATTCCGATCATATTTGTATGAGATTAATGCAGCGATGTATACCTCCAAAGTCTGGCAGACCGTATGCAACCGTCTGTGTGGTTTTCTCCTCTCGTAGTTGGGAAAAGTAGATATCTAACCTCAAAACATTCCGCCTGAAATGAAATGTAATTAAACGTCATTTTAAAGTTTATATTAAAACACGCCATACACGCAGAAGAGTCTACAGTGGACAACACACTATAAGATTAAAGCGTAGCATACCACACCAGCAAACAAAAGAGTGCCATAAACATGGCGCGGATGATATCGAATATCCGGCGAAAAACAAAACGCTTTTACCTGATGAACTCGGCGTCAATTTGTGCCATATCTCTAAAACGTTGAAGATTTCCTTGCAATTCTTCAAATCTGTCTTGCAGCTGCAGTCTTTGCTTTAGCAGAAGAGATTGAAATGCGTCCATCTCATTCGAGAGAGATGTAAAGA
This sequence comes from Arenicola marina, assembly GCA_964019135.1. NCBI lineage: Eukaryota > Metazoa > Annelida > Polychaeta > Arenicolidae > Arenicola > Arenicola marina. The sequence goes on along the minus strand of OZ025252.1, from coordinate 46,114,272 downwards.
AGTCCTCAAGAATATTCTGTAAAGAAAGGTAATGGAGATCAATGAATTAAATGCCTTACAGCACAGTTTGAGGACAACTCCCCCATAACAAATCGGACAATGCTAGCGCTAGTGGTATGATGTGGAGGAGGCTGGTATGCGAGTGTGGCCATTGTAAGCGAGGGAAGCCAGGCAAACAGATATTTAATGAAGAGAGATTCCTACCTTGATGCGTTCCTGTCCGTTTGTTTTGAGTAATGACGCCACGTTGGGTATTGTGACGTCACCGTAGTAAGGGTTCTGCCTGGGAATGACGCGCTCAGCACTGTCGAGGTTAGCGACAGGCTCTCGCCAGAGGTACAATGCTTTGGCTCTATCAGTAAAGAGGCCACGTGCTTCCGGTTGGCTGAAGTACTCTCCTAGTTCTATGACGTCATGGACCCCTGTCATATACGCCGACAGCAGAGTATGTTTGAGTTCATCAAACTTACTGAGCCTCGGCGCCACATATGACCGCTCCAAGTGGCCCTCAATGTCTCGTAAGATGATCCAGAAGGTTTGATTCACTCGCTCACTCAGGGTTAATTCCATTTCTAACTTGGTCATTTCCAGCGAGGAGTACTTTCGGTACACCTCCTTTATTTCCCGTCGTAGCATTTCTATTTCAGTCAGTTTACTTTCCATTGAGCGCCCGGTCAGTTTCTTGTCACGTATATCATCCATGACTTTGTCTCTGTTAGTTTTAATCGTCATGAGGAACCTACGGTAAGCAGACAGGCAATTAATAACAGTTTCTATGTTGTCTTGATATCGCAAAATAAATGTATCTGCGTATTTTAAATTTGTGCCATAGCTTTCTGAAAGAATCTCGATATCTATGTCATCAGCTGTATTCGACAGATTTTCAGCCGCTGAATCCACTGTTGTTTCTTCCGTTTCATTGTTCCCGTTTTGTGATATATCAGTTTGAGTGTTCTCGTCGCCCAAAGTTGTTCTTAAGAGTCCTGTCACATTTGAGCGAATAAAGTAAACAATATTTGCTAGATACAGGACATGGTTCCGTGCGAGGTGACACTGTTCTCGTCGCTCTTTGCCGTAGACAAGGGTCGCCGCTAACTCCACAGCTGCCATCGCGTCTACTTGCGCCGATCGCACGCTCTCACGACTTGTGTCGACCCAGCCTGATTTCAGCCAAATGAAGTCTAGTAATGATGTAGCGTTCCCCTCTACAGCTTGTAATGCTGGTATGACAGTGTCGATTTGACGTAATGTATCACGCGGCGTCATCTTGTCGAAGGAGGAGGGCCAGGCAATGTTGCGTGTAAGGGTTACCACTTCCGACATCACCTTTATCACATCCCGCAGAACGGCCACCAGCGTGTCCCGATCCAGCATAAGGTGGGTTTTGTAGGCTTGCTGGTAGACATCAATTTCTGCGTACAAAGAAGCCATGTCTTGCTCCACTCTAGATAACAGTACACCCACGGCGCTGTCGATTCGCGTGAAGAGCGATGTTTTTTCGGAAAATACGTTGAACCTCAGTATGCTTTCGATATCCTTCAACGAGTCTTCCACAGCAGTGATCTGGTTGAGAACTTCCGGTAAATATTTTCCCGTTACCCGCTGTCTCACCTCCAGTGCCGTTTGGTAGCGCTGTGTTAACCTCTGTAGGCCAATCTCCCCGAAATAGCTGATTACCGCTTCGGACAGCGGGGTAGTGGATAGGTCATGTCGGTATTCGGTGTTGGCGCAGGCGCCGACACACCCTTCGCTGTCCTCTGCGAGCGGCGTAGTCCCCGGAGCAGCAATTTCTGGGGACGTTGCTTCATCTGTTTGGGATGCACAAAATTTAAACACTCAAGCGTAATGACATGCATAACTTTTTCCGTGGAAGACAAGAAGATAATCCAAATATAATCTGGCCAATTCTGCATGGAATGTATTTTAATGGAGTTCAGTTATGTTTGGAGCAGGCCAGAATCATATGGCAACCTACGGTCAGTTCTGAAGCATGACCATGCCACTATGCAATATCTTCATGTTAGTAAATCACCCACTAGCTCGCCCCTTAATTACGTACATTAGTCATTGATTCTTTAGTTAGTGCAATATGTGACTGTTGCGAGGGTGTCTGAAGGCCTGATACGAGAAAACATTCTACATATACATTTCCCTTAATGTAAACCATATAAATTTCGATACCCGGCCTTCAGCCAGGTTTCGCACTAATAATATTCGTTTTATTTCTATAGAATTGTGAACTTACATTGTATTACGCATGACAGATATGACTGCATGTCACATTCGGGTTCATCGCCTGTAAGCAAATTACAAACAAGTAAAAACGCTAATCACTAGCTCGCGATGGAAAAAATATATATATTTCTTACAACTTGTCAATGAGCACTTAATTAATACCAGATTTCTTCCTAATACCAGGTTCTGTGTCCCCCACTATATCGGGCGATTGTTTTCTGATGAGCAAGCTGGTCCTGACCAAGCTAGTAAGCCCAATGGCGGAAAAATATTGTAAGTTCTGCACATCGTACGACACAACCAATGGCAGGGCTTAAAGAGCTAATGCATATCAGTGGCGGATCCAGGAATTTACGAAGGAGAGTGGGGCACCATCTATTTAAGTACTATCCAGGCGCCGTTACTGGGTGGGGGTGGGGAGGGGGAGGGGGGATGGTGAGGTTAAGCAGAAAGAATAATGTACAAATGCCTCATCCTCTCATGTCATTTTATCATTTATCATTGGCACTTGTGTTAATGTTTATTGTTGGATTGTATATACCGATGTTCAATAAAAAATTCGTGTTCTCTTATTTTATCTGGACTGCTGGCGCCGAGTGAATCAAATTTTGTGGGCAAGATATATCTACGCTCAATGCAAGCAGGCTAGACCCTATACCCGACCATTCATGTGAATGTGTTCACAGTGACACCGCCGTTCAAGAGCTTCAGTCTCGCGTTGTTGGATGCAACGAGAGTACGTGTAACTCTCGTTGCGGAAGTGGGAGAGGTCTTTGGTTCCACACGTGCCGTAAGGAGGCGGCAGGAAGTCCATCTGTTAGGACATAAACAAATCTTCATAGTCAAAATAGTATGGTGCTAACAAAGATTGTTCAACGCTAAATTGATAAGCTATAAGTCGGTAGTGCCAAAGACGAGTATGCGTGACTTAATGTAGATGATCGCGGAATACTGGAAATATTGATACATGTATACATTACAATTTTGTAAAACATGATACGAATAGACTTGATGGGGTACCGTGTACAATTTATCAGTTATGCCTGGCGGGATAATGGCAACCATTTTTGCAATTTGACAGGTGCCTTAGGCGATGTGGAGCCGCTGTTGGTACGTACGTTACTGAGAGCCAAACTTGCGAGCACATGTTGTCCCGGGCCTAGATTGAAGCCGAGATTCCTCATCAAGGGAACGTCATCTTGTTTGTGAAATAACACCTGTCAAGCAAAGTGTTTACCCAAAGTAGACACACACAAAAAACATATGATTGGCTCACCGATTACAGAAATTATCATGAACATAAAGATGTTTTTTTTTTTTTTTCGTAATGGTAATGCATTGTACCTTCAATATCACAAAATGACAGCAACAACATTATCAGTCTGATAAATAAACAAGATTAAACTTTTATCGCGTTTTATTCGGAGATTAATATTATTATTAGTCGTGAAAATCTATAAATATTTAGACCACGGGCGAAAAGGATAATTAGGTACTAATTATTGCTACTCCCTAGTAATGAGAGGGCATTATGAAGGCAAGCAGTGTTTCTCACCCCTTTTCTGTCCCAACCCTACCTCCTCTCCGATCAGTCTCGCCTGAATCCTAACCGCAGGTTCACCCCTGGCTCCCTCCGGATCACGGCGTGCACCTCGCGTGCCCATTGAGGTGCACTATCCGATCCCGGACGAGCGGACGCTTCGATTGACCCAAACTCGCCAGCTCGGCCGACCGACTAGGCAGGCAGGCATTGGATCCAGACGCAACTGCTCATTTCTTCAGGACCGGATTGTGCGGACCCATTTTACCCCTCACTCAACCCGACACGGGAATATGACTTTGAATCATCAGGCCCTTCTTTGTATATAGATATATTCAACACCACTTATTTATTATAGTTTTAGCTATCAAAATCTTTGCATGCCAAGATTAATTTGTCATTATTTTCACCCATCCCCGCAAGCTTTCCGAATAATGATAAGGGCAAAGCTGGCTGATCCAGGTTATGCCCAACTTACAGGCCCACTTTAATACAAAGTGTACCCCATTTAAGATGTGATCCCCATTTGCGGACCCCCACTCTGACCCATTCCTATTCTGGGTGCGATCTTACGGAGAAACTCACTCCCTTGCCGTAAGATATACGGAGAGCTGATGCCTTGATGGCCAAGACATGGTTATGGCTAACCGATAATGCCGTTTGACAATACCTTGACACCGGATACTGCGGCAATTCCAGGGATATACTGGTAGTCGGCAATGTCCATCCAGAGCTGGAGCCCCGAATCAACTCCTATAACACACCGATAGGAATTGTCGCAGTGATGTGGCAGTTATATAAACATCGATGGGAAATTGTGCATGGAGACGTAAGTTACGAAAACACCGATGTGAAACGTGCCAAGGAGAAGTTATAAAAACGTGATGCGTCGGGTGGGTATGGATCTTTGGCGTATGACTATGACATGTTTGTCACATATAAACTGGTCGTTAAAAGCTATCATTTTCTTAACCTCTTTTAGTCGCAAAAGACTTTTATACCTGTGCCATCATGTTCCTGGCGAGCACTAAATTGGCGTCTATGAGCAACCTGACAGACCTAATAACACTAGTTGGTCAGAGACGTTCTTACAAGCCTAAAATATGACTGCAATATCTCCGTGTCAGGGTGTAGGCTCCATTTAATGAACTACCGGAACCCGACCAACGCGTAATTGTATCAAACACAAGTAGCAGGTGAGCAATGATATGATTTCCGCGTTGGTATCGCTAGCAGCTTTCATAAGCACGGTAGATAGTTCCATAGCTGAGCTCACCCGTCGATGTAGCTTGCAGGGTTGTTTGGTTGTTGCCGTTGAATGTAAGACAGTTTCCCATATCGGTTACCGTCGTTACCGTCATATTATCCTTGCATAAAGAACCTGCCCACTGACACCTTAGAAACATGGGAAAGAGAAACACTGACATATGCGCCTCAATGAAATTGCATTGTGACCACAATGTCTGGGAAAGATAAAACTTTAAGGTCGAAACTATTATTAGGAGGAATGTCAGTGCGTCGCAAACACGGTGTCTGTTTGATGCAGGAGGTACATGATCATATCCTGGCTGAGTACGACTATGATTACAAACACAGCTTGGAAAGCTCATTAACTCACGAGAGAAATGTCTCTCCTGAAACGGTCTTGACAAAATTCGAGAGGCTACTGTCACCTGAAGATGAATAAGATAATAAAAAGCAAAACATGTATATATAAAGCTTCCGAGCAAAATAAACAGTAAGGACACAATAAATTAGCCATAAATCAATATGGAGTGCACTTTACAAAAGATCTAAATTAATGCAATACTGATCGTGAAGTATCTACAAATACACTAAAATACTACATATTAGAAGATGTACATATATTTACGATTAAATGAACATATATTTAGAACAAAGACTTTTAAAATGCAAACCTAACCCTACCCTTGACGTGCATTGCATTACCCAATAAAGTGATGAGATATTCCCACGATTGGCGGTTAAGCCAACTGCCGATATCTTCAAACAGTGGGGTGTCTTCCATCCACTTAGCAAGCATGAAGTCGTCGAGAGGGAGCTCAGGCTGCCCGAACTGGCCTGTCGGTGTCCTTTTAATGCGGCTAACATTCGGGAAAAGTTTTCCGTAATATGGACCGTCAAAATCCGCCCCATGCTCGACAGAGCTCTCCGTCCCCATCAGTCCACTTGGCTCGCCACCGAATGTGGTGCTGTCTGTCGTGGGCCCACTCGCTTCACCACTCTCCGTCAGTTGGACTGTCAACGTGTATTTCAGTGTCATTAACTTAATGGTAACTGCAGCAGTTTGCATATATTGCTTGCGACGTTTTGCGCCGACATTTCTATGCCAAATATAACGCTTTTTTAAACTTAAAATTACTCCACTTAAACAGATTAAAGCCATTCAAATTGTGTTTTTTTCCTCCAAAACTCATGTCATAGTTTAGATTTGCAACATGTTATGGTATGATCAGTCCAAGATGACCTATTCATTCAACAGAACAGAAGACTAAACACGCTTATGTGACATAGTGCAGATAGATGCCAACTAGCAATCAAAACGGTCAATTAAAAAACCTTTGTGCAGCCATATTAACCACATCAGTTTAATTAAATGTGTTCTAACTTGTGAATGCTAATCTTTCATTTTAGCCATTTAGGATAATGTTTTATAACTTAAAGGCACATATATGTAAAAAGAGGTTTAATACAATCTTATCGTGGAAAGCCACAACTCTTGTGAGCTGCATATGCGGAATATGACTATAAATGTGTCGATATTCATGGCGAGGTTGATGCTTATGTATGGGCACTTTACCTGTTTCTGGGCATGGATCCTGGTCTACCCTGATGTCGTCTATGGCTATGACTCCAGGGCCGCCTACTGCCATGACGCTCAACGGATACTTTCCAGGGGGCAGAGGCATCGTCATGTCCGACCACTGATACGGCTGAACAAACTCCGGAGCCCAAAAGAATAAAATGTCGATGGCCTCTCCACCCATAATGTCCACAATAAAATCGCATTCTGTGCAGAAGATCTTGTAGCGTAAACACGACCCTCCCGGAACTGTTTGGTTGATGCTTTCCATTCTGGAGAATGTGTAAGACGGGGTAGATACCTGCATGTGACAATCACCGGTGGCGCCATCTGACGGTAGAAAATACCGCACAGTTGAAGAAAGTAGGATTATGAATGCGCACAAAACGCATCCGAAGATACACAGAATGACAAGCACACGGTAATAAAGACACGGCAGACCATAAAGAAATAGGTCAGTTCGGAATTGGACTAATATCGAATAATGACGATTATTTATTGCTATTTCATCAATCTGAAATTTGTATCCAAGTAAAATCTCTAGTAAATTAAAAACAATTGCATAGTATACGGAAACGAAAAATTTGCATTCACTACGTTACATATTTGTGTGTAGTTAACCGGTTTATTGCGCCATTTTTTAATGCAATGCCCAGCAAAATGTAACAATCTAGCAAATGACCGTGAAGGGACTTTGGCCGCTGCCATTGTTAGCAACAAGCTCACCACAGGCCCGTGTCCAGCGTTGTGTTCCTTGTGTCTCATCAACATAGCCACATTGGTCAGGGGTATTGAAGTCACAGTTCATCGTGCCTTTGGTCACTGAAACCATTATGCAAGTCCAAATATCAAATTGTCGAAATAATTCTACGTGTGATTTCTTCTATCCAGCATGCGGATTAAGAAATATGAACGTCTGCTGAACTAGGAAGAAGATAACTAGGACAGAAGGACCATATAGATTGGCATAGATCTAGTCATTCTCATGTCATGATATATTACTTAAATGGTTACCCTTTTCGCGACAAGTCCCCTTTTCCAACTTGACGTTGTCAATGAAGGCTTGGTAGGTGGAGTGTTGTCCAGAGATAGCCTGAAATACAACGGCCTTCTCTCCATATTCCTGGATCGTGAGGTGCATGGTGTGCCAGGACCGCCCCAGACCATGACCAGGCTCCATGTCCTGATCGAGTCCCGGGCTCTGGGCCACCTCCGGGCCGGGTTGGATGTCTTGGCTCCCCACAGTATGGCCAACGACCATTATTATCGAATCTTGTGATTTGCCCAGGAAGCGTTCGCGGAGGGCAACCTTCAATCAATATGCATGCAGGTGATGGCAGTGTTGTTATGCGCCTTGTCATAACATATATAATGGCGCGAACCAATTGATATGACTCAATTAAAGTACTACATATTACCGTTCTCTGCTTTATATACATCCATACTGAGTATTATATGTTGAGGTGAACAATAACAGGAAAATACCGTATTGCAAACCTCCAGAAATAAATGATGTTTAAACAAAACAAAACAAATTGTAGGCGACTGCCACAAACATGAGCCTGACCAAAAGATCAAATTTCGTATCGCCAATTCTTAGCAGCAAGACGCAAAAAGACATGCAGATCACAGGGTGACGATCCATACCATAAAGGTAAAACAATAAACCACCAAAGAATATATTCCAACTAAGGACCGGTATTCATAACTGACCACTTAAGAGTTTCAAGCGCTTGACAGAATTATCAGTACCTGAACTCCTGACCATAACAAATACAGGTAACTGACCTCTAATGTGTCTTCGACCCATAGGTCAAAGGACAAACAGTAACTTGCGTCGATGGTAATCCATGGAGACACAAGACGCCCCTGGCGCATAGACACCATGGACACTGTGGCGTTGTTGCTGTAGATCACCTGGTCTCCATGGTAGGACAGACCAACTGCGTAGTCTGGAAATGTCAATGGCATGCATTACTATTGATCAACGTAACCGCTAATTATAAGTAAGTACATGCTAATTGGTGCATTAATATGAGGGTGTATGTTTCATGAGAAGGTGATGTTTACATTGGCAGGGCCGTTATAATGTTTCATTTGTTAAAACAAAATAAAAGCGGAGGTGAAATCAAGTGCAAAATTGAGTTATATCGGAACATACTGTATGTCCATTCAACCGAACAAGTGACCCAGTAAATCAGTGGCCCCGTTGCTATTGTTATTGTATACATGTTACCGTTCGGGTGGATTAAATGATCAAGACTCCAAGAATGTGTATCATGTTAGGTAAGGTAAAAAATAAATAAAACACATGAATATATAAAGTTGGTGACGACTGATAAATCAACTAATATATTTGGCCATCGGGGTGAGGTAATACCATGTCCTTCAACGAGACTGGTGCGATACTCCACAAGAAATCCCCTTTTAACTTCGGAAAAATCCGTGTGAAGACACAAGGTAACGTTTCCGTCCTTGAATGTAAGCGGGTCCGGGGTCAGAAACCCACAGAAGCAGGATTCGTTACGGTTGCATTGCTGGGAACCACAAAAACCAGACCGGGCAGAAGCTGACACCTGCATAATGATGAATGCAAACATTTCACAATGAAGTAAAAAACGATAAAAAAAATCAGTAGGATATATTTTCTTTGCATAACTGATTTTTGTTAAGAATGCTGTGTCAGGTTCCAGTACCCACCGTTCTACTTCTACTTTGCATATTGATTATTGGTTAATTTACGTGGATTCCAATAAATAAACTACATGTAATTGAAAAATGTAGTTAACGCGCATATTTAGATCTTCGATTTTTTGATGATCAAAACGATCCTTCTCTTTAATACTTGTTAAAGCGCGAATGCGCCATATGATTCAATTATAGAATTAATACAAACCTTTAAGAAGTCATATTGGCAATCGGATGCAAACTCCAGCTCCATAGACGTAAACGAGATTATAACTTGCGCCTTGGGGGGTTGGATAATGACGTAGGAACAATCCAAGTGATCGTTGTAGGCGCGAGGGAAACCGGAGGAGGCGATGGAACCACTGGCGTCATAGTAGTATGTTTCACCGCTGCACACTACGTGTATAACACAACTTTGCATTTTGATTCAAAAGTCGATAGATTTGAGTTCAATATACGAAAATACAATTACATACAGTTACGCACGCAATCACTTTAGGGTCATATAAGCCAAACAACCGAATTCCTGCTTGCAAAACGCATCAAATGAATTGCAACTGCGGGGCCCAAAAATCCATTCGTATATTTATAATTGCTACCGAATGGTGGGTAATTAAACGCCCCTAGAATTATTTCTATTTCTGTGTCTACTACTTGCTGGGGCGGATTGCATTTATTCCCTTCGTCCGTTTTGATATCTCCGTGTCTTTTTCGTTGAACTCAATCTATTAATCAGCTTGTGACATACGATGATATTACCCCTATTGAGCGAAGATCGATAACTTACCGGGACTTCGATAAGATGGAGCCGATAAGGCATTTTCTATGTTGTCCTTTGAGATCTGCTCCCACTTCATGAAAGCGGAATCCGTCTCCACCACATAGTCACACAAACCTTTGTTGAAACTACAGTCCGCAGTTACTACGCCACTTTCTTGAAATAGTAACGACAAGAAATAAAAACTTAGTAGAGAGCTGAAATATGTCACCCGGAATACTGAATAGCGTTAGGTGTTGTACCATGAGACACATGTGACCAAACTTATCAACATATGCACGAATCAAAAATTTCAAAACGAACCCTTTAGTTTAAATTTAATTTAAACGACTGATGGATGGCTTTATAATGTTTCACAGAGCCATCGTGTACTTGGTTTACTTGCCGGAAGTCTCTTTGGGTTGGCAGGCGTTCTGGGTAACAATGACGTCATCGAGTCCTATGTATGCCTCTTTCGTGTCCCCCATGACAGCCTCAAAGCGCAGAGCGTGACCACCAGCTGGCATACAGACGTCGTGTTTTACCCAACTCTTGGTAGGAATGTCGGGCGGCTGGTAGGCCGTGTGTTCCAGCCACAAAGCTCCCCCAGTGCCATTCGCCTCTTTAACTCGCTGCAGCCGACGCAGTTGCGTGTGGGTTCCAGTCTCGTTATCTACCCTGCTGACCACTAACTGGGTCAAAGTATCGTAGTAAGCGGAGTGAACGATGGCCTTGAATGTAACGAAGGTCGGCTGAGAGAAGTTGTGAGTTGGTGACATAATTGTCGATTTATCTCCCGGCTCAGCATTAAATCGCGTCAGGTACAACACGGAATCTGCAATGTCAATATATACCAAGGTCTACGTAATATCCTAAACAGCGGATAAAGACTACAAATCTACATTCAACACATTTGCCAAATCTAACTGATATAGTCAGGTGACGATCTAATAATGTACAGAATTAATAAATCCTTTACGTAATTATTTTGTGGTTTATATATTTTCAAATCCTCAAATGTCTCAAATATCTAGGAGAGTGTTAATTATTCATTGCATAACACTGGCGCCTGTCAAATGTATATCGTCAGATAATCAGCGTAGTGAAACCAGAGTTATCCGATACACAGCATTTGTCGAGCGTTCCATGTGGGTAAGTTAACGCGTAGACACATATTGTGAGATGAAACGTTCACCATTACTGTCACTAAACTACACATGCTATTCCAGCAATTCATTGGGAACTTACTGTGACCATCCAGCCGTTCGTTCAGCGTCCACCTCAGAGGGTTAGCGTCCTGCGTTACACTGTAGCCACATATGAACTGGTTGTCAAAGCTGCATGTCATGTGTGTAGACGCCGCTGGTGGTGTGCAATATAATACATGGACATATCGTTGACCAATAACTATTTAAACATTGTAACACTATGCTTTGCTTTTCATTTTTCATTTTTTAGGGAGCTTCATGTGCCTAGCGTATGCTATGCGGGGTATCATCGTTAAGTAAAACTGTCTAAACCAACTCTGTATTTTGCATGCGATAATGAGCAGTTGGATTATAAATAATTTCCAATTTTTTGTTGATCGCTCCAGTCATTTATGCTGTAATGACGTCGGTATTGGCCTTATCATGGGACTTACCACATTTAGAGGTGGTCTCGTCGCTTCCCTCAGGACAATCGTCGAAACCATCACAGAGAAACCTGTCTGCGACACATTTTCCTGTGCTACACATGTGGGCATCCGCTTCCTGGCAACCTAAAACGAGAGTTCGCATAGTGAGCTGATGTTATGCCAGACATGCATGTCTTGTTAGAAACATTTTGTAAGGTGAGGTGCATCAAGGTTCCCATCTTTGTTACGATCCTGATCGTTATCACATAATTGTTTAATACTTTAATGGGGGCTTAATGGCTGATGCATGTTTCCCGATTTGATTATTTCGGCAGCCGTAGACGTTTGGGGATCTCACCACACTTATCGATGGCACATATCTTGGGACCGCCTTGTTCATCCAGACAGAACGGCGCGTTGAATTCTCGAGTGGGATGTCGGCAGTAGTTTGAGGCCTCTGATAGGGTTTCTTCGGCGAAGTGGTGACTCCTGGTGAGTTTGTCGCTGTGGCTGGCCCAAGGTGTACACAGGGTGCCGTCAGCAGACTGGTTAACGTGACCCAGGTACAGCTCGCCGAACTCCCCAGACTGACACTCCCTCTCTGCAAACGTGTCATAAGTATTTTCATATTAAACTTATGGTGTTGAAATGAGTTCCGTCCCCAAAAGAAAGTGTGGTCAATATTTTCGATTGGCTCTTGTACAAAGTCGACTCCTACCTAAGCAGGCACACGTGTTGAGATGGACGTTGTCTGTCGACGCTCCAGTGATGCCCTCACTGGGTCACACTTACCTAAGTGTGAACACCTATTGAGTTCGACGTTGTCTATGGAGGCTTTACTGATGCCGCCACTTGGTCACACTTACCTAAGTGTGAACACGTATTGAGTTGGACGTTGTCTATGGAGGCCCCACTGATTCCCTCGCTGGGTCGTGTGGCCTGGAGAGCCACCCTGTGAACCCCAGGACTCAGCCTGACTACAGCCGGCAACCATGGAAGCCCGCCCATGTCCGGGTGAGACCCTGCACGACATATGGAATATCAGTTCAATAAGAGCAGAGTTCAAGGCACACGGACACTTTGGCAAAACAAAGAACATCCTTGATAAGAAAATAAAAGAGGGGGGGGGGGGCGGGCGCACCCTAGGGATGCACCACTGAAACGTCGCAAACGGTGCTTCCGATAATAACTTTTAGAGGAAGCAATGCAATTGGATCATTTGCTACGAACATTATTACACACAAAACTCATGGTCATCAAATGTGTAGTAAATGCAAGTAGTTTTATAGATGCACCAATGTGCAATTAGAGCCATCAACCATTTAACCGTCAATGGGAAAGGCACATGCTAAGCGATAGACGGGACTTTTTCTGAAAATGTCGATGTCTGAAAATATGTGACACAACCAACGCGAATCCATGACATTGTACGTATCATTCAAGTCAATTTCTGCGTCAAAATTGACATATACACTTTTCAGAGGTGCTCAAGGATTTTTGTGATAAAACGATTAATAAAGTACGCGAATGCACCTTTTATCGTCCTGGTCGTCTGATTGGTCAGATCCTCGTGGATACTGATGACGTCAATACGACCTATGGCCTCTCCGAGAAAGCGGTAAAAGAAGAAGAGACACTTGTCCGTTGTGTCCATGAATGGGGATGTCTGGCGTGCGCTGTAACCGGCACGAATGCCAGACTCTAGGAAATTCATATATTTTCCCGACCCTGGAAAAAAAATTACTATGGTAGTGATGTGATCATTATGGGTTAAGGCGGGTTAAAGACAGACCCGATTCGTCATCGGAACAACGACATAATATGGCTGCAGTCGAATGCAATCAAGTACATCGATACCAATGCTTGCACCAACTAATGCAACTTCATTAATTTTATGAGAGACTTATGTGCTACTTCGGTTGCGCATCCGTCTGTCACAGTTTGCTATCAAACTATCAAAGCATTAGAGGCCAACAGATTCTTGAAGTGAACCTGAATTGCTACATTTGCCAAGAGAGGCAAGGAGTACGTGCTCGGGTGATTATCATTACGTGTTGGTTGTCACGTTCATCATAAATACATTAGTATTCCATCTGAAAGCGGTCTCGAACGCATAGTAATAATGCTACAGCTTGATGTCGGGCAAATAAAATCTCCCAACGTCCTCCTAATTCGCGCTGTTGTTCTATTAGTGCCCGGTTCAGGTCATGTTACATAAGTGTAGCTGCCTTCAGATCAAATCCTGATGTAAATAGCTCGTGAAAATTGGCGGGCTGCTACAGCTTGATGTCGGGCAAATAAAAACGTCCTCCTAATTTGCGCGTTTGTTATATTAGTGCCCGGTTCAGGTCATGTTACATAAGTGTAGCCGCCTTCAGATCAAATCCTGATGTAAATAGCTAACACGGGCATCAACTTACAACCATGTCGGGAACCATATTGTCAATCCCGATGTGTAACTGAGCGTAACCTAAGTGATGATAGGACTGTTTGGTGCATACTGCTAACGAACCGGTTCCTACATTTACACAAGAAAAATTTCGAATGATCGCCGCTGACTATATCTTCATGTTTTAGTACAACCATTTATAACCTTGCTCCACAGTAAAATTAACATCTATTATATTTTTATGGCAAAATATATTGTGGTTCATATTGTGAAAGACCCTTATGTACACTGGACGCGTAGTCACCTCTGCCGGTGGTTTTATCCCTGCCGCGTACGATGTGCCAGGTATCCGGGGCAGAGGCATCACGGTCTAGGGGACAATCGGTGCTCTCAAAGTCACAGTAAAAGGAATCTCGTTCTGAAAAATCATTGAAGGGTAGAAGTAGGGCATAAAAGGGGATCCGGTAATGAGGAAGTCCACGTGGCTTGTAGGAAATAGTACTATCACCCGCTTATAATATAATAATAGCCCTTATTGGCACGAGCAATGTAGAGTTCAACGTTCAAGAGTTCATTTCATTGATTGAACCGGAACAAATAAATATGTTCTTACATAAATATATACGCATTACACAGGTATTGCAGGTTGGGAGACACAGACTAAGATTAATTAATCGCTAACGCCTGGCCACCTGGTAAGTAGAACATAAAACAAACAAAACGTGTCATACAAAGGGTTAAGGTTCAGACTAAAGTTTAATAACCCCCCCCCCATCATTAGACTTCCCTTCCCAAAGACAAGTACTTAGCCCCCCATTAATAAATGTTAATACTGGCATGTAGCAGTTTTCAATGGTACAGTCGTAGGAGTAATTATCTAGAATAGTGCTTTTGCTGTAGTTTGCGAATTCATGTATGCTGTGCGTGTCTATATTAAAGAAAACACTGGTCGGCCCATTATTAATTAGATCAACAAGACTATGTCTGACACACTTAGGGGCAAAGGAATGTCTGGCTCTACTGGTAAAAACATACGATTTACGTCTGGTATTATGATGGTGTACAAAGCGAAGTAAGCGGTAGATTCAAAAAGTAACCTGGAAGAATTCCCTTCTTTTGTTTGTAATAACATCTTAGCAACTGTAGCTTATATCTTAGGCATCGCAGTTGTTTAAGTAGATGTTCGGAGTGCGCATTCCATTTACTTAACGTAATAGCCCTTATTGCCTTTTTCTATAATCTAAACAAACTGGTGTTGTCATAACCTCATAGTAAACCCCTGTTGTTGGATGAGGCAGAATCAACGAATTATACAGGCTTAGTAAGACGTGTTGGGGAAGGATATGTTTTAGCCTATGCATAATGCGAATGGATTTGTTTATTTTGTTTTCTTACATGATTA
Organism: Arenicola marina; assembly: GCA_964019135.1. Taxonomy (NCBI): domain Eukaryota; kingdom Metazoa; phylum Annelida; class Polychaeta; family Arenicolidae; genus Arenicola; species Arenicola marina. The sequence continues at coordinate 46,098,822 of OZ025252.1, read as the reverse complement.
TGCCAGTTAAGATGATATGGTGATGCCCACCAGATTAAATTCATCAACCTACTCCAAGTGTGTATTGTTAATTAACGACTCTATTTGGTTAAAATATCTTTATGGGGTATAGAAAAGCATATATTTAGATTTATCTATGTTAAGAACTAGCCGAATTGCAGACAACCACTCATTTATTTTTCTAGGTTCTGCATTTATAATAACAGGGGATGTTCCAGTTGTAGATATGTTAAGTGAAAAAAAACCCTGGTATCATCCGCATATATTATATATTTAAACAATTTACTATACTTTTCTCTGTCATTGATATAGATTATGAATAGTAATGGTCCTAGAATGTATCCTTGTGGTACACCAGTCATTGCGTTCATCCAATTTGACGTAACGTCGTCCAGACAAACACATTGCGATCGATTTGTTAAATAGTTCTCCAGCAAATTCAGGGCCATTCCTGGAATTCTGTAATGGTTTATTTTTTTAATTAATATGTCGTGATCAATAGTGTCGAAGCCTTAGAAAGATCAAGGAATATACTAAACTGAAGTTGGTTCTTGTCCATTGATATGAGGACACGATCTACTACCTCTAAAACAGCTAGTTCGTTCGAATGTGTGGAGCGAAATGCGTATTGAGTATTGCTAAACAGTTGAATTGTGTCAGTAACTATCGAGTTGGCGACCAATTATTTTCTCAAAAACTTTAGATATGGCCGGCAAAATGAATATTGGACGGTAGTTGCTAATATCATTTTCATTACCCTTTTTATAAACTGGTACAACTGGTAATTTTCAGTTTAGAAGGAAAGATGCATGTTGCAAGTGATTGATTCACAATAAAGGTCAGGGCTACTGAGATTTTATCTTCAATTAATTTTACAAGGTTAACAGAAAGAGAATGGACGCCTATACTGTGCTTAGGCTTGAGATTATGTATAACATCGATCAATGTAACTGTTCTAATTTCGCTACCTAACTCACACTACGTCCTATTACCAAGGGGACCCGTAGTGAGGCCTTGCAATGTTCTTGAAACCTACTATTAGTTGTCAGTACATTGCTACGAATTACCAAGGCATCTGTGGCGCCTGTAGTAAAGGGCGTCCGGTGATGCGAAACAGCGTGCATCAGACCCTTGTGCCGTCGCGATTAATGACGTCACATTGCACTGCTGTGTCTGTGGGGAGTACACAATGGCGCTGCAGCGCTCTGATTCGTGAAAGACGCAGATTTTCTTGCACGTGTCCATCGAGGTATTCCGATATGTGGCGCTGAATTTCGCTTCATCGAGTTTTGCACAAATGCGGGGGCGTAACTCAAACCTCATATGGCAAGACGAACCTGAATGCGTAGAAAAATATTTTGATCTATGCCCCATTACTGTAAGCTGCAAAATGTAACCTACCTCAACAAAACGGCAAAAACAATAAGAGTCTTCAAATAATACGGTGTATAGCAGTAAAGCTGCGTATATTTATAATGTAGTATAGCCTTTTCGAATACAAATAGGTAAAATTGACATACAATTGTTTCGTTGAAATTTGGAGATACGTTTTACGTGATAACATGAGAGACTAGATGATGTCACATAACGCTCTTTACCTGCGACTGTTCGCGCAAAAGTTGCTAGATTATGAGACTGAAGGACAGCGTCAAACATGCCCGTCGTTTGTAAAGTCTCCAGCCTGAAATTGAACAAAATACGTCGCGTGAAGCGAACTAACCTCGTAACTATTTACAGCATGGCCTTAAGTTGCGAATATTGTTTTTTTTTCCTCCGATTACCGTGGAACATATTATTTTATTTGTGTTAAGGAGGGCTCAAGGCAAAATTCATCAACATGAACAATGTTCGTATGACACTTGCCATACGATTTCTATCATTATAGAATGATTGAATAAACAGTACCTGTAGGGGTTTTGGTTGCAAATCGTCACAGCAGGAAATGGAAGGCTGGCTTTGTAGGCCACACTGAGGTTAACTTGGGAAGGCCGCTCGAAGTACACCAACAACTGCACAACCATCAGGATAATAAAGGCGGCAGCGGCCGCCAAACACAACAGCAACCATGCCAGTCTGGAAGAATAATATGTCTTGGGCGTAATCTAAAGGGGTGAACGCACTTTGTTTCCAGGAGTGATCAAAACGCTTTGAACGGATGCTAGAGTATACAATTTCTGGGAGGCTAGGTATATCTAGAAAGAATGACAAATATTGCAGTAACTTGCAGTTTACTGCCGTTGCGTGCATACGCGTCAGCCAAGTCAAACTCAACTGTCCTAGCGTTCAATCTCGTGTGACTTCTTTCGCCGTGCCTCTTAACGCGTCCAGTGAGCGTTAGCATTAATAATTTCTGATAACTTCATTTACAAGTATGTGCCCAACATGAATGGTAGTCGGTAAAGTCAAGAGAGCTACAGAGTTGAAGTTGGTAACTGATGCGATTCATAAACTGCTTATCAAAGCAAGTGGAAATGAGATAAGATAATACTTTATCCAACGTCGACATTAAAAGTCAACAACTTGGCGGCGGAGTCTGAATTACAAGTTACTATGTGACAACTTATATGGAAGTATGGACAGTTACCCTAATTTCTATTAGCCTTTGGAACTATAAATGTATGAAAAAGAACCACTTGACAGCTTTACAAAATTTATTTAATTGTGTACATTCTGCAATGGATGCCTAAAAGTGTGCGGATTTCAAATCAAGTTATACCACCACAACTCGAAGTCTCTCCCCTCTCCAAACTTTGGGGTACTACCAAGTATTGTAATTATAGAGACTGCGTTTAACTCGTTATTCAATTTGCATTGGCACAATGGCCTGTCAACCATGCGGTAATTAAATTATAAAAACTCTGTTTAACTTGTTATGCCGTTTGAATTGGCGCAATGGCCTGTCAGCCACGAGGTAATATAATAATAAAGACGTTAAAAATGCTAAACAGTTGTCTGCTTGGTTTCTGTGAGGGCACAATCATGTTCGTTTAATGTTCTGGGAAGGTTCGTTCGCAATATTCGCAAAGCAACATTCCCCGACTATTAAGAAAACTTTCCTGAAAAACATTTCCAGAATATTTGTTGGTAATATTCCCGTAACATTGGCGGGATATTCGGAGAATATGTTATTGTTACCTGGGAAGTACTATAGTCTCTGCAAAAAAAAAGGTTTTACGCAGACAAGGATTTATTTGACAAAGTAGCATCTGAAAAATGGGTAACATTTTGGGTGAGTATATCATTTTGAAAAAAAAATGTCCTTTTTAAGGCGAGGATATCCAAAAATGGGAATATTTCCCGCGACATTAAATTTTCTAACGTGAACGACTCCCCCCCCCCCCCGCCCCCCCCCCCGCCCAACCACCCCTGGGATTGTACCCCTCCTATCTCCAGTATATGTCAACACATTTTTGACCGATTTCTATTTAGCTTTAACTTTTCTTTCTTTGGCGATCAATTCTGCGCAAAAAATCTAAAGAAATATTGCACGCGATGAAACATTTTTCATATTAAGCAGCCTAAAAGAATGACAGTGCGTGAAGTGTTGCATTGCTACCATTGAACTCGCTTGAAACAATGGCGACAAGATATAGTTTGCTTGACAAAATCTAGTTTGCTTGATAACTGACGTTTGCAGTAAATATAACCAAGGATAGTGTATAATAGGATAGCCAACTCTGCATTTTGCGCGGTGATACGCCGTTCGCAGCGCCATCTATAAAATACCGTGTTAGAAATGTCGACAAGTCGGCGAGAGGATTTTGGGGATTTTCGAAGGACCAAGAGAGGTAAGCACATTTTTGAAATTCTGTAACAGGTTATTCGTTTCCATGTTGGTGTTAACTTTGCCGGCACGTGCGCTATTTGAGCGATAAAGAGGGATATTACTCACTACATTGGCCAGCCTGGGAGGATGTCAGACATAAGGACCGCGCGACATGAGGCCGCGCGGATGTTTTGGGGTGGTGTGAATGAGAGATGGCGGTCGTGGGGACGATGGGGCGGCGGGGCACGTCGCGGAAAGGGGGGGGGGGTTATCGGCTTTGCAGATTAACATTATATCAAGACAAAGGTCCCAGTTCCAGACAACAGCTTCATGGGATCTTGTTAGGCTAGATCTATATATATGATAGTGTTGGTGTAGGTGTGTAATTAATTACACAGCAGATTGTAACATATTTATTTTATTTGCATTGCAGCTCATTGTCTAGGACCTGTTATCATCCCCAAAAATGAGTAGTAAATCCTTGGCTGTAAAGTCTGGAAGTTTATCGTCCAAGTACCTTAAAAAAAACGTAAAGAATCATGTCCACCACCATAGTGGGTGTTTTGATGTCAGAGCTAAGCCTGGTGTGACAACTAAACAATTGGACAAAGCCTAACTCTGCTTAGATATCAGGTATAGTCCCCTGCAGACCCAATTCACACCTCTCCCATAGCCTCGAGGCTCCGCCGCCTTCGCCGCCTACCCCCCGCCCGCCCCCCCCCCTCCCACCGTTCCCTGCGCCCCCATCTATGGGGTGAGAAGTTTGCGCTGCCCTCACATCGTGCAGCCTTCATGGATATACAGCGCCTCGGATACATAACCGGGCCATCGTTCATCAATCTCAACCAGTTTCAGACTAAGGGCAAAAAATAAGTAATCACTATTAACTGATTAGTTTACCTGACTAACTAATTATCACACTTCTTAATGGATTTTTATTGCCAGATCTAATAGCGGGTGGGGCTACCAGGGCAGACAGTGGAAACCCTAGATTTCTGAAAATACAATAAGGCCTAGATGGACCACTTTTTTCCTTCGGTAGGCTTATAGATCTAGATATAAATAATTAGTTTTAGTCATAAACAGTATGTTGAGTAGTTCCGGATACTCATAGTTCTGAATGGAAATACATTTAATATATTTCAAAGGTGGTCCAGCGGAAGGTTATAATATACTGACCACTGTATTACTGGTATTCTACATATCCTTCGACTGAACTATATTATTTGGATAACTATGACTTGTTATTTATCTTATATTTCATAGGTAAATGGGTAATCGGTTTGCGGCACGTGGATCTGCTGAAAAGGGACAGCGAGCAGCTTCACAACAATTGTGTGATCTGCTCACTCTGCTTTTAGGGACTCCATGTTCATAAATATTCATGAATTAAAGCCTGAGATGACAGTGCCAACATTCTCGTCATGAATGTAACTTGAAATTGTCAGCATTTGTATTTATAAGCATTTGATACTTTATGTTATTGTATGAACTGTATTGTAGAATAAAAAAATGAATATACTTGACATTAACATTCCCATATTAAGCAATCATTTATGTCTGATGTTGTGTGTCGTATTACAATGGATAATATGAAAACTAGCATATCCATATCGATATAAATATCGATATAAATGGATTAATTGTTGTTTATTGTCATAATTTCATACTGTATTGTGTCGGCTTTTGTTCTTTGTTAATTATACTGTATGTGCATATAACAATTTTTATCACGTGGACAAAATGTGACGTCAGCGTTGACATATAGTTCTGTCGATTTCTGAAGTGTTCCCGCATAGCTATGTTCCAACAGCTGAATTATAACTATTTGTTAGCATGCACGAATAAATAGTTTAGACTAAAGCTAATTCGACAATAAGATGATATGTACAAGGCAATATGTTCTGTACATGACCTGAGACTTGTACTGTATTGTACTGAGAATGTACTTCTGTGTTTGAATGTTTATGTGATCAATAAAATGTGAATACCTAGAACAAATCCCATGTCTGTTTCTTAATTTGTTACAGTTATTACAATATTCAATATTACAATATAGTCCTGTTATAAGTTGAAAACATCAAGTTATCTGCAATTGTCTGATTTTGTTCGAAAGATGTGATTCATTTTGTAAAATGAAGGCAATTTTGCATTAATCCAACGAATTCTTGTTTTACATTTTCCAGCTGGTCAAACTGCATAAGTGCGCTAAAAAATAATATTTTTCGGGGCTGTTTGCTATTTAGAAAAAAAAATGTTGTTAATTTTGGCGGCCATCTTGACAAATGGCAGCCATTTTATAATATTCCAACGAAATCTTACTTTGCATTGTTCAACAGGTCAAATTGAAACAGTGCGCCAAAAATCCTACATTAATCTCGTGGAACTATTATTTAATGGATTTCATCTTCTTTGATTTTGGCGGCCATCTTGAAAAATGGGAAGGCCGCTCGAAGTACACCAACAACTGCACAACCATGAGCATAATAAAAGCGGCGACTGCCGCTAAACACAACAATATTTTAGGTGCAATCTAAATAGGTGAACGTACTTTGTTCTCTGAGTGATCAGTTTTGAACGCATGATGGAAAAAACGTTATAAAAACCCTGATTTTTGCCCATCAGGCGGGTGTCGACATGTTCTGAACACGAGAAAAGGGTTAGCCAATAACACATAGACGTTGACGTCACCGAAGACGACCCTCCGCTGAACCAAAAATGTGTTGTTTACATGCGAGAAGTGGAGCGTCTTTGGAACAAACTGTCGGCTTAACACCACTCATGGATAATGACAATCAAATTTGATTTATAAATTTGAACCGTCGATGCCTTTAGAACAACATTCAAACGAACCACATTGACAAAAATAGCTTTGAGGAAGATCTGTATGCTAAGTCCGTGGGCAGAGGACCAAACGAACATATACAGCTGAGGCTGAAGCCTGAAGCTGTTCCAACCATATGTTGTCATCACAATCGCCTGCCTTCATCCCCTGCTGCACAGTATGCACATGACCTGCCAATCGACCCGGCTGCTGGCTTCTCACTTCCTCCACACCTCCACCCATACAGACCCCTATTCCCCACCCACCTTAACCCATACACCCTTCAGTGACAGTGAGTTTCTAAGACAGCAGCTGTATCAAGTTACACAATCGACTGCCGCTTCCCGAAATATGAGTCAAATCAAAATTGTTCACCCTGCCCACGATGACGAGGGAATCCACCTGCCCTCTCACTCCCCCCCACCTCCACCACCACTGCCCCCCCCCCCTACTAGTGCAGGGCTTCACTGACCACGCTATGCGTCAACGACCATACGGTTTCAAACTGGTACCCGATTACATTATCAGTTGGTGTAAATTCGGTGTTTACTTCAAATTCTACGTCCGATTCGACAGAAATTTGTTCTCGCTTCGCCATAATGTAAACATTCGGAAGTACTATCCGAACACCCCAACGCGATAGTTAGGTAATTAAACCGCTTCGATATTATAGCTTCCTGTGATAGTAGTTGTCTAAACCTACCGGTCGATCCATTGCCGGTGATGTCATCATCAGCGCGCTGAGGCGGGTGCCCATGGCAAATTGGGTGGTCGTGCAAAAGTGCTTGGAACTTAGTAAAATGTAAAAATAAATATTGTGTAATGTTTAATCAATTACTAATAGTTTGACTGGAAATATAAATAAAATGGGCCCGGGATTTCCCTTTAAGCGAGGATGGCCTTTTCTAACGTTAGCTGGATGCCATTATATATGTGGAGTCTCTCCTTATTCCAGTTCAATCTGTTCCCGCCACCCTCAATGAATAATGTCAATTGTTTATGCCATGAGCCATGCCGTTGCTAGTCTAAAATATTGCGTTACGTGCAGTTCGTAGTTGATCGCAAGCATTTTGTTGTCAAAGCTACCCGACAACATAAAGTAACTACTGATAGTCTGCATAATTATCTTAATTGAAGCTACTCATGCATCAACACCTACATTATGATTTGCCAAATGTAATGGAGAAACCTTCTGGGCACATTCTCTGACTGTTTACATGTCATGGTGTAGTACAGAAGACCACATTTTCCCCTAATAATAAGACAATAGTGGCTTAACAACATGCCATGTTAATTCTTGCATACATAATAGGCATTCACAATATCTTGCTTAATAGTAATATTCATATTGAGTCTTAAGAAGGGGAAATATGACGCGATAGAGACGAGCAGCAACCGACGTCTTTTTAATTGAGAATATTATTGTCCTTATTTGTAGGCTTAAGACTCAGCGAAAGGCACTCAACCATGAATACATGCAACCTCGACAACAGTTCCTCATGTGCATTGAGGCTCACATGCAATGCTCCCAGAACTAGACATGCTGCACCTTAGTTTAGCTGCATTTAATGAATGTGTTTTCGTGATTTCATGGAATAAACGATGTAAATTATTATTAAAACCCATTTATATTTGTTTTTCTACAACTGACAATTAAGTGTCTTTTTATTGACAAATAAAGTGACACCCACTTTAGCAATATGACATTCAGTCCATCTTCCTTTAAAGGCACCGTGAGAGCGTTGATACCATTTGACTGATCTAGAAGGATCTACTTTCAAAATACTGGACACCCGACTGTTTATTTTTATCGATTGGGCAATAACTAGAAGAAAATATTGTTCTCACAATTGTCAGCATTCTCGATTTTATGCCCCATCACCAGGTAAAACAATGGGTACGGTTTGGGATCGAAATTGTACAAATAGATCAAGAAATAACTAGGGCCAGGGGCAGAGTCATCGTCCGCTACCTACTTTCCACCATTTCCCTTGGCGTTGGACACAATATCCTTCGCACCTTAGTGTAGCCATTTTCTTTCATGCAAGTCATATATGAAGTCATATAAATATTCATTAGTTGAATCCTCAGGTATCATGCTTAGTGGCCGGTGACGCATATTTTAATGCCCTATTTGGTGTGAACTCAAATTGCTATTCCTCACGGAGTCTTTAATTCCCTAGTGAACAGGCATGGACGAGAAACGTGCACCGACTGAGAGCGCCGTATGAGTGCGTCATCTGAGACTGCCATCTGAGAGCGCCGCCTGAGAGGGACCTATGAGAGCACGGCCTCTGCATCATGGATGGACACATGTTAAGCAAACCCATCTGAGATCGCCGTCTGAGGGCGCCATCTGAGAGCGCTCCATGAGAGCCCCATGAGCGGGCCGTCTAATACATCATTAACGGACACACGTTAAGCAAATCTATTTGTATATGTAAATGTGACAATGTGGTGGCCACCATCATGTCACACTTCCATGCAGCCAGTCGCCGACCGCACTAATGAATAATGTGGCATTGAAGGTCATCGTGGCACTCAGTGACGGGAGAGGACATTTCCAAATTAGTGAACCGGGCGGCTCTTTCAGGGTAATTAAGTGCCAATTGTATGTCGATATAGGCCAGCCCGCCTAATTTGGGTGGAGTCGTTTCGTCCATATAGATATACTCAGCAGAACGGTGTCTCTCGCGGTCCCTCTCACCCTCTCTCTTGTACTCTCCTCTGCCAGCAGGGTGCATTGAGCATGTAGCCGAGTCACGGCCTTGAAGCCGCACAAAACAACAACATGTAAGGGGCGCACCATTTCATATCAGTGGGGGGGGGGGGCCCTAGAAAATAAATTACCATGCAATCTTTTTATTTTTCACAAATTTATTGACATTTTGTTTTTGGTATCTTTGTCATCAAATGTAGCATCTGAAAAGCAAACATTTTTTTCCCCAAATAGTCACAACAAACTATTTTTTTCAAATATTTTCTAGCCCCCCACCCTCCCCCCCCCCCCCCTGATATGGAATGGTGCGCCCCTAATATAATGTATTCCATCATTTCGCACTCACTCCGCGCCCTATGTGTCAAAACCATAGGACTTGTGTAGCACCCTCCGCTGCTGTTTGGAGATTATCACTTATGACTACCGGACAATATGAGTTGTATGTAGTTGATGTTACATAGCTGACATGTGCAGTGTGCTTATGAAGTAAACTGCAGCTACCCCCGGTCCCAACATGGCTTATATATTTCAAATCGCCATGACAGCTGAGCTACGTACAACGGTCACGTTCATACAGTTTGCCAGGTTTACACGGACACATTTCAATACTGAGCGCATGATGTGGTCACGCTTACATCAGCTGCCCGGTACTTGTGTTGGCATGAATTGTCGTAAGGGTACAATGCATGTAGAGGGTGTTACATATCTGACACGTACAATATGCTTATGGAGTAAACTGCAGCCACTCATCCTCCTGTCTGGTTTACTGTTAAATTGCCATTGACAGGTCAGCCACTGACTACTGTCATGTATATAAGGTTGTCAGGTCAGGCTTACATCAGCTAATTGTTACTTGTGTTGGCATGAGTTGTCATAAGGGTACCGAACATGTCACTTGCAGTACACTCCTAACATGTATAGTACGCTTGTGAGATAATGCTGCAGCCACCCCATTACTAAGCATATACGTAGCCATATCTGCCTGGTACCTGGCAATACTGTGATGGCGTGAGTTGTCGTTGTGGTAATACATGAGCATTAGCCGTACCCACCCCCAACGTGACGTACACGGCTCACAATGTGGTACACCTGACACGTCACACTGCAGCCACCCTTGTAAAAATGCTGTTGTGTCGGCATTAGTATCCATAGGGGCAATTGTATGACATCTCGCCCCAACTATGTCAGTTTCCTTCATGTATACTGCAGACTGCAGTCATGGTGCAGGTAGCATGCATACCATAGAAACATGCAATGTAATTATAGGGTCCATATACGGCCTGCCAGTGGTCGCATTCATGTTTGGCGAGGAGCCAAGTTTTCAGCAAAAACATAACCTTACCATGCCAAACCATACAGCCATTTCACCATGTTGCTCCATTCACTTACACTAGCGGCGGGCCGTCACTACCGATACAGTCAACTAAAGATGGCGGAAGGCATGTCAGGTGAACTGTGTCAATTCGCGGTAAAACCATGAGAAATATGTCATTGCGTAGGCATGTGTGAAGTCTTTCCTTCAAGTTTGTTTCACTTCGATGTTTAGTACTGAGTTGCATCTTTAGAGCATATGAGACTGTTTGCCGTGTTGACCGTATTTTATGTTGTAAGCTTCCCGAGTTTCGATCAGTCTGCAATTTCAGTTACGGGCAACATCATAGATTTTTACATAACGTTACTACGATGTAATTAGAGCAATGGTTGTTATCTTGTTTTCAAAATAGCATCCTCATAACTTTGTTGCACAGTTGTCACGGCCGATACACAGTCAGTTTCAAGCAAATGACGAATAAAATATACAACTGACATTTCCTTCCGCCATTTTTGGTTGACCGTATCTGTAGTTACGGGCCACCGTAGCGTCTATTGCTGCTATAATTACTCATTCCAGTGGGCTGCCAACATGCCACACCAGACAGCGCCGTCGTCCCCAAGGAAGCGTAAGGCCACCACCGCGAGAGGCACCACGAGCAAAGCGGCCCGGTCGACACAGTCTCGACCCAAGCGAGCCTCCGATGACACCCCAGCCACGCTGGCCTCCGGAAGCGCATTGGCCTCCAGCAGCCAGGACACGGAACCTCCACCAGACAGCAATTACGTGTCGGCAATCGGTGAGCCTGATGCCTCAAATGGAGACGTGTATGGCGCGCGTCACCGAACTGGTCACAGCCACCCCGCTTCCAATACCCCCAAAGCAACACACAACCCTCTCTGCCCACATCCGCTAGAAAATATAACCTCATCCCATACCTACACGCCCCCCCACCGCCCCCCCTCTTACATAGAAAACGAGGACCGCCGCGTCAGGGGTTTCTCTGAAATTTCAAGCCTTCACCTCGGTGGACATACGGGCTGCAAGGCACAGCCAACGCCGCTCCCGAGAGCACGGCTGCCAGAAACCTTACGATTGGTGCCCCAATGCTGATCTACTCCTCAATGCAGCCCAGCACCCGGAAGGCATACCAGAACAACTGGGCAACCTTCCTACCTCTCATCCGACTCAAACAGACGCCGACCCTGTCGTCCTCTACTACCACAGTGGCACCCACCTTTATTCCCAGGGCAAACAACACGCCACACTGCTGAACTACTACTCGGCCATTGGTTTCGCCCATAAGAGCAGAGAACTACAAGAACCAACCAACGCATTCGTCATCAAGAAACTGCTACATGGAGCAAAGAAAGCAGTGGACAATGACTTTGCGCTGTGTCCAATCACCGCCAACGTCTTACTTTCTCTCATCACACCCATCCTACTAGCCACCACCTCCTCCTACTGGCGCCACCTATACAAGGCGCTCTTCCTCCTGGCCTTTCACGCGGATTAGGAAACTTAATTGTCACTTCCAACGGCAACACATCCAACACAATCACCCTTTACCAGATCACGATGGGCCCCCGCGCAAAAAACCCACAGTAGGCCTACATCGGAATTCAGTTTCTCCATTACCAACACAGCCAAGGCCGAACACCGAAGATCCTGGTGCAAGCTACAAACCAACACGCCACCTGCCAAGTGCGCAGCTTGCAGCCCTATGTTGCGTCACGCGGGCCCGCGCCGGGCCCTCTCTTCATCTCTAAACAGAACTCAGCATTAAACAGACAACAGGTTGCACAGTTCCTAAAGATCACACTCCAACTGGCAGGCTTACAAGCCGAGTACTAGAATACCCATTCGCTGAGAATAGGCAGCCACCCAGTTGACAACCTTCCAACGACCACAATCGTACAACTCGGCCGATGGAAGTCAAACGCTTTCCAAGCCTACATCCGCCATTCACAAGTTATCGCACCACCCATAGCTGGTCACGTGACACCACGCCCATAGCTCTTTTCCCCTCATCTCCCCCTCCGTTTCTGTCCTTTGGGTACCAGCTCAGTGCCTGCGCCACCGAGCTTTTGGCGCTTCTTTTCAAGAGGGCAACCCTCGGAGCTCCCTTCCATACACATCCGTCACGCCTCAACCAGGCATGTTACCACCAATGACTTTCTCATATCCATTGTAAATACGCGGGAGCCGTGGCGGCGCTAACGGCAGGCCAGTCGTCTCGGCTCATCCTTGTATATAACCATGTAAATAATTAAGAATCAGAAGGCAGGGGCAAGGGGACCAGTAGCTTGATGTCACGGCGGGTTCGGGCCTAACACTGTTATCCCAGGGTATGTTCACCTACATAGTGTGTATATAGGAGTGTTACACGCAAGTGCCGTGCATGAGTATACATAGATGGTGTTATAGATAGTTTGTTACAACAACTATCCAGTCAAGTGGTTTAATGCTAAATAATAAATAATATTAAACCCATGCCTTCGTTGGTTGTCACTCGCTTGAAACAAATATATATATATATATATTCAAGTTAGTCGGAGCCTGGACATCACTGCCGGGGTCCACAACGGAGTTCTACTCGTGAGGCGATTGCGACTCCTGACGTCATTATTACCAGATCCGTGATGCCTATCACTCAGGGTATCGGGGCGCTATAGGCAGTGTGCATCAAAGGAGCGCAACGCATGAATCGTAGGACTTCTAGCGTATCACTTGTATCGTAGGACTTGTAGCGTAGGACTTGTAGCGTAACACTTGTATGGTAGTACTTATAGCACAACGCCTGTAGCCTATCACTTGTGGCGCAACGCCTGTAGCGTGGCACCCGTAGCATAACGCCTTTGGCGTAGCACTTGTAACAACACCTGTAGCGTAGCACTTGTAGCTCAACACCTGTAGCCTAGCACTTGTGGCACAACGCCTGTAGCCCAGAACTTGTGGCACAACGCCTGTAGCGAAGCACTTGTATCGTTGAGTTTCATCGCAACGTCCGGTGGTGTAGTACTTGTATAGTTGCGCCTATGGTGTACTATTTGCAGCGTGGGCCTCAAGCGCAACACTTGTAGCGTAACGCTTGTAGTACAACGCCTGTCGAGTAGCGTACAGCGTGTGGCATTATCAAGGAATCGGGAACACACTTTTCGTTTTCTGGCAACGATAGCACGGTTCTGTCGCACAAAAGTCTTTCATTTTGAGTTTCGAAACAGTGAAAGGGTAAAATGATTGCCGAAACCTTTTTTCTAAATGGGGGTTTGTGAAACCGAAAAGTTAAAAAAAGGAAACTGCGGATTGTGTAATGTTCAGAAGAAAAAGGCAAAACGAATAAACGGGATATCACGGGATTGGGGAGGTGGCGGGGGTGCCTGGTAAACGTAATATGTTACAGGGAAATGCCGGGCCCATATCATTTACATTTCCAGTTAAACTATAGGGAATTAACTAAACATTACACACCATTTAATTTTTTTACAGTAGTGAAGTTCCAAGCCTTTTTTTTTCACGACCACCCAACTTGCCATGGGTACCTGCCTCAGCGCGCTGATGATGACGTTACCGGCGATGAAGCGACCTATAGTTTTAGGCGACTACTACCAACGGAAGCTATAATATCAAAGCGGTTTAATTACCTAATTACATCGTGTTAGAGTTTGTACGCGTATGGTACAAACTTCTGGCAAGTCGGACGAAGAAGTTGAAGTAAACACTGAATTTACACCAACTGATGAAATAATCGGGTACCAGTTTGAACCCGTAAGGTCGTTGACGCATCGCTTGGTCAATGAAGCCGTGTACGTTGCATTAGAAGTGGGGAGGTGGGGGGCGTCAGGACGGTGGGGGGGTGGAGTCATGTATCCATTGTCATCGTTGGCAGGGTGCCCAATTTTTATTTGACTCGTAGAGTTGCGGGCGGTCGTACTATCAGAACGACCGTATGGGTTAGGGTGGGTTGGGTGGCGGTCTATAGCGGTGGAGGGAGGAAATGTGCGTGAAGCTGGCAGCCGGGTCGATTCGCGGGCCGTGTGCATACTATGCAGCAGGGGGTGGAGGCAGGGGATGGCGTGTTTATCCACCATCATCAGTTATGGGGTTTGACCATTGGGTCGGCTTTGTTCATAGCCAAGCCACAATTAACCACGATATCTGAAGCATCATTGTAAATGTTCATTAATTTCACTTGTGCGGCCTCCTCCGATGATGCCGATAGCTGACACGACAAGGAGAGATAAAGAAGTAATTACCTTCTCGAAAGTCTGCTGTCGCCCTCGAATATGTATTTTACTCCATGCCACGTGGTCTCTTGGCTGAACGACCGGGATGTCTCTGAAAATATCAATGGTATTTACATTTCACCTTAATCCATAGGCCAGAGTGAAACCATTAGACCACGATCAATTCTATCACAAGTCTAACACCTAATGCTAAACCAACGATTACATAGTTAAGGTCGCCATGCTTTATCTTTAACTGCCTGATGGCAAATCCCTGGGATACTGAAAACCATTAGGATAACACCACTTAGTATACCTTTTTCCATGTTTTATTTTTTCCCGATAGTGAAGTAGTTAAAATGATGTTTTGACTTCGCTGGTGACTGTGATGTAGTCGTGACATGGGGCCACCGAGATCACTAATAATCCTAGAGAGTAGCGTCAGATAATCCAGAGAGACGTGTTGCCTCTGTCAGCGCCGGGCGCCATTTGATGAAACAGGGGCCAGAAACTTGTTTAGTCGGTGATACGTTTTATGTCCCAGGGATATGGAGTTGTGACAGATCTCGCCACACGACGCAACACGCTCACCCGTGTGTGGTTGTCACAGGGCGGAGCAATGCTAAGTGCTTGGCGCATGGCTAGATTGCCGTCACAGCGTTGACAGCGGTTGGTTCGCGGCGTAAAGCTTCGTTTTCAGCGCGTCGCTTAATCGAGGGAGGGTAAGTGGGAGGGGGGCGGGGGGCGGGGTGGGGGGGGAACCCCTCTGAATAGCGACCCCCCTTCAAAAGCGTTCGACGCGGCGCGATGTCCTCGGTTAAATGTATCCAACGCCAAGTAGAGAGATCTATCCCATTAAATAAAAGATGACCTGTCGGGCAGGAAGCGTCAATACAAACTGGTGGGTTGCAGAGGCAAAAAGTTGCCCTGGTGTACAGAACATCTCGGGGCATCATTCTACTTACTTTAGAGAACCACATGGAGGGCCTAAAAATATTATCTTTTCATAACGCATAGTGCTTTGGGTCTGTTTTCACATCGGTAACATTGGCCCCCGAAGTCAGCGGCCCAGTCAGGCGGTACTCCTGCGCCAATATAGCAATGAGGCTATCAGCGACATATCCAAACATGTTTGGCCTTGGATGGGCACAAGTGAGCTGGGGTGTGAGCGACCAAAACTGCTCTAAAATGTATGACCGATGAGTGCATCTGTTGTTATGTGGGGGAAAGGCGGGTGGCGGGGGGGGGGGGAGGCGGGCCGGGGGTGGGGCGTGGATCTGAATGGGGCTCTCTGCCCAGTCCCTTTCTATGGCGAGGGAAAGTTGAGCTATATCCAAAAGCCAAACTTACGAATAGGAGGTTGTTGGTTTATTCAGGAAGCTTTAACCACTGTTGGTCATATCGCACGAGCAAGATCACTGAGAAAAAGAGGGGAAGAGGGGACCCATGTACTCTTTACGAATGGGAGGACGGGATCATCGATCACCCACACACAGTATGGTCCGCGGTTACAGTGTAGCATAAAAAAATACAAATATGTGTACTGCATGTGGATTATAGGCAAACCCAACAACACAAACTGATTAAAGGCTTCATTAAAGTCAAGCCAGGTTACACACTAATGAAAGGCTTAATGAACAGCCAAGTCTTTACAATAGCGATTGGATCAATGGAAGACGTCTTGTCGTCGATATGTCTAATGTGTGGACGACATCTGAATAGCGTAGAGGTTTCGTTGCTTTCGATGACGTCATCCATGTCGTGCCTAATGTTTAAGCCACGATCGATGGCTGCTTTCATCATGATCATGTTGGAAATCGCTAAAAAAAAGCAATCACTGTCGCGAAGTATATTATGGTTTCCACGGCAGTGAAAGCGTCCTCTCCAAGGAAGGGCGCCCCCTTCAGTGAGGGGGGGGGGGTATACTCCTTTTGTGATCCGTTATTGCACCTAAAATTATTATCGTCATCGGGAACTGAGTGATTCGTGATCGAAGTAATTCTCGTGATCGTGATTTGAGTAAAACTGCCAATGCGTGATGCGTGATTGGAAACAATTGTTTTCGAGATTGGAGACCTCCGTTTCACTTGTGACCGTGATTTGCACTACAGTTATTATCGTGATTGTGATATGCGACTTTTCAGTATTTTGCCGTGATTCTCGGAATTTAGTTCCTTTGCTGTGGCCATGACATTAACCTGGTATCACGCCCTGGTGCCGCCAGACGGCCACAAACCATCATCGACCATTCTAGAACAAAATCTGCTGGTTCTCTGACCCATTTGAACGTGCATGCTAGGTCTTGCCGGTGAGTTGTGTTGGCTGCTTCGGTAATAAGCCTACTGATAGGTTCATGTTCATAGGTTCATTCGAGGGAGCGGGGTGGGGAGGGGCGTACCATTATTTCCTATCTCTGCTATTGGCATCCAGGAATTCTTGTGATTCGCGATCAGCTGTTCGGAATTTTGGGAGATCGTTATCCGTAAAATTTCTGGTTCAACGCGATCCGTTATTATTATATATCCCAAATGTCAAGGTCGCCATTAAAAGATAAAACGTAAAATCGGGAAAATCGCTATTACTGTCACAGCTTTTTCATCACCATGATGATTGTATGGCGTATTGGGCTTGTACGCCGCAATTAAATTTTGCAAATCGCCAGACTGGTTTTTCAGCCAGCATTTTGATATGAGAATATTTTGGTGGGAATATCACCTCTCAGTTTCTCAATGAAGGAAGTCCGACAAATGACACCTTGCGTACAATAACATTAGTATTAGGGCGCGGATGGTGTATATTTACTAAGATTACGTAACCAAGGTCAAGGTCAAAGCAAGTTCAGTGCCGCGAAACCAATGTTCGTCGTCACTCCGTTAATATTTATTATAGAGAGCTGCATTTGTTTTATTGTTTCAGATCTTTAGTTGTTGGTCAGTCATATTTTACTGTCAAAAATGTTAAAATTTGCTGTGTATGTACCACTATTACTTGTCTGCCAAATGACATCGATTTCGATAGTCGTTTGACAGCCAACAGATTATTAAATTTTAATCCCTATGCCAATTCGCTGAATAATGGATGGCACCAGGGGACGTTCCCTTCTATTAAGCAGGGAACATACAGTCCTTTTGTTGCGTCCACCTCCGCGTCCGCGTCCATCATCCGTCTTTTGCGAACGCACATGTTCGTCTTCTTGGCCGTCACCCAGCCCGCTTTTCTGTGTGTGGAAGCTGTGGTTCTAGGTCAGTTCAGCCGTTTGAGCCGAATCAAACTACAGAACTTCATGTCATTATATACAATCAGGGAATATACTGATCCTGGTTCAATTTTGAGCGAACAATTACAATCGCAGCAAAAACGACTTGGAGTTAATTATTACCTGATTAATTATTTCTGAAATTTCATGTGCCCAACTAAGTCCTATATCCCTCTCCGTACCCAGTTATGTTCTAGATAACTTGGGTCCGTGAATGAAATTGACGGATTACGAGACGGAGGCGGACGTAGAGCGCGTCTTTGTGCCATTAAATTATAGTGGATCCCTTTAATTAAGACGGACGACGGACGTGGAGGCCGAGGCTTGACCTTTCATGGGTATTGTGTTTCCCCACCACAGCTCATGGTGGTGTACCGTTCGACCTCGCACCAAGGCCCAGGGTGCCCGCCTCGGATACGAAGACACTCATATCAATGTTAAAGGCCTTTATGTTGCGTTTGTCGCCTGCGGCAAGGTCGCCATAGAGCGCATCTTTTGAAATGCGTTCACCCAACATGCGATGAACGTCCCCAAACCAGCAAAGATGTCCCCCGCCTCCCCTCCTCCGCCCCCTGAGATCCGCACCTGCCATCATGAGCATAATGGTCACAGCGCGCCACCGGTGTACAACTGACGGCGTGTCTCCGGCGTGGCATCTATTTATAGAAAGGCTACCCACTCATTCGTGTAAAGGCTCTCGCCACCACTGAAGGACACAACCATGACCAAGACCATGACCACTTGTAACTCCCCGCGGGTAGGCATTGCCAGTTGTTTATTCTACCGCGCTTGCGGCATATTTGTCTTTTGGTCTCGCCTGACAGATGACGCCACCATGACGTCGCTATTGAGGCTACATCATTTCTACATCAGCCCTAAAGGTCACTTCGTCTCTTCGCTTATTCAGCCGGTCTAGGCTTTAGCATGGGAATGTTCATGCCGCAGAAGCGCCAATGTTACACTGATACAGAAAACACTGCTGTCACCTTGAGCCCCAGCCTATGAGGCCCGAATAAGGAACTCGATCTGAATTGTATCAAATTGGCCACATTTCGGGGTGCTATGACGTGTTGTAAAGGGTAGCCTTCGATAGTTACAGAGCACAAAGACGGATTTGTTGACCTAAATGATAGCATTCGATAGTTACAAAACGCAGAGAAAGTGAAGTTTGTAAATGTAAAATTTAAATGACCCGATACGTCATAACCGCTGGTCAGCCTTGTAAAAAGGTTTAATATAAGGTTCTAATTTATGTCTCCGTCTGTGGTAAAAATCCGAAGGCAATACCTTCAAAATTGAAAAAGTCGGGTTGGCCCCTAGTTTCCAGGCGCTCTAATTCTACGTTGCGCACTCCGGGTGCGATCTGAGATCGCATTCGATATAAGCTACATCACCTCTCTCTAGCAGGACAGCTCAGATGTCGTCTAGTTTTTGAGCTACAGCTGAGCACTCCACATTTACATTAGTTAAGGTTACGACCTTGACATTTAACCGAGGTCGCTAAGAGTAAAATCAAAGGTGAAATTAAGGTTACTTTTGAGATATTGCCTTAAGTAATCTTTGTGTCAAAGATGAGTTGCGTGGCCGTTAGGCTTCTGTGTTTTTGGCACATGGTTAACTTGAAAAATGTCCTATCCTTCAGCATGGGCCATATTTCAAAAAGTTCCTGTGATGTCATTTTTGAGTCGAATTCCACACTTGTAATCGATAGTCTCTGCTGGGTACCTTCTTACACAACGTCAATTATTATTGGATTGTTTAAAGAAGGCAATTCTGAAATATTCGAGAAAATGTTGCCGTAATGATGAAACATTGACGTTTTTAACATGGGAACTCCCGTAGGGAATTTTTCGTCAAACTCTGGAACCGGAAGTAAGATGGAAACATACTATGTTTATGCTACGGACGACCCGTTGACTCCATTCGTCACATAATCACGACATTAGCCCCTTTTTTTAGATTTGTTTCCAATTTTTGACGATTTTATTATTGTACCGGAACTGACGTCATCGTGACGCCATATGACGCATGGAACAAATCTCAGATTTTGCAGACCTCTGTCATATTCATAATTTTATAACCAGCCCCAGACCCAGAGTGATATCTTCAACTACACTATGTCAAACCACAGAAGATCTGTTGAACGTCATTTTTTTTAGTTTTTTTGAAAAACCTAAAACGGAATTTTGCTGAACTGAACATTATTTTCTTCATGATAATGTATAGTTCAGATCAGGGGCATATCCAGGCGAGAAGTATATAACCACACTCGTTTTAATAATATATATATATCGTTGGCACGATTTTTATCCCGATATGTGTTTCCCTTCCGAGCTCGTAACTCTATCTGCTAATGTCCCGACTACCCACGAGCTATCTGCCAATATTACCACGGTATTATTAGGGCCGAATATATACCCAGCAGGGTTGTAATAATCAATAATAAGTAATAAGTGAGAAACAACCCTAGGCCGGTTGTCCCGTGGTGGCGCCGCTCTGGAGGCATAAGTGGACGATGAGACAGCATGGCCGATCGAGCGCCAAGTGAACTTGTTCGATCGTCGGTGAAAATGTTGATTTATACAGCAGCCTCAATGAATGCGGATCTTGTGTCCCCACGCATCCATTTATATCAAGGCAGAAATCTGCTATTTCAAAGTACGGCTGACGAATGAGGGTTGTAGTCCAGATGGGAAAATACGTTTTTAAACAGCAAACAAGTGGGATGAGTTCAGACGTTACTTGTCGTCCATTACCAACTGTCTTACGACAGTAACGTCGTGTTGCCAGGCTACGACGGAAGCAACGACACATATTACAATTCTTGGATCATTTGAATATTTAAGTTATATCCATTTTGACAACCTTTCGTGAAACTTTACTTGTTAAGTTCAAGGCCGTTCTTTGCGGTAGCGGTGGCGCTGCGTGTCATAGGTATACAGCGCATGCGCCACCCGGTTATTACCGTAAATTCTCGTATAAAAGCCCGTAGTTAGCGTGGGCTGGTTCTTGATTACGCACAGACCGGGGGTGGAGGACGTTTCTCAAACGCGTCATGCCTTTGTAAACCCTAGCGGCAAAGATGGTTTGTGAAGGCCTTGCCTTCTTTCAGTGAATAACATATACTCAGCCAAAAACCCAGTCTAGCCGTGAGTTCTTTGCGCCTGAACCTGTGACATATACAAAGCCATTGCTATCCACATATAGCCGTACAGCCCGGCAGGATGCGCTCTAGCGCGTTTATCAATTATTCAATCCGGGGTGTTTGTGTGTGTGCGGGTGTGTGTGTGTGTGTGTGAGAGAGTCTCTGTAGGTCGCCTCTGTAGGTCGCCGAACATAGCATTTCCGTCATTATCCTTTACCCTGTCGGTGACGGTCTCGTTGCGCTCTCGGTCTGCGTGATGAAAACAAAACTGTATGTAAGGACTGGACGATACATGCCTTGGCACCGACTACATATTGTATATCGGTGTTATCGCCGATGTGAGGACGAAGTGAAGAAAAGAACACAAAAAAATGGCATGCTGCCGAGAATTTAGAGCTAATCCGAGAATTAAGCGCTGCACTGCAGTAAAGAGATTGGTAATACAAAAATGACGGAATATATTGCTTTAACGAGTGGTGAGTTTGAAGGCAAAATGCGTCTTTTATGTTTTACTTTAATATATTATATTAAGACAACACGACTCCTTCAAGACTACAGACCTATTTTCATTCTGTAGTTGTTTATTTGGAAATGACTGAACCAATCAGGTGACATATATGTTTTGACATAAAGCGTATACATAACGGTTCTGTTATCATTTTACAGCTACATGTTGTCATGTCAGTCACCTGCAAGCGAATTTAAAATTGCATTTTGATTTGTGTTGTAGGCGCATGACCTATGGCATCACCTACGCCTTTCGTACCTTGCACCGCGTTGTTGTCTTTACCGCAGACCCTAGCGCCGTGAAGGTGAGTGTTTCTTTAACAGTTCTGATTGACACACATCTGTGCAACTTAACTTAATATGGCAAATGCGGTTGTCACATGGAGTTCAGGAGGTGTGGGTGAGATCGTTTTCTTAAGGAAATCTTTGAAGAATCGTTTTCGATTGCTCATACATATCTGAATTTACACAATGATGAATGTCATCTAAAGGCTGCTTCGACTTGCCAAGCAAATCTCCCTGTGTTCCCACTTCACGTATACGACAGCAGGCACATGGCATAAAGCCAGATTACAGTCCTTTCTCACGCAATCATACGATGCTCCCTCGACGCTCCGATGCTCCCATTACGTTGCCCCAGTCCCGCAGATCATGCTCTCTCACGCGCCCATGACGTTGCTCCAGCCCCGCAGATCAGGCTGTGTCGGGCGCCCAGTACGTTGTCCCAGCCCCGCAGATCAGGCTCTGTTGCGCATATGACGTAGCACCAGCCAACCAGATAAGCCTCTGTCAGGCGCCTATGACGTTGCCCCAGCCCCGCAGATCAGGCTCTGTCACGCGCCCATGACGTTGCCCCAGCCCCGCAGATCAGGCTCTGTCACGCGCCCATGACGTTGCACCAGCCAAGCAGATCAGGCTCTGTCACGCGCCCATGACGTTGCACCAGCCAAGCAGATCAGGCTCTGTCACGCGCCCATGACGTCGCCCCAGCCCCGCAAATCAGGCTCTGTCACTCCCCCATGACGTTGCCCCATCCCCGCAGATCCGGATCTGTCACGCGCCCATGACGTTGCGCCAGACCCGCAGATCAGGCTCTTTCACGCCCCCATGACGTCGCCCCAGCCCCGCAGAGCAGGCTCTGTCACGCGCCTATGACGTTGCACCAGCCAAGCAGATCAGGCTCTGTCACACCCCAGTGACGTCGCCCCAGCCCCGCAGAGCAGGCTCTGTCACGCGCCTATGACGTTGCCCCAGCCCCGCAGAGCAGGCTCTGTCACGCGCCCATGACGTTGCACCAGCCCCGCAGATCAGGCTCTGTCAAGCGCCCATGACGTCGCACGAGACCCACAGATCAGGCGGTCACGCGCCCATGACGTCGCACCAGACCCACAGATCAGGCTCTGTCACGCGCCCATGTCGTTGCCCCAGCCCCGCAGATCAAACTCTGTCACGCCCCCATGACGTTGCACCAGCCAGGCAGATCAGGCTCTGTCACTCCCCTGTGACGTCGCCCCAGCCCCGCAGGTCAGGCTCTGTCACGCCCCCATGACGTTGCCCCAGCCCCGCAGATCAGGCTCTGTCACGCCCCCATGACGTTGCACCAGCCAGGCAGATCAGGCTCTGTCACGCCCCCATGACGTTGCCCCAGCCCCGCAGATCAGGCTCTGTCACACGTCCATGACGTTGCACCAGCCAAGCAGATCAGGCTCTGTCACTCCCCTGTGACGTCGCCCTAGCCCCGCAGATCAGGCTCTGTCACGCGCCCATGACGTTGCCCCAGCCCTGCAGAGCAGGCTCTGTCACGCGCCCATGACGTTGCACCAGCCCCGCAGATCAGGCTCTGTCACGCGCCCATGACGTTGCCCCAGTCCCGCAGATCAGGCTCTGTCACGCGCCCATGACGTGGCACCAGACCCACAGATCAGGCTCTGTCACGCGCCCATGTCGTTGCCCCAGCCCCGCAGATCAGGCTCTGTCACGCCCCCGTGACGTTACCCCAGTCCCGCAGATCAGGCTCTGTCACGCCCCCATGACGTTGCACCAGCCCTACAGATCAAACTCTGTCACACCCCCGTGACGTTGCCCCAGCCCCGTGGATCAGGCTCTGTCACGCGCCCCATGACGTCGCACCAGATCCGCAGATCAGGATCTGTCAGGCGCCCATGACTTTACACCATGCAGCCCCGCAGATCAGGCTATGTTACGCGCCCATGACGTTGCCCCAGCCCCACAGATCATCTGTCACGCGCCCATGACCTCGCACCAGACCCGCAGATCAGGCTCTGTCACGCGCCCATGATATTGCACTAGCCCCGCAGATCAAGCTCTGTCACGCCCCCATGACGTTGCCCCAGCCCCGCAGATCAGGCTCTGTCACGCCCTCATGACGTTGCACCAGCCAGGCCGATCAGGCTCTGTCACTCCCCTGTGACGTCGCCCCAGCCCCGCAGATCAGGCTCTGTCACGCCCCCATGACGTTGCACCAGCCCCGCAGATCAGGCTCTGTCACGCCCTCATGACGTTGCACCAGCCAGGCAGATCAGGCTCTGTCACTCCCCTGTGACGTCGCCCCAGCCCCGCAGATCAGGCTCTGTCGGGCGCCCATGACGTTGCACCAGCCCCGCAGATCAGGCTCTGTCACGCGCCCATGACGTTGCCCCAGCCCCGCAGATCAGGCTCTGTCACGCGCCCATGACGTTGCCCAAGCGCCGCAGATCAGAGAGAAGGAGGTGGGGGGGGGGGGGTACTCTCAAAGCTTGCAACAACCGGGGAGGTGCCCTTATAATTTCGCAACCAGAGGTGGTGGGGGGAGGCTGCTCACTGGTGACGTTTTAACGGAGCATCGGCCACTGTGTGATGTACGACGAGGAAAAGATGTAGCTAGACAGATAGCCCATATTAAATAAAGGCGCTGTTAGTGGTACAAGAAGTTTTCGTCCGGCGAGGAGCATGCATCAATTTGCATCCACACGAGCTGGGTACAAATGCATCGATGCCCCACCCATCTGATAGCGCCGTCTGATAGCTCCATCTGATAGAGCCGTCTGATAGCGCCATCTGATAGCGCCATCTGATAGCGCCATCTGATAGCGCCATCGGATAGCGCTATCTGATAGCGCCATCTGATAGCGCCGTCTGAGATCGCGACCTGATAGCGCCATCTGATAGCTCCATCTGATAGCGCCATCTGATAGCGCCATCTGATAGCGCCATCTGCTAGCGCCATCTGATGGCGCCGTCTGAGAGCGCCATCTGATAACGCCATCTGATAGCGCCATCTGATAGCGCCGTCTGAAAGCGCCATCTGATGGCGCCGTCTGAGAGCGCCGTCTGAGAGCACCATCTGATGGCGCCGTCTCATAGCGCCTGCTGAGAGCGCCGTCTGATAGCGCCTTCTGAGAGCGCCATCTGATAGCGCCATCTGATAGCTCCATCTGATAGCGCCCGCTGATTGCGCCATCTGATGGCGCCGTCTGATAGCGCCGTCTGAGAGCGCCGTCTGAAAGCGCCGCCAGAGAGCGCCGCCTGAGAGTGCCGTCTGAGCGGGCCGTCTGATAGCACTTTCTGATAGCGCCGTCTGAGAGCGCCGTCTGAGAGCGCCGTCTGAGAGCGCCGTCTGAGCGGGCCATCTGAAAGCGCGGCCTCTGCGTTATACATGGGCACACCCATTTGTATATGTACATGGGATAATGTGGTGGCCGCCATCAAGTCACACTTCAGTGAAGCATATCGGCACGTCCTGAAGGTCACCATGCGCCGCCTGAGATCGCCGTCTGATCGCGCCGCCAGAAAGCGTCATCTGGCTGATAGCGCCTCCTGAGACTCTCCATCCTTGATGGACACACGTCAGGCAAGCCTGTATATGTAAAGAACAATCCTGAAATTCTGAATTCATGTTATGTATCCGCGAGATGTAATGTAGCATCTAAGGAGAAAAGCCCCCCCCCCCCCTCCAGTACAGCAGAAACGAGAATGGACCAGCCCACGCGTTTCACACGTGGGTGAATTGAGATTAAAATGTATATTTCAATATCTTGTATATTGCATAGTATATGTATTGGTATTGTATATTGGTATTGGTCGATTTCATGTTATGGGGATGGTTAGACACCTGTTGGGTGTTATGGTATGGTGAGTGCCGCCCATTCTGAGTGAGGCCCATGCTGAGTGCCGCCCATGCTGAGTGCCGCCCATGCTGGGTGCTGAGTGCCGCCCATGCTGAGTGCCGCCCATGCTGGGTGCTGAGTGCCGCCCATGCTGAGTGCCGCCCGTGCTGAGTGCTGGGTGCCGCCCATGCTGAGTGCCGCCCGTGCTGAGTGCTAGGTGCTGCCCATGCTGAGTGCCGCCCATGCTGAGTGCCGCCCATGCTGAGTGTCGCCCAAGCTGAGTGCCGCCCATGCTGAGTGTCGCCCAAGCTGAGTGCCGCCCATGCTGAGTGCCGCCCATGCTGAGTGCCGCCCATGCTGAGTGCTGAGTGCCGCCCATGCTGAGTGCCGCCCATGCTGAGTGCTGAGTGCCGCCCATGCTGAGTACCGCCCATGCTGAGTGCCGCCCATGCTGAGTATCGCCCATGCTGAGTGCCGCCCATGCTGAGTGCTGAGTGCCACCCATGCTGAGTGCCGCCCATGCTGAGTGCCGCCCATACTGGGTGCTGAGTGCCGCCAATGCTGAGTGCCGCCCATGCTGAGTGCCGCCCATGCTGGGTGCTGAGTGCCGCCCATGCTGGGTGCTGAGTGCCGCCCATGCTGGGTGCTGAGTGCCGCCCATGCTGAGTGCTGAGTGCCGCCCATGCTGAGTGCCGCCCATGCTGAGTGCCGCCCATGCTGAGTGTCGCCCATGCTGAGTGCTGAGTGCCGCCCATGCTGAGTGCCGCCCATGCTGAGTGCCGCCCACGCTGAGTGCCGCCCAAGCTGAGTGCCGCCCATGCTGAGTGCCGCCCATGCTGAGTGCCGCCCATTCTGAGTGCCGCCCATGCTGAGTGCCGCCCATGTTAAGTGCCGCCCATGCTGAGTGCCGCCCATGCTGAGTGCCGCCCATGCTGGGTGCTGAGTGTCACCCATGCTGGGTGCCGCCCATGCTGAGTGCTGAGTGCCGCCCATGCTGAGTGATGAGTGCCGCCCATGCTGAGTGCCGCCCATGCTGAGTGCCGCCCATTCTGAGTGCCGCCCATTCTGAGTGCCGCCCATGTTAAGTGCCGCCCATGCTGAGTGCCGCCCATGCTGAGTGCCGCCCATGCTGGGTGCTGAGTGTCACCCATACTGGGTGACGCCCATGCTGAGTGCTGAGTGCCGCCCATGCTGAGTGCTGAGTGCCGCCCATGCTGAGTGCCGCCCATGCTGAGTGCCGCCCATGCTGAGTGCTGAGTGCCGCCCATGCTGGGTGCTGAGTGCCGCCCATGCTGAGTGCCGCCCATGCTGAGTGCCGCCCTGCTGAGTGCCGCCCACGCTGAGTGCTGAGTGCCGCCCATGCTGAGTGCCGCCCTGCTGAGTGCCGCCCACGCTGAGTGCTGAGTGCCGCCCATGCTGAGTGCCGCACTGCTGAGCGCCGCCCACGCTGGGTGCTAAGTGTCGCCCATGCTGGGTGCTGAGTGCCGCCAATACTGAGTGCCGCCCATGCTGAGTGCCGCCCATGCTGGGTGCTGAGTGCCGAAAAAGGATGAGTGCCGCCCATGCTGGGTGCCGAGTGCCGCCCATGCTGAGTGCCGCCCATGCTGAGAGCCGCCCATGCTGAGTGCCGCCCATGCTGAGTGCCGCCCATTCTGAGTGCCGCCGAAGCTGAGTGCCACCCTGCTGAGTGCCGCCCATGCTGAGTGGAATTTGGAATTTGGAACAAACCTTAAATAAAATGTACCGGTATGTAAACAATACCTAATTATTTGCATATTATGTTTTAATTTAACGCATTGAATGATATTCTCTCCCTCGGTTATTTCAATATGTAGATGGATGCTTATACGAATAAGTATGATTCCCCAATGGTTTGGATCAGCTTGGACCTGATGGTGTGTTGCATGTGAAAGGTATTTAAACATAACAAACCTTAAACAAAATGTACCGGTATGTAAACAATATAAACGTGAAGTCCTGAAATGGTTTTTTCCCTCATGAATCATGAATATATATTCTTTTAGTTTTTTTCTTTTAGCATATATAGCAATGTGTATTATTAAGTTTAAGAATCGTGTATATATGCCCCAGCGTAATATATTTAATATATTAACTCTGTACAATATATAATACGTATACCATAATATAATATATTCACTATAATAGAAAAGAGTAATTCCAAGTCCAGATTTAGTGATATTGCTGCAGTTTTAGTGTTAGGTGGCAAATAGTATAAAAATGAAGGGCCAATGAACAATGCATGAATTTGCTAAAAATGATATTACTATGTTTATAAAGGTGTGATGTGTTGGCCCATGCCCAGTGGATAAAAGACACCAAGAGCCTCGGCCCAGGCGGGAAGTCCCCTTTGACCTAATGCGGTTAGTGTTCGCCCTGGATGCGAAGGGTCGCCGGCTCGAATCCCGTCAGTTCGTGGTGCGAACTGTCGGCGTCCATTTGGCCCTGGGACCAGAAGACACCTTGATACAGGACCCCATTGGTTGTAAGACACATCCCTATAGGACCACATTGGTTATAAGACACCTTCCTACAGGACTCCATTGGTTGTAAGACAACTTGCTATAGGACCCCATTGGTTGTAAGACACCGCGCTACAGGATTCTATTGGTTGTAAAACATCGCTATCGGACCCAATTGGTTGTAAGACCTTGCTACAGGATTCCATTGGTTGTAAGACCCCTGCCTACAGGACTCCATTGGTTGTAAGACATCTCGCTACAGAACCCCATTGGTTGTAAGACACCTTGCTATAGGACCCCATTATTTGTAGGACACCTTGCTACAAAACCCCATTGGTTGTAAGACATCGCTATAGGACCCAATTGGTTGTAAGACACCTTGCTACAGGACTCCATTGGTTGTAAGACACCTTGCTACAGGACTCCATTGGTTGTAAGACCTTGCTACAGGATTCCATTGGTTTTAAGACACCTTCCTACAGAACCCCATTGGTTGTAAGACATCTCGCTACAGAACCCCATTGGTTGTAAGACACATTGCTACAGGATTATTGGTTGTAAGACACCTTGCTACAGGACTCCATTGGTTGTAAGACACCTTGCTATATGACGCCATTGGTTGCAGGACACCTTGCTACAGGACTCCATTGGTTGTAAGACCTTGCTACAGGATTCCATTGGTTGTAAGACCTTGCTACAGGATTCCATTGGTTTTAAGACACCTTCCTACAGAACCCCATTGGTTGTAAGACATCGCTATAGGACCCAATTGGTTGTAAGACACATTGCTACAGGATTCTATTGGTTGTAGGACACCTTCCTACAGGACTCCATTGGTTGTAAGACACCTTGCTACAGGATTCTATTGGTTGTAAGACACCTTGCTAAAGGACCCTATTGGTTTTAGGACATCTCGCCATGGGACACCATTTGTAACATATTCGTGTTGTAATTAAACTCTGTATCTAATAACTTACGCTTAATAATTAGTACTCCCCTGTATTTCACACCAAGTAAATTTTTTTTTACGTCTAGGTACGGCGCCCGACCCGAACAGTAACCGTCTGGCATATGTAGCCACCAGTTCACATCGCTAGACAACCATCTAGCCACCAGTGCACTCGCCAGACAACCATCTAGCCACCAGTGCACTCGCTAGACAACCATCTAGCCACCATTTCACCATATGGAACTCCGTTGACATCGCTAGACAACCATCTAGCCACCAGTTCGCCATTATGGAACTCCGTTCACATAGCTAGACAACCATCTAGCCACCAGTTCATCAGATGCGACTCTCTTCATATGGTTAGACAACCATCTAGCCACCATTTCACCATATGGAACTCCGTTCACCATATGGGACTCCGTTGACATCGCTAGACAACCCTCTAGCCACCAGTTCACTAAATGGGACTCACTTCAGATGGCTAGACAACCATCTAGCCACCAGGTCACCACATGGGACTCCCTTCACATGGCTAGACAACCATCTACCCACTAGTTCACCATATGGGACTGCGTTCTCGTCGTAGAATTCGATCCTATTCCCCCCTTTTTAACGACTCCTATGTTTTTTTAATGTAGGTTTAGTGTCCCTTGGCTAAGGCAGTTTTCCACTTGCATTATTAAGAAATGGTAGAATGAAAATTTTTATTGGTTGCATTATTTTCCAATGGACGCATATATCTTTATTTATAAAGCCTCGATGTGCCATATACAATAAGTAATGCTAATAATAAACTGCGTGAATTGGATGCGTTTGAGGGGAGTTGGAGGCCATCTTGTGGAAATGTAGTTTTTTTTTCGGGCCTGTATCTGTTAATGACTCATATCATCACGGTGACTAATCCATGTATAATGCTACTGACCAAGGAAAACCTGATGAATGAATTTGAATTTGTCATGAAAAAGTCTTGAAATTTTGTTACCGTATTTGTGTCATAACCCAAATGTGTCATTTTTGGGTGGGGGGGGGGATAGTGGCTTCGTGGGGGGGGGGGGGGAGGGGTAGTGGCTTCGTGGGCGTCAAATAGGCCATGGCGTTTTCTTTATCTTTGTTATTGCATCCGTCACATTGCACACAACTCCCAAACCACCAAGCCTTACGAAGAGATCCCACTACCCAAGCAAGGTGTCTGGTTTTATTCGGTTATACCTTTTAGTCTTTTTGGGCCCAATATGTGACATTGCGGCATAAAGTACGCGAGAAATTTAGAAATCTCCAGACTTTGTACCAGCTGTCTGCACGAGACGATAATCTGGTCGCACCGTTATAATATTGTTAACCAAAAACTCCTTAAATCGAAAGGGTTACGGACTACATACGAAACATATCCCGCTAGGGTTACGGACTACATTACATACGAACCTTTTATCCCGCTAGGGTTACGGTCGACATTACAAAAGAAACGTATATCCCGCTAGGGTTACGGTCTGTAATACATACGAAACTTGCATCTCGCTAGGGTTACGGACTACATTACATACGAACCTTTTATCCCGCTAGGGTTATGGTCTGTTTTACATACGAACCTTTCATGCCGCTAGGGTTACGGTCTGCATACCATACGAAACGTACATTCCTCTAGGGTTACGGACTACATTACATATGAAACTTACATCTCGCTAGGGTTACGGACTACATTACATACGAACCTTTTATCCCGCTAGGGTTACGGTCTGGATTACAAAAGAAACCTATATCCCGCTAGGGTTACCGTCTGCAATACATACGAAACTTACATCCCGCTAGGGTTACGGTCGACATTACAAAAGAAACTTGCATCCCGCTAGGGTTACGGTCTGCAATACATACGAAACTTCCATCCCGCTCGGGTTACGGTCTGCAATACATACGAAACTTACATCCCGCTAGGGTTACAGACTGCATTGCAAAAGAAACGTATATCTCGCTAGGGTTACGGTCGACATTACAAAAGAAACACGTATATCCCGCTAGGGTTACGGTCTGTAATACATACGAAACTTACATCTTGCTAGGGTTACGGACTAAATTACATACGAACCTTTTATCCCGCTAGGATTACGGTCTGCATTACAAAAGAAAGTTATATCTCGCTAGGGTTACGGTCTGCATTACATACGAAACTTGCATCTCGCTAGGGTTACGAACTACATTACATACGAACCTTTTATCCCGCTAGCGTTATAGTCTGTATTACATACGAACCTTTCATGCCGCTAGGGTTACGGTTTGCATTCCATACGAAACGTACATCCCTCTAGGGTTACGGACTACATTACATACGAACCTTTTATCCCGCCAGGGTTACGGTCGACATTACAAAAGAAACGTATATCCCGCTAGGGTTACCGTCTGCATACCATACGAAACGTACATCCCTGTAGGGTTACGGACTACATGACATACGAAACGTACATCCTTATAGGGTTACGGACTACATTACATACGAACCTTTTATCCCGCTAGGGTTACGGACTGCATTACAATAGAAACGTACATCCCGCTTGGGTTACGGTCGACATTACAAAAGAAACGTACATCCCGCTAGGGTTACGGTCTGCATTAGAAAAGAAACGTATATCCCGTTAGGGTTACCGTCTGCAATACATACGAAACGTCCATCGCGCTAGGGTTACGGTCGACATTACAAAAGAAACTTACATCCTGCTAGGGTTACGGACTGCATTACATGCGAAACTTGCATCTCGCTAGGGTTACGGACTACATTACATACGAACCTTTTATCCCGCTAGGGTTACGGTCTGCATTACAAAAGAAACGTATATCTCGCTAGGGTTACGGTCGACATTACAAAAGAAACTTACATCCTGCTAGGGTTACGGACTACATTACATACGAACCTTTTATCCCGCTAGGGTTACGGTCTGCATTACAAAAGAAACGTATATCTCGCTAGGGTTACCGTCTGCATTATATACGAAACTTGCATTCCGCTAGGGTTACGGACTACATTACATACGAACCTTTTATCCCGCTAGGGTTACGGTCTGCATTACAAAAGAAACGTATATCCCGCTAGGGTTACGGTCTGCAATACATACGAACCTTTTATCCCGCTAGGGTTAGGTCTGCATTACATACGAAACTTACATCCCGCTAGGATTACGGCATTTCATACGAAATGTATATTTCGGGACTATTTCAATCTGTATTAAACACGAAATGCATATTTCGGGAATTTTGCGGCCTGTATTACACATAAAAACGGAATATTTCGGGACTGTTTCAATATGTTCGGGAATGTTTCACACTGGATTACACATAAAATGTATGTTGCGACCGGTATTACACACGAAATACATGTTCCGGGAATTTTGGGGCCTATATTGCGCATGAAATGCATATTTCGAGACTGTTTCAGTCTGTATTAATTGAGATTTTAGTTGATTTTCATTAATTGAGTTTTTGATCTATAGTTAGACACGAAATGTATATTTTAGGATGGTTGCGGTCCAGAGTTACTCAAATGTATATACAATGCGCTCCACCTAATCGCAATTCGGTTAATCGCAACAAATTTCAAATGCAAACGCCATTTCCTATACATCCCCATGTTAACAACTTCGGTTTATCGCAAATTCCGCTTAATCGCAACACAAATTTACCTGGGCGGGAGCTTCGGATAACATTCGTGGTCAAATCCAGGTTGTTAGCAGGCATGTTGAGACAATGCGCTATCAGCTGACACTTAACACCTTTCTAGCTTTGTTGTTGTCGCCGGATTAACAGGCTGCACCAACAAACAAAATCCACATGCCTTATTATTCTTTTGGTCTCTTTGTGTTCGGGTGATTGGCATTGAGCAACGTGTGGCATGTTTGAAGAAGAGGCGTCATGAGTGCGATCATGTTCATAATTAAAGAAGTGTGCCTCATCTCATTGCCCTTCAAATATTCGGGTCCTCCCTTTGATTATGGAAATGATAGAACTGGAGATGTTGCTTATGTAAAATTCATTGCAACATGCATAAAAGTTAGCATGTGCAATAAAATGTGTCTAATCCCTTTGTTCTTGGGTTGTTTGTTCCTTGCTGTGATGTGAGACTTAATAACATACGAGGTGCTGTTGTCCCTTATAAAGTCTCCAGGCACCAAACATGGCTTCATTATACGATCATCACCAAACGAAAGCTGACAGACCTCTCTCTAGCTGACAAGGTTGAAGTCATCAGGCTCAAAGACCAGAATGTCTCGCAAGTGCAGAAATCTTAGCCTCTTCAAAATCTTAGATTTATCGCCTCATTGCAGATAGGGACTCAGTTTTACGCCACAATGATGAAAGCGAAAACCCAGATCGCAAGCGTAGGCGCATTGGCAAAGCCACATCTGTGGAAGATGATTTATGGAGAGGGTTTACAGAGGTCCAAGGTTATAATATCCCAATCAGCGGGCCTGTCTTGATTGAAAAGGCCGTGTACATACATGAACATGTAGTGCATTCTGACCCGTCAAAATCGCCAACTTCGGATAATCGCCCTCTAACTGTAGAAAACTACACCGGAAACGTTATTGGATATACTCGATTTATTAACATTCAGGGATAAACACAGTTAAAACGTTCTGTCAAAGCTGTATCTTTATTTGGATCTTGGATATCAATAGCATAAAACAACTAAGCCATGGTGATATATATAAGCTACCGAATACTAACCTTCTTCTTCAGACTTTTTCTGCAAACAAATGTATGATTCATTGCCATATTAATATAGTTCAATATAGTATTTAAGGACTCCATCTGTAACATTTCGATGAGGTTCCTTCGCTTTACAGGTCTTCTTAATACAATTGATATACAACACAAAAACCGTACCGCGTAAGTACGCAACATGCATAATAATTACCACAATAAATCACTTAAGACCCTCACACAGGCTAAGCCACATATAAATGGGTGCATCTAGAAATCGGTGTATTTCTTATATTTATTCAGATGTAACTGTAATTCACCACTACATTTAGAAATATTATTGGCCATGCCAGATCCTGATTGGCGGTCTAAAAAGTATATGAAAAGCAATTGTTCAATGAAAGTGTAAACTGTTCAGATGGTTCTTTTTTTTCGATAAGGTTTCAACTTTAAATCTATTACATATAAATTGTCAAATTAACTAAATCAAAGTCGCGGAACACTTCGCCACGAACTGGTGCAAATTGATGCTAATGCCCTCTCTGCCCTGTTCACCCCTTTCCTACACTGATAGTGGTCTGCAAGAAGGGGTCCAGTATCACAGTGTGGATTTTTCCAAATTGCCAATGTCGAATGTCGATTTTCACGACATTGCGTGTGGTTTTTTGGGTAATTTTAGTTGTTTTTTTGTTTTTTCCTGAAATCCCACTATTTTTTTCAGATTCCCAGTGTCAGAATTCAGGGGTTAAATGAACCTGCGCCGGGTGTCGCCATTTAACCCTCCAGACCCCTACTTAGGGCTGTGCACAGGGACGCATCCATAGTGTATTAGTATTTGCACAGTTGCAGAAGCAAATATCGATGACGAGTCACATCCACCATTTTGAGTGATGTCCACTCTTGGTGGGGCAAGCCAACGACCGGGATAAGGAAGGGGACACTCAGATTCCATGGCTCCCACGCTCACAACGGTGGAATAAGGGCGTCCGGAGTGCATCGCTCGTGGTTATTATAGTGATTTATGATTATTATTATTATTAATATTAATATTATTACTAAGGTTTAAAATGTATGTCAAGAATCTTGTACTGTCGTTGGTCCATAAAATGATTTATGTCTCGCGCTACGAAAAGGTGATCTAGCTGGCTCCCCCGTAGCTCGTGCCCTGCATTGCAATAGAATAACACAGAGCATTGATCAAGTAGTTGGATAGGGCAACTTTATTGCCGATGATAGAAAGTTTAAGATTATAAAAAAAAAATATATATATATAATGATCATTATTTACAATACTTATATGGCTCGTATGAACGTCTCATCAAGTTTCATAATGTATTATTATCATTGTTTAAACATAATAACCAATTTCAGCAGACATGTGTAAAGTTATGCTGAGAGCAGGTTGAGTCGCGTCGATGCAAAGTGGAGACGGCATGGATGAGGTGGCTTATTTCGCTTGAGGTTGAGAATCAAGTGTAAGCTGCCGCTACATTGCCTCGCGGTTGATGCCAATCGGTCAACACTTTGCGTTGTCAGGCGGGATGCACTAAACCGAAAGCCTATTCTGATTAATCAGAATTATTGTAATCTGGTAATGCGTCACGGTCCCGTTGGGGATAATATTTGCCACTATCGTCTGCAAAATTTAGTCTTAAACATTTTCATTTCCCAGTTTCCCAGTTTCAATCCTTCATAATATCGAAGTAAGCGGTTAAAGAAATCCGTATTTATTCATTTCTGTAACCATTACAGCACAACATGTATAATGAATGTATGTCCACATAAAAGGGCCGATAGCCATGCATACCTTAGAAATAATGAGGAAAATTAATCGTACTGAGATAAGACTGAAGCAGGTTACTCAATAAACTCACAATGAAAACAGTCACCAATAGATATAATAACATATTGGCCTGCATTACAAAAACAGTTTACAGGTTGTTACGACGAAAAGTGTCATTTTATATACATCTATAATTCGCTGTTGATGACATCAACATCAGACCGGTTACATGACGCCAGGATGAGACAGGATTATCTTTATCCAAATCTGGTAGAATGACGCCAGGATCAGACAGGATCCTCTTGATAAAAGTACGGTAAACTGAGGCGAGGATCAGACTGGATCGCCTAAATCCAAGTCGGGTAGAATTATGTTAGGATCAAACGGGATCCTCTTTATGCAAGTCCGGTAGACCGACGAAGGATCTTATTTTAACCTGTTTTATCAGGCGGGTTTTGAAAAGCGGGGGCGAGGCTCGGCATCTCGGCATTCGAGGAAGGAGGTCGCCAGGGGCACGACGTTTCCGCGTTAAAACAACTAACAAGAGAAAGGTCGGTATATATGACCGGTAGAATAAATGATACCAGAAAATTGGGTGGATCAATGGGTTAACGGGTCGGAGTGTGAGCCTTGTCGACTGGCTTCAGCTTCAGTCTGAGTTCCCCAGCATTTCAATATGTGCCGATGTATCCGTCGGTCGTCGCTTGCGACTAGCGTCTCTCCGGCTTTTCATTATCTTGCAAATCATCCAATCGAGGACCTCGACGACACTGAGTGCACTTGCACCCAGGAATAGACCCATGTAGCCACCGAGGTCACCTGCAGAATGCATTAAGTGGAATAGCATTAAATTGGTTTCATTTTAGTTTCCCTGATGCAATTTCACGAAGCTCTTAAGACAACTAGCTGCTTTGACATAGCTTGCTATGACATGATATGAGTGATATCACAATTTATGACGTGATCCTAAATTCCAATCATATTTGTATGAGATTAATGCAGCGATGTATACCTCCAAAGTCTGGCAGACCGTATGCAACCGTCTGTGTGGTTTTCTCCTCTCGCAGTTGGGAAAAGTAGATATCTAACCTCAAAACATTCCGCCTGAAATGAAATGAAATGTAATGAAACGTCATTTTAAAGTTTATATTAAAACACGCCATACACGCAGAAGAGTCTACAGTGGACAACACACTATAAGATTAAAGCGTAGCATACCACACCAGCGAACAAAAGAGTGCCATAAACATGGCGCGGATGATATCGAATATCCGGCGAAAAACAAAACGCTTTTACCTGATGAACTCGGCGTCAATTTGTGCCATATCTCTAAAACGTTGAAGATTTCCTTGCAATTCTTCAAATCTGTCTTGCAGCTGCAGTCTTTGCTTTAGCAGAAGAGATTGAAATGCGTCCATCTCATTCGAGAGAGATGTAAAGAAGTCCTCAAGAATATTCTGTAAAGAAAGGTAATGGAGATCAATGAATTAAATGCCTTACAGCACAGTTTGAGGACAACTCCCCCAAGACAAATCGGACGAAGCTAGTGCTGTGGTATGATGTGGAGGAGGCTGGTATGCGAGTGTGGCCATTGTAAGCGAGGGAAGCCAGGCAAACAGATATTTAATGAAGAAAGATTCCTACCTTGATGCGTTCCTGTCCGTTTGTTTTGAGTAATGACGCCACGTTGGGTATTGTGACATCACCGTAGTAAGTGTTCTGCCTGGGAATGACGCGCTCAGCACTGTCGAGGTTAGCGACAGGCTCTCGCCAGAGGTACAATGCTTTGGCTCTATCAGTAAAGAGGCCACGTGCTTCCGGTTGGCTGAAGTACTCTCCTAGTTCTATGACGTCATGGATCCCTGTCATATACGCCGACAGCAGAGTATCTTTGAGTTCATCAAACTTACTGAGCCTCGGCGCCACATATGACCGCTCCAAGTGGCCCTCAATGTCTCGTAAGATGATCCAGAAGGTCTGATTCACTCGCTCACTCAGGGTTAACTCCATTTCTAACTTGGTCATTTCCAGCGAGGAGTACTTTCGGTACACCTCCTTTATTTCACGTCGTAGCATTTCTATTTCAGTCAGTTTACTCTCCATTGAGCGCCCGGTCAGTTTCTTGTCACGTATATCATCCATGACTTTGTCTCTGTTAGTTTTAATCGTCATGAGGAACGTACGGTAAGCAGACAGGCAATTAATAACAGTTTCTATGTTGTCTTGATATCGCAAAATAAATGTATCTGCGTATTTTAAATTTGTGCCATAGCTTTCTGAAAGAATCTCGATATCTATGTCATCAGCTGTATTCGACAGATTTTCATCCGCTGAATCCACTGTTGTTTCTTCCGTTTCATTGTTCCCGTTTTGTGATATATCAGTTTGAGTGTTCTCGTCGCCCAAAGTTGTTCTTAAGAGTCCTGTCACATTTGAGCGAATAAAGTCCACAATATTTGCTAGATACAGGACATGGTTCCGTGCGAGGCGACACTGTTCTCGTCGCTCTTTGCCGTAGACAAGAGTCGCGGCTAACTCCACAGCTGCCATCGCGTCTACTTGCGCCGATCGCACACTCTCACGACTTGTGTCGACCCAGCCTGATTTCAGCCAAATGAAGTCTAGTAATGATGTAGCGTTCCCCTCTACAGCTTGTAATGCTGGAATGACAATGTCGATTTGACGTAATGTATCACGCGGCGTCATCTTGTCGAAAGAGGAGAGCCAGGCAATGTTGCGGGTAAGTGTTACCACTTCCGACATCACCTTTATCACATCCCGCAGAACGGCCACCAGCGTGTCCCGATCCAGCATCAGGTGGGTTTTGTAGGCTTGCTGGTAGACATCAATTTCTGCGTACAAAGAAGCCATGTCTTGCTCCACTCTAGATAACAGTACACCCACGGCGCTGTCGATTCGCGTGAAGAGCGATGTTTTTTCGGAAAATACGTTGAACCTCAGTATGCTTTCGATATCCTTCAACGAGTCTTCCACAGCAGTGATCTGGTTGAGAACTTCCGGTAAATATTTTCCCGTTACCCGCTGTCTCACCTCCAGTGCCGTTTGGTAGCGCTGTGTTAACCTCTGTAGGCCAATCTCCCCGAAATAGCTGATTACCGCTTCGGACAGCGGGGTAGTGGATAGGTCATGTCGGTATTCGGTGTTGGCGCAGGCGCCGACACACCCTTCGCTGTCCTCTGCGAGCGGCGTAGTCCCCGGAGCCGCAACTTCTGGGAACGTTGCTTCATCTGTTTGGGATGCACAAAATTTAAACAGTCAAGCGTAATGACATGCATAACTTTTTCCGTGGAAGACAAGAAGATAATCCAAATATAATCTGGCCAATTCTGCATGGAATGTATTTTAATGGAGTTCAGTTATGTTTGGAGCAGGCCAGAATCATATGGCAACCTACGGTCAGCTCTGAAGCATGACCATGCCACTATGCAATATCTTCATGTTAGTAAAGTCACCCACTAGCTCGCCCCTTAACGACGTACATTAGTCATTGATTCTTTAGTTAGTGCAATATGTGACTGTTGTGAGGGTGTCTGAAGGCCTGATACGAGAAAACATTCTACATATACATTTCCCTTAATGTAAACCATATAAATTTCGATACCCGGCCTTCAGCCAGGTTTCACACTAATAATATTCATAGTTTTATTTCTATAGATTTGTGAACTTACATTGTATTACGCATGACAGATATGACTGCATGTCACATTCGGGTTCATCGCCTGTAAGCAAATTACAAACAAGTAAAAACGCTAATCACTAGCTTGCGATGGAAAAAATATATATATTTCTTACAACTTGTCAATGAGCACTTAATTAATACCAGATTTCTTCCTAATACCAGGTTCTGTGTCCCCCACTATATCGGGCGATTGTTTTCAGATGAGCAAGCTGGTCCTGACCAAGCTAGTAAGCCCAATGGCGGAATAAATCTTGTAAGTTCTGCACATCGTACGACACAACCAATGGCAGGGCTTAAAGAGCTAATGTATATCAGTGGCGGATCCAGGAATTTACGAAGGAGAGTGGGGCACCATCTATTTAAGTACTATCCAGGCGCCGTTACTGGGTGGGGTTGGGGGTTGGGGGGGGGGGGGAGGGGGGATGGTGAGGTTAAGCAGAAAGAATAATGTACAAATGCCTCATCCTCTCATTTCATGTCAGAAAAAATGTCATTTTATCATTTATCATTGGCACTTGTGTTAATGTTTATTGTTGGATTGTATATACCGATGTTCAATAAAAAATTCTTGTTCTCTTATTTTATCTGGACTGGTGGCGCCGAGTGAATCAAATTTTGTGGGCAAGATATATCTACGCTCAATGCAAGCAGGCTAGACCCTATACCCGACCATTCATGTGAATGTGTTCACAGTGACACCGCCGTTCAAGAGCTTCAGTCTCGCGTTGTTGGATGCAACGAGAGTACGTGTAACTCTCGTTGCGGAAGTGGGAGAGGTCTTTGGTTCCACACGTGCCGTAAGGAGGCGGCAGGAAGACCATCTGTTAAGACATAAACAAATCTTCATAGTCAAAATAGTATGGTGCTAACAAAGATTGTTCAACGCTAAATTGATAAGCTATAAGTCGGTAGTGCCAAAGACGAGTATGCGTGACTTAATGTAGATGATCGCGGAATACTGGAAATATTGATACATGTATACATTACAATTTTGTAAAACATGATACGAATGGACTTGATGGGGTACCGTGTACAATTTATCAGTTATGCCTGGCGGGATAATGGCAACCATTTTTGCAATTTGACAGGTGCCTTAGGCGATGTGGAGCCGCTGTTGGTACGTACGTTACTGAGAGCCAAACTTGCGAGCACATGTTGTCCCGGGCCTAGATTGAAGCCGAGATTCCTCATCAAAGGAACGTCATCTTGTTTGTGAAATAACACCTGTCAAGCAAAGTGTTTACCCAAAGTAGACACACACAAAAAACATATGATTGACTCACCGGTTACAGAAATTATCATGAACATAAAGATGTTTTTTTTTTTTTTTTGTAATGGTAATGCATTGTACCTTTAATATCACAAAATGACAGCAACAACATTATCAGTCTGATAAATAAACAAGATTAAACTTTTATCGCGTTTTATTCGGAGATTAATATTATTATTAGTCGTGAAAATCTATAAATATTTAGACCACGGGCGAAAAGGATAATTAGGTACTAATTATTGCTACTCCCTAGTAATGAGAGGGCATTATGAAGGCAAGCAGTGTTTCTCACCCCTTTTCTGTCCCAACCCTACCTCCTCTCCGATCAGTCTCGCCTGAATCCTAACCGCAGGTTCACCCCTGGCTCCCTCCGGATCACGGCGTGCACCTCGCGTGCCCATTGAGGTGCACTATCCGATCCCGGACGAGCGGACGCTTCGATTGACCCAAACTCGCCAGCTCGGCCGACCGACCAGGCAGGCAGGCATTGGATCCAGACGCAACTGCTCATTTCTTCAGGACCGGATTGTGCGGACCCATTTTACCCCTCACCCAACCCGACACGGGAATATGACTTTGAATCATCAGGCCCTTTTTTGTATATAGATATATTCAACACCACTTATTTCTTATAGTTTTAGCTATCAAAATCTTTGCATGCCAAGATTAATTTGTCATTATTTTCACCCATCCCCGCAAGCTTTCCGAATAATGATAAGGGCAAAGCTGGCTGATCCAGGTTATGCCCAACTTACAGGCCCACTTTAATACAAAGTGTACCCCATTTAAGATGTGATCCCCATTTGCGGACCCCCACTCTGACCCATTCCTATTCTGGGTGCGATCTTACGGAGAAACTCATTCCCTTGCCGTAAGATATACGGAGAGCTGATGCCTTGATGACCAAGACATGGTTATGCCTAACCGATAATGCCGTTTGACAATACCTTGACACCGGATACTGCGGCAATTCCAGGGATATACTGGTAGTCGGCAATGTCCATCCAGAGCTGGAGCCCCGAATCAACTCCTATAACACACCGATAGGAATTCTCGCAGTGATGTGGCAGTTATATAAACATCGATGGGAAATTGTGCATGGAGACGTAAGTTACGAAAACACCGATGTGAAACGTGCCAAGGAGAAGTTATAAAAACGTGATGCGTCGGGTGGGTATGGATCTTTGGCGTATGACTATGACATGTTTGTCACATATAAACTGGTCGTTAAAAGGTATCATTTTCTTAACCTCTTTTAGTCGCAAAAGACTTTTATACCTGTGCCATCATGTTCCTGGCGAGCACTAAATTGGCGTCTATGAGCAACCTGACAGACCTAATAACACTAGTTGGTCAGAGACGTTCTTACAAGCCTAAAATATGACTGCAATATCTCCGTGTCAGGGTGTGGGCTCCATTTAATGAACTACCGGAACCCGACCAACGCGTAATTGTATCAAACACAAGTAGCAGGTGAGCAATGATATGATTTCCGCGTTGGTATCGCTAGCAGCTTTCATAAGCACGGTAGATAGTTCCATAGCTGAGCTCACCCGTCGATGTAGCTTGCAGGGTTGTTTGGTTGTTGCCGTTGAATGTAAGACAGTTTCCCATATCGGTTACCGTCGTTACCGTCATATTATCCTTGCATAAAGAACCTGCCCACTGACACCTTAGAAACATGGGAAAGAGAAACACTGACATATACGCCTCAATGAAATTGCATTGTGACCACAATGTCTGGGAAAGATAAAACTTTAAGGTCGAAACTATTATTAGGAGGAATGTCAGTGCGTCGCAAACACGGTGTCTGTTTGATGCAGGAGGTACATGATCATATCCTGGCTGAGTACGACTATGATAACAAACACAGCTTGGAAAGCTCATTAACTCACGAGAGAAATGTCTCTCCTGAAACGGTCTTGACAAAATTCGAGAGGCTACTGTCACCTGAAGATGAATAAGATAATAAAAAGCAAAACATGTATATATAAAGCTTCCGAGCAAAATAAACAGTAAGGACACAATAAATTAGCCATCAATCAATATGGAGTGCACTTTACAAAAGATCTAAATTAATGCAATACTGATCGTGAAGTATCTACAAATACACTAAAATACTACATATTAGAAGATGTACATATATTTACGATTAAATGAACATATATTTAGAACAAAGACTTTTAAAATGCAAACCTAACCCTACGCTTGACGTGCATTGCATTACCCAATAAAGTGATGAGATATTCCCACGATTGGCGGTTAAGCCAACTGCCGATATCTTCAAACAGTGGGGTGTCTTCCATCCACTTAGCAAGCATGAAGTCGTCGAGAGGGAGCTCAGGCTGCCCGAACTGGCCTGTCGGTGTCCTTTTAATGCGGCTAACATTCGGGAAAAGTTTTCCGTAATATGGACCGTCAAAATCCGCCCCATGCTCGACAGAGCTCTCCGTCCCCATCAGTCCACTTGGCTCGCCACCGAATATGGTGCTGTCTGTCGTGGGCCCACTCGCTGCACCACTCTCCGTCAGTGGGACTGTCAACGTGTATTTCAGTGTCATTAACTTAATGGTAACTGCAGCAGTTTGCATATATTGCTTGCGACGTTTTGCGCCGACATTTCTATGGCAAATATAACGCTTTTTTAAACTTAAAATTACTCCACTTAAACAGATTAAAGCCATTCAATTTGTTTTTTTTCCTCCAAAACTCATGTCATAGTTTAGATTTGCAACATGTTATGGTATGATCAGTCCAAGATGACCTATTCATTCAACAGAACAGAAGACTAAACACGCTTATGTGACATAGTGCAGATAGATGCCAACTAGCAATCAAAACGGTCAATTAAAAAACCTTTGTGCAGCCATATTAACCACATCAGTTTAATTAGATGTGTTCTAAATTGTGAATGCTAATCTTTCATTTTAGCCATTTAGGATAATGTTTTATAACTTAAAGGCACATATATGTAAAAAGAGGTTTAATACAATCTTATCGTGGAAAGCCACAACTCTTGTGAGCTGCATATGCGGAATATGACTATAAATGTGTCGATATTCATGGCGAGGTTGATGCTTATGTATGGGCACTTTACCTGTTTCTGGGCATGGATCCTGGTCTACCCTGATGTCGTCTATGGCTATGACTCCAGGGCCGCCTACTGCCATGACGCTCAACGGATACTTTCCAGGGGGCAGAGGCATCGTCATGTCCGACCACTGATACGGCTGAACAAACTCCGGAGCCCAAAAGAATAAAATGTCGATGGCCTCTCCACCCATAATGTCCACAATAAAATCGCATTCTGTGCAGAAGATCTTGTAGCGTAAACACGACCCTCCCGGAACTGTTTGGTTGATGCTTTCCATTCTGGAGAATGTGTAAGACGGGGTAGATACCTGCATGTGACAATCACCGGTGGCACCATCTGACGGTAGAAAATACCGCACAGTTGAAGAAAGTAGGATTATGAATGCGCACAAAACGCAGCCGAAGATACACAGAATGACAAGCACACGGTAATAAAGACACGGCAGACCATAAAGAAATAGGTCAGTTCGGAATTGGACTAATATCGAATAATGACGATTATTTATTGCTATTTCATAAATCTGAAATTTGTAACCAAATAAAATCTCTAGTAAATTAAAAACAATTGCATAGTATACGGAAACGAAAATTTTGCATTCACTACGTCACATATTTGTGTGTAGTTTACCGGTTTATTGCGCCATTTTTTAATGCAATGCCCAGCAAAATGTAACAATCTAGCAAATGACCGTGAAGGGACTTTGGCCGCTGCCATTGTTAGCAACACGCTCACCACAGGCCCGTGTCCAGCGTTGTGTTCCTTGTGTCTCATCAACATAGCCACATTGGTCAGGGGTATTGAAGTCACAGTTCATCGTGCC
Organism: Arenicola marina; assembly: GCA_964019135.1. Lineage (NCBI taxonomy): Eukaryota > Metazoa > Annelida > Polychaeta > Arenicolidae > Arenicola > Arenicola marina. The sequence goes on along the minus strand of OZ025252.1, from coordinate 46,054,179 downwards.
TTTGGTCACTGAAACCATTATGCAAGTCCAAATATCAAATTGTCGAAATACTTCTACGTGTGATTTCTTCTATCCAGCATGCGGATTAAGAAATATGAACGTCTGCTGAACTAGGAAGAAGATAACTAGGACAGAAGGACCATATAGATTGGCATAGATCTAGTCATTCTCATGTCATGATATATTACTTAAATGGTTACCCTTTTCGCGACAAGTCCCCTTTTCCAACTTGACGTTGTCAATGAAGGCTTGGTAGGTGGAGTGTTGTCCAGAGATAGCCTGAAATACAACGGCCTTCTCTCCATATTCCTGGATCGTGAGGTGCATGGTGTGCCAGGACCGCCCCAGACCATGACCAGGCTCCATGTCCTGATCGAGTCCCGGGCTCTGGGCCACCTCCGGGCCGGGTTGGATGTCTTGGCTCCCCACAATATGGCCAACGACCATTATTATCGAATCTTGTGATTTGCCTAGGAAGCGTTCGCGGAGGGCAACCTTCAATCAATATGCATGCAGGTGATGGCAGTGTTGTTATGCGCCTTGTCATAACATATATAATGGCGCGAACCAATTGATATGACTCAATTCAAGTACTACATATTACCGTTCTCTGCTTTATATACATCCATACTGAGCATTATATGTTGAGGTGAGCAATAACAGGAAAATACCGTATTGCAAACCTCCAGAAATAAATGATGTTTAAACAAAACAAAACAAATTGTAGGCGACTGCCACAAACATGAGCCTGACCAAAAGATCAAATTTCGTATCGCCAATTCTTAGCAGCAAGACGCAAAAAGACATGCAGATCACAGGGTGACGATCCATACCATAAAGGTAAAACAATAAACCATCAAAGAATATATTCCAACTAAGGACCGGTATTCATAACTGACCACTTAAGAGTTTCAAGCGCTTGACAGAATTATCAGTACCTGAACTCCTGACCATAAAAAATACAGGTAACTGACCTCTAATGTGTCTTCGACCCATAGGTCAAAGGACAAACAGTAACTTGCGTCGATGGTAATCCATGGAGACACAAGACGCCCCTGGCGCATAGACACCATGGACACTGTGGCGTTGTTGCTGTAGATCACCTGGTCTCCATGGTAGGACAGACCAACTGCGTAGTCTGGAAATGTCAATGGCATGCATTACTATTGATCAACGTAACCGCTAATTATAAGTAAGTACATGCTAATTGGTGCATTAATATGAGGGTGTATGTTTCATGAGAAGGTGATGTTTACATTGGCAGGGCCGTTATAATGTTTCATTTGTTAAAACAAAATAAAAGCGGAGGGGAAATCAAGTGCAAAATTGAGTTATATCGGAACATACTGTATGGCCATTCAACCGAACAAGTGAACCAGTAAATCAGTGGCCCCGTTGCTATTGTTATTGTATACATGTTACCGTTCGGGTGGATTAAATGATCAAGACTCCAAGAATGTGTATCATGTTAGGTAAGGTAAAAAATAAATAAAACACATGAATATATAAAGTTGGTGACGACTGATAAATCAACTAATATATTTGGCCATCGGGGTGAGGTAATACCATGTCCTTCAACGAGACTGGTGCGATACTCCACAAGAAATCCCCTTTTAACTTCGGAAAAATCCGTGTGAAGACACAAGGTAACGTTTCCGTCCTTGAATGTAAGCGGGTCCGGGGTCAGAAACCCACAGAAGCAGGATTCGTTACGGTTGCATTGCTGGGAACCAGAAAAACCAGACCGGGCAGAAGCTGACACCTGCATAATGATGAATGCAAACATTTCACAATGAAGTAAAAAACGATAAAAAAAATCAGTAGGATATATTTTCTTTGCATAACTGATTGTTGTTAAGAATGCTGTGTCAGGTTCCAGTACCCACCGTTCTACTTCTACTTTGCATATTGATTATTGGTTAATTTACGTGGATTCCAATAAATAAACTACATGTAATTGAAAAATGTAGTTAACGCGCATATTTAGATCTTCGATTTTTTGATGATCAAAACGATCCTTCTCTTTAATACTTGTTAAAGCGCGAATGCGCCATATGATTCAATTATAGAATTAATACAAACCTTTAAGAAGTCATATTGGCAATCGGATGCAAACTCCAGCTCCATAGACGTAAACGAGATTATAACTTGCGCCTTGGGGGGTTGGATAATGACGTAGGAACAATCCAAGTGATCGTTGTAGGCGCGAGGGAACCCGGAGGAGGCGATGGAACCACTGGCGTCATAGTAGTATGTTTCACCGCTGCACACTACGTGTATAACACAACTTTGCATTTTGATTCAAAAGTCGATAGATTTGAGTTCAATATACGAGAATACAATTACATACAGTTACGCACGCAATCACTTTAGGGTAATATAAGCCAAACAACCGAATTCCTGCTTGCAAAACGCATCAAATGAATCGCAACTGCGGGGCCCAAAAATCCATTCGTATATTTATAATTGCTACCGAATGGTGGGTAATTAAACGCCCCTAGTATTATTTCTATTTCTGTGTCTACTACTTGCTGGGGCGGATTGCATTTATTCCCTTCGTCCGTTTTGATATCTCCGTGTCTTTTTCGTTGAACTCAATCTATTAATCAGCTTGTGACATACGATGATATTACCCCTATTGAGCGAAGATCGATAACTTACCGGGACTTCGATAAGATGGAGCCGATAAGGCATTTTCTATGTTGTCCTTTGAGATCTGCTCCCACTTCATGAAAGCGGAATCCGTCTCCACCACATAGTCACACAAACCTTTGTTGAAACTACAGTCCGCAGTTGCGACGCCACTTTCTTGAAATAGTAACGACGAGAAATAAAAACTTAGTAGAGAGCTGAAATATGTCACCCGGAATACTGAATAGCGTTAGGTGTTGTACCATGAGACAAATGTGACCAAACTTATCAACATATGCACGAATCAAAAATTTCAAAACGAACCCTTTAGTTTAAATTTAATTTAAACGACTGATGGATGGCTTTATAATGTTTCACAGAGCCATCGTGTACTTGGTTTACTTGCCGGAAGTCTCTTTGGGTTGGCAGGCGTTCTGGGTAACAATGACGTCATCGAGTCCTATGTATGCCTCTTTCGTGTCCCCCATGACAGCCTCAAAGCGCAGAGCGTGACCACCAGCTGGCATACAGACGTCGTGTTTTACCCAACTCTTGGTAGGAATGTCGGGCGGCTGGTAGGCCGTGTGTTCCAGCCACAAAGCTCCCCCAGTGCCATTCGCCTCTTTAACTCGCTGCAGCCGACGCAGTTGCGTGTGGGTTCCAGTCTCGTTATCTACCCTGCTGACCACTAACTGGGTCAAAGTATCGTAGTAAGCGGAGTGAACGATGGCCTTGAATGTAACGAAGGTCGGCTGAGAGAAGTTGTGAGTTGGTGACATAATTGTCGATTTATCTCCCGGCTCAGCATTAAATCGCGTCAGGTACAACACGGAATCTGCAATGTCAATATATACCAAGGTCTACGTAATATCCCAAGCAGCGGATAAAGACTACAAATCTACATTCAACACATTTGCCAAATCTAACTGATATAGTCAGGTGACGATCTAATAATGTACAGAAATAATAAATCCTTTACGTAATTATTTTGTGGTCTATATATTTTCAAATCCTCAAATGTCTCAAATATCTAGGAGAGTGTTAATTATTCAGTGCATAACACTGGCGCCTGTCAAATGTATATCGTCAGATAATCAACGTAGTGACACCAGAGTTATCCGATACACAGCATTTGTCGAGCGTTCCATGTGGGTAAGTTAAAGCATAGACACATATTGTGAGATGAAACGTTCACCATTACTGTCACTAAACTACACATGCTATTCCAGCAATTCATTGTAACTTACTGTGACCATCCAGCCGTTTGTTCAGCGCCCACCTCAGAGGGTTAGCGTCCTGCGTTACACTGTAGCCACATATGAACTGGTCGTCAAAGCTGCATGCCATGTGTGTAGACGCCGCTGGTGGTGTGCAATATAATACATGGACATATAAAAAATATCGTTGACCAATAACTATTTAAACTGGAACCAACTGCTACATCCCGCTTTGCTAATCTATGTTAACGAGGAGGTATATCAAAAAGTCAATCCTGTTATTACTGGATGATTGATTGTTGCGGAAAAGAGAAATGAGCAGTTTTTACTGTGTTTATGCGATCTCTTGAACAATGTGCTCCTGTCTTTCAACATATGTACTTCTGGCAAAAATGTGTCGCCCCTAAAGATATAATCTCTCAACAGATGCAGTACCGGTAAACATGAGGTCTCTCTAAAGATATAGTCCCTCTACAGATGTAGTCCCGGTCAAGATGTGGTGCCTCTAATGATATAGTCTATCTACAGATGTATTACTGGTAAAAACGTAGCCCCTCTTAATATGTATTCTCTCAAGAGATGTAGCACTGGTAAAGATGTGCTTCCTCTAAAGATATAATCTCTTAAAATATTCTCCTAGAGATGACCTCATACTATTTAAGGCGCCCGCTTCCATTGAGTTTCTCTCTCTTCTGAAGATGTCTGTCTGATGAGTAAATCCTTCTTTTGGAGAATACCGCTCTACTCATGACATTTAAGGGCATGTCAATGCGTAACAATGATCATGGCAGCTCACATGCTCACAGTGCCACAAATTCAGACTGTACAGTTGTCATTTTCGAGATGAATCTTCCCACGGTTTTGTTTAGGTTGCATTGTTTGGCAATGTATGCGAGGGAACTCTGTATATTGTACTATTTCTGTATATTTTACTATTTCAGATACCAGTAATCTGCCTGGAGTAAACCATTAAGTCTATCCCTCTTCATCTACCTTTCTCTTTCCATGTACCCGATATACGTGATCAAATTGCGTCAATATTGTATTGTACTATTGCATATTTTGTTTTACATTGTAACACTATGCTTTGCTTTTCATTTTTCATTTTTAGGGAGCTTCATGTGCCTAGCGTGTGCTATTCGGGGTATCATCGTTAAGTAAAACTGTCTAAGCCAACTCTGTATATTGCATGCCATAATGCGCAGTTGGATTATAAATAATTTCTAATTTTTTGTTGATCACTTCAGTCATTTATGCTGTAATGACGTCTAACCTGCTTGAACAAACATATCGGTATTGGCCTTATCATGGGACTTACCACATTTAGAGGTGGTCTCGTCGCTTCCCTCAGGACAATCGTCGAAACCATCACAGAGAAACCTGTCTGCGACACATTTTCCTGTGCTACACATGTGGGCATCCTCTTCCTTGCAACCTAAAACGAGAGTTCGCACATCAGTGAGCTGATGTTATGCCAGAAGTGCATGTCTTGTTAGAAACATTTTCGTAAGGTGAGGTGCATCAAGGTTCTCATCTTTGTTACGATCTCGAGCGTTATCAAATAATTCTTGTCCCACAGTGTCGTTCCACATATTTGATTCCCATGATAAAAAACATACAATGCCATATAATAATACTTTAATGGGGGCTTAATGGCTGATGCTTGTTTCCCGATTTGATTATTTCGGCAGCCGTAGACGTTGGGGGATCTCACCACACTTATCGATGTCACATATCTTGGGACCGCCTCGTTCATCCAGACAAAACGGCGCGTTGAATTCTCGAGTGGGATGTCGGCAGTAGTTTGAGGCCTCTGAGAGGGTTTCTTCGGCGAAGTGGTGACTCCTGGTGAGTTTGTCGGTGTGGCTGGCCCAGGGTGTACAAAGGGTGCCGTCAGCAGACTGGTTAACGTGACCCAGGTACAGCTCGCCGAATTCTCCAGACTGACACTCCCTCTCTGCAAACGTTTCATATGTATTTACATAATAATCTTATGGTGTTGAAATGAGTTCCGTCCCCCCCAAAAAAGTGTGATCAATATTTTCGAGTGGCTCTTGTACAAAGTCGACTCCTGCCTAAGCAAGAACACGTGTTGAGATGGACGTTATCTGTCGACGCTACAGTGATGCCCTCACTGGGTCCCACTTACCTAAGTGTGAACACGTATTGAGTTGGACGTTGTCTATGGAGGCTTCAATGATGCCGCCACTTGGTCACACATACCTAAGTGTGAACACGTATTGAGTTGGACGTTGTCTATGGAGGCTTCAATGATGCCGCCACTTGGTCACACTTACCTAAGTGTGAACACGTATTGAGTTGGACGTTGTCTATGGAGGCTTCACTGATGCCGCCACTTGGTCACACTTACCTAAGTGTGAACACGTATTGAGTTGGACGTCGTCTATGGAGGCTCCACTGATTCCCTCGCTGGGTCGTGTGGCCTGGAGAGCCACCCTGTGAACCCCAGGGCTCAGCCGGACTACAGCCGGCAACCATGGAAGCCCGCCCATATCCGGGTGAGACCCTGCACGACATATGTACTATCAGTTCAATAAGAGCAGGGGTCAAGGCACACGGACACTTAGGCAACACAAAGAACATCCTTGATAACAAAATAAAGGAGGGGGTGGGGGCGCACCCTAGTGATGCACCACTGAAACGTCGCAAACGGTGCTTCCGATAATAACTTTTAGAGGAAGCAATGCAATTGGATCATTTGCTACGAACATTATTACACACAAAACTCATGCTCATCAAATGTGTAATAAAGGCAAGTAGTTTTATAGTTGCACCAATGTGCAATTAGAGCCATCAACCATCTAACCGTCAATGGGAAAGGCACATGTGAAGCGATAGATGGGACTTTTCTGAAAATGTCTGAAAATATGTGACACAACCAACGCAAATCCATGACATTGTACGTATCATTCAATTTCTGCGTCAAAATTGACGTATAAACTTTTCAGAGGTGCTCAGGGATTTTTGTGATAAAATAATTAATAACGTAGGCGAATGCACCTTTTATCGTCCTGAGCGTCTGATTGGTCAGATCCTCGTGGATACTGATGACGTCAATGCGACCTACGGCCTCTCCGAGAAAGCGGTAAAAGAAGAAGAGACACTTGTTCGTTGTGTCCATGAATGGGGATGTCTGGCGAGCGCTGTAACCGGCACGAATGCCAGACTCTAGGAAATTCATATATTTTCCCGACCCTGGAAAAAAAATAACTATGGTAGTGATGTGATCATTATGGATTAAGGCGGGTTAAAGACAGACCCGATTCGTCATCGGAACACCGACATAATATGGCTGCAGTCGAAGGCAATCATGTACATTGATACCAATGCTTCCACCAACTAATGCAACTTCATTAATTTTATGAGAGAGCCGTCATACAAAATTATGTGCTACTTCGGTTGCGCTTCCGTCTGTCACAGTTTACTATATGGGCATTATAGGCCAACAGATTTCTTGAAGTGAACATGAATTGTTACATTTGCCAAGAGAGGCAAGGAGTACGTGTTCGAGTGATTATCATTACATGTTGATTGTCACGTTCATCATAAATACATTAGTATTCCATCTGAAAGCGGTCTCGAACGCATAGTAATAATGCTACAGCTTGATGTCGGGCAAATAAAATCTCCCAACGTCCTCCTAATTCGCGCTGTTGTTCTATTAGTGCCCGGTTCAGGTCATGTTACATAAGTGTAGCTGCCTTCAGATCAAATCCTGATGTAAATAGCTAACACGGGCATCAACTTATAACAATGTCGGGAACCATATTGTCAATCCCGATGTGCAACTGAGCGTAACCTAAGTGATGATAGGACTGTTTGGTGCATACTGCTAGCGCACCGGTTCCTACATTTACACAAGAAAACTTCGAATGATCGCCGCTGACTATTTCTTTATGTTTTAAGATAACCATTTCTAACCTGGCTTCACAGTAAATTTAACATATATTATATTTTTATGGCAAAATATATTGTGGTTCATATTGTGCATGATCCTTATGTACACTGGACGTGTAGTCACCTCTGGCGGTGGTTTTATCTCTGCCGGGTACGATGTGCCAGCTATCCGGGGCGGAGGTATCACGGTCCAGGGGACAATCGGTGCTCTCAAAGTCGCAGTAAAAGGAATCTCGATCTGAAAAATCATTAAAGGGTAGAAGTAGAGCATAAAAGGGGATCCGGTAATGAGGAAGTCCACGTGGCTTGTAGGAAAGAGTACTATCACCCGCTTATAATATAATAATAGCCCTTATTGGCGCGCGCAATGTAGAGTTCAACCTTCAAGAGTTCATTTCATTGATTGAACCAGAACAAATAAATATGTTCTTACATAAATATATACGCATTACACAGGTATTGCAGGTTGGGAGACACAGACTAATTAATTAATCGCTAACGCCTGGCCATCTGGTAAGTAGAACATAAAACAAACAAAACGTATCATACAACTGTAAAGGTGTAGACTAAAGTTTAATAACCCTCGCCCCCCCCCCATCCTTAGACTCCCCTTCCCAAAAACAAATACTCAGCCCCCCATTAATAAATGTTAATACTGGCATGTAGCAGTTTTCAACGGTACTGTCATAGGAGTAATCATCTAGAATAGTGCGTTTGTTGTAGTTTGCGAATTCATGTATGCTGTGCGTGTCTATTTAACACTGGGTGTCTAGTAACACTGGTCGGCTCATTAATAATTAGATCAACAAGACTATGTCTGATACACTTAGGGGCAAAGGAATGTCTGGCTCTCCTGGTAAAAACATACGATTTACGTCTGGTATTATGATGGTGTATATCACAAAGCGAAGTAAGCGGTAGATTCAAAAAGTAACCTGGAAGAATTCCCTTCTGTTGTTTGTATTAACATCTAACAACCTCGACGAATTCCCTTCCTTTGTTTGTAATAACATCTTAGCAACTGTAGCTTATATCTTAAGCATCGCAGTTGTTTAAGTAGATGTTCGGAGTGAGCATTTCATTTACTTAACGTAATAGCCATCATTGCCTATTTCTATAATCTAAACAAACTGGTGTTGTCATAACTTCATAGTAAACCCCTGTTGTTGAATGAGGCAGAATCAATGACTTATACAGGCTTAGTAAGACCTGTTGGGGAAGGATATGTTTTAGTCTATGCATAATGCCAATGGATTTGTTTATTTTGTTTTCTTACACGATTTTGCCAGTTAAGATGATATGGTGATGCCCAACAGATTAAATTCATCAACCCACTCCAAGTGTGTATTGTTAATTAACAAATTGGTTAAAATTTCTTGATGGGGTATGAAAAAGCATATATTTAGATTTCTATATGTTAAGAACTAGCCGAATTGCAGACGACCGCTCATTTATTTTTCTAGGTTCTGCATTTATAATAACAGGGGATGTTCCAGCAGTAGATATGTTAAGTGAAAAAAAAAACTGGTATCATCCGCATATATTATATATTTCAGCAATTAGGTATACTGTTCTCTGTCATTAATATAGATTATGAATAGTAATGGTCCTAGAATGTATCCTTGTGGTACACCTGTCGTTATGTTCATCAGGTTTGACGTAACGTCGTCCAGACAAACACATTGCGATCGATTTGTTAAATAGTTCTCCAGCAAATTCAGGGCCATTCGTCAGGTTCCGGAATGGTTTATTTTTTAAATTAATATGTCGTGATCAATAGTGTCGAAACCTTAGAAGGATCAAGGAAAATACTAATCTGAAGTTGGTTCTGGTACATTGATATGAGGACACAATCTACTAAAACAGCTAGGTCAGTCGAATGTTTGCAGCGAAATCCGTATTGATTATTGCTAAAAAGTTGAGTTGTGTCAGTAACTATCGAGTTGGCTACCAATTATTCTCTCACAAACTTTAGACATGGTTGGCAAAATGGATATTGGACGGTAGTTGCTAATGTCATTTTCATTACCCTTTTTATCAATTGGTACAACTGGTAATTTTCAGTTTAGAAAGAAAGATGCATGTTGCAAGTGATTGATTCACAATAAAGGTCTGGGCTACTGAGATTTTATCTCCAATAAATTTTACAAGATTAACAGAAAGAGAATGGACGCCTATACTGTGCTTAAGATTATGCATGATATCGATCAATGTAACTGTTCTAATTTCGCTACCGAACTCACACTACGTCTTATTACCAAGGGGACCCGTAGTGAGGCCTTGCAATGTTCTTGAAACCTACTATTAGTTGTCAGCACATTGCTACGAATTACCAGGGCATCTGTGGCGCCTGTAGTAAAGGGCGTCCGGTGATGCGAAACAGCGTGCATCAGACCCTTGTGCCGTCGCGATTAATGACGTCACATTGCACTGCTGCGTCTGTGGGGAGTACACAATGGCGCTGCAGCGCTCCGATTCATGAAAGACGCAGATCTTCGTGCACGTGTCCATCGAGGTATTCCGATATGTGGCGCTGAATTTCGCTTCATTGAGTTTTGCACAAATGTGGGGGCGTAACTCAAACCTCATATGGCAAGACGAACCTAAATGCGTAGAAAAATACTTTGATCTATGCCTCATAACTGTAAGCTGCAAAATGTAACATACCTCAATAAAACGGCAAAAAATTCAAATAATACGGTGTATAACAGTAAAGCTGCGTATATTTATAATGCAGCATGGCCTTCTCGAATAAAAATAAGTGAAATTGACATACAATTGTTTCGTTGAAATTTTTACGTTTTACGTGATAACATGACAAATTAGATGATGCCATATAACGCTCTTTACCTGCGACTGTTTGCGCAAAAGTTGCTAGATTATGAGACTGAAGGACAGCGTCAAACATGCCCGTCGTTTGTAAAGCCTCCAGCCTGAAATTGAACAAAATACGTCGCGTGAAGCGAACTAACCTCGTAACTATTTACAGCATGGCCTTAAGTTGCCAATATTGTTTTTTTCCTCCGATTACCGCGGATCATATTATTTTTATTTGTGTTAAGGAAGGCTCAAGGCAAAATTCATCAACATGAACATTGTTCGTATGACACTTGCCATACGATTTCTATGATTGTAGAATGATTGAATAAACAGTACCTGTAGGGGTTTTGGTTGCAAATCGTCACAGCAGGAAATGGAAGGCTGGCTTTGTAGGCCACACTGAGGTTAACTTGGGAAGGCCGCTCGAAGTACACCAACAACTGCACAACCATCAGGATAATAAAAGCGGCCGCGGCCGCCAAACACAACAGCAACCATGCCAGTCTGGAAGAATAATATGTCTTGGGCGTAATCTAAAGGGGTGAACGCACCTTGTTTTCAGGAATGATCAAAACGCTTTGTTCAGTTCAGTTCAGTATTTATTTATTCAACCAGGTGAGTCATATACACGTAAAAAACAAAACAGAACATCTTGCTCTCTGACATACAATTGGTTAGGAGACTCCAGTTAAGGCCAGCTGGCCGCTGTCACTAGAGCTACCTGTATTCGTTGAGCTTGTGATACACGGATTATATTAGGATTATAGTGGACGCTATGATAGTGAGTGAACAGTAACACAACTTTTATCCCGAAACAGAGCAACAGCAACTAAACGAAAATAAAAAAATAAAAAATTAAATGAATAAACATGTAGGTCTACCGTCACATATAACTGTTATGTTCATTATGGTCACTGATAGTGGTTACAGACATAGCATCGTTCAATATTGCATGTGTCCGAATACATATTAATGATATCACGCTTTACATAATTAGAAAAACCAGATAAATCATGGGTGTATATTTTATCTAAAGTGCATTGGGCTCCCGAGTTTAATAGCTGTACAATGCTGTATCTGACAGATCTAGTGTTTTTTTGAAGGCGTGCACGCGTTGTGAAGGAATAATGTTTATGTCTAGTGTCATAATCGTGAATATCGCAGTGCTGTATGTTAGGTAAAGAGGCGAAATAATTTGGCAGGCAGCCGTTCCTAAGTTTATGATAAAATTTTAGCAATTGCAATCTGTGTATATCTTGCACCTTTAAGGTATGCAGACGTTTAAATAGCGGTTCTTTTTCTGCAGTTTAGAGATTCTTTCGAAATCGTAACCCCATATTAGAATACCATAATGCAAATGCGGCAGTATAAGTGAATTATAGACTATTTGAAGAACATAACCAGGTAGAACAGTTTTCAACTTCTGTAGTACACCGTTGGTTTTAGAGATCTTGTTAGAGATCCTCGTTATGTGTTTGTCCCTTCGCAGGTGTTTATCAATGGTAATACCTAAAATTGTGAAATCATCGACGCATTCTAAACGTGCATTGTTGATAAAAAGATCTAGGTTGGCAATTTGTTTCTGATAGTTCCGGAATATCATATATTTGAACTTTTTGACATTTAGTGCTAATTCGTTCACTGATAACCAATTTGAGATATTTGACAACTCTGTATTAATACAGTTTGCGAGATCTCCTGAGTTTATCATTTTCATACTAACTGCAGCGAATAGAGTCTTGTCATCGGCATATATAATAAAGTTAAAATATTTGCTTGTGTTAACAATATCGTTTATATAGATAATGAATAAGAGAGGCCCTAGTATCGAACCTTGGGGTACTCCCGTTGTTATTGATAGCAGTTCAGATTTTGTATTATCTGATTGGACGTATTGCTTACGGTTGATCAGGTAGTTTGCAAACAAGCTTTGTTGAGCTGTACCCTGGATGCCATAATGGTGTAGTTTTTCACCTAAAATTTCGTGACTAATGGAGTCAAATGCTTTTGATAGGTCTAGGAAGATACTGATTGGCGTCTGGTTTTGGTCTAGTGATTGGAGTATTCGATCTACAATTTCGAGGACGGCAAGTTCTGTTAAATGTTTAGTGCGGAATCCGTACTGGGAGTCTGAGATAAGGTTGTTAGTAATTACAAATTCATACAGTTGCTTAGCCAGCACTTTTTCTAAGACCTTTGAAAAGGCAGGTAGTATAGATATCGGTCTATAATTGGAAATATTGTTTTCGTCGTTCTGCTTGTGGATCGGAATAACTTTGGCGATCTTCATGTTATCTGGAAAAACGCCTGTGGTGATGCATTGATTTATTATGGGTGTCAACGGGTGCGATATTTCTGGTTTAATTAATTTAAGGAACTTTACAGATCTATTATCATGGCCATAACTTGTCTTAGGCTTTAATTCGTCAATGATTTTTTCAGTCACTGTGTTAGTTACGGTCTTTAACTCTAGCGAGGCGACTGGAGCTTTTGGTAAGTGACTTCTGTAAGACGGACCGGAATTTACACGGGTCCCGCCTTGTAGTTCAGACCCGACCGTTGTGAAATGGGAATTAAACTCATTACTTACTTCTGTCATATTGGATACTTATTTTTCCTTAACGGTGAAGCAGGTAGGGAAGTCTCTCTTGTTTTTAGTTCGGTTTAGCACCTCCTTAATTGCACCCCAGGGGTTTTTGTATAAAAAATTTTCATTTCGTGAAACGTGACTGGTAGTACCTTTCCTTAGCCTGCTGGATACTTCTTTTCAATATCCCGTTATAAGTGTGTAGATTTGTTTTTAATGTAGCGTATAATGACGAGTCAGGATATGTTTGCTTCAGTGTCTTATATAATTTATCGCGATATGCTATGAATTTAATTATTCCATATGTTATCCAGGGAGTTTGCTTATGTTTATGCTTGTGGAACTTGACTTTTTTATTATCGAAATATTTGGATTTCACTTGCTGCACTATGTCTACCATTATGTTGTAGTTTTCATTGGGATCAAACATAAGATCATTATTTAGTCGGCTAAGGATATTGGTATCACGAAGTTCAGACTTTAAATGCATAAGAACTTCTGGGTCATTTAGTTTCGAAAAAAACTCTCGCTGACCTTTTCTTGCTGGACGAGTTACTTAAACTTATGAAATAGGGTAAGTGGTCCGAGATGGCCTTAAACAAGATACCGACTGAACATTGTGCAGTGTCAGTTGACAATTTACAGAAGAAATTGTCAATCAATGTCGCGCTATATCTGGAAAATCTAGTGGGTAAAGTTATTTTGGGGAAAAACCCGAGCGATGTTACTGAGTCCAGGAAGTCACATGCTGTACGCTTGTCATTTACTTCCAACAAGTTAATGTTAAAATCCCCAGCAATTACTACCTCTTTGTTTCCCCTTATCAGGTTACTGAGTAGCAAGGAGAGCTCCTCCGCAAAAATACGATATTTGTCAGAGATGTCATTCGGTGGTCTGTATATATTTCCCATAATAATCGGTCTACGACTAGAGCACCCTATGACCTCAATGAATTGAGCTTCCCAGTCTGCACACTCTTTGGGTAACGGAGTTATTTCCTTGTATTCATAGTCGTTGGCCAGATAAATTACCAGACCGCCATGTCCACTTACACGTTTACCTTGTGATATCATAGTGTACCCCGGTATATAGAGAACAGATAGATCAGAGTCTTGTGTAAGCCAGCTTTCTTGGATACATAAGGCGCTAACCGTGACCCGTTATTACGTAAACATTCCAGGAGCACAATTAGTTCGTCGTGTTTTGCCGATATAGACGCACAATTCAAACTTAGTATAAAAAACTCATCTACGAACGGTATCGAGCTGAGGGCCTGTTCATCATAATAGGGTGAGTGTTTTATAAACTCAGGTTCATCTACACTAGAATCCCTGGCTTCGTCATCGTTCCGTATTTTCAGCACATCTATTAGTGAATTACGAGCAAGTCCTCCATATTGTCCTAGTATGTCAGTATCAAGTTGATCGTTCCCTATTTCTGGTATCATTGAAGTTATTCAGATTTAATAAGCATAAATATCTTATCTGATTCATCGCTCTAGGCATATCCGGCGACTCAGGCATATTTGTCTGATTATTTCTACTGCCGGTAAGGACAAGAAGGTGGTGTTAGGCCCAGTGATACTGTCTTCACATGAAATTATGATTAAGGGTGCATATCGGACTTCTTATCGTTTCTATTCAACACGGTTCGTCCATCGTTTCATGCTTACGAGCGGGCGACAGATGGCTTGAGGGCGGATTCCAGGGCTTCTTCAATCATGTGGTAGCGTCTCGATCCGAGGCGTTGAGTGCGTCGCGTGAAGGTCAGGAAGACCGCCACGTTTGTCGCGTTTCGTCTGTGAAGTAGAAAGTGGATGTGCCGGGATGCCCCGAGTAGGCCGTCGTCGTTGCCACCCTCCTCGACCGCGCCTGGGGCCTTGGGGTAGACCAGTCGAAAGGCTGCGGATGTGGGTGGCGCCCGCGTTGGAAGGCTCCATCTTGAGGATCCGGTAGGCTTCCCGTATCCCGTTTAGGTTGGACGCGGGAACCACTGTTGCAAAGGCGGAATTGCCGCCTTCGGTTACGATGTCGCCGCGGTGCATGTCGGGGGCGGAGCAGGTGAGGTCTTCCTTTTCTGCCGATGTCATTGTCAGGATACTCCTCGTAGTTGGTTTTGGCAATGGGTCACTTTGCTTTTGACCATTGACGAAAACCTCGTCGTTTGTCATTTTCACCCTCAGTTTTTCACTTGGTTTGGCCAGTTTCTTTAGACGATCCACCCTGTCTCCCATAATTCTGCGATTTTCCATAATTTCCGTGGGAAATTGTGGAGTGATTTTTATTTGTTCTTTCCCCTTCGGGAGCTTCTTTCCCGGGTGGATTATATGGTCAGCGTCTTTCTGTGACAATAGTCGCACGACTATCGGTCTGGGTCTTCTCAGTGCGTGGGTGCCGGAACCCGAGAGGCCGATTCTATGAGTCCTTTCAACACCTGGGTCCAATGCAAGTCCGATTGATTTGTGGAGGACGTTGTGAACTATAGCAACACAGTCTTCGGCTGAGTTAGATGGCTCTGGTACATTGTGAATCAGAATATTATTTCTCATCCCTCTCGATTTTAGGTCAAGTGCCTCTCTTTTCAGGTCTTGTATTTCATCATTCTTTAAACGGATGCTAGAGTATACAATTTCTGGGAGGCTGGGTATATCTAGATAGAATGACAAATATTGCAGTAACTTGCAGTTTACTGCAGTTGCGTGAATAGGCGTCAGCCAAGTGAAACTCAACTGTCCTAGCTTTCAATCTCGTGTGACTTTCTTCGCCGCGCCGCTTAACGCGTCCAGTGAGCGTTAGCACTAATAATTCCTCATAACTGTAAAGTCTGGAAGTTTATCTTCCAAGTATCTTTAAAAAAACGTAAAGAATCATGTCCACCACCATAGTGGGTGTTTTGATGTCGGAGCTAAGCCTGGTGTGACAACTAAACAATTGGACAAAGCCTAACCCTGTTCGGATATCAGGTATAATCCCCTGCAGACCCAATTCACACCTCTCCCACAGCCTCGAGGCACCGCCACCTCCGCCGCCTACCCCCCCCCCCCCCCAACCGTTCCCTGCACCCCCATCTATGGGGTGGGATGTTCGCGCTGCCCTCACATCGTGCGGCCTTCATGGATATACAGCGCCTCGGAGACATAACCGGGCCATCGTTCATCGATCCCAACCAGTTTCAGACTAAGGCAAAAAAATAAGTAATCACTATTAACTGATTTACCACTAAGCTTACTGACTAATTTTCACACTTCCTAATGGGTTTTTATTGGCAGATCTAATAGCGGGTGGGGCTGCCAGGGCAGACAGTGTAAACCCTTGATTTCTTGATTGACCCTTGATGAAAATACAATAAAGCCTAGATGGACCCTTTTTTTCCTTCGGTAGGCTTATAGATCTAGATATAATAATTTGTTTAAGTCATAATCAGTATGTTGAGTAGTCCCGGATACTCATAGTTCTGAATGGAAATACATTTAATATATTTTAAAGGTGGTCCAGCGGAAGGTTATAATATACTCACCACTGTATTACTGGTATTCTACATATCCTTCGACTGAACTATATTATTTTGATAATTATGACTTGTTATTTGTCTTATATTTCATAGGTAAATGGGTAAACAGTTTGCGGCACGTGGATCTGCTAAAAAGAGACAGCGAGCAGCTTCACAACAATTGTGTGGTCTGCTCACTCTGCATTTAAGAACTCCATAAAGTCTGAGGTGACAGTGCCAACATTTTCGTAATGAATGTAATTTAACATTGTCAGCACTAGTATTTCAAAGCATTTTTTTTATGTTATTGTATGAACTGTATTGTAGGATAAAAAGATGAATATACTTGACATTAACATTCCCATATTAAGCAATCATTTATGTCTGATGTTGTGTGTCGTATTACTGCGGATAATATAAATACTAACATATAAATATCGATATAAATATCGATATAAATGGATTAATTGTTGGTTATTGTCATAATTTGATACTGTATTGTGTCGGCGTTTGTTCTTTGTTGAGTACAGTGTATGTGTGTAAACGGGTTTCTTGTCGGGTTGTTGACAAAATGTGACGTCAGCGTTGACATATAGTTCTGTCGATTGCTGAAATGTTCCCGCATAGCTATGTTCCAACAGCTTAAGTATAACTATTTGTTAGCATGCAAGAATAAATAGTTTAGACTAAAGCTAATTCGACAATAAGATGATATGTACAAGGCAATATGTTCTGTACATGACCTGAGACTTCACTGTACTGAGACTGTACTTCTGTGTTTGAATGTTTATGTGATCAATTTTAATGCGAATACCTAGAACAAATCCCATGTCTGTTTCTTAATTTGTTACAGTTATTACAATATTCAATATTACAATATTGTCCTGTTATAACTTGAAAACATTAATTTATCTGCAATTGCCTGATTTTGTTCGAAAGATGTGATTCATTTTGTAAAATGAAGGCAATTTTGCATTAATCCAACGAATTCTTTTTTACATTTGTCAGCTGGTCAAACTGCAAAAGTGTGCTCAAAAATAAATTTCTTGAACTATTTGCTATTTAGAAAAAGAAAATGTTTTTAATATTGGCGGCCATCTTGACAAATGGCGGCCATTTTATAATATTTCAACGAAATCTTACTTTGCATCGTTCAACAGGTCAAATTGAAACAGTGCGCCAAAAATCGTATATTAATCTCGTGGAAATATTATTTGATGGATTTTTCTTTGTCTTCTTTCATTTTGGCGGCCATCTCCGTTTTGAGCGGATGATGGAGTAAAGAAGTTACTGGGAGGTACATCTAGGAAGAATGGCAATTATTGCAGGAATATGTAGGTTTCATGTGAAGCTCATCTATAAGTGGTGACGTCCACTGGACGCGTACGCGGAGCGGCGGCGGAACCGATGCGCTGTGGTTCGCACACCATGGAGAGCGCCCACTGGACGCGGTACGCGGAGCCGCGGCGGAACCGAGGCGACGTAGTTCGCACACCATGGAGAGCGCCCACTGGACGCGGTACGCGGAGCTGCGGCGGAACCGAGGCGACGTAGTTCGCACACCATGGAGAGCGCCCACTGGACGCGGTACGCGGAGCTGCGGCGGAACCGAGGCGACGTAGTTCGCACACCATGGAGAGCGCCCACTGGACGCGGTACGCGGAGCGGCGGCGGAACCGAGGCGACGTAGTTCGCACACCATGGAGAGCGCCCACTGGACGCGTACGAGGAGCGGCGGCGGAACCGATGCGCCGTGGTTCGCACACCATGGAGAGCGCCCACTGGACGCGTACGAGGAGCGGCGGCGGAACCGATGCGCCGTGGTTCGCACACCATGGAGAGCGCCCACTGGACGTGATTCGTCGGATGGACGCCAGGCTATTTTACTACAATCACCAACTCTATCTATGGGGTATAAATAAGACGGATCTTTGCCCGTTGTGTAAAACTGAAACGGAAACAATAGAATATTTATTTTGGTCATGTGGGGAAACCCGGATGCTTTGGCAGCAAGTGAAATATTGTTTATGGCCCTTTCTAGATATTATACAAGCTATCTATCGATTGAAACATTCTTGTATGCGTGACAAATGCAAAATATCAATTGATCGATCAAATATTCCTCACCTTTAAGGAATATATTTATAAGATACGATGTTTGGGGGATAAGTTTAATGTAAAACAAGGGTTTCCTAAGTTTAAACAGTTATACTCTGTAGAATATTTTATAAGCGAAAGAACCCCTGGTGGAAAACGAAACCAAATGTGTAAGTTAAAATGGGAGGGTCTCGAAAAGTTGTTTACCACTATATGACTGGAGGTGTTGCTATTTTCTGCAGGTTGAAAATTACCATATCCATATCTCTTTTGGGGTACTGTATAATGTTCTGGGAGTGTGCTGCTTGTTTATCGTGTATTGTGTATTGTCTATTCTGTGCCTTGATAAAAATTATATTTAAAAAAAAACTACAATCGACCGGCGATGCATGGTGTCGAATTTGATTATTTATTTTTTTGGATTGGCCGAAATGCCGACCGACCGACCGACGATCGCAAAATGGTGCAAATTCTCAACACGGGCACCGCGTGCAGCGGGCGTCAGACAAGTGAAACTCCTCTGAGAATAATTAAAATTTTGGTAAAGGTTTAGCTTGGAATGCTGAATATTGTGTTTGCAGTCTAGTTCCTAGACAACACAATCATTTTCTTAATATAATTAATGAATTTCTGAAACGTGGCGGATCAAAATGAGCGGGGGAGGGGGGGGGGCAGCCTGCTCCCGCCCCTCCCCCCCTTTTCTTAAATGAAAATATCGGACGGCTGCAATGTGATAAAAAAGTTAAAGTCTGTTGGCATAACATTTATTTGCCGTTAATCGTTTTGTTTCAAAACAAAACTGAATAAAACCCTGATTTTCGCCCATCAGGCGGGTGTCGACATGTTCTGAACACGAGAAAAAGGTTAGCCAATCACACATGGACGTTGACGTCACCGAAGACGATCCTCCGCTGAACCAAAAATTAAACTTATTACATGCGCCTATAAGTAATTTTATGCGGTATTAAACACCTCACTTATGTCTTCTCTTTTTATGTACGCGATACCCTTTATGTCTGTTTAGGATTCGGTCACTAAAGCCTGTACGTCCAGACTGTGTTGTAACTATGCTTTTGTGCGCAGTGCAAGGTTTTCAGTCCCGTCATAGCGTTCCTTCCATGCCAGGAAAGTCGCCCGCCGCCTGGCGAGTATTTCACGCTACCGCCGCCTGGCGAGTATCTCACGCTACGTTAGGAGCGCCACTTGTTCATCCGGTCGCGCATGCGTTATAGGCGCCTAAGGTGCGACCTATAAAACCCAGCCCTCATCTGGATTTCGCCCTCTTCTGGATCTGCGGCGGCCTGACTGGACCATCAACAAGCATCCGCACGCCTTGTTTTTTTTGGGGTTTTTTTCGGGTTTTGGCCGGTTTGGTTCCCAACCTTGCCGGCCAAATCCATATATGGAATTACAAATTTGGCATATTTATGTATCTTGCCATATTTGGAAAATTTATTACGCAAGCATGCGATATCATGTTGCGTCATGTCATTAATAAAATGACCATCAACCTCCAACCCTCAATTGTTATCCTTTTATTTGTCCGTCAACTAGCCGTGTTTAAAAGCATGTATAAATGTGTTGTTTACATGCGAGAAGTGGAGCGTCGTTGGAACAAGCTGTCAGCTTAACACCACTCATGAATAATGACAATCGAATTTGATTTATAAATTTGAACCGTCGATGACATTGACAAAAATAGCTTTGAGGAAGATCTGTATGCTAAGACCGTGAGGCAGAGAACCAAACGAACATATACCGCTAAGGCTGAAGCCTGAAGCTGCTCCAACCGTATTTTGCCATCGCAATCGCCTGCCTTCATCCCTTGCTGCACAGTATGCACATGACCTGCCAATTGACCCGGCTGCTAGCTTCATGCACCTCACTTCCTCCACACCTACACCCATACATACCCCTATTCACCACCCACCCTAACCCATACACCCTTCAGTGACAGTGAGTTTCTAAGACAGCAGCTGTATCAAGTTACACAATCGACTGCCGCTTCCCGAACTATGAGTCAAATCAAAATTGTTTGCCCACAATGACGATGGACTCCACTCGACGCCCCCCCCCCCCTACTAGTGCAGGGCTTCACTGACCACGCTATGCGTCAACGACCATACGGTTTCAAACTGGTACCCGATTACATTATCAGTTGGTGTAAATTTACTTCAACTTCTACGCCAGATTCGCCAGAAGTTTGTTCTCGCTTCGCCATAATGTAAATATTTGGAAGTACCATCCGCGTAAACACTCCAACGCGATAGTTAGGTAATTAAACCGCTTCGATATTATAGTTTCCTGTGGTAGCAGTTGTCTAAACCTACCGGTCGATTCATTGCCGGTGACGTCATCATCAGCGCGCTGAGGCGGGTGCCCATGGCAAGTTGGGTGGTCGTGCAAAAGTGCTTGGAACTTCACTTTGTAGAATGGATAAATAAATATTGTGTAATGTTTAATCAATTACTAATAGTGGGCCCGGCATTTCCCTTTAAGCGAGGATGGCCTTTTCTAACGTTAGTTGGATGCCATTATATATATATGTGGAGCCTCTCCTTATTCCAGTTCAATCTTTTCCCTCCACCCTCGATAAATAATGTCAAATGTTTATGCCATGAGCCATGCCGTTGCTGTCTAAAATAGTGTATTACGTGCTGTTCGTAGTTGATCGCAAGCATGTTGTTGTCAAAGCTATCCGACAACATAAAGTAACTACTGATAGTCTGCATAATTATCTTAATTGGAGCTACTCATGCAGCAACACCTACATTATGATTTTCAAAATCTAATGGAGAAACCTTCTGGACACATTCTCTGACTGTTTACATGCCACT
Source organism: Arenicola marina (assembly GCA_964019135.1). Lineage (NCBI taxonomy): Eukaryota > Metazoa > Annelida > Polychaeta > Arenicolidae > Arenicola > Arenicola marina. The sequence goes on along the minus strand of OZ025252.1, from coordinate 46,032,583 downwards.
GTTCGTAGGCTTAAGGCTCAGCGAAAGGCACTCAATCATGAATACATGCAACCTCGACAACAGTTCCCCATGTGCATTAAGAAAACATTGTTCTCGCAATTGTCAGCATTCTCGATTTTATGCCCTATCACCAGGTATAACGTTGGGTACTGTTTGGGACCGAAATTGTGCAAATAGATAGGGCCAGGCGCAGAGTCATCCTCCGCTACCTAGTTTCCACCATTTCCCTTGGTGTTGGACAAAATATCCTTCGCACCTTAGTGTAGCCATTTTCTTTCATGCAATACATGAAGTCATATAAATATTCATTGAATCCTCGGGTATCGTGCTTAGTGGCCGGGTGACGCATATTTTAATGCCCTATTTGCTGTTAACCCAAATTGCTATTCCTCACGGAGTCTTTAATTTCCTAGTGACCAGGTGAGAGGGACCTATAAGAGCACGGCCTCTGCATCATGGATGGACACACGTTAAGCCAACCCATCTGAGATCGCCCTTTGAGAGCGCCGTCTGAGAGCGCCCCATGAAAGGCCCATGAGCGGGCCGTCTGATACATCATTAACGGACACACGTTAAGCAAATCTATTTGTATATGTAAATGTGACAATGTGGTGGCCACCATCATGTCACACTTCCATGCAACCCGTCGCCGACCGCACTAATGAATAATGTGGCATTGAAGGTCATCGTGGCGCTCAGTGACGGGAAAGGACATTTCCAAATTAGTGAAGCGGGCGGCTTTTTCAGGGTAATTAAGGGCCAACTGTATGTCGATATAGGCCAGCCCGCCTAATTTGGCTGGAGTCGTTTCGTCCATTTAGATATACGCAGCAGAACGGTGTCTCTCGCGGTCCCTCTCACCCTCTCTCTTGTACTATCCTCTGCCAGCAGGGTGCATTGAGCATGTAGCCGAGTCACGGCCTTGAAGGCGCACAAAACAACAACATCTAAGGGGCGCACCATTTCATATCAAGGGGGGGGGGGGGGTAGAAAATAAATTACCATGCAATCTTTTTATGTTTCACAAATTTATTGACATTTTTTTTTGGTATCTTTGGCATCAAATTATTTATTTCTTTAGACACCCACAAGGACATTTTACAAGGCATTTTTTTTAATTATGAAAGCAAGTTATTTTTTTGTAGCATTTGAAAAGCAAACTTTTTTTTCCCCAAATAATCACAACAAACAATTTTTTTCAAATATTTTCTAGCCCCCCCCCCCGCCCCCCTGATATACTCAACGTAATATACAATTAGCAAAAAAACGTTACTTTTATGAAAAATTTGAACGATGCAAAACTGATATTAAGCAGACATGGGGTGTATTAAAAGACATATTAAATCGCTCAAGAAATAATAGGGAATTTCCGGAATGCTTTAAAGTTGGGAATAGTGTTATATGTGATCGGTTTGAAATCGCCAATCAATTTAATACATTCTTCACCAATATAGGTCCGAAATAAACTTGCTAAAGCAATGCGTGCGACCACAAGTGGTGCGTTTAAGAAATACTTAAAAAACCCATGCCTTAACGAGTTAAATTTTTCGATCATCACCAGTGATATGACAGAAAAAATAATAGAAAAGCTGAAATCAAAAACTAGTTGGGGTAAAGACGACATCTCTGTCAAATTGTTGAAAGCGATAACATCGGAAATAAGTGGTGCCCTAACTCTAATAATCAATCAATCGCTGTCAACAGGCATTTTTCCTGATAAATTGAAAATTGCTAGGGTAGTACCAGTCTTTAAAAGTGGTGAAGATGACATCTTCGATAATTATAGACCCATATCTATATTGCCTGCCTTCTCCAAAGTGTTTGAAAAAATTATCGCAAACCAAATGTATGAACATTTCCAAGGAAACAATTTATTAAATAGTAGTCAATATGGTTTCAGGCCAAAACATTCTACTGAACTTGCCTCACTAGAATTAATTGACAGGACATTACAAGAAATGAATAACGGGGAGATTCCAATTAATATATATATGGACCTCTCAAAAGCTTTCGACGCGATAAATCATGAATTATTGTTACATAAGTTAAACCATTATGGTGTAAAAGGCATAGGGTTAACACTTTTTGAGAGCTACCTTAGTCAACGGAAACAGTATGTGCAGATTGCGGACACTGGCTCAGAACTTCTTGAAATAATCACGGGGGTCCCCCAAGGCTCAATTCTTGGACCTTTGTTATTCATCATTTATATTAACGATATTGCTTGTGCTAGTACTATTTTTAAATTTATTATATATGCAGATGACACAACATTAATGAGCACTCTTACGTCATTTATATCTGATTTACCGGATGTAAACCGTAGTGAGGTAATAAATTAGGAATTGAACAAAATAAACGAATGGCTTAATATCAATAAATTAGCATTAAACGTGAAGAAAACTAAATTCATGGTTTTTCACAAGCCCGGGAAGAAAATGCAGGTCCCCGATCTCTTCATAAACAACATCCGTCTAGAACGCGTGGAGGAGTTTAATATGTTAGGCCTCACAATACAAAGCAATATGAAGTGGCATAGTCACACAAATAAAATAGCAAACAAGATCTCAAAGGTAGTAGCTGTAATGAACAAACTCAAATATAAAATACCCGAGCGTACTCTCCAAACAATTTATAATTCATTTGTAGTGCCACACTTAAATTACTGCATTCTTGCCTGGGGCTACTGTACATCCCGGATCACAAAACTACAGAAAACAGCTGTTAGGGTAATAAATCTCAGTAAATTCTGTTCACATACTGAACCATTATTTAAGAAACAAAATCTGTTAAAGATAGATGATATTCATCGGCTACAACAGCTGAAATTTTACCATAAATTGATCAATACAAACCTGCCACATTACTTCACCCAAATACCAATCACACGTAACTCTGATCAACATTCTTACAACACAAGGACTAAGGGACTGGTACGCACCACACGGGCCAATCATGATTTTACAACCAAGTGTATCAGATATAGCTTAATTAGCATTATAAACTCAGAATCTAGTGACATTGTTGATAAAGTCCATACACATAGTTTACAAGGTTTCGCAAAACCAGAAATTATATCTTAAGCAAATACTCACTTGATTGCCATATCCAAAACTGTTATGTATGTCAAGCCACTATTTTTATATATCGTACATTTTTGAGATCTAATCAAAGTGCTCTGTTATCTCTGGTTGTGCTCACAGATAGGTTTACGGAAATCTGATTCAATGTGGTAGTGTAGTTTTCTTATTGTCGTTTTCTTGTTTTCGTTTATTTGACTTAATCTCTTTTGGGTTATTATAACATATTCTCTCTTTTTTTTCTCTCTCTCTATTATTTTGATGTTAAAACAGAAATTATAATAGGTGCGTATTTTCATTGTGTCTTTTCACTCAGTTTGTTTATTCCGTGTATGATTTAAAATTAACGTGTCAGGTGGCTCTAGTGATAGCGACCCTGTGCGGTCTTAACTGGAGTCTCCTGCACTATTATTTATTACATATGAATATGATTAATTTTCTCATTATGGCAATTAGTATGACTTAACATTATCACTATTATCTGTATGATTATTCTATTTATAAGCATAGTTATGTATGCATATCTTTATTCACCCCTGTATAACAAGCTATATGTTAATTTCCTTTTATTTCGACCACACCGTATAGTGGATGTTTATTTGTTACCTCGCTGCCATTATGTAAATGTATGTATAGTGAAAATAAATGCTTATTGACTGACTGCTATTGCGCGCGTCACCGAAGTGGCCACAGCCACCCCGGCTTCCAATGCCCCCAACACCCACACACAACCCTCTCTGCCCACATGCGCTAGAATATGCTATCGTAGACGCCTGTAGCGTGGCACATGTAGTACAACGCCTCTGGCGTAGCATTTGTAACAGCACATGTAGCGTATAGCACTTGTAGCTCAACACCTGTAGCTTAGCACTTGTGGCACAACGTCTGTAGCCCAGCACTTGTGGCACAACGCCTGTAGCGAAGCACTTGTATCGTTGAACTTCATCGCAACGTCCGGTGGCGTAGTACTTGTATAGTAGCGCCTATGGTGTAGCATTTGCAGCGTGGTCCTTAAGCGCAACGCTTGTAGCGTAACGCTTGTAGTACAACGCCTGTCGGGTAGCGCACGGCATATGGCATTATTAATGAATCAGGAACACACTTTTCGTTTTTTGGCAACGATAGCACGTTTCTGCCGCACAAAAGTCTTCCATTTTGAGTTTCAAAACAGTGAATGGGTAAAGTGATTGCCGAAACCTTTTTCTGATGTGGGTTTGTGAAACCGAAAAGTTAAAAAAGGAAAACTGCGGCTTGTGTAATGTCCAGAAGAAAAAGGCAAAACGAATTAACGGGATATCCCGGGATTGGGGAGGTGGCGGGGATGCCTGGTAAACGTATTATTTTAAAATATTATTTTTTTCACGACCACCCAACTTGCCATGGGTACCCCCCTTAGCGCGCTGATGATGACGTCACCGGGGATGAAGCGACCAGTAGGTTTAGGCGACTACTACCAACGGAAGCTATAATATCAAAGCGGTTTAATTACCCAATTACATCGTCTTAGAGTTTGTACGCGGATGGTACTTCCGAATGTTTACAATATGACGGAGCAAGAACAAACTTCTGGCAAGTTTGACGCAAAGGTCGTTGCCGCATCGCTTGGTCAATGAAGCCGTGTTGCATCAGAAGGGTGGGAGGTGGGGGGGCGTCAGGGCGGGGTGGGAGTGGAGTCAGGTATCCATCGTCATCGTTGGCAGGGTGCCCAATTTTGATTTGACTTTGATTGAGTGGCTGGCGGTCGTACTACCGGAACGACCGTATGGGTTAGGGTGGGTGGGGTGGCGGTCTATAGCGGTGGAGGGAGGAAAGGTGCGTGAAGCTGGCAGCCGGGTCGATTCGCGGGCCGTGTGCATACTGTGCAGCAGGGGGTGGAGGCAGGCGATGGCGTGTTTAACTTTTTTATCACATTGCATGCGTCCGGTATTTTCTTTTAAACATAAAGGAAAGCGTGCGAGAACTAACGCATATACGAAATTCGCGTGTTTATCCACCATCATCAGTTATGGGGTTTAACCATTGGGTCGGCTTTGTTCATAGCCAAGCCACAGTTAGCCACGATATCTGAAGCATCATTGTAAATGTTCATTACTTTCACTTGTGCGGCCCCCTCCGATGATGCTGATAGCTTACACGACAAGGAGAGATAAAGAAGTAATTACCTTCTCGAAAGTCTGCTGTCGCCCTCGAATATGTATTTTACTCCATGCCACGTGGTCTCCTGGCTGAACGACCGGGATGTCTCTGAAAATATCAATGGTATTTACATTTCACCTTAATCCATAGGCCAGAGTGAATCCATTAGACCACGATCAATTCTATCACAAGTCTAACACCTAATGCTAAACCAACGATTACATATAGTTAAGGTCGCCATGCTTTAGCATTAGGTGCCTGATGGCAAATCCCTGGGATACTGAAAACCATTAGGATAACACGACTAAGTATACCTTTTGCCATGTTTTATTTTTTCCCGATAGTGAAGTAGTTACAATGATGTTTAGACTTCGCTGGTGACTGTGATGTAGCCGTGACATGGGGCCACCGAGATGGCAAATAATCCTAGAGAGTAGCGTCAGATAATCCAGAGAGACGTGTTGCCTCTGTTAGCGCCGGGCGCCATTTGATGGAACAGGGGCCAGAGACTTGTTTAGGCAGTGATGCGTGTTATGTCCGCAGGGATATGGAGTTGTGACAGATCTCGCCACACGACGCAACACGCTCAACCGTGGGTGGTAGGCACAGGGCGGAGCAATGCTAAGTGCTTGGCGCATGGCTAGCTTGCCGACACAGCGTTGACAGCGGTTGGTTCGCAGCGTAAAGCTTCGTTTTCAGCGCGTCGCTTAATCGAGGGAGGGTGAGTGGGAGGGGGGCGGGGGGCGAGGTGGGGGGGGGGGGCGGAACCCCTCTGAATAGCGATTCCCCTTAAAAAGCGTTCGACGCGGCGCGATGTCCTCGGTTAAATGTATCCAACGCCAAGTAGAGAGATCTATCCCATCTATACTAATAAAATGAAGCTGTCTGTCCCACTATGCGCTGTCTGTCCCACTATGCCGCGGCATGCAAGAGCCCATTGGCAGCAGCAGCCGCCTTGAACCTATTAATATCCAGCCGTCGCTCTTAGATGTGCCGAAGCTATCGCATGTGTCAACACTACCGCTCGGTGCTTATCACCTTATCCCGCGCATAATATCGCTTTCGGGTGCTTATCGCGCATGGTGACCATGCTTGCGGCGGGCTACCTGGCTTGGTGCCAACACTAATAATATTTCTCCCAACGCCTTATCGCCCGAACCGTCATCAAAACAAACAAATCCCGTACTGTCTCGCGTCCACAACTTCCCATTAGTAGCAAGAGAACGAACTCTGCCCGGGGGAACCTTGCCTATTTGAATTGATTTGATCTTTTTGATCTTTGATCCACTTTTTACAGTAACACCTTTAAGTTATTATTTCAAGTGGGATTTCTTAAGCAAGTGGGATTTGAATGAAATGTTTTCATGTTTCAAATCTGGCCCGTGTCACTTATTTCCAGTGGGTTTCTCATATTTTTTGAGACCCGGGCGTTGATATCAAGGCCTGGGTCGGTGTGAGTCTTCAGGAAAAGCTGTAAAATACGCCGACCCGGGCCTTGATATCAAGGCCCAGAATGTCCCGGTTTAAATTAAAATGTCTAGCAAGACGACACCCATGCGTCAGCCATGCGTCATCAGACGTATCTTAAGGTCGTATCTTAAAATTGGTTATATTTCAGCAACTGGGTCAAGGGTCAAGGTCGTGTCCTTGCCTGTTGTAAATGTAAAGTGCTCGGCTGTAGCTCGAAAACTACACAACATCTGAGCACCAAACTTATCCTGTCGGATAGGGGTGACGTAGCTTATGTCAAATCCAATCACAGCTGGAACCCGGAGTGAGAAACGTAACGGTGCCAGAGCGTCTGGAAGTTGAGGGTTCGAACCCGACTTTTCCAATTTTTTGGAAATGTTTTCTTGCTTCTAAAGTTTCGGTTACTTTTTGGGACGCCTGGAAGCTGGGGGTTTGAACCCGACTTTTCCAATTTTCTGGATTTTTTTCGTACCTGTAAAATTTCGGTTACTTTTTGGGACATCGGTTACTTTTTGGGACTTCGGTTACATGTTTGAATTTGTGTCCGAACCTTTGTTTCGGACACAAAGTAACTGAATTCCCAAAGTAACCGAAACTTAGATGTATCATGGCCATTAGATGTGCTATTCGTTTGAGCCGCGAAATTACCACACATGTATATGGTGCATTCTGTTTGCACCCAGACATTGCACCCAGGGAGCTCACTATTCGTTATGACCCCTTCTTTGTCAATGTCAGTCAGTGAAATAGGTCACTGCAGCGATACACGTAATAAATAAAGCTTGCGTAGCTCGGCGGGCCGACGCCGTCAAACCCGTCACGGTCTGCCTCCCCCCAAAAATCATTCTTTTTTACCCCTTTGTGCTGGGGCCATAAATTATAGGGCGCGGACGGCAAACGGCGGGCGACGGTTTGTGGTGAGGTATGTCAGTCAGTGAAATAGGTGCCTGGAGCGATACACGTAATAAATAAAGCTTTCGTAGCTCGGCGGGCCGACGCCCCCAAGCCGTCACGGTCTGCCTCCACCCAAAAACATTCCTTTTCACCCATTTGTGCTGGGGCCATAAATTATAGGGCGCGGACGGCAAACGGCGGGCAACGGTTTGTGGTGAGGTAGGGGTAAGGGCCATGGCTAACGGACCATGGCTGTAATGAACGTCCCGTCCCGAAATTTGAATACCAGCACAAGCGGCCTGCTGTTATCTGCGCACATTCTGCGAATGAAGTTTCTCATATAGGGTCCTCAACAACACTGAGTCATGTATAGTACAAAGTCAGACAAATAAAGAAACAAGACCAACAACATATATTACCCTTTTACAGGGTCGCTATGGTGTAAATATTCTTCAGGCATACTCACGCAACTTATTTGGACATAAGGTTTTTCTGTCATGGCTGTCCCCATCCCCCTCACAAGTCTCGCCATAATGAGTCTGTCGTGTATCACGTGCCTGTATGATGTAACTCGTGTCTCGTATCATGTTTCATCACATGCCCGGCGGGCCGACGCCCTCAAGCCGTCTCAGATTAGGGTTGCCTGCCCGAAGAACACGAGCAGCCAGCCGCCCCGTCCACACCGGGTGCCAATTGATGACGGACAGAACTTACATTTGTGGTGAAAGAGATACCCCTATAAAGGAAACATTTTAAAACTTGCGACCGGGGGTTGGGAAGAACGTTCTTTCAAAGAGCGGGTCTGCCGTGAAAAGGGGGTCTGCATAGAACTGCAACATTTTGACGGTAAACATGCGCATCAGCCTTTTCAGATTGACGAAATTACGTTTTCATTTCCTAGTTATTAGCCGCAAAGATCTCAGGTCTAGCTTGTTTTTCCGATTTTTGACGAATTTTCTAACTTATCCAGAATCTCTATACTTTATCATTGGGCCACTGTTTCGTTGCCATGGAAAATGAATTGGAAAGCGAAACGGACACGCGTCCGCCATGTGCGTGCCCTAAGTCTTTTGTACGCGTCAACATCTCCCACCATGGTAAAGGAAAGTGAAATCGTCCAACCAAAAGTACGTCATATTGAGTGAAGTTTGATTATCTCCATAGGGTCCCATGTTAAACGATTTCGACTATATACCAAAAAGTAACAAGGCATATCACCCTGGCGGCTGAGATTTTATGGCTCAAATGGACGTCTAATGACGCATGACGCATGACTGATGCATGGAGGTCGTCCCGCTGCACATTATAAATCAAACCGGGGTCTTCTGGGCCGATTATTAAGGGAATTATAGCGTCTCGTAGCTTTCCACGCTGTCACCTCGACCTCAGTTGGGGCCCGCGGGGAGTTGGGGGGTGGGGAGGGGGAGGAAGTCGGCTCTCGGTTCACGGTAAGATCACCATGCAGCAAGTAGCAGAACGGCAGCGGACCGGCCAGCAATACACAGGGCAGGGGTGTAATGTAGGGGGTGGGTGTAGATAAGGGCAGGAGTGTGCACCAGTGAAGCGTATCAAAGCCAGAATGCGTCTGTGTATTGGCGGGCATGGGGAAGGCCGGGGTTGGGGCGGCGAGAGGGGGGTCGCGTTAGGCGAACGGAAACGCCGTATAGTTTACCATTGCAATGGTATTTTAGTCGATTTACGCAAACGTATTAACACGGCGAATTTTAAACATATTTTTCACTGAATGGCGATACAATTCCTCAGTGTCCTATACCATTTTCAAGTTTGTACTGTCAATATTGAGGGCACCGTGAATTTCGTTAATTTTAAATTGAAATGACCCGTTACGTAATAACCACCAGTCCGATTTTAGTACAATTTTAAACATAAGGTCCTAATTTATGACCCAGTCTGTGGTAAATATTGTAGGGCGATAGCTTAAACATTGAAAAAGTCGGGTTCGAACCTCCAACTTCTAGGCTCTCTGGCACCGTTACGTTGCGCACTCCGGGTTCAAGCTAAGATTGTATTTGGCATAAGCTACGTCACCCCTATCTACCAGGGCAAGTTTGGTACTCAGATGTCTTTTAGTTTTTGAGCTACAACCGAACACTCGACATTTACAATAGTCAAGGACACGACCTTGACCCTTGAGCCAGGTTTCTGAAATCTAATCAATTTTAAGATGCGACCTTAGGTAATCTTTGTGTTAAAGCTATAGCCCTCCAATATTTAACACAGATTGGGTCATGAATTAGGACCTTATATTTAAAATTTTACTAAAATCGAAAATTATCACGTAGCGGTTCATTTAAATTTAAATATAACGAAATTCACGGTGTCTTCAATATTGACCTACAAACTTCCAAATGGTATAGGAGACTGGAATTTCATTGCCCGTCAGGAAAAAATAGCGATAAATTCGCCGTGTAAACACTTTTGCGTAAATCGACGAAAGGATCGTTGCAATAGTACATTATGCGGCGTTCCCATTCTCCTAACGCGATACCCCCCCCCCCTCCCCCACCCCACACGTCCCGCCGCCCCCACCCCGGCCTTTCCCTGCCAATACACACTCACATTCCAGATTAGATGCGCTTCACTGGCGCACACTCCTGCACTTATCCACACCCACCCCCTACCTTACACCCCTGCCCTGTGTATTGCTGGCAGGTCCGCTACCGTTCAGCTGCTTGCTGCATGGTGGCCTTACCGCAAACCGAGAGCCCGTTCTCTCCACCCCCCCCCCCCCCCCGCCCCCCCGCAGGCCACACCTGGGGTCGAGGTGACAGCGGTTGCATCAAGATGGGAAGCTACGAAACGCTACAATTCCCTTAATAATTGGCCCAGAAGATCCCGCTTTGATTTATAATGTGCAGCGAGATGACCTCCATGCATCGGTCATGCGTCATGCGTTGTCAGTTGTCCATTTGAGCCATAAGCTCTCAGCCACGAGGGTGATATGCCTTGTTTATTTCTTTGAAATACCACGCAAACTATATACCACGCTAAAGATCTGGTCAAGAGAAAAATATTGGTGCTAAGCTTAATTTGAGTGAGCTACGATGAATATTAACGAAGTTGTAACGATTTAGACCTGCTAACTTTTCTGCCGGTTTTGTGACATTTTTAGGAACAAACTGTTTTCTTTAACAAGCTCTCTCAACGCCCGATACACATAGAGGTCGGTGAAGAAGCAAGGCACAGCTAGTTCAGTGTTACTTATTCTAATGCTATATCTCCGCCTGCAAAAGCATTTACTACAAGTGCTTGAGGCGAGAGTGAAATAATCGTATGGCTGGGTAAATCACGCGAGAAAAATAATTCCCTGTGGCTTGTAGTACATTGTCTCAGAAGGCAAACTTCAGCCGGCGAAATCGTTTGACGTCGCTTGAGATGGTGTTAAGCGGCTTAACTTTCAAGACAAAAAACAGATGATGTGAAAACTATTTATTAAGCTGACACTAACACTAGTAACAGGATGCACGATTACACAACACATTGCCTTTCAATTGCATCCTGCTAATGCTGCTAATCCCTAGACCCCCCCGCCCCCGCCCCTCCCCCCCCCCCCCTCCCTCCAAAACATATCTGTCTATACCTAGCACTGCTAATGCTGGCAAATCTCTGCTAGCTAGCAGCCCTAGCAGAGATTTTGCCATTATCGTGAAAAAAATTATGTTTATGTTTAATAATACTTTCTGACCAGTAAATGTGTGTATTTGGGCCCTCTTATCCTAGACCAAATGAGATTACTGTAACAGTCAAATGTCGAAAATGGGATCTCAATAAGCACAAAAAACGACAATGTTTTCTTACCCTTACCATTGACCTTGGTGCTTATCCTTCTAGTATGTCATGTAATAGGTAAAGGTTAATAACATACCTGAAGAGGAAGGTCTATAGAAATCGGACACGATTTGACCTTGGGAAGTGAAAAATGGACCAAAATTCAGACATCAGTAGCATGTTTTCGATCCGTTCGATAGGGAATAATGCTCGTCTGATTATTATATATGCTTGAACAGAAAGCTCGGGAGAGGTACTATGTAACTGCCTATAGGGTACAACCCAACAGTACGGGGAAAGACTTAAAATCAAGAATTTCCATTTTCCCGCCCAAACCTTGATTTTAGGCGGGAAAGTAGCGTCTTCGCTATTTATAGCTATATTAAAGATATCTTTGCAATTTTTTTCGTCGCCTATTGTAGTAGACATTACCTTCTTGCCTATTTAGTGCCTTTCCGGATGTTGTTCGACCCATTTGAACATATTTGACCCCTCGGAAAGGGGAAAAATATGCCTTTTTCTTCGAATATGTATTGCATGCTTTAAATAAGTGTTAAATGACAATGAGGAATAGTATTATAAACATTGTATAGGGCCAGAAGATGGCAAGAGTGGTACAAGTAACATAAAGTCTCTACCAGCAATATTAAGGGCGCCGTGGCTATTTATAGGTGAACTCTACGTTACGTAACTTTTCGATTTTCCCCAAGTTTAAGACATGCGACGCTCGAAACGACTGAAAATGGGTGTCATTGATATTAGCGAATGAAAGGCTAGTAACTTTGAGGGTAATACAGCTATCTTGTTATGTTCAGGGTCCAACACTGTCTTTGCATCTTCCCGTTCGGAAAATATGACGTTCAAAGGAAGATGGAAAGTCAGAGTCAAAGTTTGTCACTAAAAATTGTCTAAAGAAAGTCAAATTTATTAATAAAAAATGCGTTATGGTAACTAAAGTAAGCCAGTTAAACAAGTAATTTCACAGTATGTTTAATAATACTTTTTTGCCTCCCAATGTATTTGGGCCCTTATTCTATAACAAATGAAGTCACAGTCTAATGTAGAACATGGGGTCCCAACATGCACAAGAAACGACAATCGTAACCCTAAATAGCGCGCATAGCGTGTATATTTCCGGCTGATGGCGCAATATATGATATCCGAGTTTTGCGTAGTCTATTGCTCTGTTATTATACGTTATGTTGACTTCCGTTTCAATATTGTTCTCGTGACTGGAGCAAATAGTGCAGTTGGTTCATTTTCACCTACTTAGGCAACAGCTACCATCACTATGATTTCATAAGTAGGTATAACATAACCCATGCCGCTAATATAATTTCTCGGCCACGCCCTAATTGACGCCAAAACGACGCTTCTCTAAAAAAGTATTCTCTTTCATATTTTGCTTAACTGATCGCAGCCATCACTGTAAATGAAAAATGGTAATATCTGGGATATACTAGAATGTAACGATCGACGTTATGGGCAGAGTATAAAGGTTAATAATGTATATCGAGAAAAGGTACATTCGCAAGGCCAAAAGCAATTAAGCTCGTGCAGCACGTGCAGCTAATGACTATCCAATTAAAGAACCTGATAACCCTCCCTAGCCCCTTATCTGTGCCTTGCCAGCCCGAATGTAATCCCCATAGCCCCCCGCTGTTAGTTGCTCCAGCCAGCCCGAACATCCACATATTTAAATGTCACCTAATTATTAAGCCTCCAGCTGGCCACACACCCACACACCCACATCCGCGTAGTTTAAACGTATAGCAAGGTTCGTTCTCTGTCGCGGGTCAAGGTAAAATTCGTAGTGATGTAGTTAGTAGCAAGCTGATTGTGTGCAATGCGTGTGCAATGTGTGCGGCAAAGTGTATACAAATCAAGGGGTGCATTAAAATCTGGCTAGGGCTCAAGTCACCAGGATCTTGGAAGCCCAGCTTGTGTGGCGTATGACATTTTTATCAGGGTAGATGCACTCACTCCTGTAGTGGCTTGATCACGCCTGACACCCAGATCAGAGGAAACATAATCCAGACGCTCTCTTAGCCCTTCCCAACCCCGCCCCATTCCATATAACCCTTTATAATAGCCCCTCCCACCCGCAAATCCCCCATCTCTCCTTCGCCTGAACCCATACACACGCTATAATAGCTGCCCCCCCCCCCCCCCACCCACCCCCCACGCCGCGCAGGGAGTAAAGAAAGTGCTTCACGCATGAATCGCAGCCCCGTAGACCTCTGTGTCATGTAGCGTACTCTCTGTCCGGCGCGTCTGCCCCCGGCCGCCACCTTTCTATCCAGATAAGATGGACATCGGACGCAGGTCAGCCAGTGCAGAGGGCGGGAAACTGGTCAACGGTTCGCTAATGTGCATGCATGGTAGTTGAATACCATGAAACATGCGTCGATGATCAGTCCTTCATTATCAGCACTCAACATTATGGCGCAGGGTAGTATACACATATAGGGTGGGGGGTGGGGGATTACCGAACCAAGCCCCAACAAACACGTACCAACAAATGCTTATGACCGCATTAAATTTAAGCGAAACTAACTAATTATAAGTTATAATATATAAGTATCTATATAAATATATATCTATACATGTGTTGGCTAAAGGCATGCTTTAATCTTTATTTTTGTTTGATATCGTGCGACCGTGTTATATACATATTATAAATACATCAACATAAATACATAAACATATTGATATAACTTCAGTATTTAATTGAATACTTCAGTCAGGTATCCAGGGCCCGTAAGTTCGATAGGGCAAATTGCGGGCAAAACGGGGGCGGGCAATTGTGCCTTGCCCCAGGGCAAGGCCAAGGCGGGGCGTTTTCCGAAAAGACGCCCCGATCCGAACGCATTTCGCTTTTGGCCCCGAAAACCATTTCCCGGGGGCGCGTTTCTACCACGAGATGACTATTTCCTGCAACACATGAGCGGAAGTGCAGACAGTAAACAAGGATGTTGCTAGACGAGTGAAGGCAGAATGTTGTTAAAAGGCGTCAATGACAATAAACCCATGTATATCGGGCCCTTTTAAGGCTGCTCTTATAACGAAGGACAAACGCGAAGAGGCAAGGCATGGACGTACAAGCTTGATTAGCAGGTAAGTTATGGGCTTGCTCGTAAATTTGCCGTGACTGAGTGTACAACTCGGGCACAGGCACAGTAAATCGACTGACACAGAGGGGGGGGGGGTCCGCACGGCCTACTAATAAACAAGTCGATTTACTGTGCCTGTGAACTCGGGGAGGGGGTGTGTATGTGTGGGTGGGGGGGGGGCGTGTAGAATCGAGGGTGTGGAGGGCAGTGTCGGCACTGGAGCCTCAATGCCAATGGCAGGTGGGTGGTGTGTGGGAACAAGGGGGTACATGGCAACACTACAAACTTTTTTTATATGACATATTTGACTGTCATGTTTAACAGCCGCCCCCTCCTCGAACCGCCACATTCACCTACCATTCAGGCTGCTGTCATCACAAGCGTTCACCTCTGTTGATCATAATTAGTACTGTGTCTATCACACATCACACACTATCACCCCCCCCCCCCCGCCCCCACCCATGCCCTTGGCCTGGGGCTGGTGCATGATGGATACTGTATTAATAGTATACATAGGGGGCTGGTGTATGGTGGATATATACTAGGCCTAATTGTGATTGACAGAGGTAAGTGAGCCCTTGTGGCTGTGATGTAGTGTCACTGACAATGTAAATTAAATCATGTGCATAGACAGGAAATATTTGATTGGACAAAATATATGATATGTGGCACATTTCTATGATTTAAGCATGTTATGACAGCTTATGTAATACTTTAACATGCCAGCAAACAAAATAAAGCATAAACCTCCCACACATATTCATTGTTGAATAATATATGAAGCTTTGTTTCAGAGAATGTGATCAATGGTCTGCAGTGTCACTCAACTGAACCTTGGTGAATGATACCAGCAAGTTCACACACATACTGGATTTTGTGTTTATTAATTCTGCTATTGTGATAGGTAAGGTCTTTTGGGGCTTGGCTGATAAAGGTGAATTATTTGTTGATCTCAACTAAGGTAATATTTATTAACTCCAATAATGATTATTAATCACACATTTTCAAGTTTTCTAACACAACTGGTAAGTGGGCTGGCTGTTAGTGCAATAATGCATTAATTACATATTTGTAGTTACTCTTCAAACCAATCATCTATTATTGGGAAAAAAGCTGGACGACAGAGATATTAACGCAGAAAATGATTTGTTAATCAATGTTTTATTTCGCACGTGTATACAGTTGCATCAGCTACACGAATGCCGGACCGGCAGTTTAAGCGCAAGACTAGGCACGTCGTGGCAGATACCCAACTGCAAGTGTACCGACAGATGACGGCCACTTATGCTGCGCAGCAGAGACTGGCCGATACCAAAACCCTCTATGTGGAAGCTACACTTCACAGATTAGAGTCCGGTGACTCTTAGCTGTCGTGCTCGGCTAGCGACGCCTTTGTGCTGTACTTTAATAAAGTTGCATAAACGATAGATTATAAGATGCGTGGGTCTTATCATTCATAGTTCAGGCGGGTAGTGGGAGGGGAGGGTGGGGGGGGGGGCATAAGTCATGTATACGTAGCCAAACTCGAAGTATTGGTTCGCAACTTCACCTCTGCTTGCTGTCCTCTTCGCCTCGCATTCCAGTTTATTGACTTATATATGTCATCAACAACGAGTAGCAAAAATGGATTTTGATATCTCATAAGAATTTCAAGTAGTAACAGTGAAAACATTCGAGGAAGTTAAACAGACAATAATAAAGCAATTAACTATGTCCATATTTTTCTCAGTTATTTTGACTAAAGCCGTCACATTTGCAAAGTATCTTACACTTAGGGACTACTGACCAATGGTTGTTTTGTTATAAAAACTTTGGCTCCGTAGTTAGTTTTAAAAACAATCGTGCTTTGCCCTTTGCCAAAAAAAAATCCTCTATTTCCTAAGAAACACATAATGCCCGAGTAAAAAAGTTTAACCTCCCCATGGCCCAAAACAAAAATGCACCCCTCGTCGCACCCCAAGAAAATGTGTTTGCCTCTACCCAAAAACCATAGCCCCGCACCCGGGATATCGTCCCTTTTGTGTTCCATTTCTAGGGCCATGATGGCATTGACGATCACTACAGTTCTGTAACGGAAACATTTGGCGAATATAATATTAATATGAAACAACAGCTTTGTAAGGACGTGAGTGCAATCAATTGCACCAGTTGTACCCGGAAAGCCTTGATAATACCATGGTACAATAAGTTAGCACCATACATAACGATAACAAGCATATAGCGTTAGACAACTAGCAGATAATCAAGAACAAGAACTCAGTGGGACACTGATGATGACGAAAATCGACTTGATGTTAAATCGGTCAAGGACCGTGTCTATCTGAACATGTTGGTCGAAACCGCGACCGTCCACGATGAGTATTAAGGGAATTATGGCCACATCTAGATTCCAGTACATTGAGTACATATGCTCGGTCCCCTGGCTTGAACTTTACATTGAATATGATAGCGTGGTTTTGAGGTCAAGACGGGGCCTCGGAATGAGGTCAGCGGCTTGAGTGAATGGTATTACAAATGCTCGTGCCGACCTAGTGTGGAAAAAAAGAGAGTAAAAAGTTAGTGGCCCAAATGGTGTGTATTGTTGCCCAAGGTCGTCTCTCACATTGCCGCTGCATGACATTTTTGTGAAATTTTCCCCAAATTTTTTTTCCGGATTTCCTGGTGGGGTGGGGGGGAGGGAGTGTGTTGGGATGACAGCACCGTGGCCACTGGTCATTCATTAGAGGACTAAACAAAATCACCCTGAAGTGATCAGGCGTGTATCGATGATGCCTTGGGTTGTCCTTCGCAAGTGGCGGTCCGCAGGGTCTTCGAATAGGGATGCTAATCAGGATTCGGGGGACCAATAGGGATCTGATGGGTCGATTAGGGTTGTGTGGGACAAATCGAGATGTGCAGGGTCGAAGTCGACGGTTCGAAACGGGATCCGTGGGACACATTGGTATACGACGGGTCAAAGCTGGTTTCGTTGGGTTCAATCTGGATTAGCAATGTTCAATCAGGATCACCAAGGTCGAATCGGGATCTGAAGGTCAAATAGGGATGCGACGGGTCAATCTGCATCCTAGTTGTCAAATCTCTATCTGGCGGCTTCCATCAGATTCTGAGGGAGTCAATAAAAATCATATGAGTCCAATCTGGATCCGACAGATTAAATCTGGGTCTGACGGGTCTAGTGGGGATGCCAGATGACTACTCGGGATCTGAGAGGGCAAATGTGGATGTCCAGGTCGAATGGGGAGCTGAAAAGGTCAATATGGATCTGAGAGGTAAAATAGGCGTCTGTGAATGATATCTGGATCTGAGGGATCAATATGGATCTGAGAGGTCAAGTCTGGATCTGATACGTCAAATCTGGATCTGAAGGATCACTCTGGATCTGAATGGTCAATCAGGATCTGAGAGGTCAAATCTAGATCTGAGAGGTCAATTCTGGGTCTGAGAGGTCCAATCTGGATCTGAAGGATCAAATCTGGATCTGAGGGATCAAATCTGGATCTGAGGGTCAAATCTGGATCTGAGGGATCAAATCTGGATCTGAAGGGTCAAATCTTGATCTGAGGGTCAACTCTCGATCTGAGGGTCAATCTGGATCTGAGGGATCAAATCTGGATCTGAGGGATCAAATCTGGATCTGAAGGGTCAAATCTGGATCTGAGGATCAAATCTGGATCTGAGGGGTCAATCTGGATCTGAGAGGTCAAATCTGGATCTGAGAGGTCAAATCTTGATCTGAGAGGTCAAATCTGGATCTGAGGGATCAAATCTGGATCTGAGGGATCAAATCTGGATCTAAGGGATCAAATCTGGATCTGAGGGTCAAATCTGGATCTGAGGGGTCAATCTGGATCTGAGAGGACAAATATGGATCTGAGAGGTCAAATCTGGATCTGAGGGATCAAATCTGGATTTGAAGGGTCAAATCTGGATCTGAGGGGTCAATCTGGATCTGAGGTGTCAATCTAGATCTGAGAGGTCAAATCTGGATCTGAGGGGTCAATCTGGATCTGAGAGGTCAAATCTGGATCTGAGGGGTCAAATCGGGATCTGAGGGGTCAATTAGTGCCTTCACTTGACCATTTAGATCAAATAGAGGTTTCAGCGGGCAAAATAGAGTTTTAGTGAGTAAATTTGACCCAGTAGGCCATTACACATACAATTTAGCCCAAATAGAGCTTTTAAGGTACAATCTGGGGTAAATAGTGCTTTTGCTGGGCCAAATATGACCTTCAGAGAGCAATTGAGCATAGATATCGGCGTGGGATAGCAACTTATTCCAAATATAGCTTTCTGTTTACTAAATAGCGCTTTCTGTTTACAAAATCGAGCTTTTTGTTGACAACATGGAGCTTTTGGTTCGCAAAATAGAGCTTTCTGTTGGCAAAATGGAGCTTTTGGTTCGCAAACTAGAGCTTTCAGCATGCAATTTGAGCTAAATATCGCACATACCTGGCAATTTGGGCTAAATAGCAAGTATAACAGGACATTCTAGGTACACTGGGCATCTAAGGGGCAATTTAGGGTAAACAGCGCGTATAACGGGCAATTTGGGCTCAATTGCGCATGTAGCGGGTAATTGTCAGTTAAAAAGCGCATGTAACGCTCAATTTATGCTAAATA
Organism: Arenicola marina; assembly: GCA_964019135.1. Classification (NCBI taxonomy): domain Eukaryota; kingdom Metazoa; phylum Annelida; class Polychaeta; family Arenicolidae; genus Arenicola; species Arenicola marina. Next base: position 46,013,481 of record OZ025252.1, on the reverse strand, counting down.
GCGAATATAACGGGCTTTTTGAGCTGAACAGCGCATATAGCGGGCAATTTTGGATAAACAGCGCGTATACGGGGACAATTCGGGCTAAACAGCGCGCATAACGGGAAATTTGAGCCAAATAGCGCATTTATCCGACAACGTGCGCACCGCAGGCTCTATTTTGAGCAATGTGCAATGAGCAATTAACCGATATTAACAAAATTACAGGTAACACCGTCGTTTGTGCCGATGACGTGAGGATCGCGTCGTGTAACGCATCTTCCGCCCGCCAATTTAATGCCATATTAGAGTTTAAGTGAACATGATTTTTTTTTCTCAAGAGCGATTGCTTGACTCATTATGAATGGCGCTACGAATTTTACTTTTTATCTAATAATACGTCATCGTGACGCGACATGACGTCATTTGACGTTTGCAAAAATGCTTAAGATGGCTTCTATTTCTTTAATATACCTACGTATCAACTCGGGCCATGACAGCTATTGCCAAAGTGGCTGAAAATGAAGCAAATCCAACATGTCGTAGGAGCACGTTAGCTATGACGTCATTTTTGACGCATACTTATCCCCTGCGCCAAAAAAGTTACACAGGGCATAAACTGTCCCTGAACACGACCTGCAACGTCAAGTAACCCGAAAGTCGCCATACCTTGTAATAGCTGAGTAATAGCCTACGTAAGATATGTGACGTCATGACGTCATGGTGACGTTATGACGTGACGTACGACAACGTCCAAGCGGCAATATGCCAAGCTTTACTGCCACAACTTATTCGATTAAAGGGCTAGGCGATAGAAAGATTAGTCCTTCAGCTATGGCTTGGCGAAATGGCCAAAAATTGCATTAGCTTATCATTGCGGAAACACGGAGACCGACGACAAGAACAAAGAACACTGCAGGCGAAGCGATATAGCAACCAATTTGTTTCTTTTACTATTTTTCTGACCATCAATGTTCCCTACCATTTGACGCAAACATGACAGCTCTAGCTTGTTTTTCTGATTTTTGACGTTGTTTTCAAGATGGACACAATCTCCATTCACTCATCATTGGCGGCCCCGCGAAGGTGTCGTCCCACTTCGGAGCGCTCTAGCGCCATAACTAGACAAGATCCGCCTAGTTAAAGCACTAAGTGATCTGAAGATGCTTATTGGCAACTAGTTGGCAAAAAGAATTCAATTTTAGGATTGTTATCTGATTTTTGACGATTTTTCTTTTAATGGCAGGAATCTATATGTTTATCATTAGGCCAGTGGCTTCGTTGCCATGGAAACAAAAAGTAATACAGAGATCGCCGTGTGTTTCTTATAACTTGCTTTAAGATGATATTATCTCACTGTGTGGCGAAGGAGACTGAAATAGCTTGAACGGAAGTAGGTCATATTCGATCAAGTTCATTTTTCCCCATAGGATCCCATGTTAAACGATTTCGACTATATACCGAAAAGTAATGTGGCTATGGAACCATGTTGACAGATTATGACTCAGCTTAGTATTATCCATCCACAGCTGCAAGCATTGAGTGATGGCTTGAATAGAACACCCGTGGGAGCCCCTGCTGACACCAAAAAGCCGTATCTTTCACCATAGGCCAAATTTCGAAAAAATCCTGTGACGTCACTTTTTTCTCCAATTGCATATGATAAGCACTGTTGCTACTAGGTATCATGTTTAACTAAGAAAAAAATCCCGGTGTTGTTTGCTGGAGGCACTTGCGACATACGCGACAAAACATTTTTTCCCAGCCTAAAGATACAGCCCTTTTAACATGGGAAGTCCCATAGAGAAATCTCCCCGGCCCTGGAACCGGAAGTAAGATAGGAAGGTATTGTTTTTAGTTTGTAGCTATACGAGGAATTACTTTTCCTACAATATAATGCTACTCTCGCATTTTTGTGATTTTTTTCAGATTTTTGATGAGTACCAAAAGTGACGTCATCGTGACGTCACGTGACGTATCAGAAAACTCTAAGATTCAACACAAGTCATTACAATTGATATTTCTATGACATATTAGAATCGCATAGCGATAGCTTGATGTTAAATGTGTCAAAAAGCGTGAAAACTGACAGAGGTCATTTTGTGCATTTTGCGCAAAACCTATTACCTCATTTTGCTCGAAAATGAGTATTACGCATCAAAAAGTAAACAATACCCGAAAACTGCACCTGAAAGAGGGGCACATTTTGAAACTAATCCGAGATCTCTAGCTTAAATATTAACGGAGATATAAGCGTTTTTAGTTATTTTTTCAAAAAATCGCTGTGACCTTGACCTTTGACCTTTCGACCTGCGTGACGAGAATGTTGTAGCCCTATTAGCTAGCTATGAGATGTGCAGATGGCAAAACGATACATGCAGCAGCTAGGCCACAAAGAGACTTCCCGTTTTCGAGTGGGACAGACATACATACATACATACATACATAGATACATACAAACAAGAAGTCAGTGAGGACACTGATGATGACGAAAATCGAATTTGGGTCAAAGGGCGTGTACTTTGCGACCAGTCCCGACTCTCTAGCGTCGCTATTAAGCGAACGGCGGCCATCGACGAGTAAGGAGTGCCGGTCGATATCGCCGTTCACTCATAATGGGAGCCTCGGCGAAGGGGGGTGCAACTCTTGCGAGCGCTCTAGCGGCCAAACTAAGCGTCCTAGAGCAATTCTGTCGCGATTTTCGCTGGTCAACCCGCCATCCCTCTCTCGCTTCAGGCGCTACGAATTTTACTTTTTATCTAATAGTACGTCATCGTGACGCGACATGACGTCATTTGACGTTTGCAAAAATGCTTAAGACGGCTTCTATTTCTTTAATATACCTACTTATCAACTCGGGTTATGACAGCTATTGCCAAAGTGGCTGAAAATAAAGCAAACCCAACATGTCGTAGGAGCACGTTAGCTATGACGTCATTTTTGACGCATACTTATCCCCTGCGCCAAAAAAGTTCCACACGGTACAAACTGTCCCTGAACACAACCTGCAACGTCAAGCGACCCGAAAGTCGCCATACCTTGTAATAGCTGAGTAATAGCCTACGTAAGATATGTGACGTAATGACGTCATGGTGACGTTATGACATGAGGCACGACAACGTCCAAGCGGCAATATGCCAAGCTTTATTGCCACAACTTATTCGATTAAAGAGCTAGGCGATAGAAAGATTAGTCCTTCAGCTATGGCTTGGCGAAATGGTCAAAAATTGCATTAGCTTATCATTGCGGAAACACGGAGACCGACGACAAGAACAAAGAACACTGTAAGCGAAGTGATATAGCAACTAATTTGTTTCTTTTACTATTTTTCTGACCATCAATGTACCCTACCATTTGACGGAAACATGACAGCTCTAGCTTGTTTTTCTGATTTTTGACGATTTTTTCAAGATGGACACAATCTCCATTCACTCATCATTGGCGGCCCTGCGAAGGTGTCGTCCCACTTCGGAGCGCTCTAGCGCCATAACTAGACAACATCCGCCTAATTAAAGCACTAAGTAATCTGAAGATACTTATTGGCAACTAGTTGGCGAAAAGATTGCAATTTTAGCATTGTTATCTGATTTTTGACGATTTTTCTTTCAATGGCAAGAATCTGTATGTTTATCATTAGGCCAGTGGCTTCGTTGCCATGGAAACAAAAAGTAGTGCAGGGATCGCCGTGTTTTTTTTATAGCTTGCTTTAAAGTGATATTACCTCACTGTGTGGCGAAGGAGACTGAAATAGCTTGAGCGGAAGTAGGTCATATTCGATCAAGTTCATTTTTCCCCATAGGATCCCATGTTAAACGATTTCGACTATATACCGAAAAGTAATGTGGCTATGGAACCATATTGACAGATTATGATTCAGCTTAGTATTATCCATCCACAGTTGCAAGCATTGAGTGATGGCTTGAATAGGACACCCGTGGGAGCCTCTGCTGACACCAAAAAGCCGTATCTTTCACCATTGACCAAATTTCAAAAAAATCCTGTGACGTCACTATTTGCTGTAATTGCATATGGTAAGCACTGTCGCTACTAGACGTCATGTTCAACTAAGGAAAAAATCGCGGTGTTGTTTGCTGGAGGCGCTTGCGACATACGCGACAAAACATTTTTTCCCAGCCTAAAGATACAGCCCTTTTAACATGGGAAGTCCCATAGAGAAATTCCCCCGGCCCTGGAACCGGAAGTAAGATAGGAACGTATTCTTTTTAGTTTGTAGCTATACGAGGAACTACTTTTCCTACAATATAATGCTACTCTCGCATTTTTGTGATTTTTTTCTGATTTCTTCTGATTTTTTGTAAGTACCGAAAGTGACGTCATCGTGACGTCACGTGACGTATCAAAAAACTCTAAGATTCTAAACAAGTCATCACAATTCATATTTCTATGACATATTTGAACATCATAGCGATAGCTTGATGGCAAATGTGCCAAAAAGCGAAAAAACTGACAGACGTCATTTAGTGCGTTTTCCGCAAAACCTATGACCTCGTTTTCCTCGAAAATGAGTATTACGCATCAAAAAGTAAACAATACCCGAAAACTGCACCTGAAAGAGGGGCACATTCTGAAACTAATTCGAGATCTTTAGCTTTAATATTAACGGAGATATACGCGTTTTTAGTAATTTTTTCAAAAAATCGCTGTGACCTTGACCTTTGACCTTTCGACCTGCGTGACGAGAATGTTGTAGCCCTATTAGCTAGCTATAAGATGTTAAAGATTGCGAAACGATACATGCAGCAGTTAGGCCACAAAGAGACTTCCCGTTTTCGAGTGGGACAGACATACATACATACATACATACATACATACATACATACATACATACATACATACACACAAACACGACCAACCGACATATGCCGAAAATTGAAAATTTCAATTTTCGTCATAACAAACACGACCGACCGACATAGGCATAACAAGTAACACAATTTCAGTGTATGAACAATGGATATCCACTAATGACGCATTACGTGAGTAGGCCTAGGTTATATATATATATTATCCGTCATGTACAAAAAGTGGTAACACGTTTTTTTTAGTGCAAATTTATAATTTATGCAGATAACGAGATATAATTACCCGTAATTTCTTAAGAACTCTAGCGTAGCTCTTCATTAGGGCCGGCTCGGAAGCTGTCCTTCATTTGGGGCAAAGTAGAGGCAATTTCGGGGCTAATTTCAGGGAGAGTTTTTCGAACTTACCGATTAGGGCGAAAAGTTGGGGGCGAGGCCAAATAGAGGCAAAACGTCACGCGGGGGCAAGATTTTTTGCCCTCGCGGTTTCGAACTTACGGGCCCTGATCTCTAATAAGCGCCGGTCTAATATTTGCGAGGACACATAGCTTGTATTTTGAGCGAAAGACACATACAGCCGAGCCACGGATCGAGGTAACCCCCTAAGTTATAGCGCACACTCGGCCATGGCTATATTCAGCCCCCCCCCCCTTCGCCTTTTTCCTTAACCCACGTGGATCGGTAATTCCAAGCTTAGCTAAGGGAACACTTGGTCATGGTTATAGTCAGCATTTGAGAGTTTTCCCCGACCCCACTTCTCATGTCCCTTAACCCACCTGAATCGGTAATCCCATGCTAAGCTAAGGGGACAACTGGTCATGGCCGTATTCAGCCTATGACAATTTTTCCCGCCCCCTCGCCATGTCCTTTAACCCACGTGGATCGGTAATCGCATGCTAAGCTAAGGGGAAACTTGATCATAGGTACCTATATTTAGCGTCTTTAACATGGCCAATCCCATTATGAAGCCTCGATACGCCAAACGACGAACGGCGCGGTGACGCTTAATGCACCATATAACTCAGCTTATAGCTTCAGGAAATATGTGACACGGGCCGGATTTGAAACCATGAAAACATTTCATTCAAATCCCAATTGCTTAAGAAATCCCACTTGAAATAATAAGGTGTTCAGTATAGTTAAGCGGTCTACACGTCAATTCTATAGACCAACCAGGACGTCAGGCAGATTTTATCCACTGAAGGTAGTAGTAATACGTTAAATGACGAACAACGGACGGGTAACCGCTCCTTTTTTAACTCAATCAACCCCTTTTTTTTACTCAATCAATGTATGAGCTTGGGCCTCAGTTTTACTGGACTGATATTCGTTTATATCGTGCTTTAGCCGCAATTTGAGTATTCTGTACTGGCTGCACAATAATTGCACAGGGTTTAAATATCCTTAACATATATGTCCCATTTTTCCGTAGCTCCCGGTCTCAATTTATGTCAATATGATTATCGATATTATTTCTGTCCAATGTCTACTTTCTGCCTGCTACTATTTGACGTATAAAACATAATACTGTCATACTGTTATCTCTTTCGCTTATTACTACGAACGCTAGACGTCGGCTAGTTAAATAAAAGATGACCTGTCGGGCAGGAAGCGTCAATACAAACTGGTGGGTTGCAAAGGCAAAAATTGCCCTGGTGTACAGAACATCTCGGGGCATCATTCTACTTACTACAGAGAACCACATGGAGGGCCTAAAAATATTTTCTTTTCTTTTCATAACGCATAGTGCTTTGGGTCTGTTTTCACATCGGTAACATTGGCCCCCGAAGTCAGCGGCCCAGTCAGGCGGTACTCCGGCGCCAATATAGCAATGAGGCTATCAGCGACATATCCACAAGTGAGCCAAAACTGCTCTAAAATGTATGACCGATGAGTGCATCTGTTTTTATGTGGGGGAAAGGCGGGTGGGGAGGGGGGGGGTGGGGGAGGGGAGAGGCGGGCGGGTGGTGGGGCGTGGATCTGAATGGGGCTCTCTGCCCAGTCCGTTTCTATGGCGAGGGAAAGTTGAGCTATATTCAAAAGCCAAACTTACGAATGGGAGGTTGGTGGTTTATTCAGGAAGCTTTAACCACTGTTGGTCATATCGCATAAGCAAGATCAGTGAGAAAAAGAGGGGACGAGGGGACCCATGTCCCAGGGGTAACCCCCTACTCTTTACGAATGGGAGGACGGGATTACCGATCACCCACACACAGTATGGTCCGCGGTTAAAGTGTAGCATAAATTGGCTTAATAACATAATTAAAGGCTTAATGAACAGCCAGGCCTTTACAATAGCGATTGGATCAATGGAAGACATTTTGTCGTCGATATGTCTAATGTGTGGACGACATCTGAATAGTGTGGAGGTTTCGTTGCTTTCGATGACGTCATCCATGTCGTGCCTAATGTTTAAGCCACGATCGATGGCTGCTTTCATCATGATCATGTTGGAAATCGCTAAAAAAAGCAACTTGCCGTACTAAGTGTGTTCAGTAGTGAAAGACACATGCACCAACGTCTTTACGGCACTAAATTGGTTCAGTGGTGATAGACACACCCGACCTCTTTGTCGTACTGACTGGGTTCTGTGGTGCAATGCACACCAGGTCTTACTACGTAATGGTATTAACTTACTTCTGCGCTGAAAAGCCCATTCCCACCCTCTACCGTACTAACTTAGGCCTACTTCTGCGCTGAAAAAGGTACATTCCGACCCTCTACCGTACTAACTTCTGCGCTGAAAAAGGCACATTCCCACTCTCTATAACGTACTAAGTGGGTATGATGACTGAATAGTTCTGGAATATTGAATATTGAATTGAACACTTACATTGAATATTGGGTTGACGGTTTTTGCCTCGTTCGTAGTTAGCATTGAAGTGATGTCTCGGAGTTGGGTAGGTGTCATATGAATGTTAGTAGGCCTACACATGGCTGCTGTGTGGTGTCGCTGAATTCTCTTTCTTTTATTAATATAATCCTGTATCCTCATTAATATAATTCTTGGAATTGTATAACGTATATACATATAATTAATTCCAAGACATATTGCTAAAGCTTACAGATCAAGTTTTTCAGATCTTCTTGACAGTCTGCCACAACGGGTGTGAGTGGCAGTCCCACTTTCATTTGCAATTGGGGTTTCGGGGGTTGTCTTTCTATTCTCTGTGTGATCCTGGTTGATGCAAATACTGTCCTGATTGCTTTCAGGTTGAACGATTGGTGCTGGGATTACTGTTGATTTAATATGTTCTCTTGTGCGTCTCAGTATATTTCCTTCCTTGTCTTGAATAGTGTAGCTGCGCTGATGTCCAGAAATGCTATCAATAATTTTTGCTGGTGTCCAGTATTTGTCTAATCGAGATCTGATCTATATATGTCTTGTCCTTGTTGCAATGGGATGGGTTCAGACCGATGTGTCCCTTGGTCGTGTCTTTGTCTATCTTGTTGATGTAATTGTCGTTCTAGTTGTTGGTCTGGGTCATGTTTAGTCCCATATGAGACAGTTGTTACTCCGCACAACAGTCTCATGTCCTCATGTAGAAAATGAGGGTGTGAGATTTGTTTTTGTGGGCGACTAAGTATTGTTAACCGCACGATTCATCAAACCCTTGTCATTTTGTATTCTGATACCTAAACTTCATATTTACCACAAAATCCACATGCACATGAACTTACAATGTATCGCATTACTATCAAGTCGGTTGAAATGAGACTTTCTTGTTGTTTATCGCGCCATTTCGTATTTGGTCATTCTTCACCAGCGGTGGCGTTTCGCTTATTGCGTGTCAATGGCTGGGTGTAGGAAGCGCCACCAAGCGAATGATGTGGTTTTGACGACATGCACGACATGGGTGGGCAAGATGGCGGACAGAACTGAGTTGTGTGCTGCTTCGAAAAATCAACAGACGATATCGTCGTAATCACGGAGACTTCAACCAAAATAACAAGATAAGTTGTAAGATTCATACTTTTAGAAACTATTGCCATACCCCATTCTCGCCATCAGCACTGCTTCACGCCACGCGTGTTTGTAAAATGCCGTACAGGATTTGATAGACCGGACATGTGGCGTTGTTTCCCAACAACATCACATGGGGCTAGTTCATGTTCTGTTGCTGTATATCTAGTGCTTGGTGTAGGTCTTGTCCTGAATCTCTGGCCTTACTGAGGATTGATTTAACAATGCGGACAAAGGATTTAGCAAATCCATTTGAGCCGGCATGAGTAGGTAAACTTGTATTGTGGTATACATTGTATTTTGAGCATACATTCTGGAATGGTTGGTCGATGTAACAAGGTCTATTGTCTGTCAGTATTTCAAGGGGGATTCCATATTCATTAATGATGATGCTAAAATGAAGTGTTGTTGTGGCGCTTGTTTGGTCAGTTAGTTTGCGGACAATCGGGAATCTCGAGTATTGATCTACAATAAATAGCCAATTGTGATTTTCGAAGTAATTGATGGTGACGATGATCATATTGAGTAATAACGACAATTCACAGGAACATTCATACTGAGGCTAATGAATGGCTCTTGACTGCCAAATGTCGTGGGGTGGCCAGAATGTGTAGCTGGGTGGTGGTGGGGTTGGGGTGGGCCGGCGGGGTGTGTACCTGGGTGGTGATGGGGTTGGGGTGGGCTGGCGGGGTGTGTACCTGGGTGGTGGTGGGGTTGTGGTGGGCTGGCGGGGGTGTGTACCTGAGTGGTGATGGGGTTGGGGAGGGGTGTCGGGGGCAGTGGCGGATCCAGCGGGGGGGGGGCTACTGCGGCTATAGCCCCCCCACCCCCTGGTCAAGCCTTAGCAGCCCCCCCCCCTTCCTATCGCTGTCCACGAGCAGCAACCTAATGCTGGAGAAGAACCAGTGCCCCCCCCCGCTTCCGCCGCCTATGCACTGTAATCTCGAAATTCAAGCCCCCAGGGGCGGATCTAGGGGGGTACGGGGGTTGCAACCCCCCCTTGGGAACCTGAAAGTGGCTTCTCCGAGCACCCTCCCCCCCACCCCGGTCGCAAGTTATTAGAGAGCAATCCGCCCCCTCCTTGGCAAATTTCTAGATCCGCCCCTGCTCCCCACCCCCTAAAGTCTGGATTCGCCCCTGTAGTATGCCCTGTAATCGCGAAATTCATGCCTCCCCACCCTCTAAAGTCTGAATCAGCCCCTGGGGGGTGTGTATCTGGGTGGTGGTGGGGTTGGGGTGGGGTGTCGGGGGTGTGTATCTAAGTGGTGGTGGGGTGGGGATGTGGTGTCGGGGGTGTGTACCTGGGTGGTGGTGGGGTTGGGGTGGGGTGCCTGGGGTGTGTACCTGGGTGGTGGTGGGGTTGGGGTGGGGTGTCGGAGGTGTGTATCTAAGTGGTGGTGGGGTGGGGATGTGGTGTCGGGGGTGTGTACCTGGGTGGTGGTGGGGTTGGGGTGGGGTGTCGGGGGTGTGTATCTGGGTGGTGGTGGGGTTGGGGTGTGGTGTCGGAGGTGTGTATCTGGGTAGTGGTGGGGTTGGGGTGTGGTGTCGGGGGTGTGTACTTGGGTGGTGGTGGGGTTGGGGTGGGGTGCCGGGGGTATGTATCTGGGTGGTGTTGGGGTGAGGGTTTGGTGTCGGGGGAGTGTATCTGGGTGGTGGGGTGGGGTGTCGGGGTGTTGTACCTGGGTGGTGGTGGGGCTGGGGTAGGGTGTCGGGGTGTCTACCTTGATCGTGGTGGGGTTGGGGTGGGGTGTCGGGGGGGTGTATCTGGGTTGTGGTGGGGTAGGGGTGTGGGGTCGGGGGTGTGTATCTGGGTGGTGGTGGGGTGGGGGGGTGGTGCCGGAGGTGTGTATCTGGGTAGTGGTGGGGTTGGGGTGGGGTGTCGCGGGAGGGTGTACCTTGGTCGTGTTGGGGTTTTTGGGTAGGGTGTCGGGGTGTCTACCTGGGTGGTGGTGGGGTTGGGGCGGGGTGTCGGGGGTGTACAATGGTGGTGGTGGGAGTGGGGTGTCGGGGGTGTGTACCTGGGTGGTGGTGGGGTTGGGCTGGGGCGTTTTGGGGAGGGGGGTGGTGTACCTATGTGGTGGTGGGGTTGGGGTGGGTTGTCGGGAGGGTGTACCTGGGTGGTGGTGGGGTTGGGGTGGGGTGTCTGGGGTGTCTACCTGAGTGGTGGTGGGGTTGGGGTGTGGTGTCGGGGGTGTGTACTTGGGTGGTGGTGGGGCTGGGGTGTGGTGTCGGGCGTGTGTACTTGGGTGGTGGTGGGGTTGGGGTGGGGTGTCTGGGTGTGTACCTTGGAGGTGGTGGGGTTGGGGTTTGGGGTGTCGGGGGTGTGTATCTGGGTTGTGGTGAGGTAGGGGTGTGGGGTCGGGGGTGTGTACTTGGGTGGTGGTGGGGTTGGGGTGGGGTGCCGGGGGTGTGTATCTGGGTGGTGTTGGGGTGAGGGTTTGGTGTCGGGGGAGTGTATCTGGGTGGTGGGGTGGGGTGTCGGGGTGTTGTACCTGGGTGGTGGTGTGGTTGGGGCGGGGTGTCGGGGGTGTACATTGGTGGTGGTGGGGTTGGGGTAGGGTGTCGGGGGTGTACATTGGTGGTGGTGGGAGTGGGGTGTCGGGGTGTCTACCTGGGTGGTGGTGGGATTGGAGATGGGTGTCTGGGGTGTGTGTCTGGGTGGTGGTGGGGTTGGGGTGGGGTGCCTGGGGTGTGTACCTGGGTGGTGGTGGGGTTGGGCTGGGGCGTTTTGGGGAGGGGGGTGGTGTACCTATGTGGTGGTGGGGTTGGGGTGGGTTGTCGGGAGGGTGTACCTGGGTGGTGGTGGGGTTGGGGTGGGGTGTCTGGGTGTGTACCTTGGAGGTGGTGGGGTTGGGGTTTGGGGTGTCGGGGGTGTGTATCTGGGTGGTGGTGGGGTGGGGGGGTGGTGTCGGAGGTGTGTATCTGGGGGGTGGTTGGGTTGGGGTGTGGTGTCGGGGGTGTGTATCTGGGTTGTGATGGGGTAGGGGTGTGGTGTCGTGGGGGTGTATCTGGGTGGTGGTGGGGTTGCGGTGGGGTGTCTGGGTGTGTACCTGGTTGGTGGTTGGGTTGGGGTGGGGTGTCTGGGTGTGTACCTGGGTGGTGGTTGGGTTGGGGTGGGGTGTCTGGGTGTGTACCTTGGAGGTGGTGGGGTTGGGGTGGGGTGTCTGGGTGTGTACCTGGGTGGTGGTTGGTTTGGGGTAGGGCGTCTGGGTGTGTACTTGGAGGTGGTGGGGTTGGGGTTTGGGGTGGGGTGCTGGGGGTGTGTACCTGGGTGGTGGTGGGGTGAGGGTTTGGTGTCGGGGGAGTGTATCTGGGTGGTGGGGTGGGGTGTCGGGGTGTTGTACTTGGGTGGTGGTGGGGCTGGAGTAGGGTGTCGGGGTGTCTACCTTGATCGTGGTGGGGTTGAGGTGGGGTGTCGGGGGTGTGTATCTGGGTGGTGGTGGGGTGTGGGGGTGGTGTCGGAGGTGTGTATCTGGGTAGTGGTGGGGTTGGGGTGGGGTGTCGCAGGGGGTGTACCTTGGTCGTGTTGGGGTTTTTGGGTAGGGTGTCGGGGTGTCTACCTGGGTGATGGTGGAGTTGGGGCGGGCTGTCGGGGGTGTACATTGGTGGTGGTGGGGGTGGGGTGTCGGGGGTGTGTACCTGGGTGGTGGTGGGGTTGGGCTGGGGCGTTTTGGGGAGGGGGTGGTGTACCTATGTGGTGGTGGGGTTGGGGTGGGTTGTCGGGAGGGTGTACCTGGGTGGTGGTGGGGTTGGGGTGGGGTGTCTGGGGTGTCTACCTGAGTGGTGGTTGGGTTGGGGTGTGGTGTCGGGGGTGTGTACTTGGGTGGTGGTGGGGTTGGGGTGGGGTGGCTGGGTGTGTACTTGGAGGTGGTGGGGTTGGGGTTTGGGGTGGGGTGGTGGGGGTGTGTACCTGGGTGGTGGTGGGGTGAGGGTTTGGTGTCGGGGGAGTGTATCTGGGTGGTGGGGTGGGGTGTCGGGGTGTTGTATCTGGGTGGTGGTGGGGCTGGAGTAGGGTGTCGGGGTGTCTACCTTGATCGTGGTGGGGTTGGGGTGGGGTCTCGGGGGTGTGTATCTGGGTGGTGGTGGGGTGGGGGGGTGGTGTCGGAGGTGTGTATCTGGGTAGTGGTGGGGTTGGGGTGGGGTGTCGCGGGGGGGTGTACCTTGGTCGTGTTGGGTTTTTTGGGTAGGGTGTCGGGGTGTCTACCTGGGTGATGGCGGGGTTGGAGATGGGTGTCTGGGGTGTGTGTCTGGGTGGCGGTGGGGTTGGGGTGGGGTGCCTGGGGTATGTACCTGGGTGGTGGTGGGGTTGGGCTGGGGCGTTTTGAGGAGGGGGGTGGTATACCTATGTGGTGGTGGGGTTGGGGTAGGTTGTCGGGAGGGTGTACCTGGGTGGTGGTGGGGTTGGGGTGGGGTGTCTGGGGTGTCTACCTGAGTGGTGGTTGGGTTTGGGTGGGGTGTCTGGGTGTGTACCTTGGAGGTGGTGGGGTTGGGGTTTGGGGTGGGGTGGTGGAGGTGTGTACCTGGGTGGTGATGGGGTGAGGGTTTGGTGTCGGGGGAGTGTATCTGGGTGGCGGGGTGGGATGTCCGAGGTGCAACCAACTGCACTGAGGAAACTGGTTTTCATCACGCAGACTGAGTGCAATAAGTCTGCTTCCCCAGCCATACTAAAAGCAGTTAGGCTACACCGGCTGCGGAAGCTCAGAGCAGACGGCGGGTGCTTTAGCGCCAATGTACCCACTAGACTCTCAACGACTACATGGGCAACAGCAGTTAATAATAAAATGGTGTTGCTATGTCTACACCCCGAACGTTTATAATAAGATATGGCAGCTCATGATCCACTGACCAATGTGAATCAATGTTCCTGTTGCAATGGCTTATTAAGCCCGCGGCAACATGTCATAATAAAGACTACGTTAAACTTGTCATACGGTATGTCTTGGCGAAATGGCCTGTCAATCACGCGGTAATGTTATAATAAAGAATACAAATATTGAACAGTTACCTGCTTCATTTCTTTGAGTGCAGCATCAGGTTCTCTCGTAACATTCGCAAAAAACATTCCCAGAATACATTTTGGTAATATTCCCGTAACATTGGCGGAATATTCGTAGAATATTAGTTTGTTACTTGGGATATCACTAGCGTATCTTGTACCGAAAATGTAAAACATAAGATCGGTAGTTCAACATCTCATTAGCATTAGAAATAATGGTCGTATAACGCGTGTTACCACCCTATGTGTACCGTGGTTAAATTAACAGATACCTCGCGGGCAGTCGTGACATTACTTGCAAGGTTAACCGGGCCTATAACGACTAACCCACGTGCTTTCACTCGACGATTTATATCTATATCAGAAATGTGGTTACACACTTTGTTCGCCGGCACGAAAATGAAAGTAGTAGATCTATTTTGAAACCTGGGTTTTGTAAAATCCATTTTCAAAAACATTCCGTGTAGGCCTACTGCTTCCTGAATAAACCTCTTTCACGCGACTACAGAGATACAAGTCTATCACGTCTATCGCGCAACAGATTACAGATCTAGATAATATTTACATGGGTGATACAAGCCTAATCCATCACGAAGTAGGCGGGTAACCAGCCCACGAGGATGCCCTCCTCGGGGTTCTCAAGTACCCGGATGTGGCCCTGGGAAACCCCTCCTCTGGCTGGCTGTATAGGTTTTGACCGGGCTTACTCTGGCAATACCCACCCGCGGGGAGTTATACGTGGCCAAATTCCCTTTTCAAAAAACTGTCCACACGAGTACTATTGAGACAGCACAATCGTGGTTTTACCAGTAAAGGGGAAGCTTTTTGCTCAGGGCCTGGTTTTATTTGTCACCATGCTCTCGTCTATATTGCCACACTTCACGTTAACATGTTACTGAGCCCACTTCAGTGAAGTGCGCGCTAGCCGAATCTGCCGGTTTGGAATTCCCCGCCCACGGGTAAGGAGACACTGACTGGTGTAAAGCACAACCGGTGGGGCTTGGGGCCGGATGCGGGGGGGGTGGGGGTGATGGGTCTGGGTCTTAGTTGAGCCTTTCAGTGGTGGCGAGCACCTTACACGGATGAGCGGACAGCCTTTCTATATAAATGGCCCGCCGCAGACACGCCGTCAGTTGTACACACGTGGCTCGAGGTGGCCATTATGCTCACAATGTTATTGCCATTTACGCTGTATTAGTTAATACGGAAAAGCCATAAGATTTTGCGTATAGGCTGGTAATCCATATCAGTCTGGCCTGAGACTATGGTTGTAATCACATCAATGGTATCGACATAGCGAAGCCAAGATATCATCGGGTCTGAATCAGGCACGATAAATAACAATATCAACGGTCGGCTTTGAGGAGAACCAGCTGAGCCAAACTCAACTGCCACGACAGAGTTGTCGCTATGGCAACGGGTGATGTCACGCACGTGCCCAACGTTTGGCCAAATGAAACATCGCATCTACTATTGTCGATAGAGGGCGCTGCGGTATCGTTCTTGGTGTTCCTGGCATTATTTGTGGTCAAGGCAGTGATGTATTCCTGTTTGGAGCATAACGCTCGCGTGACGTCACGACTTCAACGCCGGCTGTATCATCATCACTTCACCACGACAGAGAGAGGCGTCATTAGGGTGATCGCGCCCCACGACAATGCCGCCGTAGTCAAGCTACAGTGGTATCTCAGCGACCTGTAAGTTTTTCTTGATAGTTTATGAATCAAAACGCTTAGTTTCCTGTACAACCTATAACTAAGTACATAAAAGATATAATAATAGTACATAATTAAGTATTGACTGACAAGTTGTGGAGGCTCCACATTCGCCTCTCTGCGGATATTGTTCAAAGACATATAATGGTATTTAAGGGGGGGGGGATACCCCCTCTGAATCGGGGGCGGGGGGATACCCACTCTGAATCGCAAATCTCCAAGATTAGGACATTTTGAAGCTAGGCGCGAAAAAAACGGATATCGACGGCAGATTGGCAGACAGCCAGAACGGATCGCGGTAAATAGACAAAGGGTCTTCGCGTTGAACCAGGAATTATAAGAATAACGACCAAAATTGCCATGACTTCATGGGTGCCAATCGCGGAGATCGAAAAATGTATCCTCCTCCCCCTTATTTAGAACAGCATGCTGATATTTTGATATTTGACTAGTCAGAATCTGCATTGAGAATAGAATTGACATGTTCTGCTTATTCTCAAGTCAAATCGAGCCAAATACAGTAAACAGGAAATCCGTCCTCTTATTTCGTCTTTATTCTGCTAACCTATGATAATCTATGATAACTCTTTTCACCCCGGAGATAGACACAGCGAGTGCAACATTAGAGTTGGGAGAATGGTCAATGGGAGAAGGACGGGAGAGTGGAGCAATGTCCCCGGGGGTAACCCGATACTCTTTGCGAAGAAGGACATGGGGTCGTTATCCTGAGACCACACAGACATGGCTACAAAAAGGCGCGAACCACCGATCCACGTGCTCTCAGGCAGCCAGAGCACTCCGGGCGAGCGCTCTAACCCATTACGAGCAAAATTAGGAGAACATTTTTAATAATCATTAAAACACCAGCCATTTCAATTTAGCTCTCTGCTGCTCGTTCTGAAAGATCAAGCAACCCCCCCCCCCCCCCCGACGCGCAAAACCCAGATAGAAAAGCTATAACTTGTGGCCAATGGCGTGATATAAGTACCTTGCTCTCTTCACTGCCTTAATCACTTACCATTACTGACATGCGGGTCTAAAAGGCTTATCTATCATGATCGTTATCCTTGTCATATCAATGTTGAAACAAACCATCACGCTCTCTACGCAATTAGCAAAATGGAACTACTTTCTATTATGCAGGAGGTACAGGCAATAAAGGGAAAACGCATTGAGGGCGCACACATAGAAGTATATCATCGCGCTTATCACTTCGAACCTGATTTCATCTATCATTTGTTTTATTTCTGTAATTTTAGAGCCGGTGACGTCATCGTATACGTCACACAGCTGATCTTGGCTCTCCATAGTTTACATGGAGCCGCACTGAAGGGGGCGCCCTTCCTGGGAGAGGACGCTTTCGCTGCCGTGGAAACCATACTATACTTTGCGACGGGAAACATCGGTTACCGCCTCGTTACCTCTTTCTTTGACGCCCGATGGAAGTGTAGCTTCAAAATATCTGCTCTACACAACGCCGTGGCTCTCTTTCTGTATATATCGATATTCGTCACGCGCGAAAATACGTTGTTAGGCATTGTCGCCATGGTAGCAAACTTTTGTCTTCTGTTTACCTCGATAAACAGAGTAATATACCACGAATATTATGCATCCGGGCACCATGGAAAAGCAGCCGTATTAACTTGCTGGCTTCGGGTGTCTGCCATAGCAGTGTTTGGCTGCGCCCTGACGGCCATATACATAGCAATGGCGATAAAGACGCAAAGCGTTTGGAGCATGTCGTATTACTCTGTCGGCTTGTTCATAATTGTGATTGCTTTTTTCGCCATTTCCAACATGATCACGATGAAAGCAGCCATCGATCGTGGCTTAAACATTAGGCGCAGCGTGGATGACGTCGTCGGTGAAAGCAACGAAACCTCGTCACTCTTCAGATATCGTCCACAGATTAGACATATCGACGACAAGACGTCAGCCATTGATCCAATCACAATGCCTCCGTCACCTCCATTAGACATCAAATGTGTGTAATTCAAAATATTTCAAGGAGGATATTGTATAGCAAGCGCCCTTATGGTCTAACTAGACGGCGATGTGATCCTGTTATGGACACTACTAGCCCGTATGTACTGTGTATCACTCCATGGCCAGCACTAGCCCTGTTACATGCGAGGCCCAAAAGCGAGACGAGAACTGTGTGATAAATTGTTGTTGGAAAGTTCCGCAAGTACAAACGATGGTGAAATTTGTTTGTATTCACTATCGTTACCCTTGGAACTAGAAAGGTATGAAGAACAAATTTATAAATTGATAAGGACCGTTTGTTTGTGTACTTTCTGCAATCGACGCCCGAATGGTGTTGATTTTTAAATCAACGCTCGCAACCAACACTTGTTTCATAGCTCTCGCTCGTCTCCGTTAGGCACGAGGTCAAGAGAGCCATGTGTTAAGGCTACGCCAGCACATGTTCAGACGAAGATATACATTACATACAGTAACTGATTAAACCTTAAGGACCAGGAATGATGTATATGTCCGATAGAAGCGTCCTGAATAAATGATTAACCTCCCATTCGTAAGTTTTAGAATAGCACTCAACCCTCCCGCCCCAACGAAAGGGACTAGGCAGAGAGTATTGATTTGCCTCGCCCAGACCACCCCCCCCCCCCTCACACATCCCCTCCCCTCGGTCTCACCCCCTTTCCCCCCGCCTCAGCCCTCCACCTTTCCCCCACCAACAAACAGACGCACACCTCATACATTTTAGAGCAGTGTTGGTCTCACACCAGCTCACTTGTGGTCATCCTAAGCCAAACACTTTTTGTATTTGTAGCTGATACATTCGTTGCTATATTGGCGCCGGAGTATCGCCCGTCTGGGCCGCTCACTTCGGGGGCCAATGTGAAAACAAACCAAAAGCGCTATTCATTATGAAACGAAAATATTGTCGGCGCTTCACATGGTTCGTCCAAATAAATAGAATTATGGCCCTGTGACTGAGAGATGTTCTGTACAACAGGGCGATTTTTGCCTTTGCAACCCACCAACTTTTATTGTTGTTTCCTGCCCGACAGGCAATCATTTATTTAGTGAGAATGCTTTTGATACTTGGCTTTGGAAACATTTAACTGATGACAACGCGCCGCGTCGAACGTCTAGCGCGGATCCAGGGAAGCGATGCGCTGAGATATAGAATGAAACGTGAGCGTTTCCGGCCACTTTGGCGCACATGAAAACCCGGGTGACTGAAATGACTGAAACTTGCCCTAGATGCAGGTGCCATGGTTCCTACCCAGGATTTGTTGATCTTCAACTCAGCATGCTTTCCAACTAAGGTGGGGAGATCCCCTCTCAATAAGATATGCTCATATTATCCGTGTGAATTTAATACATCCTTACAAGTATGTATTATGTATGTATCGTTGACTTGAAACCGCCTTGAATTAAATAACCATATTTAAGATTTTAAAGATTTAAGAGCCGCGCTGATATCAAAGCGGTATAGCGATAATTGATAGTTTATTGATAGTTTTTTCTGAAAACTAAGTGTTAATCTAAGCAAACTAAGCGCAACCGCAAATTAAGCGTTCTACGCCGAGCATTAATTAAGCGACAGGGCTGTAAAACGAAGCTTTGCGCAGAGAACTAAACGCTGTATCGGCAAGCGAGCCATGCGCCAAGCCCTTAGCATTTCTCCGTCCTGTGACTACCACCCACGGTTCAGCCGTGGTGCGTCATGTGGCGCCAATCCATATCCCAGCGGACATAAAAAGCATCACTCACTAAACAAGTGTCTGGCCACTGTTCTGCCGGAGAGCAAGCTGTTTCTATCAGAGGGCGCCCAGCGCTGACAGAGGCAATGTGTCTCTCTGGATTATCTGACGCTACTCTCTGGAATTATTTGTCATCTCGGTGGCCCCATTTCAAAGTCAAAACGAAGTCAAAACATCATTGTAACTGCTTCATTGTCGGGAAGAAATCAAACATGGAAAAAGGTAGACTTGGTGGTGTTATCTCAGCGGTTCTCAGTATCCCAGGGTCCCATTTTTCATCAAACACTTAATAATAAGTCATGGCGACCTTAACTATGCAATCGTTTGCTTATCAGGGGAGCATTTATTACGAACGGTTGTCTATGCTAGAATTGATCGTGGTCTAATGGCTATGAAATAAGATGAAACGTAAATGACATTGACATTTGCAGAGAAATCCCGGTCGTTCACCCAGGAAACCACGTGGCATGGAGTGAAATACATTTTCGAGAGCGACAGCGGACTTTCCAGAAGGTAATTAGTTAAGAGTTCGTTATCTCTCCTTTGTTGTGTAAGCTACCCCCCTCGGAGGGGGACACACAAGTTAAAGTAATGAACATTTACAATGATGCTTTATATGTCGTGGTTAATTGTGGCATAGCTATGAACAAAGCCGACCCAATGGTCAAACCCCATAACTGATGATGGAGGATAAACACGCAAATTTCATATATGCGTTAGTTTTCGTACGCTTTCCTTTATGTTTAAAATAATACGTTTACCAGACACCCCGGCAACCTCCCCAATCCCAGGATATACCATTTATTCGTTTTTCCTTTTGCCTCTGAAGATTACAAATTTATTCGTTTTCCCTTTTTTAATTTTCGATTTCGCAAAAGCCACATCAGTAAACGGTTTCGGCACTCCCTTTACCCTTTTACTGTTCTGAAATTCAAAGTGATTTATTACATAACGTTGTGCACTAAACTTAACGTAACTCATATTGTCCGGTAAGCAGTGATAATCTCTAAACAGCAGCGGGTGGTGCTACACAAGTCATATAGTCTTGACACATATATTACATTTACATGAAGTTGCCTAGTGCAGGTGCGAGGCTGTGGCGCTGCTACACGCTCAATGCACCCTGCAGGCAGAGGAGAGTACAAGAGAGAGGGGGACCGCGAGAGTGACACCGTGGAGGCTCTGCTGATTATATCCATAAGGAAGACAGGTCTCCAGCAAGATTAGGCGGACTTGTCTATATGGACATCCAATTGGCATTTTATGCCCATGTAAGCGCCGCCCATTTCACTAATTTGGAAATGTCCCCGCGTCACTGAGCGCCACGATGACCTTCAGGAAGTGCCACAGTACGCATTGGCGCGGTCGACAGTCTGTATGGAAGTGTGACATGATGGTGGCCACCACATTATCACATTTACACATACAAACCGGTTTGCTTAACGTGTGTCCATCAATGATGCAGAGGGGGCACTCTCCGGAGGCTCGCTCCGTGGGCTCTCAGACGGCGCTCTCAGACGGCGATCTCAGATGGGTTTGCTTAACGTGTGTACATCAATGATGCAGACCTCACGGTCGCATTGGGGTGGGGGGGGGGGGGGCAAGGGGGGCGTCGTGTTCCCAGATCACAAAACATAGATTTGTTTACTCCCAGGTCACGATGAAATAGATTTGTTTATTCCCAGGTCACGCTGAAATAAAAAGGATAACCCGAACATACACAATTTGCGGATACATGATATAAATTATCGATTTCCCGATTCACTGTTATTTAACCTTAAAATTCCCAGTTCATGATTAATCAAAATCGTCTCTCAAGACGCCGCACTTAGACGGCGCTATCAAACGGTGCAAGTTTCTGGACGATTCCCGTTTGCTAGGATAACAGCAAATATGTTGGTTTTAAATATGCGTGACAGGACACTAAACCCGATATTTGAGGATTCTACAACTCTTGAATATTCATGTACTGGATGAAAGAAAATGGCTACACTATGGTGCGCAAGACATTTTTTCCGGGTGTTCTTGTTTCAACACTAAGGGAAATGGTGGAAAAGAGGTAACGGTGATAGACTGCGCACCTGGTCCTAGTTCTTGACCTACTTGTAGAATTTGGATCCCAACCAGTACCAAATCAACGCCATCACAGCGAGCAAGCTCCCAGCACGGTGGCGCTACGCAAGTTAGCTTTTACCGCTGCTGTCGGCTGGGGGCAAATTTCAAGATTCCTGAAAAACGATTAAATCAGCTGTAATTTCTCGCAACATTATAATTTTTAAGATTAAAACATAAAAATAATTAGCTTTGTGCGTTTAATACAGCAAAACACGTCTTGTGCCATTTCGAAAAAGTTATAATTGTGACAGAACTAATCTCATCTTTTCTCTTTTCATCATCTGATTTCATGTGTTATTAGTCTTAGGCTGGGTCCCAGCACTAAGTTGTAGAAATGCGCGACGCATTTTTCGATTTGCGCAGCGTCGTCCTGGCGAGCGAGTGTGAAAATGCATTGAGGACGTAGGCGATAACAGAGATATAATGGAGCCCTAGCGGAGTGAGTCGAAGGCAGATAGTGCAAAGCGAGAACGATGACAATAGGGAAAACGAGAAAGGTTCTTTTCGCATTCGCGTGGTAGCGCCACTGTGCTAGCGGTCCCACCAGGGCTCCACTGTCATGCCGCAAGGGATGCATGTTTCTTTCGTGTTTACATCTGGCACTCAGCGACTGTTCCGAATTTCAGGCACATGGAAAACCAAAACGACCTAATTGATTCAACCTTACATTCGATTCCTTGGCATTTGTTTCGTTCTGTAGCAAGAAATATTGCACATTATGAAGTTCCATTATTACGAGTTGATGGTAATGTTAAGTTAGATCTGAAGGCCGCTAAAATCCTGTAATCTGGCCCAAACGGCCCTTCGGCCTTTTCCGTAGACAATCGTTGCCGTAGTTACATGGCGTGGAACAATGAAACATGACGTCACACACACAAGAAATGTGATTATTGATTTAAATGGCCCGCCTAGCCGCCTAGTTGCCTAGCTACGCGTGCCGTTTCTGGGTCACGATATACGTATGGACCCCCCCCCCCTTTCTGGGGAAGAATGCTATTTGATGTGGCATGGATCCCCCACATGCAGTGACAAGTTTGGACACCATCCCCCTTTTCAAATTCTGTGTATGGCAAGAACAAAAATAGTCTCAACCTAAGATGTAAATTTTAAACAAAATTGGTGGTGTCAAAACAATCTTTCTGATTTCTTCATCAAGAATACCTGTTGGTTTTTTTTTCTTGTTCGGTTCACTTCATTTTAAAACCCAGCTAGCGTAGACTAGAATTGTTTCTTTAGTTGGTTAGCCTTTCGCTGTTTTTTTTTTAAACCTGACAAACTAAAGAAAAAAATATAACTGAAGTTAGAGAAAAGGTAATTCACAAAACCCTACCCAATATATAGAGAGATACTGAGTCTTTTTTTGTTATATAAACACTAAATGACAAGAAAACAAGCCAATTCATTGGGTAAAGCTAATGAATAATAAAACAAACAAAAACGCAATGAAGCAAGACAAGCGCCATCAATTGAGGAAAAGTCTAGGCAAAAATAATTGCATTTGGAGAATTTTCTGCTTTGTTGGACTAGAATTTATTTCCATGGTTGCGGTCACTTTGCACAATTTTAAAACCAAAACTTTGTTTAAGAAAAATATTAAGACTCAGATCGAGTACGTCTAGCTAAAGTTAAACATTTTTTTTTCCAAAAATGAATGAAAAAAAATTGTGAAGAAACAAACGATTGAACAATTGAAAACCAAAAAAGTACACAAACAGGATATTGAAGCAAGAAAAACCCCATTTATTAGGGAAAAGTCAATAAAAACAAACGATTACATGTGCAGACAGATTACATGTACAGTTCTCTACCAATGTTTTTTTCCAAGTCAGAGGGCATGCATGCTTTCGTGTATTTTTTCACTGACCAGTTACTTTTTGTAGTTACAGAAACAAAAAAACTGATAGACTAATGAAACAAATAAGCTTAGCTGAAAGCTAAAAAGCAAAAAGTAGGCAGTTTACAATGAAATGAAATATAACTTTGTGAAGAAAAGCTATTGAAGCCAAAATATGTCCAAAAAGGGCATTGAAGCAAAAAACAACAGTTTCAGAAAAACAGTCAAGAAAAAAAAAACTTATTTCAGCATTTTCAATGAGTGATCTGGCTAGTGCAAAAAGGAAATCGGTGGGCCACTTTAACCTGTCATTTAAAAAGCTATATATTCAGATTAATCTTAAATATCTGAATATACACAGGGAGGGGGGGACCACATGTTTCAGCCTAACTAAAGATAGCTGCTTTTAATAAATACACTCTACTGCCAAATTTGTTTAAACCCGCTTATCCAATGGGTATATGTTGATTTATAGTAACTTTAAACTCAACATATACCACAGCACAGGCAAAAATGCATTCCTTCCTGATATATATATTATGTAATATTACAAATATTTTCTCACATCTGATGATCTAACTTCGCTCGCAATTTAGGTGACACCTATACATATTATTTACCTGGTATATTTATACGGTGTAAAGAACGCAACTGGCTCACAAGATCTGGGAAGGCTTGTAAGCGCTAAACATTCTACTTTGAACGGTGTATGCGAATTAAACCAAGGAGGCAATTTAACGCCCAACTAATGTGAGGTAAATAAAGTACAGCTTAAATTCAACTCTTAATAATAGTAATAGCACGAGTTTTGCATTCATTAAGCTGTAGCAGCCCTTCATTTGCACTATGAAAATTGGCGGGCTGCTTCAGCTTGATGTCGGGCCAATAAAATTGCCTAACGCCCCGCTAACTCGCGCTATTGTTATATTCACAGCAAACGTGAGTTATCAAGCAAACTAGACGGAGGAGTGCGCGCTTGTTATGACGTCTTGTCTGCATTGTTTCAAATGAGTTTAATGGTAACTATATTGCTATGAACCGCTTCACGCACTGTCATTCTTTTAGGCTGCTTGATGGGCAGTGCGTAAGATAAAAAATGTTTCATCTCGTGCAATATTTCTTCAGATGTTCTACAGAGAATTGATCGCCAAAGAAAGGAAAGTTATAGCTGAATAGGAATCGGCCAAATATGTGAAATGTTAGAAATATTAATATCGCGGGAAAAATTCCCTTTTTGGGATGTCCTCGCTTTAAAAGATACCTTTTTTCAAAGTGATATGCTCGCTCAAAACGTTTTTCAGATGCTACTATGTCAAATAAACCCCCCTCTTTTGCGTAAAACCGGTCTTTTTGCAGAGACTATAGTACTTGTGTGCGGTTCTGTATTTCCGCCTGTTGATCCGTACAACGATACGGGATACTGGTTTCCCGATTCCGTAGCCCCGTTTGCTGTCTCTACTCCGTAGTTATGTGAAATTTTTGTTCCAAAAGTCCGCACTTTGTGTATAATCCATGTTCGACAAGACCCTCTTTTTCAAGTATCCATTTACAGACCAAACCGGGAAAAGAGAGGGGGGGCGGGTGGGGCAGTAGGGGCGAGGCTTGTTGGGCGCCCGCAGACAACAGTTTTTTGCGTGGCATGAACAGTCTTGCGCTGCATTTAAGTCTATCATGTGACCTCAGTGATAGCCTCAATCTCTTTCGAATAATCACCCTGAGAAAAAACGTGACAACAACAATTTTGTATTCATATGCACAGCATGACGTTTTAGGCAATATAAATCTTAAATAGCATAAAAGATCAAAGCAATTCTCATCATTGTAAAGTAGCAAGTCACAGAACCGGAAGTGAAGAAAAAGGACCCCTGGCACAGCAGCGCCACCTTGCGAATGGCTATTTGTCGTGTTTCCTACTGTGTGAAAAGTATGGTTTTCTGGTTATTGTCCAAGCGATAAAAATAAACGATATGGTTTTCCAGCATATTAGAAGGTAGATCTTTCCAGATCTGTCAAGTGGTATCCACGCTCTCACGGTGCCTTTAAAGGAAGATCAACTGTCATATTGCTAATGTGGGTGTCACTTTATCTGTCAATCGAAAGAAACTTAATTGTCAGTTGAATATAAACAAATAAGAATGGGTTTCATTAATTATTTGCAGCTTTTATACCATGAAATCACCAAAACGCATTCATGAAATGCGGTTAAACTTAGGTGCCGCATGTTTGGTTCTGGAAGCATTGCATGTGAGCCTTAATGCACATGGGCAACTGTTGTCGAGGTTGCAATGTATTCATGCTTGAGTGTCTTCCGAGAGCTTCAAGCCAACGAACAGGGACAATCATATTCTCAATAAAAATCACGTAGGGTTCTTCTCGTCTCTATTACGTCATATTTCCCTTTTTATTAAATTCTATATGAATATTACTATTAAGCAAAACATTTTGAATGCATATTATGTATGCTAAAATTAACAGGGTATGTTCTTAGCCCACTTTTGATTTCTCATAAGAGGAAAATGTGGATTGTCGATTGTCGGTTGTAACTAGACTGCTTGCGCACCAAAGAAATGCATGTAAACATACCGTTATGACTCGCAAAATAGAAATTAGGGTAACTGTCCATACTTCCCTAATAGTTGTCACATAGTAACTTGTAATCTAGACTTCGCCGCCAAGTTGTTGACTTTTAATGTCGACGTTGGATAAAGTATTATCTTATCTTATTTCCACTTCCTTTGATAAACAGTTTATGAATCGCATCAATTACCAATGTAAACTCCGTAGCTTTCTTGACTTTTCCGATTACCAATCATGTTGGGCACATACTTGTAAATGATGATATCGGGAATTATTAGTGCTAACGCTCACTGGACGCGTTAAGCGGCGCGGCGAAGAAAGTCACACGAGATTGAATAATAGGACAGTTGAGTTTCTCTTGGCTGAAGCTCATGCACGCTACTGCAGTAAACTGCAAGTTGCAGCAATATTTGTCATTTTTTCTAGATATACCCAGACACCCAGGAATTGTTTACTCTAGCATCAATTCAAAACTTTTCTGATCAGTCCTGAAAACAAAGTGCGTTCACCCTTTTAGATTGCGCCCAAGACATATTATTCTTTCAGACTGGCATGGTTGTTGATGTGTTTGGCGGCCGCGGCCGCTTTTATTATCCTGATGGTTGTGCAGTTGTTGGTGTACTTCGAGCGACCTTCCCAAGTTAACCTCAGTGTGGCCTACAAAGCCAGCCTTCCATTTCCTGCTGTGACGATTTGCAACCAAAACCTCTACAGGTACTGTTTTTTTTTCAATCATACTACAATCGTAGAATTTGTATGGCACCTGCGTGCTTTACGAACAATGTTCATGTTAAAGCCTTTTACCTTGAACCGTCCTTGCCACAATTAAAATACAATGTCCCACGGTAACCGGAGAAAACCAATATTCACAATTTAAGACCATGTTGTGAATATGTATGAGGTTATTTCCCTTCACGTGACGTATTTTGTTCCATTTCAAGTTGATGGCTTTACAGACGACGGGCATGTTTGACGTTGTTCTTCGGTCTCACTATCTAGTATTTTCGGACAAAACGGTCGCAGGTAAAGAGTGCTATGCGACTTGATCATGTCTTGCATCTTAACATTGAAAGTTTATCTTAGGTTCAGCAAAACCACTGTATGTCATTGTCCCCTATTGTTATTCAAGAAGACCATACTACATTATAAATAAACGCAGCTTTACAGCAATGCACTGTATTATTTGATATTTCTCCTGCGGAAAGCTCTTGTCTTAGTTTTCCCCGTTTTTGTTCAGGTAGGATACATTTTACAGTTTTAAAAGCTATGGGGCACAGATCAACGTATGTTTCTACACATTCAGGGTCTTGCGAGATGAGATTTGAGTTGCGCCCGGGAGTTTTCGCAAATCCCAACGAAGCGGAATTCAGCGCCACCTATCGGAGTACCTCG
This sequence comes from Arenicola marina, assembly GCA_964019135.1. NCBI lineage: Eukaryota > Metazoa > Annelida > Polychaeta > Arenicolidae > Arenicola > Arenicola marina. Next base: position 45,986,355 of record OZ025252.1, on the reverse strand, counting down.
ATGGCCACGTGCAAGAAGATCTGCGTCCTCCACGAATCCGAGCGTTGCAGCGCCATTGTGTACTCCCCACAGACACAGCAGTGCAATGTGACGTCATTAATCGCGAGGGTACAAGGGTCTGATGCACGCTGTTTCGCATCACCGGCCACCCTTTACTGCAGGCGCCACAGATGCCTTGGTAATTCCTAATGTACTAATTTACCGACAACTAATAAAGCTGTACAATTTTCGCGGGTTCCATTCCCGGTTAACGTCTTTTGGGGACCACGCTGGTGCCTTGCCCCTCGGCTGCCTGACTCGCACTTGTGGTATTCAACGTTTGAGTGTTGGCAACCGGCCGGCTGCGCGGTTTGTGCGTGAAGAGTTTAGTGGGTGTAAAACTATTTTAAAACTATAGTTAAAGAAAAAAAATGTATCGCTCCATAATGCATGTGTTCCTTTCGATGAGACCATTGGAAGCGTTGTATTTTGAGGCAAATCATCGATGCTTACATTTCTGCGACAAACGGAAGACCATTGGCCTCGCCTGTTCAGTCCATATAAGGAGCATTGTTACGTAAACATATATACCGCGCGCAGACATGCGAGTCATGATGATTATTACGTCATACGACATGGAAAACCCCGCGCAGCCCAATAGATCGCCTGACAATGACAGTCACTCACGAGACAACCGCTTTCTGGTTTATCAACTGTCTAACCGCTTATATATTCGGATGGTTACATTTCTGATACCCGTACGAAAATATCATATTGAAATTCTATAAAAAAAAATTCTAAAGATTTCTATCGATTTTTCTTTGAGTTTCCGATACCCGTACGAAAATATCATATTGAAATTCTATAAAAAAAATTCTAAAGGTTTCCATGGAGTTTCCATAGAATTCCCATTGAGTTTCCATAGAATTTTGCATAGTTTCCATAGAATTTCCATAGAGTTTCCATAGAGCTTCCGGGGGGCCTCCCTATTGTAGTGATTACCCCACTCGACCGCAGATCCATAGGTCCTGGGTTCGAATCCGGGCTCGGGCACATAATCTGGGGCATGTTTCATCCCTTCATCCTTCATCGTCCCAAAGGTTCTTTGGCCCGATTTAGCCTTCATGTGCACAAAAGTGGCCTAAACCACCAAAATTTCATAGAATTTCCATAGAGTTTCCAAAGAAAGTTCTATAAAATATTTTGCTACGGGTATGCACATAACATCAGTGGTTAGTTGTGCAACCAAGGACAGCTTTTGCCGATCTTGTGTGTGAAGCCAGTAAAGGCAAACAACCGAAAGGTGGGCAGCACGTAGCGGAATTAGAACAGTTACATTGATCATGCAAGTAACGGCTATTATATTAAAGTCAACGAACGCAGCAGCCAGCTTGATGAAATGCCCAGAACACGGATAATACTACTCTTCCCTAGAAGCCACGTGGACCACATCATGATGAGATCCCCTTTCTTGTCCTACTTCTGCCCTTTTATATTTTTCAGACCGAGATTCCTTTTACTGTGACTTTGAGAGCACCGATTGTCCTCTAGACCGTGATAATCCAAAATAATCATATCACGATCATAGTTATTTCTTTTATATTCGTGCCGGTTTTTTTGTTTTACAGAATCGGGACATTATATGAATTTCCTGGAGTCTGGCATCCGTGCGGGTTTCTCGCCAGATATCACCATTTATGGACACGACAAACAAGTGTCTCTACTTCTTTTACCGTTTTCTCGGCGAGGCCAAAGGTCGTATCGACGTCGTCCTTATCCACGAAAATCTGACCAATTGGACGATTAGGACGATAAATGGTGCCTTTGCTCATCAGAAGCATCGCTTGCGACGTTTTGCGGATGCCCCCGTCCCGCTTTCCGACTTTGCTATCAATGATGCTCTTTTTCTGAAAAAATACGATTTTCGCAGGGCGGCAAAGTAAATTGTTTCACAACAATATCAAGAACATGTGAAAGTCTGAGACGTAGGTGACCGTGGTGCACATAACCTAATATTTGCCCACTTTATAATCGCTGGTAAGATAAAGAAAGAACACATCAACTTGAAGCATTGTAAATATACGGATAGGCCAGTGGTCACCGAATTTGAAAAGAGGGTGGGCACAGATATCCCTTAGGGTCTGAAAACGGGGGCGCGTGCCCTGTGCCACCCCCCCCCCCCCTCCCCCAGCCTTCACACCTTAGATACACATAGGTTTGGTGTGTCCCCCCGCCCGCCCCCCCCCCCCCCCCCTGCTGCCCGCTGCACTGCCTTGCACCCGACTATTATTGAACTGATTCGATATGTCGTGCAGGTTCTCACCCGGACATGGACGGGCTTCCATGGTTACCGGCTGTAGTCAAGCTGAGTCCTGGCTCTCCAGGCCACACGACCCAGCGAGGAAATCAGCGGAGCCTCCATAGACAACGTCCAACTCAATACGTGTTCACACTTAGGTACGTGTGACCAAATGACGGAAGCAGTGGAGCCTCTATGAACAATGTTCAACTCAACACGTGTCCATACTTAGGTAAATGCGACCCAGTGAGGGCATTAGTGTCAACATGTGTCCATACTGGTAAGTGTCTCCTTTATAAAAGAGAAATCTCATTTCAGCGCCGTTCGTTTAATGTGTTCACTTCAAAACGGCACAAACATCTTAACAAAATCTTATAATACTGGCTGCAATCCATAAATGGCGTCACCGACCGCAGAGAGGGAGTGTCAGGCTGGAGAGTTCGGCGAGCTGTACCTGGGTCACCTTAACCGGTCCGCTGACGGTACCCCGTGTACACCCTGGGCCACCCACATCGATACACTCACTAGGGGCTACCACTTCGCAGAAGAAACCCTCCCTGAGGCCTCAAACTACTGCCGATATCCCAATCGAGAATTCAACGCGCCGTTTTGTCTGGATGAACAAGGCGGTCCCAAGATATGTGACATCGATAAGTGTGGCGAGATTCCCTAACATCTACTGCTACCGGAATCATCAAATCTGGAAAAAAGCATCAACAAATAAGTCCCGACTAAATTATTATTATATATCATTGTTTGTTTTATACTAAATTAATGAAATATGTGGAACGACACAATGGGATAAACATTTCTGGGTAACGCTCACGATCGTAACGAAGATGAGAACGTTGATGCAAGGAAAGAAATTAACAAGACATGTCTGGCATAACATCAGCTCACTATTGTGCGAACTCTCGTTTTAGGCTGCCCGGAAGCAGATGCCCACATGTGTAGCACAGGAAAGTGTGTCGCAGACAGGTTTCTCTGCGATGGTTTCGACGATTGCCCTGAGGGAAGCGATGAGACTACCTCTAAATGTGGTAAGTCCCATGATATGGCCAATACTGACAGCGTATACCATATTCGATGAATATCGTGGTTGTGTCGAGAAATAGAGCACCCAATTTTCGTGGTACTCCAGTTTCCCTGGTATCACAGTTTTGCCAGAAGTTACACTGAAAAGCTGCTTCTTTCCAAGATAGAAAATGCTGCATTTTGACAGATACATATTTCATTTAACACAAGGGTTTTCAAGGGTAAACAAGAGAATCTTCTCTTAAACAGGCTTAACCTAAGGTAGAACCGATGGATTTAATTACCACGATAAATAAGCCCCCCCCCCCCATCCTACATGTTTGTTGATGCAGGTTAACCCCTCAACTTTTCATAATAGATAATTATTAGGTAATTATTATTAAACTAATTATTGGTTTCTCAACAGGCGATTAAATAATTTAATTTGATTTCTAACACCGTTGCTCACTATGGCATGTGATATAAAGAGCTCCCTCACATACATTGCCCTGCAATAGAACGGCAGTAACACGGTGGGAGATTCATGTCGATAATCACACAGCACAGTCAGAGTTTGCGGCAATGCCTGTGCACTGACGTGAGCACTGTTACGCGTTAAAAATGCCCTTAAATGTCATAACTAGGGCATGTTCGATATACATGAAACCAAAACCGGTTTGCCGAACTGTCTGTTCGACAGAAGAAGAACCGAAACCGGTTTGCGCGAAACCGTGAAACTGTCTAGAGAGCTGGTTTGACGGTTTCGGTTCCGCGGAACGGCCAGTTCAATCAACACATACACCATAGTTATTCATAACTGTAATGAATAGAAACTTCTGGACAAAAGTATGAGACTAATTTATTCGCTGCCAGTCCAATCGCGAATAGAAAGTTAAACATACGGCATATTGATACTGGCACAACATGATAAGCACATGACCATTGCATAAATACATGCTGCAACTGTAAACAAATGAAATTATGCTTTCGCCTTTAGGTCAGTAAACCGCTGAAACCGATTTCAAAACCGGTTTCGGTATCCCGTCGGTTTCAGGTAAATCGAACACACCCTAAGGGTTATTCTTAAGAAGGATATACTCATCAGACTGATATCTTTAGAAGAGAGGGATAGATAATCAGTCGAAGCGGTCACCCTCAATAGTATGATGTCATCTTTAGGGGAACTACCTTTACATTGACCAAATATGTAGAGGAATCGCATATTTAGGGGATTACATCTTTACCGGTGCTGCATCTGTAAATAGACTATATCATTAGAGGGACCTCAGTTCTACCGGCACTACAGCTGTTGAGGAACTATATATTTAGAGGGACCACAGCTATGCTGGTGCTACATCTATAAAGGGACCATATCTTTTGAGGTTCTGTAGAGGAACTATATCTCTAGAGGGACCTCATTTTTACCGGTACTACATTTGAAAAAAAAACACAATGTCTATCTATCTATCTTGTCCCACTTTAAAGAGTTATTGGTCAACGATACGAGATATGTCCATGTATTATATTGCACACAACCAGCGGCGTCTACACACATGACATGCAGCTTTGACAACCAGTTCATATGTGGCTACAGTGTAACGCAGGACGCTAACCCTCTGAGGTGGACGCTGAACAAACGGCTGGATGGTCACGGTAAGTTCCAAATCAATTCCTGGTATAGCATGTATAGTTTGGTATCAGTAATGACGAATTATTCATCTCACAATACGTGTCTTAGCTTTAACTTACTTATAAGCAACTCTCGACAAATGCTGTATATTGGATCACCGGTTCCACGACATTGTTTATCTGACGACAAATACATTTGACAAGCACCTCGAAGAGACACCCAATTATTAATATTCACCTGGATCTTTTGAAAAGCTTTGCGAATATAGACCACAAAATAATTACGCAAAAGACTTATTATTTCTGTACATTATTGGATCTCCACCAGACATATATTACTGAGATATGGAAAATACATTTAGTCATTGTATGGGATATCACTTAAATCTTGGTATGTTTTGACATTGCAGATTCCGTGTTGTATCTGGCGCGATTTAATGCTGAGCCGGGAGATAAATCGACAGTTACGTCCCCAACTCACAACTTCTCTCAACCGACCTTCGTTACATTCAAGGCCATCGTTCACTCCGCTTACTGCGATACTTTGACCCAGCTAGTGGTCAGCAGGGTAGATAATGAGACTGGAATCCACACGCAACTGCGTCGGCTGCAGCGAGTTAAAGAGGCGAATGGCACTGGGGGAGATTTGTGGCTGGCACACACGGCCTACCAACCGCCCGACATTCCTACCAAGAGTTGGGTAAAACACGACGTCTGTATGCCAGCCGGTGGTCACGCTCTGCGCTTTGAGGCTGTCATGGGGGACGCGTAGGAGGCATACATAAAACTCGATGACGTCATTGTTACCCAGAACGCCTGCCAACCCAAAGAGACTTCCGGCAAGTAACCAAGTACACACTCGCTCTGTGAAACATTATAAAGCCATCCATCAGTGGTTTAAATAGGTTTGATTTTGCACTTTTGCACCCAACACATAACGCTATTCAGTATTCAAGTGACATATTCCAGCTCTGTACTGAGCTTCGGTGATAAAATATGTTTACAAACTGTAAAGAAGAATGTTTGCAATACGAAATTATGTCTCTGGTTCGAAAAAGTAACTGGATAAGTGAAAACTTATGTATGCTTCTAGTACGTCTATATAGAATAATATTAATTTCTCGTTACTATTTCAAGAAAGTGACGTCGCGACTGCGGACTGTAGTTTCGACGAAGGTTTGTGTGACTATGTGGTGGAGACGGATTCTGCTTTCATGAAGTGGAAGCAGATCTCAAAGGACAACATAGAAAATGCCTTATCGGCTCCTTCTTACCGAAGTCCCGGTAAGTTATCGATCTTCCCTCAATACCGGTAATATTATCGTACCTCATAAGTATAGATTGAGTTCAACGGAAATGATACGGAGATATCAAAACGAAAACGAAGGGAACAAAACCATTCCGCCCCAGCAATAGTAGACACAGAAATAGAAATAATCATAGGGGCGTTTAATTACCCACCATTTCGGCAGCAATTATAGATATACGAATGGATTTTTGGGCCCCGCAGTTGCGATTCATTTGATGCGTTTTGTAAGCACGGAATTGGAGTGTTTGATTTATATGACACTGTAGCGACTGCGTGCGTAAATGTATGTACTTGTAGTCTCGTATATCAATCTCGAATACATCGACTTTTGACTTAAAATGCAACGTTGTGTTATACACGTAGTGTGCAAAGGTGAGACATACTACTATGACGTCAGTGGTTCCATCGCCTCCTCCGGATTCCCTCACGCCTACAACGATCACATGGACTGTTCCTACGTCATCGTCCAACCCCCCAAGGCGCAAGTTATACTCTCGTTTGCGTATATGGAGCTGGAGTTTGAATCCCATTGCGACTATGACTTCTTACAGGTTTGTATTAATTCTATGATTGAATCATATAGCGCATTCGCGCTTTAACAAGTATCAAAGAGCAGGGTCGTTTTGATCATTAAAAAATCGAAAATCTAAATATGCGCGTTAACTACATTTTTCAATTACATCTAGTTGATTCATTGGAATCCACGTGAAATTATCAATGATTAATATGCGAAGTAGAACAATGGGTCAGAAACCCGACGCAGCATTCTAAACAACAATCAGTTATGCAAAGAAAATATATCCTACTGGTATTTTTTAACGTTCATTTTTTTACTTCATTATGAATTGTTTTGCATTCGTCATTATGCAGGTGTCTGCTTCCGCCCAGTCTGGACTTTGTGGTTCCCAGCAATGCAACCGTAACGAATCCTGCTTCTGTGGGTTTCTGACCCCGGGCCCGCTTACATTCAAGGACGGAAACGTTACCTTGTGTCTTCACACGGATTTTTATCAAGTTAACAGGGGATTTCTTGTGGAGTATCACACCAGTCTCGTTGAAGGACATGGTATTACTTCACCCCGAAGGCCAAATATATATACCTAACATGATATACATTTTTGGTGGGTTTATCATTTAATACAGCCGGACGGTAACATGTATGCAATAACAATAGCTAAGGGACAACTGCTTTACTGGTTTACTTGTTCTGTTAAATGGATATACAATATGTTCCGATGTAACTCAATTTTGCATTTGATTTCACCTCCACTTTAATTTTTTTAACATATGGAGCATAATAACGCGCGTGCCAATGTAAACATCACCTTCTCATGACAAAAGTACGCTCATATTTATGCATCAATTAACATTTACCTACCTATAATCAGTGGTTACGTTGATCAATAGTAATGCATGCCATTAACATTTCCAGATTACGCAGTTGGTCTGTCCTACCACGGAGACCAGGTGATCTACAGCAACAACGCCACAGTGTCCATGATGTCTGTGCGTCAGGGGCGTCTTGTGTCTCCATGGGTCCGACTGGACGGAAGTTATTGTTTGTCCTTTGACCTATGGGTCGAAGACACGTTAGAGGTCAGTTACCTGTAGAGATTGTGGTCAGGAGCTTGATCGAGTATTGTTGTTATAATTCAGTCAAGCACCTGCAACTGGCGGTCAGTTATGAATAACTATGAAGTTGCAATAAATTCTTAGAAGGTTTTTTTACCTGTATGCAGGTATTTACACTTCACTAATAATGTATCTCGTCACCCTGACTTGCGTGTCGTTTTGCTGCTGAGAATTGACGATACGAAATCTTTGGATTAGACAAAATTGTGTGACAGTCTCTCTTACAACTTGTTTCGCGCCATTTCCTTACGAAAAAAAAGTTACCTTACTTAGGACTTATGGTATATCCTCAGCAGAAAACTGAACAGTTATTTTTTAAATAGTATTCACCTGGCCCGGAGATATGTAAATTACCCTTCAGTTAGAAAAGAGTTGAAATTTAGGTTCACAAAGCTTGTTGAAATCAGGAACTTACAAGTATGCATAGTCAGTAATTAGTTAGAATTAAGGACTTAACAGAATCTTGGTGAACATCGCACGCGAAACCGAGCGGCATGCAATGAGCCACCACAAGGCAGATAGCGCATTCAACAGTTTAAATTTGAGCACTGGAAAACTAATTTACATGATAAATTATTTAGCTGAAGTATCTAACTGAATTCTAACTAGCTTTCACCTGAAAACCCATTTTTGTACGGGTTATATATATTATGACAAGGCCCGTAAGAGCACTTTACCATCACTTGCATGTCTTTTGATTGAAGGTTGCCCTTTGCAAACGCTTCCTGGGCAAATCACAAGATTCAATTATAATGGGCGTTGGCCATACTGTGGGGAGCCAGAAACAAGACATCCAACCCGGCCCGGAGGTGGCCCAGAGCCCGGGACTCGGTCAGGACATGGAGCCTCGTCATGGTCTGGGGCGGTCCTGGCACACCATGCACCTCACGATCCAGGAATATGGAGAGAAGGCCGTTGTATTTCAGGCTATCTCTGGACAACACCCCACCTACCAAGCCTTCATTGACAATGTCAACTTTGACAAGGGCACTTGTCGCGAAAAGGGTAACCATTTATGTAATATGTCGTGACATGAGAATGACTAGATAAAAGCCAATCCATATGGTTTTTTTCCTACCGTAGTTATCGCATTCCTAGATAAGCAGACGCGGATCGTAACAAATCATACCTCTTAAGCCACATGCTGATTTAAAGAAATAAAAGGTCGAAAAAATTGAAGTAATTAAAAAATTGAGATGTGGACTCACATAATGGTTTCAGTGACCAAAGGCACGATGAACTGTGACTTCAATAACCCTGACCAATGTGGCTATGTTGACGAGACATCACATGCAACACAACACTGGACACGGGCCTGTGGTGAGCATGTTGTTAACAGTGGCAGAAGTCAAATTCACTTCACGATCAATAGTTACATTGCTACATTTTAATGTCTGAATTATTTATTCTTATCACTTAAGGATCACCAAAATATATTGCCTGGGCCCTGCTCAGCATTAAAAGAAATGTCACAATAAACCGATGAAATACACACAAATCTGTGACGTAGTTCACATGGCTCCCACCGTACGGTCAACTGTTAAGCCCTAAATACCGTTTTAGCCTGGTTTACCATTATATGCCTATGTTACAGTTTTTTTGAATGTGAATGCTAATTTTTCTTTTCTGTATACCCTGCAATTGTGTTTTAATTGACTAGAGATTTTTATTCGATAAAAAGATTTAAAAAGTAGCAATACATAATCGTTATTGTTCGATATTAGTCCAAGTCTGAACTCACCTACGTATTTATGATCTGCATTATCTGTAGCATCGTGTGCTTGTCATTCTGTTTATCATCGGTTGCGTTTTGCGCGTTTTTATAATCCAACCAATTGGTCCCGTTCTTCAACTTTGCGGTATTTTCTAACATCAGATGGCGCTACCGGTGATTGTCACATGCAGGTGTCTACCCCGTCTTACACCTTCTCCAGAATGGAAAGCATCAACCAAACAGTTCCGGGGGGGGGGGTCGTGTTTACGCTACAAGATCTTCTGCACAGAATGCGATTTTATTGTGAACATTACGGGTGGAGAGACCATCAACATTTTTTTCTTTTGGGCTCCGGAGTTTGTTCAGCCGTATCAGTGGTCGGACATGACGGTGCCTCTGCCCCCTGGAAAGTATCCGTTGAGCATCAAGGCAGTAGGCGGCCCTGGAGTCCTAGCCATAGACGACATCAGGATAGACAAGGATCCATGCACAGAAACAGGTAAAGTGCCCATACATAAGCATCAACCGCACCATGAATATCAAGATACTTATTCTCATATTCCGCATATGTAACTAACCGTCATTGCTTTCAACAGTAAAAGTGTATTTCCTTTCTTCTTAAATTTATTTTTACATATATGTACCTCCAATTTATAAAAATTATCTTAATAGGCTAAAATGAAAGATTAGCATGCACATTTCAGAAAGCATTTACTTAAGCCTGAATGGTTTATATATCAGAACAAAGTTTTTTGCTTGACAGTAATTGATTGCTAGTTGGCATATATCTGTACTACGTCACATAAACGTGTGCAGTCTACCGTTTTATTGAAAGAATAGATCGTTTTTGCACTAATCAAACCATAACAATTTAAAATCATGACATGACCCTTACGAAAAAATACCATGAGATAACCATGGTATACCATGATAAATTTACCTAGGTATTTTGAAACAGGTATACCATGGTAGAATACCATGTTGAAAGCAATGACGGTTAGTTACATATGCGGAATATGGTAGAATACCATGGTAAAAACACGTTTACCTAGGTATTTTGAAACAGGTATACCATGGTAGAGTATCATGGTATAATACCATGGTAAAAACACATTTACCTAGGTATTTTGAAACAGGTATACCATGGTAGAGTATCATGGTATAATACCATGGTAAAAACAAATTTACCTAGGTATTTTGAAACAGGTATACCATGGTAGAGTATCATGGTATAATACCATGGTAATATACCATGGTAAAGCACATTTACCTAGGTATTTTGAAACAGGTATACCATGGTAAATTACCATGGTATACCAAGTACCAGGGTATGCTAATTTACCATGGTACTTTATTACATGGATACCATGGTATATTATGGTACTAATCACCATTACATATAGCAATATATAATGCTATGATATATATATATAATGCCAGAGTCTGAAAAATACAAGAATAAAGAATACAAAGATTTACAATCCAGTTTCATATATATGTATTGCAATAAAAAGATGCAGTTTGTGAACATGTGACATACGCACATTATATACACATAATTAACTCCCTGTGACATAAATGACACAAATTCCAAAACATTTATATAGTATACACATTCTAACCATATATATATATTCAGGCTGTCCAGCACACCCTCATGAAAAAGTAGGACAAAAGTAGGAATGGAAATACAGAAAAAATAGGACAAAAGTAGGAATTGAAAAAAATGCCATTGTGGAATTTTGTCCAGTCATTATATGCACAATCACACAGTACATAGATGACATAAAAACCAGCTTATTATTTGATTATTACAAATAATGTCTACCTATACAGGTAGTCTAACTCATATACAGGAAACAACTGTTATAATTGAATTGATGATGTATTTTCTCTTCTTTTGTAACAGATACAAATTCCACCTCAAAATGAGATGTACTACCCTGCAGTACTTCACATCTACTACATAACTAATACTCAACTTTAAAACAACCACTATTCAATGCACATAACATATATAAACAATCTTTTATACAAATAAATTCATTTTAATTTGTAAAACAAGTAGATCCTTCAGTTTTTCTTATTATTATCCAGCCTTTACAACGTTGCTGATCTTCTCTAGCATTAACATGAAAATTTCTTTTACGTCATTGCCAGTAAATTCTCTCCTGACTTGATCTGCAAGAAAAGATACACTTATCGTCTTAGTAAATTATCATTCACCAATGCTGTTTAACATTAAAGGACATGGGTGCTAAAAGGTTAGAAGGCGATCTTACGATACTTTGTAGTACATTTATTATTACCCCAGTACATTATGCAGGAAGCCAAATAAATACCAAAGAGAATGTTATAAACAGTATAGCCTGAAAACAAGACTATACCGTAGTAAAGAGTTCCCACATGAAACAAAAAAACAATTCCCTGATTTTTCACTGAGCCATTGGAAGTTTTCCTGGGTATCAAAAAGGTATGTGGTCTTCAACCTCCCCACACAGACACCACTAAATAATTGGGGGGGAGGCATGGGACAGGGCTATATAGCCCTGGTACATGCCTCTCTCACCACCCCGGTAAATGGAGGAAAGGTGAGAGCCATGACGCTCACCAGGCCTAAAATCAGAAATAGTCGACCGGTGGCTCAAGTTAAAAGTTCTTACAGAATAAATATGCAGTGCCTTGCTCCATTTATGGGCGTGGTCAGAGAGGTATTTACCAGGGCCAAAGGCTATAGGGTTGAGGCACCCATAGCCTGAATGTTCAGACGTTACAGTCTTGACACTTGTTCTTGTGACTTCCTGCCATCATAATATGACGGTGACGACGGTAACCGATATGGGAAACTGTCTCACATTCAACGGCAACAACCAAACTACCCTGCAAGCTACATCGACGGGTGAGCTCAGCTATGGAACTGTCTTCCGTGCTTATGAATGCTGCTAACGATACTGAAGCGGAAATCATATCGTTGCTCACCTGCTACTGGGTGCTTTTAGTACTTGGCAGACGTGTCTTTGCTGTAAATGCTCCAATGTTGTGGAACGCCCTGCCTTTTAGATACATTTAGTCAGTTCAAACAGGGCTTAAAACATACTTGTTTACTAAATTTATTTATGAAGGTTATTAGTGTTGTGCATGTAGTTCTTATTTCAGCAAAAATATTTATTGTGTAAATTATGCGGATTACTTTTTTTTACAGCGTCTTTGAACCGATTCACGGATTTGGCGCTAAAGAAACCCAATAATAATAATAAAATAATAATAATACTTCGATACAATTACGCGTTGGCCGGGTTCCAGTAGTTCATTAAATGGGGCCTACACCCTGACATGTGGGTATTGCAGTCATAATTTAGGCTTGTAAGAACGTATCTGACCAAATTATGCTATTAGGTTCATCAGGTTGCCCATAGACGCCAATTTAGGGCTCACCAGGAACACGCGGGCCGTGCGCCATGCTGCTGTTTATATGGTCGGTGTTTATATAACCACAAGTCGGTGTGTTATAGGAGTTGATTCGGGACTCCAGCTCTGGATGGACATTGCCGACTACCAGTATATTCCTGGTATTGCCGCAGTATCTGGTGTCAAGGTATTGTCAAAATGCATTATGCATTCGGCATAACCATGTCTTGGCCATCAAGGTATCAGCTCTCCGTGTATCTTACGACAGGGGAGTGAGTTTCTCCATAAGATCGCACCCAGAAGGGGAATGTGTCAGAGTGGGGGTCCTCCAATGGGGATCACATCTTAAATGGGGTACACTTTGTATTAAAGTGGGCCTGTAAGTGGGAATCACCTGGATCAGCCTGCGTTGCTCTTACAATTATCCTTTTCGTCCGTGGTATAAATATTGATAGATTCCCAAGACTAACACCCTCAAAGGAGAGGTTAACGGTTTCGGAAAACTAATTATGTTGAAATATATACTTAGGGTTGCGAATTTGAATGATGTAGACATCAGGTCATCGTACGAAGCGTACATCGAATAAGACGGAAAAAACGTTTAATCTTGTTTATTTCGCAGAATGATAATGTTGTTGCTGTCATTTTACGATATTGAAGGTGCAATGTATCACCATTACAATATAAAAAAAATATTTTCATTTTCCGATAATTTTTGTCCCCGGTGATTCAATCATATTTTGTTTCTTGGTGTGTCTACTTTAGGTCGATATTTTCCTTGACAGGTGTTATTCAACAAACAAGTTGACGTGCCCTTGATGAGGAAGGTGAATCTTTAATCTAGGCCCGGGACAACATGTGCTCGCACGTCTGGCACTCAGTAACGTACGTACCCACAACTACCCCACCGTACCATAGCCAGCTGTCAAATTGCGCAAATGGTTGCCTTTATCCCACAAAGCTTAAGTGATCAATTTTACAAGGTACCCCATCAGGTCAATTCGTATCATGTTTTACAAAACTGTAATGTATACTTGTATCAATATTTCGCAAATAGTACCCGTATACGGCGACCGCCAACATTCCGCGATCACCTATATTAAGTCACGCACGCACGCCTTTCTCACCACTGCCGATTTATAGCGTTTAACAATCTTTCTTGGCATTACAATATTTTGATAATAAATATTTTCTCGACAGATTATCTTTCTGCCTCCTCCTTACGGCACGTGTGGAACCAAAGACCTCTCGCACTTCCGCAACGAGAGTTACACGTACTCTCGTTGTATCCAACAACGCGAGACTGAAGCTCTTGAACGGCGGTGTCACTGTGACAACCTTCACATGAATGGTCGGGTATATGTTCTAGTCTGCTCACATTGAGCGTAAATATATCTTAAACACATTTGTTGTGCATTTATTTCCATGAAGTACACCGATTGATTCACTCGGCGCCAACCAGTCCAGATAAGACGATAAAGGACAAGAGATAAGGTTACAGATAGGATAAAGTTTTATTCAAAGTCGGTATATGAAATCCAACAATAAACATTATATTATCGCAAGTGCTATTGGCGTCAATGACAAATGATAAAATGACATGAGCTGATGAGGCATAAGTACATTATTCGTCCTGCACAATCTCACCAGCACCCCCCTCCGCTCCCGGTTGCAAGTTTCCCGTAGGATCCGCGCCTCGATAGTACCTCCACATTTTCCACAGCCCGCAAGCTGGTGATTAAACGATGGCCTCCTTGCCTGACCTCATTGTCACCCTCGTTGGATATCGTTTTCACTTGTTTGTAATATATTTACAGGTGGTGAACCCAAATGTAACATGCAATCATATCTGTCATGCGTAATACAAGGTAGGTTCATGTACGTTCAATAGGAATAACACTGAGGCAAATATGAATATTATTAGTGCGAAGCCTTGCGGTAGGTATGGTGTCGAAATTTATATAGTTTACATAAAAGGACACGAAATGAACTGTATATGTAGAATGTCTTCTTCTGTCGGGGCGTCAGACGCCCTGGCAACAATCATATGTCTCAATGACTCAATTAATATGTGGCTCTGCTAAGATGGAGAGATCTCACGGTGGCAGGTGTTGCTTCGGAGCTTGCCTATAATAATGGCCTGTTCCAAAACATAACCAACTCTATTAAATTCCATGTACGGCGCGTGTACCATGCATGAATAAAATTAGCTAGTTGTATTCTGATTACCTTCTCGTCTTACGTTGAAAAGGTCATGCGTGTGATTACGCTTGACTGGATAAGTCTTGTGCATCCCAAACAGATGAAGCGATCTTCCCAGAAGTTGCTGCTCCGGAGACGCCGCTTGCAGAGGACAGCGAAAGTTGTGTCGGCGCCTGCGCCAACACCGAGTACCAACATGACCTGTCCACTATCCCGCTGTCCGAAGGGGTAATGAGCTCTGTCAGGGAGGATGGCCTACAGGGGTTAACACAGTTCTACCAAAAGGCATTGGAGGTGAGACAGCGGGTCACGGGAAGATATTTACCGGAAGTTCTAAACCAGATCAATGCCGTGGAAAACTCTTTAGAGGATATCGAAAGCCTGCTGAGGTTTAACGTCTTTTCCGAAAAAAAAACGCTCTTCACAAGAATCGACAGCGCCGTGGACGTATTGCTAAACTAAAGTATGGGAAGACATGGCATTTTTGTACGCGGACATTGACGTCTACCAGCAAGCCTACAAAACCCACCTGATGCTGGATCGTGACACGCTGGTGGCCATTCTGCGGGATGTGATAAAGTTGATGTCGGAAGTGGTAAGCCATACTCGCAGCATTGCCTTGCTCCCTGCGGACGTAAATATGGCACGTGAGACATTACGTGAAATCGACACGGGCATGCCCGCATTACAAGCGAAAATGTTGAACGGTACAAAATTGCTAAAGAATGTGCAGTATACATCAGCCTGGCTCGATAGACGTCGTGACACTGTGCGCTGGGTGCAAGTAGACGCGATGGCAGCCGTGGAGTTAGCGGCGTCTCTTGTCTACGGCAAAGAGCGACGGGAACAGTGCAACCTTGCACGGGACCATATCCTGTCTGAATATGATATTGTATACTTTATTCGTCCAAATGTGACAGGACTTTTGCGACAAAAAATTGGCAACGAGGACACTGAAATTGATTTATTTCAAAACGGGAACCATGAAACGGAAGAAACAACAGCGGCTTCAGCGACTGCATATTTGTCGAATACAGTGCGAGACATAGATGTCGAGAACGTTTCAGCAAACTACGTCTCCAATTTAAAATACGCAGATCAATTTATTTTGCAATATCAACACAAACTAGAAACTATTATTAATTGCCTGTCTGCTTACCGTACGTTTCTCATGACGATTAAAACGAACAGAGACAAAGTAATGGATGATACACGTGGCAAGAAACTGACCGGGCGCTCAATGGAAAGTAAACTGACTGAAATAGAAATGCTACGACGTGAAATAAAGGAGGTGTACCGAAAGTACGCCTCGTTAGAAATGACCAAGTTAGAAATGGAGTTAGCCCTAGGTGAGCGAGTGAATCAGACCTTCTGGATCCTCCTACGAGACATTGAGGGCCACTTGGAGCGGTCATATGTGGCGCCGAGACTCAGTAAATTTGATGAATTCAAAGATGTTCTGCTGTCGGCGTATATGACAGGGATCCATGACGTCATAGAACTAGGAGAGTACTTCAGCCAACCGGAAGCACGTGGCCGCTTTACTGATAGAGCCAAGGCATTGTACCTCTGGCGAGAGCCTGTCGCTAACCTCGACAGTGCTGAGCGCGTCATTCCCAGGCAGAACCCTTACTACGGTGACGTCACAATACCCAACGTGGCGTCATTTTTCAAAACAAGCGCACAGGAACGCATCCAGGTAATAACCATTTCCTCGTTCAATATTTGTTAGCGTATGATAGCGCATGCTATAGTCTACCTGGCTTCCCTCGCTTACAATGGCTACACTCCCACACCAGCCTCCTCCACATCATACCACCAGCACAATCTTCGTCCGATTTGTCCTGGGGCAGTTGTCCTCAAGCCGTTCTGTAAAACATTTAATCCATTGATTTTCTTTCCCTTTCTTTACAGAATATTCTTGAGGACTTCTTTACATGTATCTCGGATGAGATGGACGCATTTCAATCTCTTCTGCTAAAGCAAAGGCTACAGCTGCAAGACCGTTTTGAAGAATTACAAGGAAATCTTCAACGTTTTCGAGATATGGCACAAATTGATGCCGAGTTCATCAGGTAAAAGCGTTTTGTTTTTCGCCGGATATTCGATATCGTCTGCGCCAAGTTTATGGCACTCTCATGTTCGATCGTTCGGTATTCGTATTTGTTTCGGCGTGAAAGGCTTTTTTTCAACACAAAATTTTAAATGACGTTGGATTTCATTTCAGGCGGAATGTTTTGAGGTTAGATATCTACTTTTCCCAACTGCGAGAGGAGAAAACCACACAGACGGTTGCATACGATCTGCCAGACTTTGGAGGTATACATCGCTGCATTTATCTCATACAAATATGATCGGAATTTAAGATCACGTAATAAATTGTGATATCACTCATATAATGTCATAACAAGCTATGTCAAAGCAGCTAATTGTCATAATATAATACATTTAAGCTTCACGAAATTGCAACAGGTAAACTAAAATGAAACTGTTCCACTTATGCATTCTGCAGGCGACCTAGGTGGCTACATGGGTTTATTCCTGGGTGCAAGTGCACTCAGTGTCGTCGAGGTCCTCGATTGGCTGATTTACAAGATAATGAACCGCCGGAGAGACGCCAGTCGCAAGCGACGACCGACGGATACCTCGGCACATATTGATATGCTGGGGAACTCAGACAACGGGTGTCCCGTCTGATGCTGAAGCCAGTCGACAAGGCTCACACGCCGACCCGTTAAGCCACTGATCCACCCGATTTTCTGGTATCATTTTATTCTACAGGTCGCCCCCACTTTTCAACATCCGCCTGGTAAAACAGGTTAAAATAGGATCCGGCTTCATTCTACCGGACTTCAACAAAGCGGATCCCGTGTGACCCTGACGTAAATCTACCAGACTTGGATAAAGACGATCCCGTTTGACCCTGACATATTTTCGTAATTAAGGCCAATATTAGTGACGTCGAATATATCTATTGGTCACTTTTGTGTGTGTAATGATTCACCTGCTTAACTGCTTAGGATTATTGTATGCGTTATTTATATTGTATGCATTATTTATATTGTATGCATTATTTATATTGTATGCATATCAACCCTTTTATATGGACATATATTCATTATTCATGTTGTGCCGTAATGTTTACAGAAATTAGTAAATATGGATTTCTTTAAGCGCTTACAACCACCAGCGAAATAAACCACCTCCACGCCGTATCCACCTCTGCATCAACGCGAGTCAGCAATGTTTCAACATAATGTCACGAATGTCTGCTGAAATAGGTTATTAGGTTTAAACCATAATAATACATTATGAAACTTGATGAGACGTGCTTACGAGCCATATAAATATTGTAAATAATTATCAATATATCATTATTTTGTTTCGCCACATGTTTTCATGGGATGTATTTTCCTTCACATGGTTCCCATTGGCGATGTGATTTTCCGCCACATGTTTATCAATTTTGATGTGTTTTTTTTATACCACTGATAATAATTTTGAACTTTGTATCACCGTCAATAAAGTTGCCTTATTCATCTACTTACTAAACTCTGTCTGTTATTCCATTGCAATACAGTGCACTACACTAAGAACACTGTTATTTTCATGTGCATGGCATTTTATAGCATAAAGCTGACACCGGTCAATGTGATCATGAATTCTGAAGTAAATTCTTGACCTAAATCTTCTCAAGAATTCCTAAGAATTTGTGTAAGAATTCTCAAAGTGTTTCCCAAATAATCTTAAATAAAAAGTTTTACTCTATTAGAGCAAACAATAAGGAAAACCTAAAGGTGTCCTATGAATTGTTTAAGGTATCATAAGTTGACAATTTGAAGACATGAAGCCGAAAATCCAGGTGTAGGTGCGCGTAGGCGTGTGGGTCGTCAACGAGTCACTTCTTCGGGACAAATCCATATATAATGCTGTTTAGGGAAATCAAAGCGACATATTTTACATTAATAAATAGATAATATGTGAGATCTATTGCGCTAGATTCCAGTGCATCCAGCGACTCCAGGCAGCGATATTATTTCAACGATTACGCGGAAACTGTCCCTTCGAAATTTCAACATTTGATTAAATGGATTGCTTAACTAACAGATATATTTATTTCGCTAGCTTCGACTTTACTAAACTCTCAGCGTTTTATATGGATTGTCATGAGGAATTGAATTGTTGAATCGGTTTATTGTTCTCTTAAATCGGTTACAGTTGTTCGACAAGCTTATAAACATCAAAAGAGAATAATACTAAATATTAAACACATTAACAGCAGCAGAAGCAAGGCTTATTAGCTGCAGAGCTCATACAACATTTTACATATCTTTCAAATATCAGCTAGACTAGATAAAATTTATAGCAAAAAAAATAAAAAAAAATATATAGAACAGAAGATGCTTATTGCATGGTAAGTCAGTCGCACTTAATGGATTTGGGTGATGGGCAAATATTTCTGATTTGAGGTCTCGTTTATTCACTTCTATTGAATTAACGTTGAAACTAATTCTATTGCACCATTCGTTGTACACTATACTACCTCTATACTTGACAGTCTTCGGTAGATAATTTGTTCTGGCCTTAGGTGTGTGGTATAACTTAGATCCTCGAGTACCATAACCGAGTATTTGATAATTATTAATAAATAAAGAAGCAATCACTTTTGGTAGATGAACTGTATTGAGTTTGAACATAAATATCAACATGCAATATTCAGCCATATTCAACAAAGGTACAATATTCAGCTTTTTAAACAGCGGATCTGTATGAGCATTTCTTTCTAAACCAGTAATAATTCTAACAGCTCTTTTTTGCAACACAACAAGTGGCCAAAGATATGATTGGCACGCAGTTCCCTATAGTTCATGAGCATAAAGCATGTATGGGTGGCTAAATGAAAAGTAGAGCGTACGGAGGGTTTCAGTTTTAGAGTACTTTGTAGCTTCAGTAATTACGCCTAAGCCTCGTGCGATTTTTCCTTTTATATATGCTACGTGTTCCTTTCACATTAGGTTACTATCGATATTTCGTTTTCGTGACTTTGGTAATACTTTGACCCATTACCTCCACATTAGTGGAGCCTTTAATTTTCTTACAGCTTGATGTAAATACCATGTACTTTGTTTTATTTACATTCAGTGTAAGTTTATTTGGACGTAACCAGTGCACAATAATATCTAATTTCCTATTTAAAATCATGGTCATATCATCTAATTTTGTCCCTGTAACGAGGAAGTTCGAATAAGCTGCGAAAAGAATGCAAAACAATGTTTTACTCACTAAGGTTACGTCATTTATACACAAAAGAAACAGGAGTGGTCCCAGTGTGGATCCTTGTGGTACTCCACAAGTAATTCTATGTCTAGATAAGATAGCCTCATTATACTCTACATATTGTACTCTACCAGTAAGGTAACTTTTTATCAAGTTTAACACCACTCCTCGTACACCATATTTTTCTAACTTAGTAAAGAGTATATCGTGGTTTACTGTATCGAAAGCTTTCGAGAAGTCAAGAAACACACCTAAAGCATATTCACCTTTATCTATTGCTGTTGCGATTTTATCCATAAATAGTATGAGAGCAGACGTCATAAAGTGCTGAGTTATAAATCCGAATTGGTTATCGTGCAACAAGCAGTGTCTATTAATAAACGTCGTTTATCTATTGTGCACCAGTTTTTCAAACCCTTTTGAGAACGTCGAAAGAATAGATATCGGTCTATAGTTGTTGAATTTGGTTTTGTCTCCTTCTATATATATGGGTACGACGATATTTTCAATTCTTTTGAAAATCGACCTTCTGATAACAAGTTTAAAAGATGTATCAGGGAGTTCTTCTAAAATTAAATATGCACTCTCAATGATTTTAGATCCTATGTAATCCCATCCAGGTGAGTTTTCTTTCAGCTTCCAAACTATGTTATGGAGTTCTTCTTTATTCACTGGTTCAAGAAACAAACTCGCGCTGTTTGTTTGCTTAGTGTAGCTGCATGGTGAATTATCTTTGATGTGGGGAATACTCTTGCATAGGGTTAAACCTATGTTAGCAAAAAACTTGTTAAATCCATTCTGTATGTCTGTATGTCTGTATCTGTAACCGCTGAGCTACTGATTACAAATTTATTTTGGAATTGCTTTCTTTTGGTGCGATTTATTAGTTCTTTAATCACATTCCACGATTTATATGAGTCACCACGATATTGCATGATCCGATTTTTGAAGTGGTCCTTAGCAGACTATTTTTGTAGACTTTGTATTCTTCCTTAATCCTTTCTTCTTTTGTCTTCATGAATCTAAGGTAAAGCTTATTTTTAACCTTGATCGACGCTTTTAAGCCAGATGTCAACCATGGTTTTCGTTTCTTATAGTTAGACCCATTTTTTATTATTGGGAAAATTCCATTGAATAAACTACATAGACGACCATGCAGGGCTGAAAATGCTTCCTGTGTGTCCTTCATATCAAGCGTCATCGACCAATCTGTTTCAGCTAACCTTTGTTTGAATATCTCCACGTTTTTCACGTTTACACATCTCGTTAGCCTTGCATTCACATGGGTGTGCATGATATCCTTGCATGATATACAAAAAATAAGAGAAAATGATCGGTTACATCAGTGTACATGATACCTGGAATGGAATTAACTACCTGGATATCGTTAGTGAAAATATTGTCGATTAGGGTTGTGGATGTTTTTATTATAGGTGTAGGTTTGTTTATAACAGGAAACAATGAAAAACTGAACATCGTGTTTGCAAAGTAGGAGATTTCCTTATGAGTTTCATAGTTCAATAAGTTAATATTGAAATCATCCGCTAAATAAATGCAATTTCCCGCATCTATACATTGCAATAGATCACGGAATATGTCGTTAAACACCTTTATATTTGTATCGGGGGGTCTGTATATTACGCCAATAATGACGGTTTTCCCCGTCGCGTTGGTAGATTTATCTAGTTCAGTAAACAATGTCTCAAGTTTCTCATTAAATATTTCTAAATCATCGCGAACTCGAAATAACAGAAAAAAAATTACAAATAGGGTAACGCCCCCATCTCTTCTATCACTGCGATAATTATTTACTGATGTACAGTTTTCTAGACCATAAAGACCAACATTATTTTCGTTATGCCAGTTTTCAGTAAGGGCAAGGACCTGGAATTCATGAGATAACGTACTCAGATAAGATGTAAAATTAAGAAAGTTCTTTGGTAGGCTTCTTATATTCATGTGCATAATTGACCAAGTATTATCGCCAGTTACTCCAAAAAAAATATCTGTAATACAGGAACTACAATTCCAGGATTCTTTATGCAGGTGGGTCTGATTTTTCCAGAGGACATATGATGCACACAGTATGTGGTCTGATCTTTCCAGAGGACATATGATGCACACAGTATGTGGTCTGATCTTTCCAGGGGACATATGATGCACACAGTATGTGGTCTGATCTTTCCAGAGGACATATGATGCACACAGTATGTGGTCTGATCTTTCCAGAGGACATATGATGCACACAGTATGTGGTCTGATCTTTCCATAGGACATATGATGCACACAGTATGTGATCTGATCTTTCCAGAGGACATATGATGCACACAGTATGTGGTGTGATCTTTCCAGAGGACATATGATGCACACAGTATGTGGTCTGATCTTTCCAGAGGACATATGATGCACACAGTATGTGGTCTGATCTTTCCAGGGGACATATGATGCACACAGTATGTGGTCTGATCTTTACAGAGGACATATGATGCACACAGTATGTGGTCTGATCTTTCCAGAGGACATATGATGCACACAGTATGTGGTCTGATCTTTCCAGAGGACATATGATGCACACAGTATGTGGTCTGATCTTTCGAGAGGACATATGATGCACACAGTATGTGGTCTGATCTTTCCAGAGGACATATGATGCACACAGTATGTGGTCAGATCTTCTACATATCGTACATCTCAAGTGACGAACAATACTATTAACTTGTCTGGAAAAGACAGGACATGAATTATTAGGTAACATATTTACATAATATAAAATCTTATCTGCCCAAATGACACGATCACAATACATAAAAGAATGAAGTTGGATAGAATCAAATGAAAAAACAGAAACAGAATAACAGTAGCTTGTTTTACAAAATAGCACTCGAGGGATTCGAGCTTCAGAAGTTACATCGGTAGGTCGTAATTATATCGATGCATATCACTGGCTGCCATGCAGGAACAATTATAAAAACACAAATTGGATTTTGGAGCCAACGCAGGACATTTGCGGCTACTGGACGTTCGCAAGGCCCGTATGGGAAATAATGCTAATCACGTCCCAGCTAACACAAAAACGTTATTTTGACGTCGTAGAAACGATACAAATTGGTTTCGAAAACGTTTTCAAAAAACGTTATAATTGCGTTGTTTTGCAGCGGTGTTTTAATGTTTTTAAAAAGTTTTCGTAAAACGTTATTATTACCATTTTTAACGTTTTAGGAATGTTTTTAAAACGATATAATACGTTTATTGGACGTTATAAAACGTTTATTAGAAGTTATAAAACGCGTTTATTGGACGTTATAAAACGTTTATTGGATGTTATAAAACCTGTATTGGACGTTATAAAAATGCGAGTTTGCAGTGGTTTTATGCATTTCATAACTTTAATGAAATGAATGTAATATTAATTCTATGTCACGCGAGGAAAAAGAAATTCATGCAACAACAATTTAGTTCAGTTCAAAGACTCTTTATTGCCGAATTACATGCAATAAATCTGTTTAAATCAGGCTGAGGTCTCGTTAGGCTCATTCTGGAACAAGAACGTTCAGCAGGGTAAATATGTGAGGTTTAATTGGAACTCTCCTGACAGATTGTAAGTAATTAACTTATGTGTAGAAAAACAAACTATCCAGTACATACATGAAAGTGTCTTACTTGACTAAGAAGCGAAAAAATATGGTTGTGCTCGACCGCGAAAGATATCACCATAAGTTCGGATAAAGTTTGCCTTCCCACCCTTCTGCCAAGGAGCAGACTTGAGCACATAGCACACTTTTTCGTCGATGGAATGGTACTTCATGCTGGCTTCTGAAAAAAAAAAAAAACATCAATGGAAACCTGCAATACAGTTAGTAATCATGCAATCATAATCAGCAAATTTGAGTGTAACTTTGCAGACGTTGGTAGATTGGAAGGGAAGTTTGGCTTTTTGCCCCCTAAAGCTGTGTAGCTCCCACAGCCTGTTCGTACCCAAGCGCTTCATCATATTTCTGATCAGGTCCACTGTGCTCATGACACTAATCTGAAGGTTATTGTGTGAAATAATAAGTTTCCTATAAAACCATTGCGACGTTTACAAGATCAAAATAACTGCGCTTCCGCTTATAATAATTGAAGGAAATGTTGAAGATGCCCAATCAGCCAACGCGTGTGTATTACTCATGATCACTAATGCCTTCATTCACTGATTACAATTTGCCTGTATGAAAAAAAAATCAGCATTGTGTCTGATTGTGACACCCCATTTCCGTCATAATATACCCATATAGACACATGTACAAAGAAATCAACAAAGTATGTTAACAAGATGATAATGAGAGGAACGTACAGGATATAAGATTTACAATCTTTGTACTAAGGTTCATACAAATAAGAACAGACGAAGATTTCATGAAACTGGCCCCAGGCTAGTGCCGTAGTGGCGGCAGTGAAGTATCTCGGTACCGGTCCGGTGCAACCTAAATTGACCGAAAACAACCTGCGCCAACGGGATTATCCCTTTGGCGCATCGCGTTTGACGTTACGCTCCGAACGTCCTGGGAAGCGAGAGGTCGGTGGTTCAAGCCCAAACCATGGCGGGAACCAAAAACTTTCCGGGTCAGTTCGTGACCCTTGATCCCCGTATACAGGGGTAGGTCTGTGGAGGGGTCCACGGAGGGCCGGGCCGAGAGATATCACAGCAGTATCATCTAGGGGAACGTACAAGAGCCACAAACTTCAGAGAGAGGGATGGGGGCAGGTCGACCCCCCACTCCCTCCGGCGTTTAGGGTTCCTGTACTGTAGTGTAGAGGGTTCAGTGGCTGCACAGGCGCCGTAAATCAACTGATACAGGCCGGGGGCAGCGGGGGGGGGGGGGGGGGTGTAGTCCCATGTGATGTAACCTATTCCTTGAATTAGGCGACTTGGGGCTTGGGTGATAGTAGCCTGAATGTTCAGACGTTACAGTTTGACAGTCTGATGATGTACTGTAACAACTGTTACAGTCACAAGAACAAGTGTCCAGACTGTACCGTCTGAACTTTCAGGCTAGCCTAGGGACTAGTAGGGTGTGTGACAAGACTGTCAACAAAGGATAAAAGCTCCTGTTGGTCTTGTGTTACGGTGTCACACTGAAACCTGGGTGACTTCTGTACAGCATAGTATTTGTAAATACATACCTTTCATTCATATACATAAGCAAATATTCGTGAATATAAGCTAATCGTTCACACATGAAGTAGGACTCGCCTTTCCGCAATATTTTTGAAACTTCGCGCATGCGCCTTCATTGCGATCTCTGCTGCGCATCTTCGCCAGGCGGCGGTTGCCGCCTGGTGGCCCACAACTCACTTCGCGGGCTGTGGCACGCTGCAAATCCCACTGGTGTTCTATTTGTAACGCTGCTGTCCCGGGGGGAGAAAGAGGTGGAGGGGGGGGGGGGGACTTAGTACATTGTTGGGTTTTCGGGGGAGGGGGAGGTCCGCCGTAAATGGAAGATTTCACGCAGTAAATCTGTTTTATACAGCCCCTGGAATGCTCTTCTAGTCCGTCTTACACGGGTCCCTATGACCGCGTAGGACCTGGCGGGCAGACCAGCGCACCTTGCAGGGGCGCGTTATGTTTGTGTCTAGGGTCAACGCTCACGTGATGTTTACTCCGGCCTTATTTGCAGTGCGCACGCATCTTACTATTTCTTATCGGTCGGCCATCTTTGCAGGGTAAAAACTATTTTGCGGTTCTACGAAATTTAAGTTTAACAACCGCTGCTCATGTCCCACAATCGCGACCAACCACTTTCGTTTTATCCCGCTACACAACCAGGACGGTATGGAACCCAAACCTGACTCTGTCCATCCTAGATCTCACGAAATATCCTCTCCTCATGTGTCCACTCTAATTTTAGGGCACTCTTTCACTCGTCGCCTTTGTGAATTTGCGCTCCAAAAGGACGCATGCCTTGGCCTGGATAGATCCATGCACGAGGTCTTTTTCCATGGCATCGGTGGGATTGAGTTATCTCATCTCTGGGAAGAGCTACACATGATTCAAAGCCTCAGCCCTCGCATAGTTTTTCTGGATATAGGATCTAATGATCTGTGTCGTGCGGCCGACCCTGAGGACTTAGCCACGCAGAGTGTGATATCTCGCCCCAGGCCCGGTGGATGAAAGACACCAAGCGCCTCGGGCCAAATGGGAAGTTCACTTTGGCCTAATGCGTAAGGTGCTCGCTCTGGGTGCGAAGGTTGATGGTTCGAATCCCGCCTCTGCGGGTAGACAACTTTCGGCGTCCATTCGGGCCTGGGACCGGAAATACTGTTACGATGGAGCATCTGATAGTATAAGGGGAAAACTAGACCTCAGTGGGGAGTGTGCGGTGGGAAAATCGGTGGAGGGGAGCTGGGTAAACAGAACGGCGGGTGACGGAGAAAGAGAAACGTGATTGAATGTGGGTAACGCGAAAGACTGGCACGTTATATCACTATTTGATTATTATGTTGTGGCTCACCACAGTTGTTCCTAAGTTTCACCGGACTTAAATAAATCGCTAGAACATTTATAGCTACAAGTTGTTGAGTCACTTCGGTGCTCGTTTGCCGGCGACCTTGACCCTGGGCGAGTCCATTGGGTCCCATACTGCGAGGGGTGACCTGCCTGGATCCCAGGCACGACGCGTAACATTGGTGTCAGAAGTGGGATTGTTCTTTTTGATGCGCGTTGTGACAACTAGCCATGGCAAGCGGCACTCGCAGTAAGACACAAGAACAACTTTCGGAAATCAGCATGGCGGACCTGTTGAAGGCTATTGAGGTTCAGGCTGACAGATCGCAGCAAGTCATACTGGAGTTTCGGCAGGAGTTACGGCAACAACTGGACGAGCAGCTGTGCCGTCATGCTGACGTCCAAACCAGTGCGTTGCGCCAGGTCAGACAACAACTGGACAAACAGTGTACTGACAGGAACAAGACGCTGGAGTCTCAGGTGAATCAGGCCTGTGAGACCCTAACAGAGAGAGTAGACGCCGTCTGCGAAGATATCGGACAGCTAAGGGACGCGGTGACTACCGACCTGAGAAACCTGAGAAGTGAAGTCGGAGGAACACGTGTCGCAGAACGTTATGAGAACTACCGAGACGACGCGGACACGCGTCAGTTGAGTATGGACTTGGAGACTTATCCTGTTGTTAACCCAACTGCCCCTCTCTTCTCCACGCCGTTGGTTCCCACCTCTAGCTCCAACCACGTAAGTCGGAAGCCTCAAGAATTTGATGGCAAAGTGCCATGGGAAGCATACCGGGCGCAATTCGAACTTTTGGCGGAAGCCAATGAGTGGACAGATCAACAATGCGCCACCCAGCTGGCCACGAGCTTAAAAGGCCCAACAGTCGAGATCCTGGGTCAGCTCTCGAGAGATCAACGTCACAGCTATGAGGCCCTAGCAGATGCCTTGGACAGACGGTACGGAACCCGACATCAAGACGAAGTCTATAGGGCGAGATTCCGGACCCGGATCAGAGGTCGGGGAGAATCACTACAACAGCTTGCTCAAGACCTAGAAAACATTGCCCACAAGGCCTATCCTGATGGAGGTACGGAGGTCATCAGGATCCTTTTAAGGGATCAGTTTATTGACGCCTTAGATAGTACTCAGCTCAAGATTCAGGTGAAACAGGCGCAACCGGCTGGATTGCAGGAAGCCTTAGCACGAGCACTTGAATTTGAATCATACGTGAAATCGAGTACTGAAAGATTCCAGACTGACTCAAATTCAGGATTTCGGACGCGAGTAGGACATGTACTGTCTGAAAGGCGTCAAGGGGGCTGTTGGCATTGTGGTAAACCAGGACACTTGCGGAGAAATTGCGGGAAACTAAGGAGGGAGGATCAGAGCGCTTACCATGCGGACGGCAGTGCACAACAGAGAACGTGCTGGCGCTGTGGCAGACCTGGTCACATGCAGTGGGAATGCCTGCAGCAGCAGGACTCTACGGTGGCGGCGCAAGCTTCGGGAAACGAGTAGAGGCTGGTAATGCGGGACGAAAGCCAGTCTACCCGTCGCAGTCCCAGTTGTTGGTCTCCAGGCCAGTAGAAACAGCCAGTTCGATCCAAGCCATGGGAGAGATAGAGGGAAGAAGATGTCCTATTGTCATCGACACAGCTTCAGAGAAGACGTTCATCAGACCGGATATGACAACGCAGAGACACTTACCCGAAGCCAAGCAGAAGATCTGTGGTGTGACAGGTCACTGTGCTGTCTTGTGGGGACCTATTGATATTTTGTTGAGGTTGGGAAGTGTCGAGACCAAACACTCAGTCTATGTGGCAGATATTGACGAACCCTGTATCTTGGGTCTAGACTTCCTGTTACCCAGGGAGTGTTATCTGGATCTGGGAAGGATGCAGATGAGGTGTGATGGACAGACGATTCCTGTTCGCGCTGTTGGTGAAACCAGTACCACGTTTACTGCTTGTAGGACAACCATTGTGCCTCCCAAATCCGAGAAACTGCTATTGTGTAAAGCCGAGAGAACACTGAATGCTCGTTACGGGATGGTCGAAGGAGATGAGAGCGTTGCACTAGCAGACGGATTGATGGTAGGCAGGACTTTAGTTGATTTGAATGAAGAAGTCGTTCCAATCGTGATGGCAAATGTTTCTTGCCAGCCACAAACAGTACGTGAAGGAAGTCAAGTTGGGTTGTGTCAGGAAGTTGTGCAAATTCAGACTAGAGTGTGCAAAGTAAACCAGCCAGATGGCAATGAGGAATTGCCTGATTATCTTCAGGATCTGTTTCAGAGAAGTTCATCGTGTCTCGATTCCCAACAGACAGACAGACTCAGAGAATTGTTAGTGTCCTACGCTGATGTGTTTTCTTCCGGAGACCATGACCTTGGACGCACGGACTTGACAGAGCACCACATTAATACTGGTGATCATGCGCCAATCAAACAACCGCCAAGAAGAATGGGCCCAATCCAGCGACAGGAGATGGAGAAAGTGATGGAAGACTACGTCAAACAAGACGTAGTAGAGAAATCTAGTAGCCCATGGTCATCCGCTGTGGTCCTGGTGAAGAAGAAGGACGGGTCTACAAGGTGTTGTGTGGATTATCGCGCACTTAACCAAGTGACAGTCAAGGACTCGTATCCTTTACCTAGAGTGGACGACACTCTGGACGCTTTAACTGGAGCTAAATAGTTCAGCACTCTGGATCTGAAGTCCGGCTACCACCAGGTGAAAATGGCCGATGCTGACAAGTCGAAGACGGCTTTCTCTTACGGGCAGGGTTTGTGGCAGTTTCGCGTCATGCCGTTTGGGTTATGTAATTCGCCTGCAACTTTTGAGCGCTTGATGGAGCGAATTCTTGAAGGTCTTCATTGGAAAACGTCAATTGTGTTTCTCGACGATGTGAATGTGTTCGGAGTGAGTTTCGAACAAGAACTAGAACGACTGGTTGAAGTACTCGACAGATTCCGAGCCGCACAGCTGAAACTGAATCCCCGGAAGTGTCAATTGTTTCAGAAAGAGGTCCCGTTCCTTGGACATCTTGTGGGAGAAAATGGCGTCCGCACTGATCCTGAAAAAGTGTCAGCCGTCACGAATTGGCCCGTTCCCACGTGTGTGAGTGAAGTGAGAAGTTTTGTGGGACTCTGTACTTATTACAGAAGATTTGTGAAGGACTTTGCTTCTATTGCAGCACCTCTGCATGATCTAACGAAGAAAGGCTGTGACTTTGTGTGGTCGAACGAGTGCAAACGGGCGTTTTCTCTCCTGAAAGAAGCTTTGGCTACTGCACCAGTATTACCATTTCCTGACCCAACTCAGCCGTATGTACTGGACTGTGACGCAAGCAACACCGGCATCAGCGGCGTCCTGTCTCAGAGGAAGGACGGCGCTGAACACGTAGTCGCCTACTTCAGCCGAGGTCTCAGCAACGCCGAGAAAAACTACTGCGTGACTAGGAAGGAGCTTTTGGCAATAGTGAAAAGTCTAAGTCACTTCCATCCGTACTTGTATGGAGCGCAATTCACCATCCGTACAGACCACGCTGCGTTGCGTTGGCTGCGAAGCCTGAAAAACCCTGAGGGTCAACTGGCTCGATGGATTGGGAAGATGGACCAGTATGACTATCAGATCGAGTATCGACCCGGGAAGAGTCACGCGAATGCCGACAGCTTGAGCCGTCGACCTTGCGACGAAGAATGTCACCACTGCCACAATAAGGAGGCAACGGTGTGTTGTCAGACAGTTTTAACAGACGACGTAACAGATAACATCGCCACATCGCAGAAAGCGGATAAGGACTTGCTGCCCATCATCCACCACCTTGGTCAGAGTGTCCTCCGACCAGCGTGGGAGAAGATTTCGAGTACGAGTGCCAACACCAAGAACTATTGGACGCAATGGGACATGCTGCGGCTAGACGACGGCGTTCTCCAGCGGAAGTGGGAGTCGCCAGATGGGGTGATCAGGTACTGGCAGACGGTGATGCCGAAGAACCTTCGAGCCGATGTCATGATGGAAGCACACAATAACATATCTGGAGGTCATCTCGGCGTCAAGAAGACGCTCAGTCACTTGCGACAGAGATTCTATTGGTTAGGCATGCGACGTGACGTAGAGGAGTGGTGCCGATGCTGCACTATCTGCTGCGCCAAGAAGGGACCACAACGTCAAGGCAGGGCCCCAATGCAGTTGTACCAAGTTGGAGCCCCAATGGAGAGAGTAGCGGTGGATATCGCTGGGCCGCTACCGCTTTCAACTTCCGGTAGTCGCTACATTTGCGTAGCTATGGACTATTACACCAAATGGCCAGAAGCGTACGCAATCCCAAATCAGGAAGCTACTACTGTGGCCAGTGCACTGCTGGATTTCTTCTGGCGATTTGGGATGCCCGATGAACTGCATTCCGATCAGGGAAGCAACTTTGAGTCTGCTGTCTTCAAAGAATGCTGCAGTCTACTAGGAATCCAGAAGACGAGAACAACTCCTCTACGACCGCAATCTGACGGCATGGTTGAGAAGTTTAATTGGACCCTCGGACAAGAGCTAGCGAAATACTGTCAAACTGGACAGGATGAGTGGGAAGAGAAGCTGGCACCGCTGTTGATGGCGTACAGATCATGTGAGCATGAATCTACGGGATATACACCGGCAAAGCTGATGCTTGGGCGAGAATTGCGCTTGCCTGTCGACTTGCTTACCGGAAGACCCCCAGATGAGGAGTTCCCGAGGGACATCCCGAGCTACGTCCGAGAACTACAAGAACGAATGGGAGAGGTACATCATCAAGTGCGCGAGAACTTGAAGATCTCTGGAGAGACTATGAAAAGAAGACATGACTTGAAGGCCAGTGAAGTGACCTTCAAGAAAGACGATCATGTCTGGCTGTACAACCCTCGGCGGAAGAAGGGTCTATCTCCGAAGTTGATGAGCAACTGGGAGGGGCCGTATGTCATTGTCGATCGTCTGTCCGACGTGACTTTCCGCATACGAGCCGGACGAAGTAAGGCGAAAATCGTCCACGCCAATCGGTTGTGGCGGTACCGCGGACCTGGGCGATATACCTGGGGAGAAGAACTTCCGGAACCCGAGATTGTTGCTGGAATACAGGAACAGCTACAGGTGGAGAATCCTTCTACCTTGACTGTGGGAGCTGATTCCGTGCCAGTGAATGATGACATGATGACAGATGAAGATGCTGGTACGGAGCGTGTGGAGCGCGGTGCAGTTGATCAGAGAGCACCGGAACTGAGGCGGTCCACCAGGCAACGCAGGAAACCGACAAGACATGAGGACTTTATTCGATATTGATGTTATTTGTGATATTGTAACAATTCAGTTTTGATTCTTTGATGTTTTACTATTCATGAGGATTTATACCTTGTCGAGACGACAAAAGCTAAGGAGGGGGTATTGTTACGATGGAGCATCTGATAGTATAAGGGGAAAACTAGACCTCAGTGGGGAGTGTGCGGTGGGAAAATCGGTGGAGGGGAGCTGGGTAAACAGAACGGCGGGTGACGGAGAAAGAGAAACGTGATTGAATGTGGGTAACGCGAAAGACTGGCACGTTATATCACTATTTGATTATTATGTTGTGGCTCACCACAGTTGTTCCTAAGTTTCACCGGACTTAAATAAATCGCTAGAACATTTATAGCTACAAGTTGTTGAGTCACTTCGGTGCTCGTTTGCCGGCGACCTTGACCCTGGGCGAGTCCATTGGGTCCCACACTGCGAGGGGTGACCTGCCTGGATCCCAGGCACGACGCGTAACAATACTACACACCTGGTTACGGTATACTCAGTCGCTCGGGTGATTATCTCCTAAGTTTTCTTTCGAGCCATGTCTCCCCAGGCTACAAAGAACTTCAATGCCAAAGTCATTACCTATAATACTGCAATGCTACGGTTATGCACCAACAATATGTCGATTACTTTCTGGCGCCACAGAGGTATTTGGGCAAATTGGAGGGCTTGCCTGTGCGATGGAACCCACCTTACCACACAAGCCCTTACTAAGTATTATGCCAGTGTACGGGGTGCCATTATTGCTGCAACTAATACTCTCCCTGAGTTCAGAAAGTAATATGTATCAAGATATGTCATCCAGTAGCACTACACTGTGCCTAACTATGCCTATACTAGGTTATCAATAGGTTACTATGCCTATACTAGGTTATCAGCGCCAGCACTGTGGCACTGTAGTAGCCAAACTCTTGGCAATTTATGCCCACACTGTAGTAGCTACAATCTTTGGCACTCTGTGCCCATGCAGGTTTAGTTATACTCTTCGGCACTCCGTGCCCATGCTGAGTAGCAATACTCTTTGGCACTTTGTGCCGATGCTGGAGTAGCAATACTCTTTTGGCACTCTGCGCCCATGCTTGAGTAGCAATACTCTTTTGGCACTTTGTGCCCATGCTTGAGTAGCAATATTCTTTTGGCACTTTGTGTCTATGCTTGAGTAGCAATACTCTTTTGGCACTTTGTGCCCATGCTTGAGTAGCAACACTCTTTGGCACTTTGTGCCCATGCTGGATTAGCAATACTCTTTTGGCACTTTGTGCCCATGCTGGAGTAGCAATACTCTTTTGGCAATTTGTGCCCATGCTTGGGTAGCAATACTCTTTTGGCACTTTGTGTCCATGCTTGAGTAGCAATACTCTTTTGGCACTTTGTGCCCATGCTTGAGTAGCAATACTCTTTGGCACTGTGTGCCCATGCTGGAGTAGCAATACTCTTTTAACACTGTGCCCATGCTGAGTAGCAATACTCTTTTGGCACTTTGTGCCCATGCTTGAGTAGCAATACTCTTTGGCACTTTGTGCCCATGCTGGATTAGCAATACTCTTTTGGCACTTTGTGCCCATGCTGGAGTAGCAATAATCTTTTGGCACTTTGTGCCCATGCTGGAGTAGCAATACTCTTTTGGCACTGTGTGCCCATGCTTGAGTAGCAATACTCTTTTGGTACTCTGTGCCCATGCTTGAGTAGCAATACTCTTTTGACACTTTGTGCCCATGATGGAGTAGCAATACTCTTTTAACACTTTGTGCCCATGCTGAGTAGCAATACTCCTTGGCATTTTCAGCTATTCTACCTTTTACTCTGTCTTATGCCGGAGTTGCCTTTTTCCTGCAACTGTTGGGGGCCCACATGTCAGTTGCTACATCACTATTGGCCTACGCATGATAAATTATAATCCTTATCACATTAATCTTTCGCTGTCAGTCTTGCTCTCAGCTATGCCTCGCCGTACCAATACTGCTAGCACTCGTGCCGGCAAGGCTCCTGTCCCTGCGAGAGGCAAGATGCCAGTACGAGTCCCAGCGAGAGATGATAGCCCACCACCACCCCAGCGCCCACCCCGGTCAAGGCGACCCCCTACAAGATTGGATGAGGCAGCGCCACCGAAGCGCCCAAGACAATCACCTGAGGCCCCGCCACCTCAACAAGACATATCTACCCGCATCGAGGCTATACAGGATCAAATAGCCTCCCGCAAAACAGCCCATCCTCTCAAACCGTCATGGTCACTCTTGACAAACTCGGCCAGACGCCCTCTTTGAATATGGCTGAAAAGGCTAATCGCCACATTTCTTCCATCGAGCAGTGGACAGACGCGTTCTTGCTGTGTACGTCCATTGCTTTGCAGCCTAACCCCTCACAAGCATGTGCCATGCTAAAGTACATGGACACTGTGCGCACCCTTGCCAGGTCCCCCATGGGGGTCACGCCTGGAGAGTCCACGACGAGCAATTTCGTAAACTGCGGGCCTTGATGCCATCGCCGCCAACTCTGCTTGGCAATCTCCCCGTCAGCCCTTTCGGCAAGGCCCCGGCCATGCCCGGATCAAACCGGACGGAGTCGGAGTGTGCTTCCGCTACTCCTCACAAGGGAAGTGTGGGGTGCCCACGTGCAGATACCATCACGTCTGTCAGAAATGTGGGGGCAAGCACCCTGCCACAAAGTGTGGCCTCAGGACCCCTAAGGCCACCCCGACCCATTCCCAATCAACTCCCTCCCCCCCTAAACCCACAAGAACTTAAGGTTCTCCTCCGTGGTTACAACCCAGTCGCCCGCGACTACCTAATATCCTGCATCACCCACAGCTTCTCTCTGGGTTTTGTCGGTGCTATATCTAATGCCGAATCGTCTAACCATCCCTCCGCCACCCAAAACCCAGAGATTGTCTCTCAGCGCCTTGCGGAAGAGCTCAAGCACAATCGTATTGCTAGGCCTTTCTCAACCCCCGTTACCTCATATGTTTATTTCACCCCTGGGTCTCGTGCCCATGAAGGAGGCCGGACAGTTCCGTCTCATTCACAATCTTTCTTGTCCCTGCGGTCGATCGGTTAACGACGGTATTCCAGCTGACCTGTGCTGAGTGTCTTACGAAGACCTGGACCATGTTGTGTCCCTCATCAATACCCTGGGTCGCAACTGTCTTATAGCTAAAGTGGACATCGCACACGCTTTTCGTATTTTACCTGTGTCTCCCTTCGATTATCACCTCCTTGGGTTTACTTGGAACGGTCACTACTACTACGACCGTTTGTTACCAATGGGCTGCAGCTGCGCCGTTTTCGAAGCTTTTAGTACCTCTCTCCACTGAATTCTGCACCACAAATTTCACGTCGAATTGCTCTTCCATATCCTCGATGATTTTATCTTCCTTGCGCCCACTCAAACCACTCTAGGTTCTGCTTATACCGAAACATTCACCAAACTCGCTACACGAGTTAACTTTCCCATCAAGCATTCCAAAACGGTCCTTCCCACCACTAAAGCAACCTTACATGTCATCGACATCGATACAACAAAGATGTCGGCCTATGTGCCACGGGATTAGGTCGTTGCATGCATCAGCCGCCTGGCGAAATATCGCAAATCCAAAACTATCTCACTGAAAGAGTTACAGCCGCTCGTGGGACACCTTAACTTCGCATGTCGCGCGGTCATTCCGGGTCGGGCCTTTCTACGTCGTCTTATCGACCTAACAGCCAAGGTCACCAAGCCCTGTCATCACATCACCCTCACCTCGGAAGCCCGGAAAGATATGGCAGCATGGTTACTGTTTTTGGAGAGCTTTAACGGCCGACCTTTCCTACTCCCCAATAAGTGGTGCTCCTCCCTGGAGCTTCGTCTCGAAAACGATGCTTCTGGGTTGGGGTTCGCAGCTATGCTCAGCTCACATTGGCTGCAAGGTTGCTGGCCCCCCTCTTGGCTTGATCACCACATCACCATCAAGGAACTGCTTCCAATCGTCCTCGCCATTAGGGTACAGGGGCAGTTACTCCAGAACCATCGCATCCTTTTCCTATGCGATAACATGGCTGTTGTCTACATCATAAATTCACAAAGTTAACATCGCGCTCCCATCACCCCCATTCTCCTCAAAAAATTGGTTTCGTCACTGCGTCACTGGACGTTGTTGCGGACTCAGCTCTGCTCAAACCCTTTTCAGAGCCATGTATCTGCTAGCCTTCCACGCCTACCTTAGAATAGGAGAAATTACCTTTGCAACGTCCGCCCCGAATCACACCCTACAGTACGCTAATGTTGCTAGATCAGATGCCAAATTGCTCTTGACGTTCACCTCCTTTAAGCATCATAAAGGATCCCCCGTTACACTCTCACTGTCACGACTAACGTCGCAACCTACGCTGTACCCAGTCCTGGCCTTAGACGCCTACCTTACACAACGCGGCAGCTCTCCGGGTCCGTTATTCATCTTCCCTGGGGGTTTTCCCGTATCCCGGCAGTACTTTACACGCGTCCTACAGCAGTCACTTTCTTGGTCGGGCGTATCCGCCGCCGTCTACAAGGGACATAGTTTTCGCATCGGGGCAGCGAACACGGCCGCCGCCATGGGAGTACCCGACGATACGATTCGACGGATGGGTCGATGGAATTCCGACGCTTACCGTCGCTACATTCGGATGCCATCCCTTACCTTGTAGTTCTTTCCAGGGATCTCACCTAATCCTACGTCTCGCCATGCCGCCGCTTTCAGCTTAGGCTGAGTGGTTCTTACAACGTCGTGACTCACATATTACACCCGCCGCTTTCAGCTTAGGCTCAGTGGCCTTAAACCCCCCGCCGCTTTCAGCCAAGGCTCAGTGGCCCTGAACCCTCCGCCGCTTTCAGCTTAGGCTGAGTGGCCCTGAACCCCCCGCCGCTTTCAGCTTAGGCTGAGTGGCCTTAAACCCCTCCGCCGCTTTCAGCTTAGGCTGAGTGGCTCTAAACCCGTCGTGACTCACAGATTGCACCCCGCGGCTTTCAGCTTAAGCTGAGTGGCCTAGGTCACCCCGCTACTTACGGCTTGACCTGAGTAGCCGATGCCCGCTTGCTTAGGGTCTAGTATTCTTCTCCTGCTACCGGGAGCTTACGCTACGTTCAGACTCACGAATAGTTCTGTTCGTTTTAGTTATGCTCCCCTCTAACAGGCAGTATCTTGGGTGGGTCATATGGGGTGTTTTTTCCAGCCCCACCTTTGGTGCGGTCACCGCATAATATTGTAATGTTCTAGCATAATCGTTAAGTCATGTTATCGAGGCCTGCTTAGATTAGCACGACCTCTCTTGTTCTAAGTCAACGGGTATAAATACATATACGGTTCATTAGAACCTTACTGCATTTTGCGACATCTATCGGTCTTCGTAACTGTTACGTACTCAGTCATATTGTCGCCGCATTTTGCGGGAATTGTATTAGTCTGTAAATGTTACGTCATTTACTCCTCGCAGTTTGCGGGAATTCCTTTGTCATATACCGGTTATGTAAGAAGCGCAATTCGCGGATATTGTTTGTTAATTAACGGTTGCGTAATAAGCGCAATCCGCGGGTATTATTATATTCTGTATCGATCTAACGATACGCCACTGACGGGGGTATTTCCCGCAGTGACGCCAATTCCGGGTATCGGGCTATCGTTGCGCGGCTTATACTACATCTCATATCGTAGACCGCTGTACATTCGATCTGACCGCGCTCTCCTTTGTCAACGACGGCGTGACCAACGTAATATCAGTAAGGCCTGGTGTCGGGCCATAGGCCACGCCGTTGCGTAACCCGATACCCCCTTTTACTGGGTTTTGAATAAACCTCTATTTCAACCTATCATCGTGTGTTTGTTTTTCTCGCACCAAACATAGCTGCGATACTGCCTGTCCTCAGCGATTCCCGGGAGCTTTATAAAGCCACCCGTACTTCACCGCCAAAATACTTGGACCCGCTCGGTTTATTATTTTCCCCGGCACCCCGGTCTATGAACGCACATGTTCCCGCGACCCAGCGGAATTTGGCGGTGGAAAATCCGGGAGGGGGCTTTTCTGCACCCCCCCCCCCCCCCCAAAAAAAAACCCAGGTTGCATGGGACCTTGGTAGAATGATATACCACAGTAATATCATGATATTACCATGGTGCCAGGATATTACCATGGTATAATAATATACCACAGTAATATCATGATATTACCATGTAGCCAAGATATTACCATGGTATCATGATATTACCATAGTGCCAGGGTATTACCATGGTATCAATATATACCAGTTATACAATGATATACCAGTTATACCATGACATACCAAAGTAATACCATGATATACCAAAGTAATACCATGATATACCAAAGTAATACCATGATATACCAAAGTAATACCATGACATACCAAAGTAATACCATGATATTACCATGATATATTATGGTATAGCATGGTAAACCATGGTATGCCATGGTTAACTATAATATTTGATGGTAAACCATGATATACCATGGTATACCATACTGATACCATAGTATATCATGCTGTACCATGGTATATCATGCTGTACCATGGTATATCATAACTTTCCATGGTAATACCATGGTATACCATACTAATATCATGGTTTTTCTGGCTGTACCATGGTATATCATGGTTTTTCTTTCTGTACCATGGTATATCATGATTTACCATGGTGAAACCATCATTTACTATGGTATACCATGATTTATCATGCTATGCCATGGTATACCATGCTAATATCATGGTTCGTGATGCTGTACCATGGTATATCATGATTTACCATAGTATACTGTAGAGAGATTTGGTGAGTGGCAGCGACAGGCGGACGCTCTCGGGAGGGGGTGGTGGCAAGCCCCAAAGTTGGGGTAGTACCCCCAACTTGAGGGAGGGATGAGTCCTGGGTTGGGGTGGTACCCCCAACTTAGGGGAGGGGAGAACTCCGGGTTGGGGTGGTACCCCCAACCAAGAGGAGGCGTGAATACCTGGGTTGGGGTGGTACCCCCAACTTGGGAGAGGGGTGAATCCTGGTTTGGGGTGGTACCCCCAACTTAGGGGAGGGGAGAATCCTGGGTTACGCCCGCTCCTGTCCGAGAGGGAGTGGCGGCTAGGAGATCGGCGAGGGGCGCGGCGAGCGGCCGGCCAGCGGCTCCACCTTCCACCAGGGAAACTAGAAGGGGCCGGCCGTACCGGCCAGTCGTCGGCCCTGGTTGCGAAGGATTGTGTAGGAAGGTACGAGTTGGGGTTGTCCTTCAGGGAAGTAGACGAGGATATACCACTAAAGGCACGGAGGGTCGGCGTGTCGCAGGTGCCGAAAACGTTTGGATACCAGACTCTGCAATGGCGTACTAAGCAATACACATTCACCGGGTGCGCACATAAAGTGAAGATTTTTCAGCCAAGAAAGAGTAGACGGCACCATTAAAGAGCGCAAACTAATGGGTAAACACACAAGAAAAAGAAACCGAACTGGCAGTGGAAATCCGCAAAGCAAAAGACCAAATATATTAATGGATAAGAATTCAACAGAAGCAGGTGTGGGCGATAAAGTAGCAATGGAACCCTTGCCATTGTCGAGCCCAGGCCAAGCAAACTCACTTCCGCGTATCTTGGATACAGTAGAAAACAGAGACTCTCTGAGCGTCATTCATGACAAATTAGATTACATCGCGGCACAGTTGGATATCCAAACCACTGACATCCACGGTAAGGATGGGGTCCTGGAGCAACTAGCGGTTGCAGCTAAAGACCATGGGGAAAACGCGGGCCACATCGCAACCCACCAACAGGATATAATAGAACTTAAGAAGGAAATCGCCCTCCTCAAAAGCTTTGTCATCAAACAAGACAAGCAAATAAAAGAACTAAAAGAAGATTATGCCGACTTGAAATGTCGGTCGATGAGAAACAACATCCTCATCCATAATGTGCCTGAGGATACCAGTGGGCGTCACCCAGAGATCTGTGAAGCAAAAGTTAAAGACCTGCTCCTGAGTAAAGGCTACGACGGGGCCCCACACTTCGAGCGTTGCCACCGACTGGGGCCTCACAACAGCAACAACAAATCACGCCCAAGGCCAATTGTGGCAAAGCTGCTCTCCTACAAGGACGTCGAGTATATTCTAGAATTTTCCCGTACCCACCTACCTAAAGGGAGAGACAACCTCAGGATTACTCCACAGTATCCAGCTGAAATCTTCGAGCGCCGCCGTGAATATGGCGAGCGGGCGCAGGCGGCCAGGGATCGCGCCGCCCCTCACCGGATCCAGACTCGGGTCACGAACGATGGATTGTTCATCAATAATGAAAAACAAAACGTCCAGCTACCTGCAATCCCCGTCAACAGCATTCTCTCCTTGACATCCAGAGAGAGAGACGATGAGAATCTGGAACAGGAACAAATCACAGTGGGGGACGTTGTTACGTCACTGAGCTCTAAGGCATGTGCCTCGATCATCAAGGCTCAGACCCTCCAGGACGTCCGCAAGAAATACCGTTGGCTTCTGATGGACCCTGAGCGGGCCGGCGCCAGGCACAACATCGCCGCTTACCGTCTGGCAGACAACCAGGAAGGCTGGCAAGACGACGGGGACTTCGGCGCCGGACGTCACGTCCGCTACCTCATGAGACGGCAAAACCTCACAAACGTCCTTGTCGTCATCACGAAACGCTTCGCTGGCAGACTATCCGGAAGCGAACGATTTAAACTACTGGAATCAGCCGTGACATCCGCGTTACAGAAGCATCGGCAATCATGAGTTCCCATCCTCCTCCAATATGAACAGCGGCCTCGTCAACACTCGTCAAAAGAGTAGTTTCATACTACATATTCATCCAGGTGTGTAGCCATGTTCCTATATGCCTATACAATTTGAAAGGTTTAGAAACTTTCTGGCATTCTGGTTGTAAAACAAACACTAAGGCCAGCGTCAATGTTTATTGTTTATATTTGCCTTGGTTGTCGATTGTACGACGCACGCCCCTTCGGCTCCCACCCGTCATCAGCCAAGCCTGAAGACGGAGAGCTCACTCATTAATGACACCGAGCTCAAACGTTAATTGTTAATTGTTCTTGTTTGTTTCCTCTATAACGGGCCATAGGACCCAATAGCTTGATATGCATGAATGCTCTGCCATGTGTTTACACAAGCCCTGCCCCAAAGGGTTCACGGTTTGCCCCCTCGAGCTGTATGGTAGTGTCGTAGTGGCATA
Organism: Arenicola marina; assembly: GCA_964019135.1. Classification (NCBI taxonomy): domain Eukaryota; kingdom Metazoa; phylum Annelida; class Polychaeta; family Arenicolidae; genus Arenicola; species Arenicola marina. The sequence goes on along the minus strand of OZ025252.1, from coordinate 45,944,901 downwards.
AATTAGCGTAGCCCACTCCTGTTTCAAATAAATGGCTCAATATAGGGGTGTGAAGCAAATCTACTCGGTATATCTCGGCATAGAAAAAACGAGCTCTAATGACTGATGTTAAACAGTAAAAGATCGTAAGTGGTTTTACATTCGTGCCTTCTGCTCTACGTCCCATACGTTCTCTCCCCCCGCGAAAGACTAGTTCGATCCAGTCAGTAAACTGCCCGCGTGGCACGGTATGTATGTTCAGTGTCCGGGGGCCTTCCCCACAAGGGTGATATGCCAGGTGTTACCGCTGATGATTGCGCCTTGTAATGGCCACGGTGTTCTGTGAGTTATACAGAATTAGGTTAATTGCAGTTTCTGCGCTGCTGCTTTAACCGGCTGTGTTCATATCAGTCACAATGTTTTGTTATTTTGTATGCAGATATAATGTTGTAACTAATTAGGAAGCCGTCACTCTTCAAATACAGGTTAATTGCGCTACCCGGGTGTGTTTCTGGTGAAAAGCTGAGTGAAATGGACACCCATGACAAAACTGTTTGTTGTTTAAAGGTTCATTTATATGTTTCTGTTCACTTGTTTATTTGCCTGTTTGCGGAGATTCACAATATTATTGCACTGATTTTCTATGTCGATTGTGGGTAACGAGAATGTTGGTGACATCTTAACAAATGTTGGGGGTGTAAATATTAATTCACTTATTGATACATTAAAAGTTAATTGTAATGGCAAATCTGACATTGATTGTTCGGAAGAAATTATTATTGAACACTCACCTTACTGTGATTTGGATGGGTTTATTAAGGTCATGGAGAGTAAGCGACATGAGTTCACCATGCTTAGTTTAAATATTGCCTCCATTCGTTCTAAAATTGATCAATTGAAAGTGTTTTTAGAGGTTCTACGTGATTGTAATGTTGTGTTATGTGCAGTCTGTTTACAAGAAACCTGGTTATCAGATGATGCTGATACTGGCATTTTCGAACTCGATGACTATGTATTGATATCGCAGGGTAAATCCTGTAGCACGCGTGGAGGTCTGCTTATATATCTCAATAAGTCATATGCATTTAATTTTATAGATAACCCGATTAAGTCGAATATATGGGAAGGGCAATTCATTGAAGTATATGGACGTAATACTGACAAGAAAATGCTTCTAGGAAATATATATCGACCTCCATGCGACATCAATGAAAACTATGCAACCTTTTCAGAAGAATTGTCTGAGGTTCTCTTTTCATTTGAGAGAAGCAAACCTAATAGGGAATGTATTTTAGCAGGTGACTTCAACATTGACCTCCTAATGATTAATGAAAAACCGGCCATTAGCGATTATTTTGATTGCATCATGTCTTGCAGTTTTCTTCCCAAAATCACACTACCGACCCGATTGTCACGTAATAGGGGTACATTGATCGATAATTTTTTATGTAAATTAACACCCAGTTCGTTGAATACAACGGCGGGAATTTTATTGAAGGCCATTTCAGACCACCTCCCTTATTTCTTATGTTTAGACATAGATATACGACGCTCAAATAAAACGCCCACTTATATTAATATAAAAACCAATGATCCACAGTCAATGCTACAATTTAAACAGTACATTGCAAACGCAAATATTCTCGGTAGACTCAACAGTGACCTTAGCGCCGACCCTAATATCAATTATGAGATAATGGACGATGTACTAGCAAAGGCCAGGGCTACTTTTTTACCGGACAAAACAGTTAAATTTAACAAGAGGAAACATAAAAAGGCAAACTGGATCACTAATGGTATCATAAAGTCCATAGCGTTTAAAGATAAACTTTACAAGAGACTTAAAATGACAGCGCCAACGTCCTGTCAATACGATACTCTGAAAACCAATCTTAGAACGTATGATACCATATTAAAAAATAACATTCGGTTGGCCAAAAGATCGTATTATTACCATGCTTTCGAAAAATGTAAGGGAGACATCAAGGCAACATGGAAAGCAATAAGATCCGTCATTAGCAGATCAAACCGAAAGGACAAATTCCCCGAGCTCTTTAATATTAATGGCAAGCCAACATCTGACCGTTCGGCTGTAGTAAATGGATTTAATGAGTTTTTTAGCACCATTGGTACTAAACTTGCCAGTAAAATCAAACCGGACCCAAACCAAAGTTATACTAACTATCTAGGTGATCCATGTGAAAACAAAATGGTGTTTAATTTAATCGATCATAACGTCACTAATAAAATAATTGATGAGCTGAAACCTAAGGCTAGTTCTGGACATGATGACATGTCAATGAAAATGCTGAAACTATTAAAAGTAGATTTAAGTAAGGCAATTACTCACATCATTAATCAATCAATTTGTACTGGTATGTTTCCAGATAAATTGAAACTTGCAAAAGTAGTACCAGTTTTTAAAAAGGGGGAAAAATCTAATATTGACAATTATAGGCCAATTTCAATTTTACCAGCCATATCAAAGGTTTTTGAAAAAGTAATTTATAACCAGATGTATGACCACTTTGACCGCGAAACCCTGTTTAACAGTGGTCAGTATGGTTTCCGGAAAAAACATTCAACCCAATTGGCTGCTCTGGAATTAATCGATAAAACCATACATAAACTAGACGAAGGGGAGATACCGTTAAACATCTATCTTGATTTATCAAAAGCCTTTGACACCATTAATCACGATATACTATTAGCTAAACTGAAGCACTATGGGGTTTCTGGGCTTGCGCTCAAACTGCTACAAAATTATCTTCAGAATCGCAAACAGTATGTAAGCATAGATAACGTTCAATCAAAAGAAGTTATGATCTCCCGAGGAGTACCACAGGGATCAATACTTGGCCCTCTTTTGTTTATAATATATATAAACGATATATCTAGAGCGAGTGCAATATTTAGTGCAATTATTTACGCTGACGATACAACCCTTTCTAGCACAATTAGTACATTAGCGCCAAAAGGTAATGTGAGTAGTGAAGTATTTAACCATGAACTTTCTCTAGTAAGCAATTGGCTTAAACTTAACCAACTATCTCTTAACGTTAAAAAAAGCAAATTTATGTTATTTTATATGCCACAAAAGCGGGTAACGATACCAGAACTTTATATTGAAAATATCAAGCTAGAATGCGTTGACGACTTTGATTTTCTCGGACTGACCCTACATAAACATCTGAAATGGTCCAGTCACGGTGATAAAATTGCTTTCAAAATATCTAAGGTAGTTGGAGTTATGCAGCATCTAAAATATACCCTTCCTCAACATATTCTGCTAACCATTTATAACTCGCTCATTTTACCTCACTTGCATTACTGTATATTAGCCTGGGGCCACCAAAGTGATCGATTGAAAAATATTCAGAAAAGAGCCATCCGTATCATAACAAAGAGTCATTATATTGCGCACACTGAACCCTTATTTAAGCGATTGAATCTCCTTAAAATAGACGACATTCATGAGTTACAGGCTTTGAAGTTTTATTACAGGCTGCTGCATGATGATCTCCCTGTATATTTTATTACCTCTTTCCATTTTCCCCGTATATTGGACCGACATGAGCATAACACCAGACGTAAGCAAAATATACCCAGAACCAAGCACAAATTTGCCGAAAACTGCATCCGCTATTACTTAACCCATTTAATAAACCAAACTCCAAAAGAGACTTTAACGAAGATATTTACGCATTCAATAGCGGGATACTCAACCTATATTAAAAAACGACTTCTTGATAGGTACTGTTTTGACTGTCTTAAAGTCCATTGTTATGTCTGCCAAAAAGAATTACGTTTTATCTAGTCCCCCAAAAAATTATTCTTATTTCATATTTGTACTATCGAACTATAACGGTGTATTTAGGTAATTGTTAACTTGTTAATTTGTCTTTATAGAGTCTTGTCCTCCGCTGGGTTTTTTTTTGTGTGTTTTTTTTTTTTTTTTTTATGTGTGTTTTTTTTTGCGTTGAGGTGGCCACCATGCCAGCGACTCTGTCATAATGGTGGTCTCCTTGACCAGGGATTTTTTTTTTTTTTTTTTTTTTTTTTTTTTTCCTGTTGTATGCTATGTTGTATTGTATTGATTCCTGGTCGAAATAAATGATGATGATGATTTGTGTTTGTTGTGCTGTTTGTGTTTGTGTGGTGGTGCGGCGTCATGTCCTGGGTGAGATTTGGCGGCCAGGAGGTTGTGAGGAGTGGCGCACAGGGAGGTGGCTGGGTGTGGCGGCTCTGTCGTTGGAGTCGGTCAAGTGGCGGGGTATGAGGCGCAGGGAGCACGATGTGACACCCCGTGGGCCTACCCTGGCTTTAGGTGGGAGATCCACCGCGAAAGAGAGCCACGAGCCGAGGAGTAAACCTGTGCTGCCGCGGGACCGGGCTGGATGTCGAAGAGTGACGCGTGGGGAAAAGGGCGGAATGTCCGAGTACCTGCATCAATCTTTAAGTGGGAAATTGTCACTAACGACGGATAAGGCGCCGGTCTGCAATATATCGAGAAGGACAAGGCAGCAGGATGTAGTCCGTCGCCAAGGCAAAAAGCACGGCGACGCAGATGCGTTGTCACGGATACCGTGCGACCCGAGCGAGTGTGATTGCTTCGATGGAGACAAGGTGCTGACCGAGTTACCTTGCGGCGGATGTGATGTTGGTTTGCAAAGGCACCGACCACGGTCGTCATCCTGTGAGTTGGGTGACGTGAAGCCGCTAGGAGCTCAGAGGGTCAGCGTGTCTCAGGCATCAGCAATACGGGTCGGCGACGGGAAGGTGGCGCGCTCTGGGTGGGCGCGTGTAGTGGCTATGGTCGTGGTCTGGCTGAGCTGCCTAGGTCGGTGGGTGGGACCCAGCGGCCGGAAGGCGAAAGATGGCCAGGAGGAGGGTTCGTTTAGTCGAGTCCGGAGGTGTTGTGGATCTATTTGGCGGGGTTTGGGGTGCATAAAGCGTGATGTGACACCCCGAGGGTCGGCACCAACCTTACGTGGGAGATCGGCCGATAACGGAAGCCAGCAACGGAAGCGGAACGATAGGGACCAGCGGTTGGAAGGCTCAGGTCTGCCTTTTGGTGGGAGATCCCCACCAGCTCCCATTGATAATGCGAGTACGAGCTGCTTCGGGGAGCAGCGCAGGATGAAACGCGGCGACGGGACAGCCCTTCCCCCGGGCCCAGGACCGCAATCAGGTGTGGGGCCAGAGTAAAGTGCCAGAGATACAACTCCCCTCAACGACAGCAGGCGGTGAGCATAGGCCGCTCTACTGATCTGACTGTGGGACCGACAGCGCGGCTCGAAGATGCTGAGACATTTTTCCGAACGAACATTATTAATTGTATAGTGCATGTGTGTATGTGTCATGTCATCGGGAGATGCCAAGGCTAGTGGGAGATAGTGTAGAGAGATCTGGTAGGGCTAGACGTAGGTTTCAGTGTTAATGGGAATAGCAGCAATACGTAGAGCGGTGGTGGACGGCGGGGTCGAGCAGTGGGTCGGGGTCAACCGGGGGGGGGGGGGGGGTCACCGGGAGTGAGTGGCAGCGACAGGCGGACGCTCCCGGGAGGGGGTGGTGGCAAGCCCCAAGGTTGGGGTGGTACCCCCAACTTGAGGGAGGGGTGAGTCCTGGGTTGGGGTGGTACCCCCAACTTAGGGGAGGAGAGAACTCCGGGTTGGGGTGGTACCCCCAACCAATGGGAGGGGTGAATGCCTGGGTTGGGGTGGTACCCCCAACTTCGGGGAGGGGTGAATCCCGGGGTTGGGGTGGTACCCCAACTTGGGGGAGGGGTGAATCCTGGGTTGGGGTGGTACCCCCAACTTAGGGGAGGGGAGAATCCTGGGTTGGGGTGGTACCCCCAACTTAGGGGAGGGGAGAACTCCGGGTTGGGGTGGTACCCCCAACTTGGGGGAGGGGTGAATCCGTGGGTTGGGGTGGTACCCCCAACTTGGGGGAGGGGTGAATCCCTGGGTGGGGGTGGTACCCCCAACTTAGGGGAGGGGAGAGGCCCCAAGTTGGGGTGGTTCCCCCTAACTTGAGGGAGGGGAGAGGACCCGTTGTAAGGATGTATAAATAGACGGGGATAGCGAGTAAAAAGGAGAACTAACTAGAACTGGAACTAGGACTAGAACTAGAAAACCAGAGGGAAGATTGATACATGGAATATTTTAGCGAAATAAAAAGGAACGACATGTGTTGGAATTTACTGTGCGGCCCGGCGAAAGAACTCTACAATACCATGGTTTACTATGGTGTACCATGGACTATTTTCATAAGGGTGGAATTGAATTGTTCGATGCAAAAACCGATCTATACAGCACATGATCATTAAACATCTTTATAACGTCATTATAACATTACGAAACTCAAAAAAACACAAACAGATTTAAGTAAAAATATCAATTATTCGAAGATTATTTTAATCTTTACTATACGAAAATTCCGTGTGATTTCTTGGATTTTATCATCTGTTGTCAAATATAAAATAGTTGACTCGTTTGGCAAAACGTTTCTAAAATGTTAATATGACGTTTCTGATCCACCTGTGGGAATATGGATTATACGAAACGTTTTCAAAACGTTATCTTAACGTTTTTGCAAAATGTAACGTAAATAGAACCATTTTAAGGGCCAGTAGAAGCGGCATTGTGAGCCTGAAAAGTTTCAAGTGTCGAAAAATTGTTTGCACTCTATTGGTGCCATTTATAAGCATAAGCTAATAATTGATATACCATTACAGTCTATGCACCCAGAAGTGCTAAATAAGCTATGGCCATGAAATAGGGAACATAATTTTGTGAAATTGTGTATCATTCCAAAATATTTCATTTCAGGCAGTGCCGACAGAACGCGGCCAGTTGAAAACTTGCTAAACCTCATCAAAATGAAAGTAGACGTAATGGTTTATTGCCAACGAGGCTTATTTTGTTAATTTAACTTAAATTGGATTCTTACGTAGGACTTGAAATTACCTTGTCGTCCCCAGTTTTTGTAAAGTTGGTCGTCATTTTTCACTTCTGGTTCGCAGAAAAGTATTCCGTTTTATGGCACATTAACCCTTTATTTTCCAGTCGTATACCATTGACACATTGGGTACGATGTTAAACGTATTGGGGCTGTCCGTTCTTTAACAATTTATATTTGGCACATACATATCTGTACAATAACATTAATCAAAGCCAAGAACACTTACACCATTCCGCTTTGCGCAATGAAGTCGCCGCTGTGAGATTCACGGATGTCTCCTGGCCCCGGGGATATTGTCACTTAATCAGTTCACAAATCAGCACAACATGTGTATTACTAGTCGGCCATATTGAATCTGCTTTATTTCCACCGGGAGCATTCGTTGCGTTACACCCATACGCACGGGGGATCATTCCTTATTCCACAATACTACAGCCGCCTTCGAACAACTCGAAAAAATGGCCTGCGACAGCAAACACCGTGAATATTAACATGTGTCTGTTAATCGATAATACATAATGGTAGTAAATGCTGGCTTACCATAACGAAAATATAAATTCATTTGCAAAAGGCCTTGGGCAATAATGAGTGTACTGGCAGAAAATCCGGCTTCGGAAAAGCAATCCTAAAAAAATATCCTCGTGTGAACAGGTGAAGACGATAATATATGATTCCATGCAAATATCGTATTATGATTGAACCATGTACTCGCCATGAAATAGAAAAAAGCGAACCTAATATTATCGGGATATTTCTCAATTTTTCAATTGAATTTTTAGGGTGAAGCTGTACGTGTGGCTCGTGGCACACACAGACATGTACATGAATTACAGTTCGATCAGTGGTTTCTTTGTCTCCAGCCATTGAACATCAGTCTGGTTATCAGTCAAGCAGAGTACGGAGAGTTCACGCTGAGGCTGCATATTGTTACACTGAGACATTAAAATGTGCAAGATTACTTAAATGTTAAATGCATTTCAATAACCAACTGTTCGCCTCTGAGATTGAAATCCTTGCAAGTGACTTCAGAAACAAAAGGGTTAATATTGTGTGTGGTGCCCTGTGGCATGTCACGCGCTGGCATGTAAACAATCACCCGCGACCTCGTCGTTGGAAATATGACTTGACAGCAATCTGACACATGATCGAATGATTTCTTCAACTCCATTATTTTTGTTTATTAAATTACTAAAGTATCCTTGTCTGATTTAGCTGAAATGTCTACCGATTTCTTGAGAAACCTGCGAAACTAAAGCACGTGCGGTAACCGAACAACATACTTTGGGTGTCGACGTCTTACTGAAAACATAGTTCCTGAAGTTGGTGAGCTTTTCCGAAGAAATTTGGGCAATTTATGTCAATTCAGTTATGAAATATGGATACATGTTTGGATTATTTTCAGTTCTAGTGTATATCAGCTAGAGACTGGCGGATTATAGACTGGTGAACAAATGCGTAGTAATATGAGACTATGTGCGAAGTGTCCACGAAAAAAAGAGGCGAAGAAGACCCACAATATATTGGAAAATCCCAGGTAATGTGATGTGATCACTGATGAAGCTCCATAACTGGTACGTATGACGTTGTAGTTCATGCTTGTCGAGTATAAACGTAATCTGACAAAATATGGCGTGGGTTAATCCATTCTAAAATTAAGCTTTGCTTAAATGCTTCTATTATCGCCTTCGGTCAAAAATGGCGACTGCCGAGGGACACATGTTTACAGAAAATCATCTGTCAGTCAGTAATATGGGTTTAGTAACGTTAAATTATTCTCGTTGGTTCTACTTCGGACGATTGGGGAGACAATTAACTTAGTTTTAAGAGATATTGCTGTGGTTCTTAGGATGTGCACTTCTCACAATATTTCTTAATTTTCTTGTAATGAATAGGAAAAGGTGAGTGGCTAGAGCAAAGGCATGACTGGGGCTTCATTCATAATTTATCTGTGGACATTGTAGCAGAATATTTTAACAACTAAATAGAGGTATGGCAGGTAAAACAAAATTTTCAAAAAATTACTCTGGTGTCAATAAACCGGTTCTACTGGCCCTTAAAACGTTACAAAAACGTTATGTGTTTGCTGGGGTGATGATTTAAACACACTTAACATAGCCTCGAAACAACCTGCTCTTACCATATGAGGAGGCAGCATCACAAATCGAGGTGGCCCGTCGTTTTGCTTGCAGGTCGGTTGTAGAGTTACAAACGAGCTTTACTTCATTAGTGGCTCGACACGGGTTACCTGTAGGCCTACTGGGCGGTGACAGCGAATGTCGGTCAGTAGCTGGTCAGTCACGGATGATAGCGCTGGTCACTTGCTGGACGCGGGGGTGGCGGCTGTAGTCACGCGAGGGACCCGCTGCTCGCCAAAAGTGTCCCACTGGGCAGTGATACATTTCACGGGCTATATATCTAACTCACCAAGTCGCCAACCGACACTTGACGTCATTAAGCAACAAAACAGACGACATATTATTCACCATGACGACAGTGACGACAATGACAATAACAGCGCCATATCCGCTATAATTCGCCTGTTTTGATTGGTCCAGAATGCACAGAACAAATTTAAAGGACAGATTTCAAGGACAGATATATACTCGGTGAAAAGGTAACACATCCAGCGTATGCATCTTATATTTAATGAGAGTACAATCAGTACAAACGTTGGATAGGCCTATCGTGTTAGATCTGACCCTGCTGGAGAGCGGGGGAAGATGGTTTTGACGCTGAACAAATGCTGCGTCTCTTAATCAGATGCAGCGATCGCACCAGAAGCCACTGCTCCATGGACTACGCTAACAACGGAGGACAGAGAAGGGTGTGTCGGACTGTGTACCGACATGACCTGTTCACTTCCCCGCTGTCCGAAGCGGTGGTCAGCTGTTTCGGGAAAGCGAAGCTAGACGACGATTCAGGGGCTTTACTCCGCCATTCAGGGGCGCTATCAAGAGGCGCTAGAGGTGAGACAGCGGGTCACCGGGAAATATTTACCAGATTTGAAACTTTTTATCCTTGAAACACTGATATACAGACTGTTTCAATTTATAATTTTTCACTTGTCACTCTTAGATAATAATTCCACCTCACTATGACACTTAGGGATTACGTGAGACGACGTAGCGGTCACGTGATTCCGAACGTATCGCGTGTTCAGGATCAGTAGTGGCAGCTTTCTAAAACCTGCAATCACAAGCTCAGTTCCCACGGAATTATTGACAAGGCGGGCTGGAGATTACTGCGGTATTGCTCCTAATGTCACATAGACATTGAAATATCTGCCCGCCTAGACGGCGTTTGCGTACGTATGTCATTTGTTTTTCAATTTATTAGCATGAGCGCTTACCGTTGATCATAAGCAGTACTGTGTCTGTCAGCCCACGGCGGCCCTATATATATAATGTACGCAAGTTTTATACATTGGGCCGTATTTACTGTGGTATACCATAGTTTACCACAATATACTATGACATACTGATGTATACCATAGTAAATACAGCAGCCTTGATTATCCCAAATCCCAATACGACAGTATACCATGGTTATTACTCTGGTATACGTGATTTACCATGGTAAATATTATGGTATGTACCACATATCATATTAATGCCATGGTATATGGTACTTATTGTAATATTGACCGTAATAACTACCGCATACCATACAGTTACACATATGGAGGGAAAACAATGCGTACTAAAGCAGCATATTTGGGGTAATTCCAACTTCACGATCTACGATGCGAAAATCAAATCTCAGATCTGTTTGTTTTTCCCGAAATGGTACAAACAAGATATCCACTGTATGGAAGACCTAAGAATACAAAATGGGAACCTATGTGAACAATATAAACTTAACAACCTTGTATTAGATGCAAACTCTCTGCGTGAAATTTATACCTATAAAAAAGCTACTAAAAGAATGTGTACTATTATACAAGATAATGAACAATCTCTGGTTACTTATCTGTCGGAGCGGATACCCATTAAAAGTTTTGGCACGAATAGTAAACACTTTTATGAAGCTCTAACGAAAAAGAAAGTAACGAAACCACCACGTGAGTCGAAGTGGAGATGTTTGTTAAATGACCAACACTTAATTTTTGGACCCATCTACGAAAACAAAATTCAGAACATTTTTGACAAAAAGCAGAATTTAATTTCAAGGTCCTGCACGACATAGTCGGTTGTAAGTCCAAGCTATACCAATGGAAAATTACTGATGATATGCAATGTAGCGTGTGTAACAAAGAACAAGACCTGCACCACTTACTATACGACTGTAAACATGCCAAAAGTGTCTGGAAACTAGTCCGTGCTACCAACAACTATTACTTTCAGAGATATTATCTTTTCAGAAAATTCCAAGGACAATATATTCATTATTTCGCTCTTATCGTATCTTCTATATAAAGAATTTTTATCGGACTTTAATTCAAGTCAAAAGATAACCCGAACCAGATACCAGTTTTATCACTCCGAACTCTCTACAGGCTTAAAGTATATACCATATTATACAAACCCGAAATATACTTTCACTAACAAGAACTGGAATTTTGTAGATATGCCTTGTTGATATTTTATGATCACAACGTACTACATGTGTCTCGTGTAATCTGTGATTCCGTATTATTGTATGTCCTTTATGAAATAAAAGTCTTTGTTAAAAAAAAAAAAAAAAAAATACGGTTACATCCGGCGCGTCCTGAAATCAGCACAGAATGGACCATGGCAACCTTCGCCAAATAATGGCTATGTTTCACCTTGGATGTAATCTATATATATGTTAGGTACATATAGTATATGCTACCGCAGGCCCTGCATCAGAGCGACTTGCACACTGGCGTACAGCAGAGCCTCCTGGCAAGAAACCTGATCGGGCGGCCAAACAGCACTGTATGGCTTACCCGTCACGTTCACTGGCTCGCCAGTGCTCACGGCTCGGACGGACTCAAGTGTGATTACCCTCAAACTAGCGAAAAGCAGGTCGCCGGTGGTGAGCGGGGGCTGCGCATTAACGCAGTGTGACGTGGGGGAGGCGGGAGCAGAGTGTGATGGTCATGCCCCACCCGCCCCTCTCTCTGATCCCTGGATCTGTACATAAGTAAAGACATCAAAGAGGGCAAAAGGACTTGCCGTGGATACGCATAAACATGAATACATGATATAGTATGATAATATTGTGCCGATCAATATTTGTGCATATACCATTAATTCCTGGAATGTTTTGGTCTTTATGTCTTATAATGTTGTGGTTACCGTATTTATTAATGTTAGTCTATGTTTCGTTTAGACTCGACACGAAGGATGTTCATGCGAATTAGGCTGTCGTGAAGATGACCATCCGGAACAAGCTGTCGTGAAGATGACCATCCGGAACAAGCTGTCGTGAAGATGACCATCCGGAACAAGCTGTCGTGAAGATGACCATCCGGATTAAGCTGTCGTGAAGATGACATTCCGGAACAAGCTGTCGTGAAGATGACCATCCGGAACAAGCTGTCGTGAAGATGACCATCCGGAACAAGCTGTCGTGAAGATGACCATCCGGATTAAGCTGTCGTGAAGATGACATTCCGGAACAAGCTGTCGTGAAGATGACCATCCGGAACAAGCTGTCGTGAAGATGACCAGGCGGAACAAGTTCGAAAACGAAGTTAAATTGATCAAGAAGGCTACCAACAAGAACGTGACCAACAAGTAATCGCCCCCCCCCCCACCCCCCTTACCCTTACTGGGTCTCCGGAGTAAATCCATCGCTAATTGCATTTCATGATTTGTAGTTGAATGATTTCAGTTGATAAAGCTATCTTAAAGAGAAAAATCGTGTTTGACTTTTTCCCCCATAACAGGACAATCGAATGACAGCTGGAGATGGTCGTAGAATTATGTCAATATATGCTATCATATATTGCGTTCTAACCCTAACTGTTCGACTGGCAAATATTGGGGAGGGGGTGGGGGCAAGGGGGCTCGTGTTTCCAAGTCACAAAGAATACAGTTCTTTATTCCCATGTCACGATAAATTAGAAGGAGAGGTCATTTCCCAATTCACGGTTATTTAATATTAAAATTCCCAGTTTACGATAAATTAAAATCCTCGATCACGGCGGACTGATAATATCCCATTCCCAGATCACAAAGAATTATTTTCCTCACTCCCAGTTCACGGTGAAATGAAAAGCTTATTCACGAAAAACGGAAATCCCCCCCCCCCCCCCGACAAAAAAATATATCACCATATCATAACCATGGTATATGGACGTAAATACCCTGGTTTACTGCAGTAAATACCACAGATTACCATGACACTATTTCATTGTAATTAATAATTACTGCCATAGTAATGATATTTACAGTGGTACATTATTCTATTTTAATAACATAATAATATTTTTTAAATGGGCGGTTGACCGTATCTGTAATATACAGTGTACACTGTCTGCAGTGTACACTGTACACGGGAGCACAGGGCCCATACGTCAGCGATGCAGCACACATTTAGTTTGCGTCAATAATTTAGCACTGCCCCGTGACCTTCACTGCTGAGCCCCGTCTCGTCAGCTGGCTCCATCTGTCGAGCCTTGTATCCCGGCGAACATAGTGAAAAGCATACTAGCTAATGACAGATCGCCTGCAGGAGGCATCTCGCTCCTGTTCGGCTGGACAGTAAGCCCCACACTTTCTCTCGGTTGGCGCCCAGCGCTGGTAGAGGCAACAAGTTTTATTGACTCTAGATTATCCGACCTTACCGTTTCTCTCCTTACTGCTTATTGAGCTGAACCATTTGATGGCGCTATCCTAGCCACCAGCATAACATTATCGTAACTGCTCTGCCGCCGGAGGATAGGAAAAATCGTTGCTGGTGTTTCCCAGTTTGCCGGGCTCACTGAATCATTGAAGGTGACGAATTACAAATTAAAAATGTGTGCATCAGGGTGCTTCTCGTGGTAGCATTGATCATGGTGACTCAAACAAATGGTCTTATTTTAGAATAAAAGGCCAGATGAAACGTAAATAACATTGCTGTTTTCAGAAAACTCCCGGTCGTTCAGCCATGAGACCACTTGGCATGGAGTGAGATACATATTCGACGGTGACAGCGGACCTTCCAGAAGGCAATTACTTATCATAGTCTTTTGTTTTTCTTACCTTCTTGTGTGACCTAGCCGAAAACAGGTTGTCTCTCATTCGCAATTAGCTAACTTTACAATGAAGCATTTATAAGTTGCAGTTGTGTAAAGAACAAAATAAATCGCTGTTATCTCGTTTTATTTCCCGTATGTGTGTAGTTTCCATGGCATTCACGGTGTTTTGATTATATCATGTGAAATACCGTATGGTCTATGTTGAAAACTGATTTGATGCAGAGAGCATGGGGCAAGCTACCCCGCATTCCCCCTCTTTCACCCGCCCACTGAAAAGACATGACCCAGACCCAAAAAAATAAGCCTAATGGAATAAGCTATTTACAATTAATAAAGAATGATTAAAATTATTCTAAATGATATCTGAATTTTTTAGTAGAATTCGATAATGGATACGGTAGGTGTATCAGTGATGTCGAATTGTATAACAACAAGGGCGGATCCAGCGGGTGACCCCAGTGAAATCCCTCCCCATTCCCTGGTTGTCAAATATGGTGGACCCCTGCCCCCAATCGTCCAAAAAATCGTGGACTCGAAGGAGTCAACTGTTGTTTGACTAGATAACATATGCACCGGGAATAACGGATATGATATTGGGCGCATTTCTTTGATAACCCGGGTATATTCCCAAGGTGAAATACGCATATTACGCATCGGTTTACAACTCGACACTTCATCTGGGTCGGGTGCGCGCGCATTCATTCGGTATGCCGATGTGCCCCATTCAAAGCAGCATATGGGACATTCGAAAGAAGATGGCGACGGAACGAAAGTGACTGTCTAGGCTGGTTCCATTGCCCCAAAATGAAACGGACATGGCCAGTGCGAACCATTCATTGACATTCGGCGTAGCCAAAACCGCACGTCCGAAAGAGCTTGAGTATGCCGGGCGGCCTGTCAGTCCTGACAGAAATGCGCCCATTGTTCATAATATCATGGGATGGTTCTAAACGAATCGTATAACCTTGACATTGGGCGCGTAATTAATGCCGGACAACTGTATTTTCTTTTATCGTTATCACGTGGCGAACTGTGAGACCGTGGCACGGCTACACGCTCACTGCGCCCTGCTGGCAGTGGGGGACAAACTGTGAGACCGTGGCACGGCTACACGCTCACTGCGCCCTGCTGGCAGTGGGGGACAAACGCGTTAGACTATTATTAAGAGAAGGATTATTCAGGCCGGATCCATGACTACGATCAATTTTTTTGGCCTGACACTTCATCCGCAATTCGATTTAGTATTTTGACGAGTTCAATAAAGACATTCATGCAACCGTTCTGTTGAGCGGTGCCGTCTGTTTCGCAATAATTGACCCCCCATCCCCAACCCTCCTCCTCACCCCTGTCCCCTTCCCCGTGCGGCCAATCATGTACCCTTCCCTGGCGTTGGAGTGTGAACTGGGGACGCATGGTTAATTGTAGAGTTTAGAAGTTATAACAGGACCTTGAGTTGTCTGCACCCGTGAAAACGCCCATTGCTGTGAGCCACGAACGACCGTCAGGAAGTGACAACGGGCTACACAGAGCAAATTTATTGCCTAATGAGAAAGACACCACGTGACATACAGATTGTCCAATTAACTACATAAAAGCGCCGAAACATCTCGTCACTCACTGGCAGGAAACTTAGCCAGTAATTAGCGGAACGCATCGCCAATAAACGTGAGTAGATGACGTGACCCTATGATGAGTTGGCGTGACCAATTGCAATATACCTTGGTGGAATACATCACCATGTGCGGAGGTGGAATATATCGCCCTGTATGAAGGCCTAACACATGGCCATGTACGTAGGCGGCACACATCAGTAATGTATGTATGTCAAATACATTATTCAAATATCTATTGAACGAACACCTTTTATGTCTAAAACGGGATAATGCTGACAATAAGTGGAATATCTCAAACGTGTAAGTAAAAGCGGAGTTGGACATTTATTAATCCATTAATGCCCAGGCATAGACCGCGTCGACAAAGTTTAAATTTGTTTGCTGTTTGTCATCATCTAAAACAACCAAAAAAACTTTCCTGCTATCTGAAAACGTAAGTTTATTTGAATATTTTATTTATTTGAATATGTTAATTTTAGGCGTCCCATGTATAATACGCTTGGAACAGCAGGGTACATGTACAATTTACATACATAATTCCCTCTGCGGTTTATTCCAGGAACAGCTCTTGTAGGTCAGGGCGCATGCTTTGGCTCCATGCGCTGGACTATTGTTCCGGGCGCTGGCTATGGCTATTTTATGGAGTATAATTCTTTTAGCATACGAAACCCGTGCTTTACATTGAACTTATCTCCCAAGCACCGTGTTCTATTAATATATTTCTTAAAGGTAAACCAGATTCAACTAAATTTTATTAGAACTACGTAGGAAAACGCAAAAAAATTACTTCTTCTCTGAATTGTCCAAGCCTATCAATATTACAATTTTCGATATTAATTCCATCTTTATTTTTTTTTTGTACAATTTTGGGTTATCTCAATTAGGACAATGAAGAGCTATCCACGTGGTATCTCTACCCTTCTTGTTAACACCAAGAGCTATGTAGTTCCCACCCTCCTCAACATTTTTCCTTTTATGCTATACTAGACCTCTATTGAACAGGATAGCTGTTCCCTAGCATTACCTCTATAAGTAGCGATAACCAGGTCATAACCACTTGTCAAATCTTGTGAAAATGTATCCGCTAAAATGATTGCAATGTGCATCTTGTAAACAATCTATTGAGTAATGCTTATCTCGCAACCAATTAAATACATGTCCCGTACGTCTTCCATGTGCTTTCGAGAACACTCTATGAGTGAACTAGTGAAAGGCACTCGTTTTCGAGTGGAGATGGAACACTCTCCTGTTGTTCACACTACTGATGAGCATAACGTGTCTTCTCCAACTCCATCCAGTGATAGCAATTTGACATCGCAATGGTACAAGCGGAGAATCTATGTTCGCACCTAAGTCGCCATCTTTGAATCAACCCCGTAGTCTTGGCGTAACATAGTATGGATCAAACCATATATTAGTAAAATGAATCTGGCTTAATTTAAACCAATTGATTTCGGATTATGTAGTAAGAACAAGACACGCCGGAAGCATTCACTAAAATAAACAGTACACTCATCAAACATTATGATGACCGCTTTCCAATCATAACAGCCATCTCAAAGTACAAGAACCGAAAGCCATCCCAGATAGCACAACGACGGTGGACCATCGTTGGGCAAAGGTCGGCCGCAACATTGGCCCACTGTCGGCAAGCATCATTGGGTCAATGTAGCATTTTCCAGCGGGCCAGTGTTGGTACACCGTCGGCATGGCATCATTGGACCAGTGGTGGTCCATCATTGGCCGACCTTTGGCAAATATCATACACCCATCATTGGTCCACCGTCGGCAAACATCGTTAGGCTACGGTAATGTTGTCCTGAGGGCCAACATTGGTACACCGTCGGCTCAATAACATGGAGCCGCCAATTGATCGACACATTGGACCACTGAATGTATATAATAAATGAATACACATGTTAGACTTAACATAGCATTAATTGAACAAAATACACCGGATCAGTCAGATTCTTCATGACACCCTCCAAGCATGCACACAGAGGGCGCATCTATTGACACATGAATCTCTTGACGCACCAGAACAGTCAGATTCTTGCAGCTGTTGGGCCATGTCGTTCAGATCTGTGAAACTGAATATACAATTTGTAGCGTAAAATGCATTTAAAATAATATGATGTGCAAAATCATTCACAAATACCTCTCGTCAACATATTTTATTAATATGAAGTGCAGACCACCCCCTCCCCTCCCCCTTTCTGTGAGGAAGGGGTGCAAGGTTATTTCCGTTCATCGTGTGAGCAGTGTGGCCGTGTCGGCTGTGCCTGTGGTAACCAGGCTTGGCTCACCTCAAGGAGAGGGAACCAGGCCTGGTTATGCCTGAGCCGTAGCACCAATGAAGCTGTCATCCTTTGATTAAGGTTGATTAAGCTTCAGAAGATATGCTTGCAGTCGATCATTATTTCTGACATGATTTATTATTTAAAACGAACTTACCGTTGTTTTAAAAGGAGTGAAAATATGCCAATATGCAGAGAAACACAGCCAACGTTTGAAAGTTCTCCAACAGCCACAGAATGCGAAGGTTGTTGTTACCTAGCTCAGTCGCCAGATGAAGCAACTCGCAGTGAAAAAAACATTACATGTAGCATCGAACCATCGCTGGACTATCGTCGGCATGCCGCCCGCAACCGTGGCAACTATTGCCGGCGTGGGCCAACATCGTTGTTCTATCTGTGACGGCTTCCCCAATGTCTGAAAAAGTTCATACGAGTTAAGAATCGTTAATCATATATATGTAAGATATAAACGAACGAAGACAATGATAAGATTTTAACATTAAGCATAAAATTATAGAAGATAAAAAAGTGGTTACAACTGAATAAGTTTACTCTTAATATCAGCAAAACTAAATGTATGGTATTTAAGTCACCCAAAAGGAAATTGATGAGAGGCATGTAGAAATATCAAGCCATACAATCGATCAGGTTATATCTATCAAATTCTTTGGTGTCTATATAGTGGGTTGAAATGAGGACACGATATATCATATATCAAGGGAGAACTATCTAGGGGATAGGCGCTAATCACCAAGGAGAGGAAGGTACTGACAATCAAGAAGCTCCACACTCCGCAATACTGTTTAGCATATCCATACTTAAGCTATGCAACTGAAATCTTTGAGGCGTCATACGATCGATATTCGAATTCCATTTTAGTCTTACAAAAAGAGCTGTACATGTAATTACCAACACTCACGCGAACACCACCGGAGCCAACGACACATTGCAATGATGCCAAACTCAGACAAAGTTGTCCCGTCTGATGCTAACACCAGTCGACAAGTCTCACATACCGATCCCTTATCCAACTATCAGACAGGTCCCCGATACCAAGCCTGTCCCACGCTCTCGCAACCCCGCATGATCAAACAGGGTGAGAAAAGAGGATCCCGTCCATACCTAATCTCATTATACCAGACTATAGATGATTCAGTCTGATCATGTGGTCATTCAGGCGGACTCGAATAAAGAGAATCTCGTTTGATCCTAATAGGATTTTAGCGCAGTCATTCAAAAGAGGATCCGATCTGATCTTATTGTCATTCTACCGGACTCAACTAACGAGGATACCGTCTGATCTTATTGCAGATAATTTAATAGAAGAACCTAAAGGAGAACAAAAAATGTGACCCGAACCAGGCAAGGAACGAGGAAATGAAATGTTATCAAGTAAAAATGTTAAACATGTAAAAAGAGTAAAAACAAATGTTAGATAAACTGGTATTTAATGTCTTTCATTTGGCATAGTTAATTTTGCATTACGGTTATGGTGATTTAAATAACATAGGTCATTATTTGTTCAGCGTAAGAATAAAATACATATATCTAAGTAGGCTACTGCTTCTATGCGATGTATAAGCTGCAACGCCATTCGTATACGGCCATATAGTGCGGCAAGAGGCGCTCTTGCCGCACTATATGGCCGTATAGTGAGGCAAGAGGCGCTTCTGCCTCACTATATGGCCGTATAGTGAGGCAAGAGGCGCCCTTGCGCGCCGATGATTGATCTACACTGGGAAATGGCTTGATCATGTGCCGTCACAGCCTATACTGAACCTCTGCGGCCTAGACATAACAGGACTCCTAAATTATTAATTGGCGTTACACATATAATCGTTGATAAACGCTTTGCTATGTTGGCGCCAGAGAACCCACCGTCTGCGCCGAGAATGGGAAACAGGGTTCGACAGCCGAGGTAACCGCCTTTTTGTATGGCTGGGAAAACAGACTCTCGGTCTGCGTTATAAAAACAAAATGGTTTTGTCTATGTAGGCGGTAAAAGCAAATGCTAAGCCCATTACCGGCGAGACATTCCATATGTAAGTCGGTATACATGTAAGGACCGGGCGATACATGAATGGGCATTGTGCACTGTTTTATATCTGTGTTATCGCCGATGATGGGGCGAAAATTCGACCGAGAAGCTAATCCGAAAACTAACCCCTGCGATGAAAATTAAAGGTGTTATTACACAAAAACAAATGGCAAAAGGGCAGCCCGTACGAAAATATCACATTCAATAAAATTCGATAACAAATTCTAGGTTTCTGTCGATTTTTCTTTGGAAATTTTTTGAAACGTTTTTCCATAACATTTCCATAGAATTTCCGTAGCGTTTCAATTGAGTTTCCATTGAATTTTCATAGAGTTTCCATAGAGTTTCCATAAAGTTTCCATAGAGTTTCAATAGAGTTTCCATAGAATTTTTTAGAGTTTCCATAGAGTTTCCATAAATCAGGCACATAATCTGGGGCATGTTTCAGCCTTTCATCTTTCATCGTCCCGAAGGTTCCTTGACCCGATTTAGCCTTCATGTGCACAAAAGTGGCCTAAACCACCAACATTTCATTGAATTTTCATAGAGTTTCCAAAGAAAGCGCAGGTCGCGGCAGTGCATGGTGCAGAGTTCAAGGTCGCCCTGGGTGAGTCCAAAATCAGCTCCGTCTCGGCTGATCGGGCACGGCCGTTGGGCAGACCTTCACATCTCATGCTGCTAAGGTTATTGTCCAAAGGATTGGCTCCGCCGCTTTTCTCACTTCGCAGCATGCAACCGGGGCGAAAGTTAATATGCCGGCGAGGGTTCCAAAGTTCCTTAAATGCGAAGTTCTTTAGAATATACAATTTGTAGCGCAAAATGCATTTAAAATAATATGATGTGCAAAATCTTCGAATATCACCTTATATAGTGCCGTGCCGTCGGTATAGGTTCTTCAAACCTGACCGATCATGTTCATTTTTCGAATCACAGATGGCAACCATTACAATGTAAGAATTAGAATAAAGCATTAACAATCAATGAATTTTGGCACCGATCGCCATCCATAGGCAAAAAACCTCTCTGGAGTAATCCTGAAAATGTGGTTCTCGACACAGTCGTTAGCGCAGCCCCGATACGTGTCACCACGTAACTTGCACTGCTGAGGCGCGTCGAGTCAGATGGCCCCATTTGTCGGAGCCCCGTCTCTCGGCAAAAATGGTGAACAACATACTAACTTATAACAGCTCGCATGCAGGTGGCCTCTCGCCCTCGCTCCTGTTCGGCCGGAGAGCGAGCCTTTACTCTCAGTTGGCGATCACTGCTGGTAGAGGCAACAGGTCTCGTTGACTCTGGGTTATCCGACGCTATCGTCTCTGATTACTTCTTATTGAGCTAAAGAGGCTCTATCATAGCCAGTCACAACATTATTGTAACTGCTCTGCAGTCGGAAGAAATGAAAAATGGAAGGAGTTAATCAAAATGGCAGAACGAATGCAGGTAATCGTTGCCGGTGGTTCATCATATTTCCAGCTTCCCGGTCTCATTGAATCATGAATCATGAATCGGATGAAATGTAAATAACATTGCTGTTTTCAGAGAAATCCAGGTCGTTCAGCCAGGAGACCACGTGGCATGGAGTAAAATACATATTCGATGGTGACAGCGGCCTTTCCAGAAGGTAATTAATTATTATACTTGCTTTTTGTTCTTGCCTTATATGTGAGCTATCAGCAAACCTCATGTTGTCATTGATTGGAAATTAACTAACTTTACAATAAGTCATTTTATTTGTTCCGCTAGCAACGACAGAACACGATAACTGGGTTTATATTTTTTTTATTAATAACCAATTTCCATATACCAATAGTGGTGAACCCTATTTCTACTAATAACGATTTCAATATACCAATAGTGGGTGAAACCTTATTTCTATTAATAGCCAATTTCAATATACCAATAGTGGGTGAAACCTTATTTCTAGCAAGGCGGCCGCCTGGCGGCGCACTTGTGTTTTATCGAACGTATATACAGTTGACCGCCATGCCGGGCTAGTCCCGGTTTGGCGCTACGTAAAAGTAACCTAGGTACAGCTGGATAGAACTCGCAAACATCAGTATTGTATTACATCCGCGCAGATACATCATGGCTAGCGTCACAGACATCACTTGTATAACATTGTATATTTACACGCTTATTCCGATGATTGGGAAGGCAACCAAGGCCGACCTTCCCACAGTTACACAGAATTGCTCATGATTGGGAAGGCAACCAAAGCTGACCTTCCCCCCTGTCCACCGTGCCGGGCTAGCCCCGGCATGGGGGTGACCTTTGCCTGACTATGAGGGTGACCTGAGCAGGCAACCAAAGCTGACCTACCCATTTGTGAATGAGGGTGGTGACTAGCATGAGGCAATGTATGAGAGTTAGGTGAAGTGGCGTGTAGTGATGGGTGCCCTCCTCATAAGGAGCGCCAAGAAGGTCTGACTCGTCGGGAAATGGCCGACAGAGTCAGAGCTGGCACCCAAGAAGAGGAAGCAAAGCAGGGAAAGATCTGTTTAGGACGTATGCATGCCGTGTAGGCGTTCTATTTTCAGCGTCCGGCTTGTTTAATGGTTGCGTGAGATATGTTGTCCTGTGCAAGCTGAGTGGCGCGGCCGATTCGGAACGAGTGAGTGTTGTATCGGTGTTCCGGAAGCCTTGCTAATCGCAAGGTAAGCTTCAGGAAGTCGACCACTTGTTGGCGATCGAGTTTGCGGCCGGCCAGGGTAAGGAAGAGTGGACCCGGGTTTCCGGGTCGTACTTCCAGGTGTAAAGTGAAGACACTGTTGCCAGTGGCGCTGGTATGCCCTGACAGTGGACTTCGTCAGTGATCTGCCGACCAATGTGTCTATTGTAGACTGAAGTTCTTGGGCAGGAACCTGTTGGGTATAGGCTCCGGCAGGGGCTTCATGCTGTACTGACGCAGCAATTGTGGAGTCACCTGTGAACGAGATATGGCATCTGCTAGTATATTTGTCACGCCCGGAATGTGTACTGCTAAGAACTTATACTAAGGTATTATTGCGCAGGCAAAATAGCACCAAAGGTCTTACGATAGCCATGATCTTCGGGTCACGGAACGTTTGTGCCTTAAGGTCGAGAGCGGGTGGCGCCTGGCGGATTTTTTCAGAACTAAATTCAATTTTTTTGTCTCGAATTTTGAGGATTAAATGGCAACCAATATCAATCTATGTCACATCAAATAATATTTCCTCCACCAAATTTGCATGTAGTGGATGTATTACAAGCAAATACCAAGATATTTAGTGATTGCACATATGTGCCGAAAGGCACAATTGTGACAATTCGTCATTTTTGGCCTATTTTATAGCCTATTTTGGATACAAAGGAGCTCATAGAACATAGGTTAGTTCAGTAACATATCGCTTTTTTGTTATTGTTGTATTCACCCTTACGCTAGGCTTCAGCAGGCAGTTTTTTGTGGAAGTCTGTCGACCACTTTTTATAGGGGATTTTAAAACATGGAGAAAAAAACACATTTATAGGATTTTCCCATTGACCGCCATGTTAAAGCCAATTTGACAAAAATGCCCAAAACTTTTTTTTTTGTGAAGTGACATATATTTTTTATTACATTTTCAGGTAAATCCATACATGATACTTATCTAGAGAAAAAATCTAAAAAATCTGTCGACGATTTTTTTTAGACCCCCCACCCGCTCTCGACCTTAAGTATGTGTGTTACGGCGATATTATCGCAGTGAAAAGTGACAACCGAGTTACGCAGTTTGTGTCCGAAGACTTGCAGTAAGAGAAGTATAGGGTAGAGCTCGAGGATTGTAATGTGGCAAGATGCCCATGTGGGGGGCCATGTTCCTTGTATCCAAAAAGAGCCGAAGGTCGCGCCATATCCAGAGCCGGAAGCATCTGAGTATATGTTTATAGCAGGGAATGTAGCGACAGAAAGGTGCGATATGATGGAGACCCCGTTGTAGCAGTTCAAGAAATCGTGCCACGTCAGGAGGTCTTGCTTAGCTGGCAATGTGAGCCTCACGTAGTGTGAGGGACATGTTACCCCTTCTGACAGGTCAATGGGGCGGCGCAAGAATGGGCGGCCCGGCTGTACGACCGACGTGGCAAAGTGGAGTTTTCCCAAAAGGGACTGGAGCTCCCGTAGGGTGATCTTATGGGAATCCGTGTATTTGTCAATGTCTGCAGCGTAGCGCTCGAGTTTTTCCTTTGGCAGTCGGGCCTGGAGTTTTTGCATATCCAGTTCGATGCCTAGGAAGGTAATGGTCTGCGCGGGTCCTACGGTCTTCTCCGGTATTAAAGGCACCCCAATTTCATTTTTAAGCTGCACGAAGGCTGATAATTGTGCCTGGCAACCTGTCTGTGTAGGGTGTAAGAAGAGGAAGTCATCTAATATTTTGGTTGTGTGACTGATGGTTCCTTGCTGGGGTGAATGGGGTGAATGACGACGTCCTGGTGGTGCGCTGATTGTACAGATCCTGCCTGACTGTGGACCATGTGCAATGTGTGAACTCCCTGTCTAGGCGGAATTGCTGGTCATAAAATAACCACTGCGCTCACTGCTCCGCGAGGTTCTTCACGTCCCTTGCATAAGTTAGGATGTCGTTGAGCTGCCCTGGGAACTTTTAAACGTATATAGCGGTAAATATGTCCCAGGCCCGTCCCCAATCATGTATGGTAGGAGCCCGGTGCCGGGCCTGGTTGGCCTTAAGCGCCGGCTGTTGATGGTTCATTTCTATGGCTAGGATGTAGGTGGCCTGCTGATGGGGGTTCAGTAGCTCATTGACGTCATTGTACTTATGGCACCAGATTTTTTGTTTGACCTTGAGGTCAATGTTTTGACCGATGGGAGCGCCTGCCGACACCACCGGGCGTGGTCGTATCGGTTCCTGGCACAACACGTAAGTTAGTTCCCATACCTTGGATCACAAGTAGAGTGACAGGCGAAAATGTGGTTTGAAATGGGATGTGGCAACCAATTCTTACCTGCCTTGAGTCACCCATACGGTGACAGGCCAAACGTCCAGCGATGAGGCAATTATACTATTACAACATACGTTGGACCACTTGCGCAGTAGCAAGCGAATGATCAGTCACAGTACTTTTACGCTGCCTTGGGTCACGAATACAGTGACAGGCCAGACTTTGTGTGTAATTGGGGATATTAATGGCCTTGGGTCACATTGCAAAGCATGACAGGCCCAGTACACAATCTAAGTTAGTTCCCATGCCTTGGATCACAAGTAGAGTGACAGGCGAAAATGTGGTTTGAAATGGGATGTGGCTTGCCTTGGGTCACATTGCGTAGCATGACAGGTGAACGAGTCGACTATGGGGCCTCTTCATATGCCTTGTGTCATGACTGCAATGACAGGCGACACAATTATGGGATATTACCAGCCTTGGGTCAGCTTGCATGGGATGACCGGCCCACTATTGCAGCTTAGACATTGTCCCGTGCCTTGGGTCACAACAACAGTGACAGGCCAAATGATCTTCGATGTGGGATATGAATGAATGTATGATTTTTCTTTGGTCACCATACATATTAAGACACATATTGCAGCGACAGGCTGAATGAAAAATTAGAATATGGCTTGGGCCTCAAGAACAAGCGTGGCCACTATGTGAAGTTATTTAACCATATGATTAATGAGCGATATTGGTACCATATTCCTTAGATCAGCACTAGGTTACAATTTAAGTAACCGGGAAAATTACGAATGAGGCTTTTGGGCCTTACAGGACCAATTCAGGGACAACATGGAATGAAACGAGTATGGTTTGCTTTTGGTGACCGCTTGCATGTGTTTAAGTACAAGCAGTAGTATAACAAGGCTCGAGATCATATTGTGGTATTCAGTGATTTTTGGATGATGATAGCTTACTAGTAGGTGCTGTAGATTTGAGTAACTTAAATATCTTATTTAAAGTGATTATTTAACGTGGTAAAATATATAGGATATCACTGTTTTCTGATCTGGGAAGAAGCATGAAATATGGCTTGCCGAATCGAAGTAGTATATTTTGGGCGGCCCTCTTTGCGATTAGGATGGATACCGTCGAATGACCATTCCGACACTTGTCACTGTGTCCTATCGGCATGTCGCCAAAACCACTTATGCAACCAAAAAGATATTCGGTCTTCACATTCGCAGAATACTGACAGGTATTTATTGAAATCCTGAACCCGTCCGTCAAATTGTTCAGGTGTAAACCTGCCAATGTGGTTGGCCCTGTGCAATGCAGAGCACACACAAACATGTCCTGCTCCTGCTATCAGCATGGCCTGGGCGGCCTCATGCACTTTGCAAGCAATTTGCAGAGGGCTTTGGTCAGCATCAACGAGGTCATTGGAGCCTACATCAACTATTATGATATCCGCCGTACGACGCCGTGATGCCGCACTACGCAGCAGTGCCTCGGTTTTCATGTCTGTCCTGGCAGCGAACTGCACCCCTGAGACGTATTGTCGACCCACAGAAACTGGGCCACAGAGCGGGGGCAAGTAGCAAAATGGTGGACGGACAAGTGCGCGTGGGTCATGTGACGCCGCGTGACTCATCGCCCACGTGACCTAAATCCCGGGGGCTCCCGATGGGGGGACGGGAGGACCCGTGGCTCCAGGTGGGGGGAACATACTCAGGAGAGGCCCCCTGCGAGTAGGGGGTAATAACTTCTATCGTTGCTGCACAACAAAAGAAATTATGGCACATAATTTCATATATGTCGTGGAGGTGTAAAGTGCATCGTTTTATTTTACTCCTTTTATTTTCCGTATATGTGTAAGTTCCCATGGTATTGTGTTTAGATTATGTCGTGTGAAGTAGTCTATGGAAACTGGCAACAAGCACAGGTTAGTGTTTCTTTGCACCGGGCAGAGGCTACCCAATACCTAAATATTACCCAGAATACATCTCACATGCAGTTTGCGGCGATTTGCAAAATCGTTTATTGCCAGAGAAGGAGAGCGTGGGTTTTTCATGACTTGCGAATACACGTTGCGGTATGAGCAAGGAAAAGTCATTATGTAATTATGTTACCATGTTTATTACACGAGAAAACCTGGGACAAATTTTTTTTGGCTCTCTCCCTAATTTAAAGCAGATGGCCATGGCGCGTGCTCACGTTAGTTGCACTGCGGTACAAGCGCTGTGCCACAACGCTACATAACGCTAGATACATGACCTGGAACGTCTACAGAGCCACAATCCTGTGATGGGCTGACATTGCGGATCAAACAATAATGGTGTCAGGATGCATGCGCTACCGCGTCCCGAATATATTTCGGTAGTGGAAGCGACAGGTGTGTCAGTGATGTCCAATTGAAAGTCATAATAACAGGGGCGGATCCAGGGGCGGAGTCCCGAGGGTCCGGGATTCTGAAGAAGAATGGCGGTTTTCAATGCAAAATAAAGGCCATCTAAGGCGTGCCCCCCCCCACCCCCCCCCCCGCCCCATAATCTCACACAGATGGTGCGCTAAAAAAGTCACATAGCCTTGACATTGTGCGCGGCGGTTGTACTATTTTATAGTGGTCACGTAAGGCGAGCTGTGAGAGCGTGGCACGGTTACGAGCTCTCTTTGCCGTGCTGGCAGCGGTGGGCAAACGTTAATTAGAAGTCAGGCATTATCAATTTAACTGAGAGAAGTAATATGAATAGGTGTTACCTAAAAAATGCGGGCGTATATTTAATAATTCAGATATTCCAAGGGGATACATCCAGATTAATATTTAAAATAAACCTCGCTTCGGCTTGCCATACTGCATATCTTTGGCGGGATGACGTATACCATGCACGTGCTTGTGGCATATAATTCGGTTGCTATGGAACTTCCATTGTGACGTCATGTTTATAAAAATCTACTCTGATAGTTATAATTCTGATATGCACAGAACTTCAGTGGTTATTTGTGCAGTCGAGAACAGATTTAGCCAATTTTG
Organism: Arenicola marina; assembly: GCA_964019135.1. Classification (NCBI taxonomy): domain Eukaryota; kingdom Metazoa; phylum Annelida; class Polychaeta; family Arenicolidae; genus Arenicola; species Arenicola marina. The sequence goes on along the minus strand of OZ025252.1, from coordinate 45,916,943 downwards.
TGTGTGAGGCGAATGAATGCAAACAATCGGCAGGTAGGCAGCTAGGCATTGACGTAGAGCATAAATATCCCTGTCTCGTGAGATCTCGATCAGATCCCGTAGTGACCGTACAGCCCTATACGATTGACGGCCGGTGAGTTGTTTTTGAACTCACCGGTCACATAATTGAGGCCTGGTGACGGGCTGCAACAGCGAGCGGGCGGGCGAGGTGGGAAATATCGGATAATTACTTTCGTTATCAGATTAATAAAAGCAAATATGTCCTTCTGGGGGCGAATTCCTTTGGTTTCATAGTTTCATTAAAAAGTCTTGGAAATTCAATCTCTTTTATACGCCTAATCCGGGAACAGAGAGTATCTGATTTATTCCGTTATGACGCCCACAACTTGTTGGATCAACTTGTTTAAGGATGACGAGTGACCCAACACTTTTGTTGATTTGCCTAACTATCCTTAGCTTTATTATTCTTGCAAACTGTAGATACCCATGTCACTTATTATCTTGCGAATTATTATACTCGTACTTTGCACATTGATTATTTTACTCCCGAGCGACAGGCAGATGACCCAGGAGAGAAGCCCTGGCTGTGTACATATTCTGCATACATGTAATCAAATGAATAAATGGTACTTGAATAGCCCATGGATGAGTGTAACGGAGCAATTCCCCGACCACACATTACCCACAAAGCATGCTCAACACCTTTGCTTTTTAAAAACCTCCAATTTTTGCTCCATTTCAAATATTATGGCAGACCGGATAATCAGGCCTGCCCAGAGTTCTGCAAGCTGGGCGATGAATATCTACCCTTTGCCTCGTGTTAGGTCAAGGATTTGTCGCCAAAGTTCATTATTGCAGTGCGTATTGAAACGCCCTTTTGATGTTTTGTTTTTATTTCAGGTTAGCATGGATTTTGCTGTGTTTGGCGGCAGTGGCCGTATTTATTATCTTGGTGTTTGTCAAGTTGTTGCTGTACTTCGAGCGACCTTCCCAGATAAACCAAAGTGTGGCCTACAAAGCCAGCCTGGCATTTCCTGCTATCACGATATGCAACCAGAATCAGTACAGGTACTACGGTTATGCTACGACCATCATATAATATATGTTTGTAATATGCCTCCATATATTCTGGCAATCCTTGTGGTAAATTCGTGTTATACTTGTCAGAAGCGCTATAATTATCGTTGAGTGTTGGGCGCTGAATATTATTATTGGACGTTGTCATATGGAGGTTTCAGATAATAAGTTGCTTCCGACGCTGTCATTTATGCAGAATTTGCATGGGTCACTACACTCAAATAGTTCACTCTGCGTTACGTATTTTACACAATTCCAGGCTGACAGCTTTACAGAAGACGGGCATGTTTGATGTCGTTCTTCAATCTCATAATTTAGCAACTTTTAACAGAGCAGTCTTAGGTAAGCAGTGTTACGTCACATCATGAGGTTCACATCGTGTCTGGCATAAAATCTTTTAATTTGAACGAAACAATTGCTAACATTATCACTAACGTTATCATATTCATCTAATATTGTTAAAGTAAAACATAGCTATGCAATGGTTCCGAGTTATATCCTTTGAGATACATTTGCTACTCCTCTGCTGTATGGCATTCATTTATATTTTCGCCAGTGATTAAAATCATTTTCTACACATTCAGATTCGTCTTGCGAGATGATATTTGAGTTGCGCCCTGAAGTTTGCGTTAATCTCAACGCGGCGCAGTTCAGCGCCACCTATCGGAATACGTCGATGGACACGTGCAAGAAGATCTGCATCTTCCACCAATCAGAGCGTTGCAGCGCCATTGTGTACTCCCCAGAGACACAACAGTGCATTGTGACGTCACTAATCGCGAAGGCTGACGGGGAAAATAGAGACTGTCTCAGGTCAAAAGCCTATTACTACAGGCGCCACAGATACCTTGGTAAGTTTATGGAAGACTCATCCATGTCTCTTCAATAAATACGTCCAGTTCGACTTATAATTAATGTACGACTGATTGTAGATAGTATTTCATGGAACCCGTTAGGTTTTTTTGGCAGGTTGTAAACACTCACGTGCGTATGTCTGAAAAGTAAGGTCGCTTTAAACCTTCAGGGTTGGGCATATCGGATACATATATATATATATATAACTACAATAGCGCTTTAAATATCCCCATGCCGTAGTCCATATTGCAGTTGCGATGACATATAACGTCACATTGTACTCAAATCGAAAAACTTCTCCCCGAAAATACCCCCATATTTTTCAGCCTCACCTTTATGATGTCTAGACCCCTAGATGGCGATAAATACATTATGACGAGACTCACATTGATCCCACAATTGTCGCCCGATATTGTATTTCAGGACGAGATTCTTTTGACTGCGACTTCGAGCGCGATTGTCCCCTAGACCGTGATAACTCCGCCCCAGATAGCTGGCACGTCGTACCCGGCCGAGATAAAACCACCGGCAGAGGTGACGACTTGGTCATGTCCTGTCAGTAAACGGTGGTAAACGGGAGACAACTGAAGCCTTCTAGTCTTCTAAAAATGCTCCTAATCTGGCATTAGTTAGCTAAGGCTTGGGTATCAATTTACATAAATGTTTTCCGCCTCATACATATAATGTCGGTGTTTTCTCATAGTTGATGCTTAGGATGTGTTTGGAATCCCGTGAAGGCTCGCGTATGCCTGAAATCTGGCTTATTTTATGTAGCGCAATTGCTCAGTTAATTACCTTTTTAATATCACAGTTTTCGACGCTGTACCCCTTTGTACTGGTTCTGTCTTTCCAGACGCGGGGCATTTGCTGAGCTTCCTCGAATCTGGCATCCGTGCAGGTTACAGCGCTCGCCATATATCTCCATTCATGGACACCACAGACAAGTGTCTCTTCTTCTTCTACCGCTTTCTCGGCGAGGCCAAAGGTCGCATTGACGTCATCAGCATCCGAGAGGATCTGACCAATAAGACACTTAGGACCATAAATGGTGCGTTCATATTATTTATGCGCAATTATCAAAAGATATTTTTAGTACGCGTGAAAAGTATGTGTTAAGTTTGAGCAACAAAACAATAATAACTTAAACTATATGCATCATTAATTGATGAAACGCATTAATTGTGTTACTGATTTGTAGACAAAGATGCCATTTTCGTCCGTCCAGTCATGATTTGATAGAGAAGTAGCCCACATCTCTATTATTACATACGGCAACTGCAAGACTTTTTAGTATCCGAAGAGCTCTGTGGACAGTTGCATGTCTAATATTGATGTCACAGTGACGTCGTCAAACCAAGCTAATTGTTCAAATTAATTGATTGACCTTTTCCAAAATGTATTGCCTTCAGCTAGTCTTTTAGTTATAGTAACGTCACCATTTGCGATGTACTGTGACTCAGTTGTCTGAACATTGACCTGTCTGTGGCAAAATTGTTTAATAATTGTGTGCTTGTTTGCCTCACGGTAAATGTCATTTACACTTTACGCTCAGCTAATTGATTCTGTTACAAATTTATTTATGCGCATTATTGCCTGACATTGGTGCCATGCCCACATAACCATGTATTAATATGAATGTAGGTGGAGGCGCCAACCAAGAATACCCCAAAACCGATAATTATGAGAAATTTCTATGTGTCGATTACCAACGACATACTGGGCTGATTGATGTCATGCAGGGTCTCACCCCAACATGGACGGGCTCACATGGTTGCCGGCTGTAGTCAGGTTGAGTCCTGGGGTTCACAGGGTGGCTCTCCAGGCCACACGACCCAGCGAGGGAATCAGTGGGGCCTCCATAGACAACGTCCAACTGAACACGTGTTCACATTTGGGTAAGTGTAACAAAGTGACGGAAGCAGTGGAGCCTCTATGAACAATGTTCAACTTAACACGTGTTCACACTTAGGTAAGTGTGTCCCAGTGACGGCATCAGTGAAGCCTCCATAGACAACATCCAACTCGACACCTGTCAACACTAAGGTAAGTGTTACCCAGTGACGGCCTCAGCCAAGGTTCTATTTGTGAAATTTATTTGTATGGTGATGATACTTCTCTGTTCCTTGTACTTGACAAGAATTATGACGCGTCAGCGAGATTTACGTAGGATATCTAACTGGGCAGCACAATGGAGAGTTAGGTTTAATCCAAGTAAAAGTCTTTACATGATATTTAGTAAAAAGAAAACCCAGTAGTCCTGACGACATGCTACCGTTACTTGGTTCAGTGCCAATTAAAAGGGTTTGCGCGCATTGTCATCTGGGCGTTACTCTCACAGATACTATGAACTGGGATTTACATAATTGTAAAGTCGTTGATGCCCGTAACTATGTTGAAATGTATGTCAAAAACCCATTGATCGACATATGAAATGAATTATGTATAATACACACATTAGACAGCTGGTTGAGTATGTCACCTTTGTATTCCACGGCAGAGTTACCAAGAGTCAATGTCATAAATTACAACAAATTCAGCGCCAATCTTTAATCAGTGAGACCGGTGCTTGCTCATCTACATCTCATACCACATTATTGCGGACTGAAGGCACACCGGTATAATTATGGGTTCATCAAAAATAACATTTGTGAGTACTGCTTGTCTAGATCCGAGGACAATGTTCATTTCATGCTTCAATGTTCAGCTTTTTCGGAACATCGCGATCGTTTATTAAATGATGTAGCATTTCTAGAAACGAATACGTTTAACATCCACTCGGCACTACTTCATTTACCACTGAAGAAAATTTAGTTCGCAACTGTTTGATATTGTATACAAACATATGCTTCATATGCAACGGCCAACTCAACATGCGGCATTAACATAATGATCACATAAAATATTCCCTGCCCCTACAAATTAAGCCAGCTATATTCCACCATATTTGGCTGTTATGTTTTGATCTTATTGTTTGGATGTCTGGAGCTCATTGCACTTAAATGACATCGGAGCTTTAATATATTTTGACTTTACACGTATCATTAAGAAACCGAAACAACAGCCATATGACGAACATTTTTAGTGAAGGCTTCACTTCATAAATGGCGTCATCGACCGTTTGCAGAGAGGGAGTGTCAGTCTGGAGAGTTCGGCGAGCTGTACCTGGGTCACGTTAACCAGTCTGCTGACGGCACCCCGTGTACACCCTGGGCCAGTCACAGCGACAAACTCATCAGGAGTCACCACTTCGCCGAAGAAACCCTCTCAGAGGCCTCAAACTACTGCCGACATCCCACTCGAGAATTCAACGCGCCGTTCTGTCTGGACGAACAAGGCGGTCCCAAGATATGTGCCATCGATAAGTGTGGTGAGATCAACAAACATCTATCGCTGCCTAAATCATCATGTCATAATACATGTCATTACAATAGTATATTAACGGGAAGTTTAATATATTAAGTGCATTACACTGAAATGGCATTAACCACCATAATGAAGTTTCATGGGATACCAGACGAAAGGCTGTATGTCGTGTCTTCTATTAACGAAGCCATATGTGCCACCTTAGGAAAAGCGTTATCTGTCAACGAATTCTCATTTGTATTGCCGGCGCTGATCGGACATAATTGCTACGCATCAAGTATGGTTTTTATATATTTCCCTTGCCTGAGAAAAGACAAGAAAGTGCCACAGACTATTTTGGCATAACAATAGCTCACTTCTACCCATTCCCGTCAGTTTGCCCGGAAGCCGACGCCCATATGTGTAGCACAGGAAAGTGTGTTGCCGACAAATTTCTATGTGATGGTTTCGAAGATTGCCCTGAAGCAAGCGACGAAACGGCCTCCAAATGCGGTAAGTCTCATAAAATACCGTATTTGTTATCCGACAGATACAATAATTGTGCTCGTTTTCTTTGTTCCGACAGGCAGAACGCGGAACCTAAACACAAAACATAATACTAACTACCCAATAGTAGTTCAATGTAAGAGGCGCCTCACATACATGATCAATATTATTGTACAATGCAACTTCCATAATATGGCGCCAGGAGGGATGCCTGTAATGGCCCCATGAGAGCATTGATACTACTTGACACTACTTGATGTGCTGGCAAGCATAAAGGAAAGACAATCTGATGACTTTAGTGATTTTGACATTTAATAGACAAAAATGAGTCTCCAAAATGTTAAGCATGCTCGCATTCTTGCAATAAGCATTCTACCTTGGTCCCAGGTATGACGTCTTGTGCTGGATGGGAGTTCCTAAATGGGCAACTAGATCAATAACTAGCAGAGCAGAGCAGAGCAAAGCAGAGTCTCCTCCGGTTTATCTCTTTTTCGACAATTTTCGTTGGTATTGCAACAAGAATCGCTGAGTAGAAATATTTTGAATTCTGGTGTTGCCATTTTTCTTGCATCCAGTGCATGACGTCGTATTTGAATATTCATGAGTTGCAGAATATCTAATATAAAATATTGTGCTTACTGACCTGTCGAGCATTGTTAAATTTTACAAGTGGTTGTTACAGACACTAACACCAGGTCCTCATTACTCTTATATATACTTTTTTTCGTTCTCATGGGATCTTTAGCCGTTAGGTAGGACACATTTTCTGGTACGACTTACTGCAGCAATGCTTCAGATTAAAGAGACATGCCCACAAATGAGGGGACATCTGCATGAGTACCCATAGGTCAGACATAACATGAAGTGCTTTGACTGCCCTATGGGGGACTACATTCATCGATAGATACGTCATTTGTTCTCTGTATTCTATGGTGCACTACCAGCGACGTCTAGACAGATGGCCTGCAGTTTTGACGATCAGTTCATGTGTGGCTACAGTATTACGCAAGACGCCAACCCTTTGAGGTGGACACTGACTGAATTGACAGACGGCCACGGTAAGTTCTAAATCAGTTCTTATATAGTGGTGGTCAGAGTAATGGAGAACGTTTCACCGCAACCCAAACCGGGGTGTTGGTCTTTTCTTTTCATCACTGCATCTCGGCACATCTGGGACGTTGCTACCGGACTGGTTAGGCTTGCTATGAGCTCGGTCGCGCTCTCGTTTGTTTAGCCGTAGCTCGCAGCTATAAAAAAGATTTATCATTCGGTTTAATGATTACAATCTTATTTGGAAAACAAGTTTCACCGAACCGATCTCAATTTGCTTTGTCGATTATTACTGATATATGCATATTATTGCATGGTTGACGCACCCAGCTCCTATGATATCACGTAGCCCTTGATATATGTTGACATTGCAGATTCCGTGTTGTATCTGGCGCGATTTAATGCTGAGCCGGGAGATAAATCGACAGTTATGTCACCAACTCACAACTTCTCTCAACCGACCTTCGTTACATTCAAGGCTATCGTTCACTCCGCTTACTACGATAGTTTGACCCAGTTAGTGGTCAGCAGGGTAGATAATGAAACTGGAATCAACACCCAATTGCGTCGGCTGCAGCGAGTAAAAGAGGCGAATGACACTGGGGGTGCTTTGTGGCTGGAAGACAAGGCCTACCAACCGCCTGATGTGCCTACCACGAGTTGGGTAAAACACGAAGTCTGTATGCCAGCTGGTGGTCACGCTCTGCGCTTTGCGGCTGTCATAGGGGACGCACAGGAGGCATACATAGGACTCGATGACGTCATTGTTACCCAGAACGCCTGCGAACTTGTCGATATTTCCGGCAAGTACCAACATACACCAAATGACACTAAGAAAATAATACTGTTAATCCAATGCCCGTTGAAGAAGATTGCTCAGTTGTATGGTCTGGTGATCTGTGCAAACGGCTTTGTCTTTGCTAGGCTGGACTTGAGCTAACGCTGTGTCATATTCGGATGGCTCTTTGCAGCTGTGTAAAGCGCGTCTATGACTTAGTGTGCTTATAATGTAATATTACAACAAATACATAGACATCACCTAGCTGTTTATTTATATGACACGTTTACCTCTACTGCTTAAACATAGGGCCGATTCCAAAATTATTTTGAATGACTACCGCTGAAACTGTATACGCGAATCCAGAAATAAAAATATATATGTTGCTATTTTGTTCATATAGTGTATCATATTAATTTCCAGAACGTGACGTGACGACCGCGGACTGTAGTTTCGACGAAGGGTTGTGTGACTATATGGTAGAGACGGATTCAGCTTTCATGAAGTGGGAGCAAATCTCAAAGAACAGCATAGAAGATGCCATATCTTCTCCTTCTTACCGAAGTCCGGGTAAGTGATCCATCTTCCCATCAAGGGAAGGTCAAATACAAGATAAACAGACAATACAAGATGAAGAAATAAAAAAAGGGATTTGCATGTTGAGGAAGGAGATACTATGGAACTAATAAAACTTTATCTGGCTTAATCACTCACCATCCTGGTGGCACTATTAACCAAATAAATAATTGTTTGCGGTACTATTTGTGTAAGATGTAATGGTGTTATATTCCCGTAGTTTGTGGAGGTGAGACGCGCTACCATGACGTGAGCGGTTCCATTGCCTCTTCTGGTTTCCCTCTCGCCTACAACGACTACTTGGACTGCTCCTACGTCATCATTCAACCCCCAAATGCACAAGTTACCATATCATTTGCTTCAATGGAAATGGAATTCGAATCTGATTGTGAATTAGATTTCTTACAGGTTTGTACTTCTTTTATATTACGTAAATCACACAATCCATTAAGTTGTATATTTAAAATCGACAAAGACCAGAATGGCCTTGTTAATTCCTGCACTCATTCTCAACACTTCTTCTATAGAATGAAGCACAACTTAGAATGCGTCATGTTTTCAGTTACTTGCATGCTTAAAATATGTACAAGGCAAACAATTGTGTCATGAAAACATATACTGCAGTCGGAACGACTATCAGGTATACGTGAAAAATATATCACAATAATATTGTTTTATAATGCTTTATAATTTACTTCCTCACTATATAGTGATATAATATCACTATGCCCAAAAATCGTCTCTGTATGATGCAGTCATCTTGCCATGCATAATCTGCTAAAACAGTGCCATAAATAAAGAGTGAAATGATAGGCGAATACTCGTTACATTGTTAAAAGTGTTTGAGTGCATCCGAAGAATGGAAGAATGCACTAATGCATAATCCAGTTGATTATTTGTCCCCTGTCAAAGATTTTCATGGAATACTATTGGTACTTTGTTACTTCAGGTGTTTGCTTCCATCCCGTCTGGCTTCTGTGGTTCCCAGCGATGCAACCGTAATGAATCCTGCTTCTGCGGGTTTCTGACCCCGGACCCGCTGACCTTCAAAAACGAAAACGTGACCTTGTGTTTTAGAACGGATGCTTACTTCGTTAGCAGGGGATTCCTGCTGGAGTATCGCGCAAGTCTCGTTGAAGGACATGGTATTATGCGACACTGATCCGCCATTCTCCTAAATTAAAAATCGTAATAGATTAAATAATTCTTGATCACTATAGTTATGGTTTAATGTTTACTTCAACCAAGAGAGGCTATACCTCAAGTAGCCATTTGAGGCATGTACATTGCTATGGAACAAACGTTTCACTTTCATTGTCTATTGATTCAAAACGATTATAACTACCATCACAATGATTGAAGCTTGACTGGATTAACGTAATGAATGTCACTGACACTTGTAGACTACGCGGTGGGTCTGTCCTACCATGGAGACGAAATGATCAAGAAAGAGAACACAACCGTGGCCATGGCACCTATACGACAGGGCCGTCTTGTGTCTCCGTGGATCCGACTCAACGGAAGCTATTGCCTGTCATTTGATATTTGGGTCGAAGACAAATTAGAGGTCTGTTACGTGGTGCGGTTATTTTTCGTTATGGCATTTAGTGCTACCTGTGTCAGAAGTATGATTCTGCGTGTAGGTATGTGTGTCAGTTTAAAGCGTCTGCCCTTCCTTAAAGAAAACTGTTGCTTTTATATATCTTTGCAAGCCGCGATCAGCAAAAACATATTTTAAAAATTCCGACATGCCAATCTTGGGTTTTTGGCACTAAAACTTTGATGTTGATCGCGCTACCTAAACGGTCTTGTTTATATGCCTAATAGATAAAACCATATTATCGTACGCCTCCCTTCTTATTTAAGGTTGCCCTTCGCGAACGCCTCCCAGGCAAGGCACAGGATTCGATTATAATGGTCGTTGGAGATAACGTGAGAAGAGAAGACCTGAAACAGGTTCCTGGGCCGGGGCAGAAAACTGATCAGATTCCGATCCGTGGTCTGGGGCGGTCCTGGCACACCATGCACCTCACGATAGACCAGAAAGATGGCGAGAAGGCCGTTGTTTTTCAGGCCATCTCTGGACAACACTCCTATCAAGCCTTCATAGACAACGTGAAGTTTGAAAAGGGATCTTGTCGGGAAAAAGGTAACTATTGGGAATCCGACCTAATTTCATGATAAACAGTACATATGTTATGGTCATTTTAATTATTTCCGCATTGGCGTTGACACATTTCTTTATGATATTTGTTCGGTATTATGTAGACTTACTGAATGTTTGCAGTGACCGAAGGTACCATGAATTGCGACTTCAATAAACCAGACCAATGTGGCTATCTTGACGGGACACGTGGAATACACCGCTGGGTGCGGGCATGCGGTAAGTTTGCCACTAACAGTGGCAGACGTCAAGTTTAATCTATTAAAGCTATTTTAGTGTCTATGTATTCCATGCTAACTTACAAAGCGAGCGCCCAACGAGCTTATATGGAATATGTATCTAGCAGGGTTGGTCGCAACTTTCCTGGTGATATCATGTCGATTGAAATAACAATAGAAACTACCCATAACAGAATACATGAAAATGCCCTTATGTATTATATTCACCCGGTGGCAGTCATTTTGAACCTGCAGGCAGGTTACTGGCACAGTTATCACAACTAGGCACAGCGCATACGAGCATGTACTTTTAATTCAATTCAATTCTTAAACCACCTATCGTGTGCCTGTTTGTATTGATAGTTATCTCCTTGTTTGTCTGTCTCTCTTTACAAAGGCGCATCCTTAGCGTCAAGTCAGCGTCAACATGGTGTGAGAACATCACTATTTAGACAATAATCTATTTACATTGTCATCGACGTAAAGTAGAATATATCTTTTCGAAATAATCTAAATCATAACATTAATATGATACAAGCTATATCATTTAACTGTGAATCTGACCAATCCATCTCAATTTCCTTCATTTCACCAATAACTTTCCCTTTTTTGCGTTGCTTTATTTTCTACCTGCAGATGGCGCCACCCGTGATTGCCACATGCAGGTGGCGATGCCGCCGTACACCTTCTCCTGGATGGAAAGCATCAGTCAATCAGTTCCGGAAGGGTCGTGTCTACGCTACAAGATATTCTGCACAGAATGCAATTTATTTGTACATATCCGCGCTGAAGAGACCATTGACATCCAATTATACAAGGCTTCGGAGTTCGTTCAGCCGTATAAGTGGTCGGACATGGCGGTGATTTTGCCGCCTGGACAGTATCCGTTGATGTTCATCGCTGCTGGTGGCCCTGGAGTAATAGCCATAGACGACATTAAGATAGACCAGGATCCATGCCCACAAACAGGTAAAGTTTTTGTCGGTAGGATAAAAACTATTAAATGTTGATCCAGATGTCGTACGTAACAAATAGGAACTATAAGTTTTCATGGTAAAACCAATGCAGCAGTAGATCAAAAGCATACGATTTACGTGAGGGGATGAAACTGTTTAGCCGGATGCAAAATAGTTACCGTATTGGCTAAGCAATATCTGCAAACTACAGATGGCACCACTGCAGCCGGTATCAAGGCGAGTGTCACCATGAGCATCCTCAGTGGCGTCGAAAGTGCAACGATGGGGGAGGAGGACAACATTGCGAGTGATGCGGCCACTATATATCTCCGTGTTGTCACTGAAACTACCCCCTCATTCGTCCATGGAGTCGTCTTCAGTGGTCCGGATTACGCAGGCACTTCCACGGATGTTGGTCTATTCACAAGGCCGACTTCAGCTGCCCAGCTCAGAGTACCTGAGGTCCATCTCGACCGCTTCATGCTTGCCAAGTGGATGGAAGACACAACACAGGATGAAGATATCGGCACTTGGCTTGACCGCCAATCGTGGAAATATCTCATCTCTCAAACGGGTAAAGCTTTTTACATTAGATAGAATAAACCTATATAATTATATCATTAAAATAACGCACGTTAGAGGGTGATTCAAACTGTCGCAGTTCGCTATTTTCATTGTCCGCTGAGGACACGCTACAGTAGGACGATATAGGCAGTTGGCTTACCGCCAACCGAGGAATATGTCACATACAACTTTCGAATTACAAGATTTAGGGATTGGCACAATGGTGGGTAACACCTTCCCATGTCTTGTGAGCCAATCGCTGTCTTTCTTTACTCCATATAGCGCAGTCTTCTTCTTGAAATGTGGCCTTGGGTTTCCTGCATCGCTAGATAAATATAAACAAGTTAAAGCTATTCAAACAGTTGTTTCAGGCCAAAACCACGTCAGGATAAATTTGTTACATATTATGACCTGATTAGTGCCAGAATGATCTACTGTTTTGATTTAATTATCACGGAATTGCATTGCCTACAGCCTGCTCACTATCCCTTAAATGGTTGCGAAACTGTCAATTACACACATATATGTGAGATAATACGCGTAGCTTTTAACTTACGGCAAGCTGTCATGCAAAACATATTTTGTCTGGCAGGTTTGCCACGACCATTGTAAGCAAATGTTACAGTTGTGTTGAATATGACAACCTTCCCTTTCAGTATCCCATGCAGATTTTTTTTAATTGGCAGGAAACATCTGTTTAGATAACTTTAATATCCTTCCATGCCGTATTTGTGTATCCTATTTGTCTATACACTGATACCCGTGTAACTTTTTGTATCAGACCCGGGATGTCATGAGCTCACTGTTTGTATCGTATGGGGTTTTCTTGGGTTCCTTACTTCTCTAAGGAAGGGTCTGGAAGGGGGTTGCAGTGTCCAGTGTCGATTTTTCTTTAATTTTCAGCATCGAATCTGGATGTTTCTCGACGTTTTGTAGCTGTTTGGCTAACTTCCATTTTTGTCTAAAATGACTGGAATAGAGCTTGCCTCGATCCTCGAAGGAGGCGGGGTGTGGGGTGAAACCCGAACGTTTTCGCTTCGTCTTCCTAACATATTTACTTCTCAGCTGCTAGATGGCACGGTACAGAGCGCGTTATATTGCAACGCATAGGAAGTGCCCTCTCTTGTTATATTTCCTTCCTTGATCCACTACCCAAGCCGCGCCAAATGGCTCTGCCAAACGTAACAAAAATCATTTTGTTGCCACAAGGCTTGGTTTTATTCCACGAATTTTTGGTACATACAAGATATAATTTTTTCCACAGATTTTTAATTAACTTTCGTGGAGATAACAGTTCCTTGCATAGAATAGAATAACACGTTGGACCCCATATGCCACTGTCATGGCCGATAACTAACTGTAGCCACATCGCGCCATCGGCGAAGGGTTGGTTGCTGGTTGTTTATTTTCTGACGCTTTTTACTGCAGATTTAGATATGGATCCACCCCTCTCCTACTTTTCGTAGACCGCCGCCTTTCTCATTCCATAGGAAGGTGTGCACAACCTGAATTACCTATAAATGTGACTTTAGTTAGAATGTAATTGTTATGACGTGCTTACTGGTTCCTTTGGTTGTAAGGTTTTTTAAATTAGATTTAAGGCAATCTGTTTTATCCGTTTTCCGCAGGTGACAGTAGCCCGTCGATCCACCCCTCTCCTACCTTTCGTAGACCGCCGCCTTTCTCATTCCATAGGAAGGTGTGCACAACCTGAATTACCTATAAATGTGACTTTAGTTAGAATGTAATTGTTATGACGTGCTTACTGATTCCTTTCGTTGTAAGGTTTTTTAAATTAGATTTAAGGCAATCTGTTTTATCCGTTTTCCGCAGGTGACAGTAGCCCGTCGATTCACCCCTCTCCTACTTTTCGTAGACCGCCGCCTTTCTCATCCCATAGGAAGGTGTGCACAACCTGAATTACATATAAATGTGACTTTAGTTAGAAAGTAATTGTTATGACGTGCTTACTAGTTCCTTTCGTTGTAAGGTTTTTAAATTAAATTTAACGCAATCTGTTTTATCCGTTTTCCGCAGGTGACAGTAGCCTTTCGAACATTTCCAAGACGGTGTCAGGAGAAACAATTCTGAAGTGAGTTATTTAGCGGTATAGCACTCACGGAAAATAAAATGTAAAAGTCTAAGTTACCGCATACACCAAGTAAAAGGACACCGTATGAACAGTAAATTCAATTATGTCTGCGTATATTATACAAACATAGATTCAACTGTGTGTCTCCAGCTGACATTCTAGTCTCAAAGGGTTGTTTCTTTGACGCGGATATGACACTGCTTCTTTATTTTATGTTTTTAAGTTGCCGGTGGGCTGATTCATCGTGCAGCGGTAAACTAATGGAGACAATTACCGATATGGGGAGGTGTTTTACATTTAACGGCGACAAGCAAACTCCCCTCCAAGCCACATCCACTGGTGAGATTTCAGCCTCTGTTTTACCGGGGCCTTCTTTTTCCCACGATTTGTACGCCAAAGTGTATGGCAAGTCAAAATTTGCCACTGGTGTTTATGTATGTACCGTCTCTCTGCCACGGTTCTCACCGTTGTTAATACAATTGCCGTTAATACTATTTTCCGTCTTTCTGCCCCCTATTTATTACGGGTGTTTAGATAAATTCCTGTCTCCTCCCCATGTTTCTAACCCGTGTTTATATATTTCTCGTCTCCCTGCTATGTTTCCTACCGGTGTTTAGATCATTTCTCTCTCCTTCCCACGTTTCTAACCGTTGTTTATATATGTACCGTCTCCTTGGTTTAAAGGAGCTTATTCTGGACTTCAGTTATGGATGGACATCGAGGACTACCAGTACATTCCTGGTATGGCTCCCGTATCCGGAGTCAAGGTATTGGCACAATTATACCGTTCTTTTGCGCTAGGCATGGCTGCATCTTGTTTCTCATGATAGAATAATATATATATATATACATTTATCAGTATCAGTATCCATGTTACATCAAGGATCATGCTTTATGGTTTTAGTACATTTCGTGCTCGTTCGAGACTTCCTGTGCATGAAAAGCAATAAAACCTTTAGCTAATCAAGCTAATCTAGCTAATCACATATATGAATCATTTATGCATATCTAAAAGGAAACCGTAATTTATAGTAGGCAACGGCGTAATGGATACTTTAAAGCCAAAGTGTGACGCCGGTGAATGTTGTCATAATTAACCGGTAATTTACAAGCTCTTTCGAGCGCCACTTTTTTGCTGGTCACTTTGAGTCGAAAAGCAATTTTTTTCTGTCATTTAGGTGTTATTTCACGAACAAGATGACGTTCCCTTGATGAAGAACCTCGGCTTTAATCTAGGCCCGGGACAACATGTGCTCGCAAGTCTGGCACTCAGTAACGTACGTACCCACAATGTCACCCTGATCCACCCTGATCATCCAAACCTCTATCTTTATTTATCAAGAACTTTATCGGTTTTGTAACCGTGATTCGAGGACTACATGTATTCCGCAACCACCTTTATTTCGCGATGACCTGCAGCATGCAACCACCTACCGTTTTCGTCAAAACTAAGTTTTTGATTCACTTGCCAATTTTATCGTGTGACAACTCCTATGTGAGAACTATGACATGCTTGCTATAATGATGAGAGGTCACAATTACGTCTTTATGCTTTGAACAGATGAACTTTCTTGCTCCACCTTACGGCACATGTGGAATCAAAGACCTCTCGCATTTCCGCAACGAGAATTACACGTACTCTCGTTGTATCAGACAACGTGAGATTGAAGTTTTGGAGCGGCGGTGTCACTGTGAAGACATGCATATGAATGGTCTCTTTGATTTGCTTTTCTCTCACTAATCACAAGCATTCAAAATAGAGTAATAGTATTTTGGTTTTTTTTAAATGCCGGTCCAAAAATACAATAGTGAGAAACTTACTTAACGAACCAGGAGACCACGTTTCGTGAGAGAAAACACGTTTTTTTCTAAATTATAACGCAATTGCCATGACCTACTCCAAAAGTTTGAATGGCAACTCGTGGCACCCATTTATATGTCTTTCCAAAACCTAGTAAAATAAACACGTTTTCAAAGAAAAGTCGTAGCTTTGGGTCCCAGATGATCGTCGCATCGGGGATGGCGCCACATTGCGGTGAAATTTGTTTATCTACTTACCGCTCTCTTCCGGTTTATCGCTTAAATTGGGTTCGAATAGTATTCATGGCTATGGTTAACTTTTAAGTAATTTCGTTTCAGGAGACGAACCAGAATGTGACATGAAGTCATATTTGTCATGCGTAATACAAGGTAATATCAGGATTCCAATGTGAATTTTATTCAGGTGAACCCCTTTGGGAGACCAGGAAACGAAATGTATATTTTTGTCAAAGGAAAAGAAACTGCGTGTTCTGTACGCCACCCATATTTGACTGCTTTGAGGAGTGCCCACATTGCAAGGAAAGATAATACACTCATTTAAAATGTAACTCATCCAAAGTTGCCTCTTCAATTTAGGGAGAGTCCAATTAGCAAACGTTGGAATCTCCTTACATCCGACCGTGCTGGAGAGCGGGAGAATATGGTTTTAACGTTGAAAGAATGATGCGTCTCCTAATCAGATGAAGCGATCGCCCCAGAAGCCACTGCTCCAGGAACTAAGCTACCAAGGGAGGACAGAGAAGGGTGTGTCGGCGCCTGTAGCACGACTGTGTACCGACATGATCTGTCCACTACCCCGCTGTCCGAAGCCGTGGTCAGCTTCTTCGAGGGAGCGAACCTGGAGACGCTTAAGGGGCGCTATCAAGAGGCGCAGGAGGTAAAACAGCGGGTCACCGGAAGATATCTACCGGATGTTCTCAACCAGATCACTGCCGTGGAGGACTCGTTGAAGGATATCGACAAGTTGCTGACGTTCACCGTCTCCTCCAAAATGACGTCGCTCTTCAAGAGAATCGATAGCGCCGTGGCCGTATTGTTATCCAGAGTGGAGCAAGATATGGCTTCTTTGTACGCTGACATTGATGTCTACCAGCAAGCCTACAAAACTAACCTTGCGCTGGATCGCGAGACGCTGGTGACCATTCTTCGAGATGTTATTGAGATCGTGTCACAAGTGAGTCTCCGCACCCGCAAGATTGTCTTGCTGGATGCCTACCCGCACCTTGCGCTGGAGACATTACGTCAAGTCGACAAGGGCTTGACGGCCTTAGAAGCTGCGGTAGGAAATGCTAACGAATTGACACACATTGTGGTTTTGACATCAGGCTTCATCGATGCATGCCATGTGTGTGAACACGCGATGGCAGCCTTAGAGTTGCCGGCGACTCTTGTCCACGGCAAAGAAGAACGAGAAACGTGCGAGCGTGCATGGTGGCAAAAGTATGACGATAGCATTCTAGACTTTATTCGCTCGAATGTGACAGGCCTTTTAAGGCAATTTTTGGACCAAAAGAACACAGAGAAAGAAAGATTAGCAAACACAAGCAATGTAGTGGAGGGAACAACATCGAATCCGGCAATGGGAGAACACTTGATAACGGCTTTCGAGCTGTATAACGCCACTTCCAACATAAGTATTGACAACGTGTCATCCAGCTATGTGAGTCATTTAATGTACACAAATAAATTCATTTTGCAATATCAAGACAACATAGAAAGCGTAATTAAGTGTTTGTCTTCCTACAGTACATTTCTCCAGACAGTTGAAACTAACAGAGACAAAATCAAGGGTGACATCCACTTCAAGAAACTGACGAGCCGGTATATCCACAGTCCACTGAATGAAATAAACATGTTACGAAGCGAAATTAATGATGTTTACCGTAAATACTCCTCGTTAGAAATGACAAAGTTAGAAATGGAATTAACCCTGAGTGAGCGAGTGAATCAGACCTTCTGGATGCTCTTTCGAGACATTGAGGGCCACGTGGAGCGGTCATACGTGGCGCCGAGGCTCAGTAAGTTTGATGAACTCAAGGATACTCTGTTGGCGGCGTATATGACAGGGATCCATGACGTCATAGAACTAGGAGAGTACTTCAGCCAACCGGAGACACGTGGCATGTTTACTGATAGAGCTAAGGCATTGTTCCTTTGGCGAGAGCCTGTCGCTAACCTCAACAGTGCTGAGCGCGTCATTCCCAGGCAGAACCCTTACTACGGTGAAGTGACAATACCCAACGTGGCATCATTTCTCAAAGCAAACGGACAGGAACGCATCCAGGTAAGATCAATATATTGCATCATTTAATATCATGTGTATAATTTAAGGCATGCATTTGCTCTCACTTCTCAACTTTCTTACTGACAGAAGTTGAAAACTTCTGTCATTATATTGCTATGTTCCTTTTGTAAATTTATTACTGACAGAAGTTGAAAACTTCTGTCAGCATAAAGTTCAAAAAGGTCAAAGGTCAAGGTCACAGTATTTTGTGAATATAAAACGTAGGAACGCGCCTAGCTCCTTTACTATTAGAGCTGGAGACCCTGGATAAGTTTCAGAATGTGCTACTATCTAAACCGCATCTTTCAGCCATTGACCACTTTTTGATGCGTTGCACTAATTTTCGGGCTACATGACGTTTTATGTTTTCTGAAAAACGAAAAGATGACCTTGAACCGTTTTTCTTTGGTTTGACCAATTTAAGTTAAAGGTATCACTTTAGTGTTTCCGGTACTCATACAAATATGAATGGGAATAGCCTCTGTAAAAAATTTGAGCAAGAAATGACGTCACAGGAATTTTTCGAAATTTGCCCAACGGTGAAAAATTGGGATTTTTGGTGCCAGCAGGCGCTCTCCCGGGCGTCCTATTCAAGCCATCACTCTATGCTTACAGCTATAGATGGGCCGGACTGGGATGAGCTACCAACGGTAAACATGGTGACATGACCTAATAACTTTTTGGTAAATAATCGAACGCGTTTAACATGGAACCCAATGGGGAAAATAGAACTTCGTTCATTTTGACATACTTTCGTTTGAGCGATTTCTCTTTCCTTTACTATGGTTAGAGATGTTGACGACTGCAAGAGATTAGTGCACGCACACGGCAAAAGGCAAGATTCAATCATGTTTCCATGGCAGCGGAACATTTGCCCAATGATAAATTTGAAAAATCGTCAAAAATCTGGCAAACAAACAAAGAAGGCAAAGAACATACAGCTCCAGATCACTGGGGAAAGAAAAACATTCTTGCCGTCTTTCTTTCGACGGAATTGGCGTTTGGATACCTTCTCGTTTTTAATATATCCTTAATGCTGAAGTATAGCTTTTTTTGGTCATTTCGTCAAGCCATATCTGACGGGTTGATGTTCCTACCGGCGTGCTGGTCAACGTTTTGGGTTGCATGGCATAACGTTTGCATCTAATTATTTGGACGTTGCCTTGCGTCATGCCATAACGTCACCATGATTTGATGACGTCATAATTTTATATCGTTATACCTTATATCAAGGGACAACTGATGCCGTGCGTAACTGTTTTTGCGGTACCGACACGTGTGCGTCAATAATGACGTCCAATTTTACGTTACCCGACGAAATTGTGAAATCGTTTATTTTTTATCTATTTAGCCCCTAAGTAATATCACTATAAGTAGGTAGCATGAAAAGATAGAAGCCAATTTGTTTCATTTGGTAAACGTCAGTGATGCCATGACTGCCAACTGGCATCGATTTGACAGAGAAAGTTGACGTCCATCTTGCGTTAAGTGGCGTATTGAACTTCAAAGGGCCATAACTCGGTTAATATTTGAGCTAGGGAGCCCACATTTGGCATGAAGCGAGAGGCAAATGTAAACTTGTACTGGTAAATCGCTCCAGAATTGCTCCAGGACGCTTAGTTTGGCCGCTGGAGCGCTCGCAAGAGGTCTACCCCCCCCCCCCCCCCTTTGCTGAGGCTCCTATTAAGAGTGAACGGCGATATCGACCGGCACTCCTTCAGGTTGCGTGAGGTAAAGGTAAAGAATCCGCATTCGCTTCTACCCTAGCGCGCTTAGTTTCGGCGCTAGAGGGCTCCGTAATTTAGCAATGATGCGTCTGAGAACAGGGATTAGGGTATGATCAAGCACACGTAGAAAATCGGGACTTAGACGTATTCACTCAAAATGGCGCCCTCATTCTGGGAAAACAGCCCGCGTTAAACAGCAGCCTTTGCGTTCAGATTGTGTTCGTCCAGCATCCTCATCCTAGTGGTTCAGTTTGGGCTAAATTGCGCTTTCAGCGAGCCCAATACAGCTTTCAGTGGGCAATTTGGGTTCGAACGCCTTCAGAAATCGAATTCCAAATTCATCAAAAGTGGCGGAATGGCCAAATTGTTCGTTGAACAAGCTGTTTAACCCAATCCGCCCACTGAAGGCATCATGAAACCCAAATTGACCCGCAAGAATATATTATAGCATATGTGTTTCTGCAGGTCATTGGCTGTACCATAGTTTCGGCGCATAGATGGCACCACAGACGTGTGCGTCAAGATGACGTCACCTTTGTCAGTACCTCAGCCTACGGCTGTCTTGTTTTCACCTTACTCTTTCCTATGTCCTGTATGTTACTTTGCAACTATGTGGTTCACTTGCATTACATTAACGATATTCCACTAAAGTTGTTTGCCATCAATATTAAAGCAATATTAGCGATTCTATCACGGATCTATCTTAAAAAGTAAAATATAGACGGTGCAATTTTTTCAGTGACTCGTCATGTCACAAGATGAACCGGGTTTGTTGCGCAATACGGTAAACGCCTCTTTTGAGCATGGTGTCTAAAGCAGGGTCAGCGTCCTTTTGCAATTAGAGAGTTAGAGATATTGACGGTAAGGCAGAGGCAGTTGAGAAATGTACTTACGCAAACAGAATTGTCCATGGAGAATTGTGGCCGAGTGGGGGGTGGGTGCCCGTGGTCCTACGCAGGAGGAATTTCGCTGTAAGGCATTCTATTTAACTTGCAGAACATACTTGGGGACTTCTTCGGAGGTCTTTCGTTGGAGATGGACGCTTTTCAATCTTCCCTTATAACGCGAAGGCTGCAGCTAGAAGACAGCTTTGAAGATTTACTGGAAAATCTTCGTCGTTTTCGAGATGCATCACAGATCGACGTCGAGTTTGTCAGGTAACTGTTGTCTTTTTGTTATCAGTATAACAGAAGACAATCTTATCTAATCCTTAAAGTGTATACATAACTTTCGTCTTCTCTTAAGACTCTTTGCTTTCAGCTCAACCATCATCGCACCACCGTCATACGCACTCGTTCCAGGTACCTGTGCAGCCATATTACAAGATAACACCGATGCCGTAAAGTCTTAAAGCTCCATGCTCAATAATTACACACAATACTTTAAAGTGAGAGTGCTATACTTTTGATGTTACTCACGAAAAAAAACAAAGGGCCCAAGTAAGATGAAGGTAGGGCCCAAGCACGAGCTGCTGGATAAATTGAAGTGGACATGTCACACGCCAACCAAAAAATCGTAATACCGTGTCTACGTTGTTCTTTCATTCCAATGTAGACATTTACGATTGGCTAGACTAGAGCCCGCATGAAAAGGCAAGCTACTGAAGCAAAGCGGAAAGTTCATGAAAGGCGAGAAAGTTGCAAGTACCTATAAATTTGCGAAGGTATGAATTGTGTAAACAATACTTAATATGTCATTTCATTGCAGGCGGAATATTTTGAAGTTAGATGTCTACTTCTCCCAGCTGCAAGAGGAAAAAATCACGCAAACTGTTGCCTACGATCTGCCCGACTTTGGAGGTATATAATTCGTCAGATCAGTTACGGATGTGTTCGTATTTTATAATATGTCTATAGTTTGTAATCCTACTTAACACGTACGAACGGTACAATAAAGGATAATCACGATAAAGATTGCAAAAAATAAGTACCTACTTAACCATAAAGACACATCAAGGTTAATCAACATGCTCCTTCATCGCGTTTGTTGCAGGTGACCTCGGTGGCTACATGGGGCTATTCCTGGGTGCAAGTGTACTCAGTGTCGTCGAGGTCCTCGATTGGCTGATTTACAAGATAATAAAACGCCAGAGAGACGCTAGTCGCACGCGAAGACCTACGGAGGCAACGACACATATTACAATGCAGGGCTCAGACAAAGGGTCTCCCGTCTGATGCTGTCAACAAGCAACAGGTACTAAAATTCTCGTCCTCCTCCAGAAACTGGCGTCTTTTTGAATCGGATGAAAGGTTATTGTCATATGACGCGATATATGGTGTCATAATACAATTGCACTTATATTTAAAATATATTGATTACAAATATGTCTGTACTGTCGGTCCTCTGTCTCTCACGGCTCCAACTCGTGTTAATAGCGTGTATTTATTACGTACTTTTTGCATTATTTTAGAAATTAGACAAGAAATCCTTTAGTCTCAGTCCCTCTTTAACGTACAATGACGATGAAACTGAAATACAGTGACTATGTCATGGTGTGTTCTGTAATTCATCTACAGTATTTCACTCATGAAATGAAACATTTCAATCGCGGTTCTCCCTGTTTGTATCAAAATGCCTGTGCTAAATATACTTCAAAATTAAGCGCCGACCGATACGGAAAGATTAATCACACCGCATCTGCCTCTAGGGAAGACTCACCGACTCACCGGTGCGATACTATCCTTCTTGCAATTTTAGATGAATGCCACTGACCTAGTTGAAATAAATCATGTGAACGATATTATAAATATTTATGCATAACATAGGCCCTTAATTGACCGGTGACGGTTGTCAGTTCTTTGTTATCTACCTTTTGTTTAAGTTTACCTCGTTCGATTTCCATTCTTTGTTTTTTATTTCTGGGTGTATATATGTACTTTGACCTTCGAGTTCGAATAAAGATATGCATACATATATATATATTGTTTGTGCGATAGATTTACTTACGAACTTCGGTGGGAACCAAGCACCCACGCCAATCATGGATTAGGGATCAGTCTGTATGAAAGAAAAGGAAATTTATAAAATTTATGCATTACAACAAGACTTCTGCCACCAGCTTATGTGACAAGACGGTGAATGTAATTACGATTGGGGCGCCATACAACGATTATTCCACTCTCGTCGCATCGGCGACTGGGTGGACCAAATGTGCCTCTCGACCCTCAACCCTGTGGTGGGTCAGCCTGGCATTATCTTCTCCGTACTCTTACCATACATACCAGGAACACATTACTTCTTGCTGGGGACGCGTTGTAAACGACACCGCTGCAGGACTTCCTTGGATGTCCACCTCAGGCGCCTGAAGCCGCGAAAGCACTTCGCGAGGATGACGTTTTACTGCCTTACCAAGGTCGCTGCGTAGGCATCCTGCTCCCTGCTAATGCATGGAAGGAGGCATGGACCATATACCCGGAATTGGTGTATCTTTGTCGCAACTGAACGGCCTTGCTGAACATGGCGAGGTGTAAGTACATTATTTGAGATGTATGAACGTCTCTCGTCCAGTCGCTGTCGCCTAATCATATATTCATCTTTTCCTCTGTTCGGCACTGGCGATTATTTTCCACAAGGCCTAAACGGCGTCTAGATTTCTGCTCAAACTTCGGAGAAAGACGGGTATATTGGACCTCACAAAAGTATTTCCTGCAGTCCTTGAAATCACATATTGAGTATTATTTGGAAGTAACACAGTAGCATTCACATATAGCATTCATCAAAAACAACTAAATATAGCAATGGGATTGCATCTTGAAACATTAAACATGTTAAAGGTGACATAGTTCAATTTGCAGGCTCTGGCATATGGTAAATCTTAACCATCGTTGCGTGAAATTCAACCGCCACATAACATGTTCAATATTTTCATTACAACGGAAGAGAATAAGATCAAGTTACTAATTGAAGTCAATATTACTTTTACTCGTTTGCCCTTACTATTGCTGCAACGTTTTTATTTTGCGCTACGTCAGTGGTAAATAACTTATTTTATAAAAATAATTGCCTCCCGTTCGCTTTGGGTATTTTTTCACATTGTCGGTGATGTGTGAGCACGAATCAAACGTCCCGCCGTCTGTATTACGCTGTGGCGGATTCACGAGGAGGGGATGATACGGCGGTCATACCCCATTCCTCCTCGAAACGAAATATGTACATATTGTTACATTTTGTTATCAATTACTAAACACTCAATTTACTTTATAATGATTCCCAAAAAAGCCACTGCTGATTTCTATGTTCAGATATTCATTCTTTCCAGTCATTAGTAAGCCAACAAGTCTTACAAGCAAGCCTCATTGAAATAACTTTTACAAATGAAACATGAAATACGATTTTTGTCCAGGGAATCATGTTAATCGATATTACTGATCACTTTCCAATCTTCTACATATACTGCCATAAAAAGATCATAGAGCGTAACCAAGTTTAAAAATACCATTCTTCATTTAATCAAGGCACAGAACACACAATAAACAACAGACGCGCAGCATATCCCAAAAACATAAGACAGTACACCGAAACAAATATACAGGATACTATTGCTTTAAGCTTCCGAAATTAATTATATCATACCATACCAATGAAAACTCAACTCGGTGACTGTGTGATCAAGCTTGCTCCGACACCCGATCACAAAGGTGTAGTAACCACTCTAAATCTAGGGACTGAGAATCGTGGTAAGGGATATTGGAAACTGAACTGTATTTTTCTGCAGGAACCTGGTTATGTTCAAAATATTCTGAATATTTTAGAAAAAACGAAGGAAGAATATGGGAGTATTAGTTACAGTACGACATGGGAAATGTTCAAAGTACGTGTGCGTGAATATTCAATTGGATACGGTATAAAGCGTAGCAGGTTAAAAAGGGAGGAACTAAGCAATATGGAAAAGGAATTGAGTATTGTGGAAGATCAGCTATGCAAGAAACAGACAAAGGAGTTGAGAGATAGGAAAGTAATGTTGAAGCAGAAATTTGAAAACTGTTTGTACGAAAAGGCCAGGGGTGCACAGATCCGATCACGCGTCCAATGGCTCGAACAAGGTGAACGTAACACCACATATTTTTGTAATCTGGAGAAATCGCGTCAAACCTCCAACTGTATAACCAACCTAAGGGATAACACTGGTGCTGTTGTATATTCTAACAAAGAAATTCTACGTGAAAGTCAGCATTATTATTCGCAATTGTATACGTCTGCGAGTGTAAATGACACAAAGGTAGATGAATATCTTGAGAAGTTAATAATTCCCGAGGTCCTGACGAAAAGCGAAAGAGAGGATTGTGAATTACCACTCACTGAAAGTGAATGCTCTGATGCTGTGCATCACCTGAAAGTAAACAAGTCCCCAGGCCTAGATGGACTGAGTTCTGAGTTCTATCAAGCCTTTTGGCCTCACATAAAAACGTTGCTTGTAAATACATTCAATAAGGCGTTGACCGGTGGAGTATTACCGTATACCCAGAGACAGTGCGTCCTCACGCTTATATACAGGAAAGGGGAAAGAGACGAGCTTTCAAACTATCGGCCCATCTCTTTGTCAAATACTGATTACAAAATTCTAGCCTTTGCCTTAGCGCATCGAATACATGTAGTGTTAGGTAAATTGATTAACCATGACCAGACAGGCTATGTAAAGAAACGCTTTATAGGATATAACATAAAAATGGTGCAAGACGTCATCGACTATTTAGAAGAAAAACGTGAAAGGGGCTATGTACTCTCCTTAGATTTCAAAAAGGCTTTTGACTCTTTGGAATGGAACTTTATGTTAAAATCGTTGGAAAAGTTTAATTTTGGTCCAAATTTTGTCAAGGCGATATGTACGATATATGAAAAACCTCTTATGCAAGTAAAGAATAACGGGTACCTATCAGAATCGTTCGATATGTCGCGCGGTATACGCCAAGGTTGTCCACTGTCAGCCCTACTGTTCATATTATCACTTGAAATGATGTCCTTGTCACTAAAACAGGAAGTGAGGGGTGTAACCATAACATATATAGACGAAAGCCGAAATGTTATACCCAGTCAGTATGCAGGTGATTGCATTGTCTTCATACAAGATGTGCAAGAGATTCCCCGCCTCCTGTCAAGTATAGAGAGGTTCGGGGACGTTGCTGGTTTACGTCTAAACATCGATAAGACGATCGGGATTTGTGTAGGATAGGAAACCAGTCAATCCGTAATCAGCGGTATAAGGTTCACAAACGAACCGCTAAAATGTCTGGGTATCTTTGTAGGCCAAGATCATGAAAAATGTACAATGCTAAATTGGGAAAGCAAATTGAAAGCAATCGATAAAGAAATAATGAAATGGAGAGCACGGAATTTAACTTTATTTGGCAAAGTCACTGTCATTAAAACAATGTGTGTTTCGAAATTGAACCTATTGTCAAGCGTTTGCGATGTACCTCCTAACATAGTTAAACGTATAAATACTATCTTTTTTAATTTCCTATGGGGACGAAGCGACAGGATTAGACGAAATGTTTTAGTAGCGCCAATTGATAGAGGTGGCTTGGGTATGATCGCTATGGAATGTTTTTTTATGTCGCTGAAAGCGGTGTGGGTATTCAGAATATTAAGTGCACATAGCAATGCCAACTGGGCCTTTTTAGCCAGACAACGTCTGCATCCTTTTGCAACAGATAACACGCTAGTACACCTTTCTGTTCAAGTTTTAAGTCAGTTCCCTGTATTAGACCAATGTTCGGCTTTTTACAGGGGTGTCATCCACGCCTTTTCAAAGTCTCGGTCAGTAAAACCCCCAGAATCAAAGGAGGACATACTTGACCACTGCTTGTGGGGAAATAGATTTTTTAAATACGGAAACCGTAAAGGTCTAGAGCATTTATACTTTTCAACATTTGTCAAGAACAATATACTATTTGTTGGGCAACTGCGCTTTGTCAATGGAAAATTAGACTCTGACTAAATTTACAATATCCTAGATGATAAGCGGAACTTCATAGCGGAATGCGTCATCCTGCGTATAGCCCTGAAGCCTTACGGTAATTTAATTGGTACCTGGAACCCAGAATTGTATAGAGTAGGGGAACGATACCATGAAATCGAAGAGAAAAGCAACCCTTATTATAACCGGCTTTTAGACATTAAAATAGAAAGACCAGTTTCTGAGCAAAAACTGAAACATTTGTTATCTCTAAATATAGATTTTGACTTTTCGAGAACGTATAGGACGAAAATATCAAAATGTCAAATCCTGAAATTGGCTGATGTTAATTACAAGATACTGCATAATGTACTACCATGTAACGCCAATCTTAAGAAGTGGGGCAAACGCGACTCAGCCAACTGCGACTTGTGCCCTGGAGTCCAAGACATACCACACCTCCTATTTCAATGTTGTCACGCGAGGAAGGTGTGGTCTGTCCTGAGTCGTTTGATTAAGCCAATACAGCTCCAAGATCTATATATGGGCCGCGACAATAAAACTGAAGATCTGGTAGTAACATTGGTAGCATATTTATTATATAAAGAATGGTTAGTGTCTGTCAATGATGACAAACCACGTCTTTGGGAGAATTCCATAAGGTTTTTTACTCACGAACTAGCATCAAGGGCATCACTGTATGCAAACACGATTAAACAGCAAGATACCATAACGCTACTAAAGCAACTATCCGTAGAATATAGAAAGTAATCTAGCATACACAAAATAGTAGTTATAATTTATGTACCATCAACGTGTTATACGATCTGCGTGTACTATATTTCTCTTTGTGAATAAACTTTCATAAAAAAAAAATTAAAAAAAAAAAAAATACCATATGGGGGCAAAAAATCCAAGACATTCTCATTTTAACCCATACATTTGGCTTCGTCTTCCATTAAGGCTTCTTTCGTTTACAACATATTTTAGAGAGTATAATTGTTTTAACATACGAAACCCGTGCTTTACATTTAACTTAACTCCCAAGCACCGTGTTCTATCAATATATTTCTTCAAGGTAACCTATATTCAACTAAATTAGATTAGAACTGCGCAAAAAAAATAATTCTTCTATGAATTGCTCAAGCCTTTCAATATTACAATTTTCGATATCAATTTCATCTTTATGTTTTTAGATACAATTTGGTCGTCTGAATTAGGACCATGAAGAGCTATTCACGTGGTATCTGTACCTTACATGTTGACACCAAGAGCTATGTAGTTCCCAACTTCGTTTTCCCTTTTTTCCCTTTTATGCTATACTAAACCTCTATTGAACAGGATAGCTGTTCTTCTAGCATTACTTCTATAAGTAGTGATAACCAGGTCATAACCATTTGTCAAATCTTGTCAAAATGTGTCCGCTAAAATGATTGCAATGTGCATCTTCTAAACAATATATTGAGTAATGCTTATCTCGCAACCAATTAAATACATGTCCCGTACGTCTTCCATGTGCTTTCGAGAACATTCTATGGGCGAACTAGTGAAAGGCACGTCTTCTTCAGATTTCTCTACTTATATCACTTAAGCTCGTTTTCTAGTGGAGATGGAACACTCTCCGTTTTTTCACACTACTGATGAGCATAACGTGTCTGCTCGAACTCCATCCAGACATAGCAATATGACATTGTAATGTTACTGGCCAAGCGGAGAATCTTTGTACGCACTTAAGTCGCCACCTTTGAATCAACCCCGTAGTCTTGGCGTAACATACTATGGATCAAACCAAATATTAGTAAAATGAATCTGGCTTAAATTAGACATATCTTGTCAAACCAATTGATTTCAGATGATGTAGTAACAACAGAAGACACGCCGGAGCATTCACTAAACTACACAGTACACTGATCAAACATTATGATGACTGCTTTCCAATCATGAAATCCATCTCAAAGTACAAGAACCGAAAGCCATCCCAGATGGCACAACGACAGTGGACCATCATTGGGCAAAGGTCGGCCGCAACATTGGCCCACTGTCGGCAAACATCATTGGGCCAATGTAGCTTTGTCCAGCGGGCCAGTGTTGGTACACCGTCGGCATGGCATCATTGGACCATTGGTGGTCCATCATGGGCCGAACTTTGGCAAATATCATACACCCATCATTGGTCCACCGTCTGCAAACATCGGTAGGCTACGGTAATGTTGTCGTGAGGGCCAACATTGGTGTTGTATTATTGTTTTAAAATGTGGCTCCATCTCCACCGCGTCTCTTGGTTGTTGGATGTCGGCGCCTTGAGATGGACCTCCAAACTGGGTCTGCGTGTTGGATGCTTTGTCCACACGCCGCACCTCTAGCATGATGGGCCTGACGTGTCCCCTGTTTCTGACGACCGTTTTTCCGGTTCCAGTTTTGATTTCGTAGCTGCGCTGGTCTTTCCAAGCTGTTGTTATTTCCCCAGGTGTCCAATGGTTTCCATCCAGGAACATCACCTGCATTCCTTGCTGTAATGGCGCCAGTACCCTAGCGTGTTGGTTATACCTATCCACAGTTCCTTGCTGTTTCGCCGGTCGACTTTCCAATATCGCATCAGATAAGGGGCAGGTTCTAATCGGTAAGTTCTCATCTGGCGCCCAAACAGCAGTTCCGCATGACTGCTTGTTTGACCGTCGAGGGGAGTGCATCCCCATTCCAACATTGGTAACTGTGGATCTTCGTGCGATTCAACCGCTTTCTTCAAGATGTTCTTTGCTGTCCTGATGGCTCGTTCTGCAGCTCCATTACTTTGGGCATACGTGGGGCTGCTGCGATGATGAGTGATTCCCCATTCGGCGCAGAATTCAGCGAACTCCCGCGAGTTCTAGTGCGGGCCTCTATCGGACACGAGTTCGCCAGGAACGCCGAATTCACCAAAGATTCTCTTGTGTTCTGCTATCACTGCATTTGATGATGCTGTTGGGGGCAGCTTTCTCACTACAGCAAACTTCGATATATAGTCTGTGACCATCAGGTATTGCCGATTGTCAAAATGGAACAAATCGGATCCGACTTTGGCCCACGGCGTGCTTGGTATGTCATGTGGCATCATTGGCTGCTTGCCCGGCGCATCGTGATACTTCTGACACACCATGCACCTACTAATTAGGTTCTTGATCTGCTGGTTTATTTCTGGCCAGAACACGGTACCCCGCGCCCTCAACGGGTACTTGGTGATCCCCATGTGCCCGGTATGAATCTTGTTGAGGATATAGTCCTGCATGGATGTCGGTATGATGATCCTGCAGCCTTTTATAATCATTCTCGACGGCCAGTTCATCACGGTAATCCCAGAACGAGCGGATGCTTTCTGGAATCTGCTTGACTGTTTTTGGCCATCCAATCAGTATTGGAGTTTTCAACTGTTGCAGCACTTCGTCTCTCTGCGTTTCCTTCTGCAACTCGACGAGCTTCTCTTGTGCAAAACTGACGAAATCGACACGCACGTCCAGCTGAACCGGCTTTTTGTTCCCCACATTTGGGGCTCGGGACAGCCAATCAGGACGACGTTGAACTCTGGCGGGTGCTTGGGTCAAGCTTTGTGTACAAATGGCTTCCAGTGGTCGGTGATCCGTCACGACACGAAATCTTCTCCCAAACAGGTACGTACTGAATCTCTCTACGCCAAAAACGATGGCCAGAAGCTCTCGCTTGAGGTTTGAGTATATCTGTTTCGTTGCGTATGCTACGGGTGCATAATCTGATTTGTTGCAGCCTTCCGTTTGCTGAAGTATCTCCCGGGGTTGCATCAGTCAGGCCCCGGCACCCCGCATACTCGAGTCGCAATGCAACTCCATTGGTTTCATGGTATCGTAGTACTGGAGCGCGCAATCAGCCGAAGCGAGCATCTTCAGCTTGTGGAAGATGTGTGCGTGGTCTTCCTGCCACATCCATGGGATGTCTTCCATAAGCAGATCTCGCAATGGTGCTGCCTCGTGTGAGAGGTTTGGTATGAAAGGCGACAGGAACTGAATGAAGCCTAGGAATCTTTGACGGCCTTCTTTGCACTCTGGCTCTACGCAGTGCTGTAAATCGTTGATCTTCTCCGGGCTAGGGCTCATCGCGCGTGCTCCATATTCGTTTTCGAAGAAAGTGACCTTTTCTACCGATATTTCACACTTTTTTGTATTGAATACGAGCCCGCGCTTTTCTGCTGTTTGGAACAGCCGATGAAGGTTTCTGTCGTGTTCCACTTGATTTCTCCCGAACACGGTGATGTCATCGACCTTTCCGATGACTCCTGAAAATGTTTCTAAGATCGTGTCCATGGCCTGTTGGAAGATGTCTTGTGACACTGATAACCCGAACGGTAGTCTGTTGAAAAAGTATCTGCCAACTGGCGTCCGGAACGTTGTCAGAAGTTGGCTCTGCTCGTCCAGGCAAATTGACCAATAACCGGTCTTGGCGTCCACCTTGCTGAAC
Organism: Arenicola marina; assembly: GCA_964019135.1. Classification (NCBI taxonomy): domain Eukaryota; kingdom Metazoa; phylum Annelida; class Polychaeta; family Arenicolidae; genus Arenicola; species Arenicola marina. The sequence continues at coordinate 45,885,573 of OZ025252.1, read as the reverse complement.
ACCTTCGCGCCCGAGAGCTTGTAGTTCAGTTCTTCCAAATTCGGCATTTTGTGAGGACACCTGGCTAATGCCTTGTTGAGTTTCGCTGGTTCGAGGCATATTCGTAGGCTGCCATCGCCTTTTGTCACGAATGCCAGGCTGCTGCACCATTCGGTGTGCTCTGTTACGCATCGAATGACGACTATGGACTCCATCCGGTCAAGTTCAGCCTGTATATCTGCTGTTTTGTGAATCGGGTACTTTCTTTGTGGGTCGATGTATGGTTCGGCGTCTTCCTTTAGGATCAGCTTCGCATGGAACTTCTCTCCACCAGACGGTCAAACTGGTTCGGGTATAACCTCTGCAGGTCGTCCACCGATCTGACTGGGTGTTTTGCCCGTTCATCTAGCTCCACCTCCGTGTCGTTATTTCTTGTTGCATCTATACTGCGGTTCAGTTGGATCACGTTGAGGTGTTCCCTCGTAGGAAGGCCCAATATCGCTGGTCCTGGTGTGTCCACCACATAGAAATGGACGTTGCACCTTCTCTCCTCGAACGAACTGTCGATCCACACTTCGCCATAGCACTTTATGGGCGTTCCCTTGTACGCCGTTAGACGTATTCCCTGGGCTGGAGGTATGGTGGGACGATTGCTTTGGTCCAGGAGGTCTGGGAAGATGTTCTTGAACGTGCGTAGTGGCAGAGTGTTTCCCTGTGCGCCGCTGTCCACTTTCAACTTTAGTGCCTGTTCTCCTTTGTAGCCATTGCTTGGTTGAATATCCAGAGTGACGAATGTTTTTTTTCTGCCGGCATTCCGAGGATCACCATCGTCTACGGATGATATCCGGATGACGTCGATGCTGTTGTAAAAACGTTCTGGGTTGTCTCCCTGGCGATGGTCTCCTGGTTCCTCCATGCTGTGAATGTTTTATTCCTGCCTCTACCATGGTCCTTCCTGTAGTGAGGTCTTGGGCCACCGCCATGACTCTGACCTGGGCTTTTCCCCCGTCCTCTGTTCAGGCATACCTTGCTCCAATGACCTATGCGACCACACGCGTAGCACTTGGCATTTACGGCTGGGCAGACGGTCCTAGGATGGTCTTTTCCACACCTCTTACATAGTGTAGACCTTTTGACGGCATCCACTTCAATGGCGCTGCTGGTTGACATTCCCTTCAGCTTTTCCACACTGAATACCGTGGCTTCATGCTTCCGCCCCGTGTCAACTGCTTGCTCCAGGGTAAGTGTTCTGTCTTTGCCCAGGAGTTCGTTCTGGTATACTTCTAATGGCGTACTGGCAATTATTTGCTCGATTATCCTACCCTGCAATTCATTCTCTTCAAAATCACACTTCAGAGCTTGTGTTCTGCATCTAGTGACAAAATTGTCCAGTGTCTCGCCCTTATCCTGGTACATGTAGTGAAGTTGCAACCTGGCGACCCTAAAGTTGATGGTCGTCTGGCCTAGGGCATCTTCAAACGTCTTCACGACGTGGCCATAATTTTCGGCCTGGGCCGCCTGGATATTCCAGGAGTTGAAAACTTCCAATACGTCCTCGTCCAATGCTCGAAGCAAATAATAACACTTTTCTCTACCTTCTGTTATTTTCTTGAGTTTGAAATAAAGCTCCAGTCTTTTTTTAAAAAGTCTGAACTTATCTCGAAGTTTGTCCCGCTTCCATATCAGTTTCGGGAGCTCCGCCATCTTGATGTGTATCTCGTATCTGAGTCTCGTGGTTTCTTGCGCAATGCCGCATGGGTTGATACTGCTCTCAACAGTTTTCAAAACAGCCACTCGCCTGTGCTCGTAGGCTATGTCGCGTTGCTCGACATTTGTTACTGGGTACCTTATCAGCTCATAAGGCGTTAGATCAGACTCACCGCTGTCACCATGTTGTATTATTGTTTTTTAAAATGTGGACGCACAGATTCACTGAGGCGACAAGCATGTTGTTTTCTACCAGAGTCTTTTTTATTCGACCGGCTCAATAACATGGCGCCGCCAATTGATCGACACATTGGACCCCTGAATGTATATAACACATGAATACACATGTTAGACTTAACATAACATTAATTGAACAAAATACACCGGATCAGTCAGATTCTTCATGACACCCTCCAAGCATGCACACAGAAGGCGCATCTATTGACACATGAATCTCTTGACGCACCAGAACAGTCAGATTTTTGCAGCTGTTGGGCCATGTCGTTCAGATCTGTGAAACAGAATATACAATTTGTAATGCAAAATGCATTTAAAATAATATGATGTGCAAAATCATTCAGAAATACCTCTCGTCAACAGCTTTTATTAATAGGAAGTGCAGACCCCCCCCCCCCCCCCCTCCCCCCTTTCTGTGAGGAAGGGGTGCAAGCGTATTTCCGTTTATCGTGTGAGCAGTGTGGCCGTGTCGGCTGTGCCTGTGGTAACCAGGCTTGGCTCACCTCAAGGAGAGGGAGCCAGGCCTGGTTATGCCTGAGCCGTAGCACCAATGAAGCTGTCATCCTTTGATTAAGGTTGATTAAAGCGGGTGTCTAACCTAATTTAATCGCGATCTGCACCAAAAGTTCACATCTTAAAATTAAATTGGCGAGTGTTAACTCTTCGTTTCAGCCGACTGGTAAGGAGACAAAAATTAAGGCAACCCGCCCCCAGCAATGTCAAGCAGAGCGCTATTTTGCCGTCAGCAGTGACGCATATTGTGACTATTCATGTGGCGCCGCCAAAAGTTATAACACGCGGAGAGAGAGATCAGGGCCACGATTTACAGATGAAGAGCGGCAGTTCCAAGCCGCACTGTAGCGCAAGATCTTAGTCTTTCATGGAAAAGTACTGTCCAAACAAATTGATATACGTCTTGCGACGATTGACTCCGCAACAATGCCATGATTGGAGTTAGAATCGCAGCTATTTATAGTAGAGATTATCACGCGCTCTTGTTTTGCTCACACAATAGGCGCAATTTCCGGTTTGAATAAATTAGAGTATCGCCTCCTGATTGGTCAATCACAGACACGCCTCTAAAAAGGGCTGCCGCCCGGGTAGGCAGCGTAATCGCGCCTGGCGGTCACTTCTAAATTTTATTGTGAGCTACAGATAGAACGAAAAATTCTGTAAGTTGAAGGATAGACAATTGGGTATCATATGAATCGGTAAAGCAGCTTTAGAGGCCAGGCTGGCGGTTCCCTTTAAGCTTCAGAAGATATGCTTGCAGTCGATCATTATGTCTGACATGATTTATTATTTAAAACGAACTTACCGTTGTTTTAAAAGGAGTGAAAATATGCCAATATGCAGAGAAACACAGCCAACGTTTGAAAGCTCTCCAACAGCCACAGAATGCGAAGGTTGTTGTTTCCTAGCTCAGTCGCCAGATGAAGCAACTCGCAGTGAAAAAAACATTACATGTACCATCGAACCATCGCTGGACTATCGTCGGCATGCCGCCCGCAACCGTGTCAACTATTGCCGGCGTGGGCCAACATCGTTGTTCTATCTGTGACGGCTTACCCAGTGTCTGAAAAAGTTCATACGAGTTAAGAATCGTTCATCATATATATGTAAGATATTAAAGAATGAAGACATTGATAAGATTTCAACATTAAGCATGAAATTATAGAAGATACAGAAGTGGTTACAACTGAATAAGTTTACTCTTAATCTCAGCAAAACTAAATGTATGGTATTTAAGTCACGCAAAAAGAAAGTGATGAGAGGCATGTGAAGATATCAAGCCATACAATCGATCAGGTTACATCTATCAAGTTCTTGGGTGTGCATATAGTGGGTTGAGGACATGATATATCATATATCAAGGGAGAAATATCTAGGGGACAGACGATAATCACCAAGGAGAAGAAGGTACTGGCAATCAAGACGCTCCGCACTCCGCAATACTGTTTCGCATATCCATGCTTAAGCTATGCAATTGAAATATTTGAGGCGTCATACGATTGATATTTGAATTCCATTTCAGTCTTACAAAAAGAGCTGTACAAATAACTGTACACTCTCGCGAAAACTACCGGAGCCAACGACACATTGCAATGATGCCAAACTTAGACAAAGGTTGTCCCGTGTGATGCTAACACCAGTCGACAGGTCTCATATATTGACCCGCTATCCAACTGATGGAGTCTGCTACACATGTTACAATGCTGGTGAACTCACAAGGTTGTCCCGTCTGATGTTGACACCAGTCGACAGGTCTCACATATTGACCCGCTATCCAACTGATGGAGTCTACTACACATGTTACAATGCTGGTGAACTGAGACAGAAGTTGTCCCGTTTGATGCTGACACCAGTCGACAGGTCTCACATATCGACCCGTTATCCAACTGATGGAGTCTGCTACACATGTTACAATGCTGGTGAACTCACAAGGTTGTCCCGTTTGATGCTGACACCAGTCGACAGGTCTCACATATCGACCCGTTATCCCACTGATCCACCCGATTTGCTGGTGTTATTTATTCTACTGGTCAACTAGAGATCCTACAGGTGTCAGCTGTTTGAACACCGCGCCCTTCACGCCCTCCTTCCTCTAATGTGGTCTGATCCTTAAGTTATCAGACAAGTCCCCGATATTAGGCCTCATTCTACCAGACTATATATGATCCAGTCTGCTCCTGCGGTCATTCTGGCGGACTTTATTAAAGAGGATCTCGTTTGATCCTAATGGGAGTATAGCGAACTCAGTTAAAGAGGATCCGATCTGATCTTCGCGTCATTATACCGGACTCAAATAACGAGCCTACCGTCTGATCTCATTGCAGATAATTTAATTGAATAACCAAAAGGAGTTATGAAGTAAAAATGTCAAAACAGCTAAATGTTATCAAGTAAAAATGTCAAACAGGCAAAAAGAGTAAAAACAAATGTTATATAAACTGGTATTTAACGTCTTTCATTTGGCATAGTTCATTTTGCATTCCGATTATAGTGATTTAAATAACATAGGTCATTATTTGTTCAGCGTAAGCATGAAATACATATATCTAACTAGGATACTGCTTTTATCCGATGCATTACATACAACGCCATTCATATTTGGCTGTATAGTGCGGCATGAGGCCCTCTTTGGCGCTTTTCAATGCTTTACATTGGACAATGGCTTGATCATGTGCCGTCACAGCCTATCATGAACTTTTGCGGCCTAGACAACAGGACTCCTAAATTATTAATCGGCGTTACACATAGAGTCGTTGACAGACGCGTTTGCTATGTTGGCGCCAGATAACCCGCCGTCTGCTCTGCGAATGGCAAAACGCTTATGGCTGGGACTCTCGGTATGCGTTATGAAAACAAAACAGTATTCTCTATATAGCCAGTTAAAACAAATGCTAAGCCCATTAACGGCGAGCGACTCCATATGTGGGTCTGTATACATGTAAGGACCGGGCGATACTTGCCTGTTTTATATCTATGATATCGCCGATGATGGGGCGAAAATTTGAAACTAACCGCCGCGATGAGGATTAAAGGTGCTATTACACAAAAACAAATGGCAGAAGCTGCAGGCGCTTCAAACGTGACCGATCACATTCATTTTTCGTATCACAGATAGCAACCATTACAATGTAGGATTTAGAAACTTTTGTTTTGATTCGTGTATTGTTGAATTGTTCAAGATTTAAGAAACACGGAAGTAAATTTAAGCGAAGCAAAGCAAAGACTCAAGGACATCGGCCAGCAAGAGTGGTACTCGGAAATGTGTTCAAATAGTAAGCTTCGAAGCACTGTAGAATTTAAATCTGTTGTTGAAATGGAATGTTACTTGGACTGTGTGAGTATTGCAAAGCACAGAATCGCGTTGTCGAGATTTAGATGTAGTGTACATAAAATAACGATTGAAGAAGGAAGGCATATAAATGTATCACCACAGTTAAGAGTTTGTAAATATTGTAAAAAACACGGGCAATACCTAGTAGAAGATATATACCACTTTTTACTGATATGCCCACTATATCAATCTATGAGCCAGATATATCTACCTCATTTTGTCTTAGAAAATCCGAGCCAAGATCATTTTAGTTTAACTATGGCTTCAAAAGATAGCCAAGAAATAAAGAAATTAGCAGCATTTATATATTTAGCCTCCACTGTACGCCAAAAAAGCTTTTTGCAGCTTTAAATTAAATTTGAATATATGTGCAGCGTGTCGTAATCTATGACTATGAATGTGTTTTGTATTGTTTTCGTTAAATTTTATAAAACAATTCTGAAATTCAGAATTAAGTTTATGTATTCGCGAAGATGTTATTTAGCCCGTAAGGAAACAAAACCAACCTCCAGTAAAGAAACAAGAATGGACTCTTCCACGTTGACGCTTATAGCAACCCTCTGTTTACTGAAGTCAACCAATGAGAGACCGGCTGCTGGCTGGCGGCAAGAAGTTCTACCCAGTCGGTCATTCGGACAACAGATGCTGACGAGGTTACCTCCTCCTCCCCACCGCCTCCGTTATTATACGTTTTGCTTGAATTTCATTTTTTATCACTACGCAAGGAATTATTAAATTGATAAGTATAGTATGATTTATACCATACAACTCTTCTATTTATGAACTTTTGTAATAAACTGACGTAGAATTATTTGATTAACATATAACTTAATATTTAAAGAAATGGATGACCACTGTTCCTAGTTTTTCTGAACCTCATTTTTAAATGTTATCATACTTTCGATACCACCATCTTTCAACAAAATAGAAAGCTACATTACAAATGAGAATTCCAGTGGCTAGCATGAAAGCGACCATACAAAGTGTTAATCATTATTATTGAATCTCCAGACCAAGTATAAATCCTAAAATTTGTTCATTTTAATGTAAGTTTTCGCCAATTCTTTTTGATTACTCCACTGAGGGATTGCGATTCAGAATTGACATATTTGTGAGCATGGCGGATGTCCCCTCACCTTTCCTGGCTAAACGATCAGAGTAATCAGCTCAATTGAATATTTAGTACGTTAGCTTACTGAATATGATAGGTCAATTTTAGGCCAACACATTAATTCTGAGTGGTTTTAATTCATTTTTAATTTTGCTTTTACTTAAAAATGCGAAATTTACCACGTATTGTCAGCCTATCCACTTTTGCCAATTATAAGGTGATCAGTCAATATATATTTGGATAATGTATTTGGCATACGTACATGCCGATGTGTGCCACCTACGTACATGGCGATGTGTTCCGCCTTCATACAGGGCGATGTGTTTCGCCTTCATAAAATAAATGGCAATTGGTTACGCCAACCCATAATAGGGTCACGTGGTCTATTCACGTTTATTGGCGATGCGTTCCGCCAGTTAGTGGTGAAGTGTTCCGCCACTTTTATTTAATTAATTTGACAATTTGCTTGTCAGGTAGTGTCTTTCTCACTCGGCAAATACATTTGCCCTTTCCAGTTCCATACATTGTGTCCGGTTTTCTTGCCAGGAAACAAGCTGCGAGCGAGACAGCTTATCATTACGAATTCGTTGCGAATAACATAAATATATATCTTGTATGAATTGTTCTTGTACCATGGGCGTCAGGGGCGGATCTAGGAATTGACCAAGGTGGGGGTTGCTCTCTGAAACTTCCGACCGAGGAGTGTGCGCTCTGAAAAACTTGCGACCGGGGGGAAGGGGGCAGGGCGTGCTCGGAGAACCCGACTTTAACAGTGTATGTTCAGGTTCCCAAGGGGGCTGTTGCTCTCTGAAAACTTGGGACCGGGGGGAGGTGCTCTAAAGACTTGTGACCGGGGGGGGCGCGGCTTCGAGAACCCGACTTTAACAGTGTATGTTCAGGTTCCCAAAGGGGTGGGGGGTTGCAACCCCCCTAATCCCCCCCCCCCTCCTCCCTAGATCCGCCACTGGGCGTTGCGCCTACAGTACTGAAAATAAACTTCATTCATTCATTCATAGGATTTAGAATAAAGCATTAAGAATCAAGGAAATGTTGGCACCGATCGCCATCCATAGGCAAAGAACCTCTCTGGATTAAAAACACCAAAAATGTGGTTCTCGACACAGTCGTCAGCGCAGCGCCGAGACGCGAGGACTTCATCACACATTAAATTTGCGCCGGTAATTTAGCACCACACCGTGACTTCCACTGCTGAGCCGCGTCGAGTCAGATGGCCCCATTTGTCGGATCCCCGTCTCTCGGCAAACATGGTGAACAACATACTAACTAATAACAGCTGGCCTGCAGGAGGCACCTCGCCCTCGCTCCTGTTCGGCCGGAGAGCGAGCCTTTACCCTCAGTAGGCGTTTACTGCTGGTAGAGGCAACAGGTCTCGTTGACTTTGGGTTATCCGACGCTATCGTCTCTCATTACTTCTTATTGAGCTGAAGAAGAATCTGACGGCTCTATCATAGCCAGTCACAACATTATTGTAACTGCTCTGAAGTCGGAAGAAATGAAAAATGGAAGGAGTTAATAAAAATGGCAGAACGATTGCAGGTAATCGTTGCTGGTGGTTCATCATATTCCCAGTTTCCCGGTATCATTGAATTATGAATCATGAATCGGATGAAAGGTAAATAACATTTCTGTTTTCAGAGAAATCCCGGTCGTTCAGCCAGGAGACCACGTGGCATGGAGTAAAATTCATATTCGATGGTGACAGCAGACTTTCCAGAAGGTAATTAATTATTATACTTACTTTTTGTTCTTGCCTTATTATGGGAGCTATCAGAAAACCTCATGTTGTCATTGATTGGAAAGTGCATCGTTTTGTTTTAAACTCATTTTATTTTCCGTATATGTGTTTATTGCCAGAGAAGAAGAGCGTGGGTTTTTTATGCATTGCGAAAGCCCGTTGCGGTATGAGCCAGGAAAAGTCATCATGTAATGTATGTTAGCATGTTTATGGCTTATGGAGAAAAACTGGGACAAACAATGTTTGGTTCTCTCCCCAATTTGAAGCAGGTGGCCACAAGCCACAGTCCTGTCATGGGCTGACATTGCGGATCAAATAATAATGGTGTCCGGACTCCCGAGTAGATTTCGGTAGTGGAAGCGGCAGCTGTGTCAGTGAGGTCCAGTTGAAGGAGTCATAATAACAGGGGCGGATCCAGGGGCGGAGTCCCGAGGGTCCGGACCCCCCGCCCTTTTTGAAGAAGAATGGCGGTTTTCAATGCAAAATTTAGGCCATCTGAGGCGTGCCCCCCCCCCCCCACCTCCCCCACTCCGTGGTGGCAAGTTTTCCCTGGAAATCATATGCACCGGAAATAACGGATATGATACTGTTCATAATCTCAGCGGATGGTGAGCTAAACCAGTCGTGTAGAATTGACATTGTGCGCGGCGATTGTACTATTTTATAGTGGTCATGTACGGCGCGCTGTGAGGCCGTGGCACGGCTACAAGCTCTTTTTGCCGTACTGGCAATGGTGGGCAAGCGTTAATTAGGAGTCGGGCATTATCAATTTAACTGAGAGAAGTATTATTCGGGAGGGGGCGCAAAACGTGATAACTGCTGCTCTTTGTAAAAACACGTGCTAGAAATAGTGGGGAGTGGGTTATATCTATATACTTTTAGGACTGGTATGTTCACTGTACGGCCGTAATCGCTGCCAATAAAGTGCATTACCATGCCTACAACCAATTATTTCGGCCTGAAGCCTCACCAGCAGTAAACGTTTTTTTCATGATTTCAATAGTGCCACTGATGCAGCCGTTATGTTGAGTGCACATATAAAGAGAGATAGGATCCTCTGCGGATCGGTCTGTTTTGGCATAAACTCTCAATAATTGACCCCCCCCCCCAAAAAAAAAACAACACACCCACACCCTTCCTCCCCGCCCCTGTCCCGTGCGGCCAATCATGTACCATTCCCTGGCGTTCGAGTGTGATCTGGTGAGGTGTCGTTAATAATTAGTGCATAATTCAGTAGTTATAATACAACATTGAGTTGTCTGCTGCTGGGAGCCATGATGACCTTCAGGAAGTCCCCTATATGCTGCACAGAGGTGTGACCAGATGGTGGCCATCACATTATCCCATTTACATATACACATACTAGTGGCTAAGTTGTTGTGAAATAGAGATAACAGCGTGTTGTTCTTACAGCGGCGCACATTTCTCTTTTATCTCTATTTTCCCGCCGCCACCCGAAACAGAGCAAATCGTGCGCGTGGAAATGTCAACCAGGAAATAGAGATCAGAACACAAGACGCATACAGCCGCAAACATCGCGGAAACAGCTCATTTCCTGCGAACGGGAAATTGATAAAAAAAAATTTGAACCGAAGTATCTTTCCCGTCGTGGCAGGAGGGGGATGGGGGCGGGGGGAGGGGGTTATATAGATAGATGGCGTGAGATACGATACCGATACGGTCAGGATATACATAGCCATAATGGAGAGAATGCGCCCCCTCCCCCAACCACCTCCCTTTATGTTCCCTGTAGAGAGGAATAGGTATATATATATATATATACCAATCTCTCTCTCTCTTTTTCTCTTACACTAGGCGCCCCGCTCGCTCCGCTCGTGGGACGTCTAGCGTTCGTGGTAATAAGCGAAAGATATAACAGTATGAGAGTATTTTGTTTTATACGTCAAATAGTAGCAGGCAGAAGGTAGACATTGGGCGGAAATGATATCGATAATCATATTGACATAAATTGAGACCGGGAGCTACGGAATAACGGGACATATATGCTAAGGATATTTAAACCCTGTGCAATTATTGTGCATCCAGTACAGAATACTCAAATTGCGGCTAAAGCACGATATAAACAAATATCAGTCCAGTAAAACTAAGGCCCAAGCTCATACATTGATTGAGTAAAAAAAAGGGTTGATTGAGTTTAAAAAGGGGCTGTTTCCCGTTCGTTGTTCGTCATTTAACGTATTACTACTACCTTCAGTGGATAAAATCTGCCTGACGTCCTGGTTGGTCTATAGAATTGACGTGTAGACCGCTTAACTATACTGTAAAATTGGATCAAAGATCAAATCAATTCAAATAGGCAAGGTTCCCCGGGCAGAGTTCGTTCTCTTGCTACTAATGGGAAGTTGTGGACGCGAGACAGTACGGGATTTGTTTGTTTTGATGACTTTTCGGGCGATAAGGCGTTGGGAGAAATATTATTACTGTTGGCACCAAGCCAGGTAGCCCGCCGATGCCGCGGGTGATAAGCACCCAGCGGTTGTGTTGACACATGCCATAGCTTTGACACGTCTAAGAGCGGCGGCTGGATATTAATAGGTTCAAGGCGGCTGCTGATGCCAATGGGCTCTTGCATGCCGCGGCATAGTTGGACAGACAGCGCATAGTGGGACAGACAGCTTCATTTTATTAGTATAGATGTTCGCGGTCACATGGCGCTGTCAGATGAGGCTTCGATGCACCCGGCTCCTGTAGATACAAATGGCCGCATCTTCCCCGCCTGACGAAACTACCTGTACACCAAGCTGCGCCTTTATGTAATTTGTACTTTCTTATCAGCTATATCTGTTCCGCGTCGTACATCACCCGTTGGCAAAAGTGTGGTTTATAGCAGGCCGGGGCTGTGTAGTATCTGTATCCCCTGTCGCGCCAGTAGTTGTGCGCTAGGGCTAGCCCGCTAACCAAACCGACCCGGGTATCGCACTCAGGCTCACTGGCTGGCACAGCCCGCTCCACGATCCCAGCGCTGTCTGCCTACTGGCCGCGCCAGACCCTGGCTGGCCACTAACTAGCAGTGCCCAGGGTGATTAATTGCTCCTGTTTAAATGTAAGAATGGCGAGCAAATCCCGAATACGTTTCGCCCACAGTGTGCTATAGGGCTTATAAAGTCTCGTTCGCCAAGACTTTCGGTTTACTTATTTTTGGGTCAAACAAACGAAGCAAGTGTTCGGAACGAGTTTAGGATCTCTGCGCACACTTGTATCCTGACCACCGGTTGAGTGATCACATAGTTTCACTTGTGAAATATAGGCCTAGTAGTAAATGATAGCGCCGCGAAGACCTTTGTTCTCACGTTACACGATCTAATCCATACTCTTAATTGTGTAACATGAATATCCATATATCCTGCAGCTAATATGGCTGTTCAGTTCTCGCGGGTTCTATTTCCGGCGTAGGTACTTTGGGGACCAACAACACGTGCTCTTTGAACGAGTGCGCATCACGCAGGTACCTTGCTACGGTTGCATGACGCATCACGCTGGATCCTTGCTACCGCTGCGTGACGCGCACTCATTGTAGTCAACGCATCAGTGTTAGGAACAGACCGGCTGCTCGGTTTTTGCGTGAAGAATCGACTAGGTGCAACAAGTCATAATATAGTTTAATAAAGATAAGCCATTTATCTCTCTATCAGGCATGTGGTCCGTTCGAGGAGACTATTGGAGGCGTTTTATTTTGAGGCAAATCATCGATGTTTACATTTCTACGACAAACGCAGCAGCATTATCCTTTCCTGCTCAGTCCATATAAGGAGCGTTGTCACGTAACCCTAGATAGCGCGCGCAGACACGCGAGTCATGATGATTATTACGTCAGACGACATGGAAACCCCCGCGCGGCACGTTAGATCGCATGACACTGACAGTCATTCATGCGACAATCGTAATCTGGTTTGTCAACTGTCTAGCCGCTCATATATTATATAAATCTACTCTAATGTTTATAATTTTGATATGCACAGAACTTCAGTGGTTAGTTGTGCATCTAAGGACAGATTTAGACAATTTTGTGTGTGAAGCGAGTGAATGCAAACAGTCGGCAGGTAGGCAGCACGTACAGGCCGTTGATGCTAAGCATTGACGTAGAGCATAAGTATCCCTGTCTCGTAAGTTCTCGATCAGATCCCGTAGTGACCGTACAGCCCTATACGATTGACGGCCGGTGAGTTGTTTTTGAACTCACGGGTCAAATAATTGAGGCCTGGCGACGGGCTGCAACAGCGAGCGGGTGGGCGAGGTGGGAAATATCGGACTAGGCTTCCGTGACGTTATATATCAACCCTTTGCCTCGTTTTAGGTCGAAGAATTGCGCCAAAGTATTATCGCAGTGTTTATGGAAACGCCATTTTTATGTTTCTTTTTTTCAGGTTAGCATGGTTTTTGCTATGTTTGGGGGCAGTGGCCGCTTTTATTATCTTGGTGTTTGTCAAGTTGTTGCTGTACTTCGAGCGACCTTCCCAGATAAACCTCAGTGTGGCATACAAAGACAGCCTGGCATTTCCTGCTGTAACGATATGCAACCAGAACCCGTACAGGTACTAGGGCTATGCTACGACCATTATATAATATATGTATGTAATATGCCTCTATATATATAATATATGTATTTAATATGCCTCCATATATTGATATAATTATCGTTGGGTGTTGGACGTATGGAGGTTCAGATAATAAGTTGCTTCCAACGCTGTCATTTATGCAGAATTTGCATGGGTCGCTACACTCAAATTGTTCACTCTGCGTTACGTATTTTACACAATTCCAGGCTGACAGCTTTACAGAAGACGGGCATGTTTGATGTCGTTCTTCAGTCTCATAATTTGGCAACTTTTGAGAGAGCAGTCTTAGGTAAACAGTGTTACGTCACATCATGAGGTTCACATCGTGTCTGGCATAAAATCTGTCTTTTAATTTGAACAAAAGAATCGCTAACATGGTTATTATATTCATCTAATATTGTTAAAGTAAACATAGACAGCTATGCAATGGTTCCCAGCTATATCCTTTGTGATACATTTGCTATTTCTCTGCTGCATGGCATTCATTTATATTTGCGCCAGTGATTAAAATCATTTTCTACGCATTCAGGTTCGTCTTGCGAGATGAGATTTGAGTTGCGCCCTGAAGTTTGCGTTAATCTCAAAGCAGCGCAGTTCAGCGCCATCTATCGGAATACCTCGATGGACACGTGCAAGAAGATCTGCATCTTCCACCAATCGGAGCGATGCAGCGCCATTGTGTACTCCCCACAGACGCAACAGTGCATTGTGACATCACTAATCGCGAAGGCTGACGGGAAAAGTAGAGACTGTCTAAGGTCAAAAGCCCATTACTACAGGCGCCACAGATGCCTTGGTACGTTTATGGAAGACTTATCCATCTTCAATAAATACGTCCAGGTCAACTCATAATTAACGTACGACTCATTGTAGATACTATTTATGGAACCCGTTAGGTTTTTTTGGAAGGTTGTAAACACTAACGTGCGTATGTCTGAAAAGTAAGGTCGCTTTAAACCTTTAGGGTCGGGAATATCGGATACATATATATATATAACTACAATAGCGCTTTAAATATATCCATGCCGTAGTCCATATTACAATCGCGATGACATATAGTATTACATTGTACTCAAATTGAAAAACTTCACCCACGAAAATACCTCCATATTTGTCAGCCTCACTTGTATGATGCCTAAACAACTAGATGGCGGTAAATACATCATGACGAGACTCACATTGATCCCACAATTGTCGTCCGACACTGTATTTCAGGACGAGATTCTTTTGACTGCGACTTCGAACGCGATTGTCCCCTAGACCGTGACAGCTCCGCCCCAGATAGCTGGCACGTGGTACCCGGCCGAGATAAAACTACCGACAGAGGTGACGACTTGGTCATGTCCTGTCAGTAAACGGTGGTAAACGGAAGACAACCGAAGCAGTATATAGTTTGCATACATTAAAAGAAAGTCTTATAAACAATGTTCATAAACTGGCATTAGTTAGCTAAGGCTTGGGTATCGATTTACATAAATGTTTTCGCCTCATACATATACTGTCGGCGTTTGCTCATAGTTGACGCTTAGGATGTGTTTGGCATCCTGTGACGGCTCGGGTATGCCTTAAATCTGGCTTATTTTATGTAGCGCAACTGCTCTGTTACTTTTTCAATATGACAGTTTCGACGCTGTACCTCTTTTGTACTGGTTCCGCCTTTCCAGAATCAGGGCACTTGCTGAATTTACTCGAGTCTGGCATTCGTGCCGGTTACAGCGCTCGCCAGACATCCCCATTCATGGACACAACGGACAAGTGTCTCTTCTTCTTCTACCGCTTTCTCGGCGAGGCCATAGGTCGCATTGACGTCATCAGTATTCACGAGGATCTGACCAATAAAACACTTAGGACCATAGATGGTGCGTTCATATAATTTATGCACAACTATCAAAAGATATTTTTAGTATCCGTGAAAAGTATGTGTTAAGTTTGACCAACAAAACAATAATAATTTAAATTATATGTATAATTAATTGATGAGACGCAATAATTGTGTTACTGATTTGTAGACAAAGATGTCGTTCTCCTCCGTCCAGCCATTATTAGAAACAGAAGTAGCCCATTTCTACTATTACATACGGCAACAGCAAGACTTCTAGTATCCGAAGAGCTCTGCGGACAGTTGCATCCCTAGTGTTGATGTCACAGTGACGGAGTCGAACCAAACCATTGTTCAAACTAATTGATTGACCTGTTCATCAATTTATTGCCTTCAGCAAGTCTTTTAGTTATAGCAACGTCACCATCATATAAATTTGCGATGTATTGTGACTCAGTTGTCTGAACACCTGTCTGTGGCGAATTTTTTTAATGAGTGTGTGTTTGTTTGCCTAACGGTAAATGTCATTTACACTTTACGCTCAGCTTATTGATTCCGTTGCAAATTTATTCATGCGCATTAACGCCTGACATTGGTGGCATGCCCATATAACTATGTATTAATATGAATGTAGGTGGAGGCGCCAACGAAGAATGCCCCCAAACCGGCAATTATGAGAAATTCCATGTGTCGAGTACCAACGACATACTAGGCTGATTGATGTCATGCAGGGTCTCACCCCGACATGGACGGGCTCCCATGGTTGCCGGCTGTAGTCAGGTTGAGTCCTGGGATTCACAGGGTGGCTCTCCAGGCCACACGACCCAGCGAGGGAATCAGTGGAGTCTCCATAGACAACGTTCAACTGAACACGTGTTCACACTTAGGTAAGTGTGACCCAGTGATGGCATCAGTGAAGCCTCCATAGACAACGCTCAACTCAATACGTGTTCACACTTAGGTAAGTGTGACCCAGTGACGGCATCAGTGGAGCGTCCATAGACAACATCCAACTCAACACCTGTCTACACGTAGGTAAGTGGGACGCAATGACGGCCTCAGCGAAGGCTCCATTGGTAAAATTTATTCGTATGCTGATGATACTTCTCTGTTCCTTGTTTCCGACAAGAGTTATGACGCGTCAGCCATCAACAGAGATTTACGTAAGATATCTAACTGGGCAGCACAATGGAGAGTACGTTTTAATCCAAGTAAAAGCGTTTACATGATATTTAGTAAAAAGAAAACCCATGAGTCCAGACGACATGCTACCGTTACTTGGTTCAGTGCTTGGGGTTCCGCAAAAAAATCCATTCGCTAAGGGGCGCTGGTACGCAAGTCAGGCCGGAAGTCGGATCAGCATCAGAGATCCAGACAGTGTTTACATTGCGTGCGGGTGGATGTTTTCTTTCCTTGACAACTACAAACATGCCTACAGAGTGTTGTGTGCCTCAATGCACAAATAGAACGGGTCATGCCTCTCCGTGGTCTGACCCAAAGCGAATGAAGGCTTGGAAAGCGGCTGTGCGACGAGAAAAGAAATTTTGGGAGCCCACAAAACATAGCGTGGTCTGCAAGGCCCACTTCGACGAAGACGACTACGTAGCCAAAACAACTAGTGGTAGGTGTTGCTTCATTTTATTATTTTAGCAATGTTTCTTAAGGTATTATCTGGTACAGGTGTCAGGGGCGGATCCCGGATATACGTTGGGGAACACAAATTATCAGGAACATTTTGCTTAATTTTGCAACCCCCCCCCCCGGCTGCGTCTGTTCATAAATGAATCGCAATCGGTCCGCCTTACCGTTTAAAGGGGGAGGGGGGGGTTATTTTTTCCGTATCCATGGGATCCAGACCGCTTCGTTTTTTAGCACGGACATCCAATTTTTGGTATAAATTGGCGCTTTTTTTTACGTGGACTTCCCCTTCTAACCTATTTGCAACCCTGTCCCCCTAATTTGGAGAAAAACTTCCAAACTATGCGTATTGTGGAAAATATTCCCGCCGACACGCCCCTTTTTTCAACGTTCTGTACCCCATTGCAAAGTATGGCAAAACATAGGCAAGATATATTTTAAACATTTCCTTCTTTTATCATCGATCAGGTAATACAAATTGACTTTGCATTATTCATCTTTAACCAGGGACAGTACCTCTGGTGAAGAGACTGAAGAAAACAGCGACACCCCATATATTCCCCTGGTCTACAAAAATCACACCAGCAGGTTTTGGCAGGGGAGAGGGGGTGAAAAAGCGGTTGCAACTAGAGACAGAAGCTCAAAAACAAAGGGAGTCTGCATTGAGTGATGTTGGAGCTGAAGAGTCACCATGGAACACATATCACACACATCTGGTATGTAATATTAATGTTTATTAAGCAAAGGCCATAGCACATATAAGCCATTGTGAACAGTCATCTGCAGACGGCGATAACAAAAACAGGCGGTATACATGTCGCAAATTTATATTCACTGGTGGCACAGACATTTTTTTTATTGTAAGAAAGTGTTTAATGACTATATAGTAAATTAAATTAGCATTATATAATAAAATATGTAGTATATTAAATTAGCATTATACAATGGATATTTTTTTTTTACCTTTTATCCACAGAGGGACCCATTGATACATCAACTCAGACACCTGAAGTCAGCACCATAAGTTCCACAACCCAAACCAATAACACATGATGTACAGCGCAAGAAGGTTTACTCACGACAAGGAGGGCATGCATTTCTATACAGGACTCGAACATTTCGAGAAGTTTATTTTCGTCTTACAGTCCCTTGGCTCAGCTGCATACAACCTGAGCTATTATCATGGTGTCATGCCGTCGGCTTCTATTGAAGATCAATTCTGTATTACTCTAGTTAAGCTTCGTCAGCACAAAACGAATTTTGAGCTCAGCAGAATGTTTGGTGTGTCAGAGGCCACTTTTTTTTTTTTTTTTTTATTACTTGGATAAATTTCATGGTTTGTGAGTGGGGAGACACCGATTGGTGGCCCTCCCGTGACATGGTGCGCTATTTCTCACCAACTGATATCAAGCTTAAATTTCCATCGACAAGAGTAGTCATTGATGGCACGGAGTGTCCATTCAAAAAGCCAAAGGAGCCGATAGCTCAACAAGCTACGTTTTCTACTTATAAAAACCGTAATACAGTCAAAGTGTTAGTCGGTGCATCACCTGGAGGTCTCGTTTCGTATGTATCACCAGCATACGGAGGATCTACTAGTGACCGACAGATTTGTGAGAGGTCCGAATTAATGCAGATGAGTGACAATGGAGACAGCATAATGGCTGACAAAGGATTTAATGTACAGGATCTATTTGACAGTTACATGGTCACCATAAACATCGCAACCTTCTTTCGGAAGAAGAACAGACTGTCAGGAGCAACAGTCTTGCGTGATCGCAAAATTGCCAGTAAGAGAGTTCACATTGAGCGCATCATTGGCCTCGCCAAGACCTACAAAATCTTAAAAAAGCTTATGAATAACACTGAATCTGCATTGGCGCCACAGATAATCAAAGTTTGCTTCTACCTATGTAACTTTAGGGCAAACATTGTCCCAAGGCATGCATGAATACCCATCTTAAAAGGGTCTGGTGATTGGCACGCTACTAGCTAACCATGGGGGCCCTTCTTACTAAAACCTATACTGGTAATAATTTTTAAACAAGAATTTGTTGATGATGGCAGACTTGAAATGTAAAGTGTAAAATGCCAAAAGTTTCTTAACCATGGCCTCAATGAATTCTTCATTTCTTGGCACATTTATCACGGCGAGGTCTTTGAACGTGTAAACAAGAAGCACACACTTGGATATGTTACTACAAAACAGCTGCCGTTGAATTTGATAATAATAGTCGTGTTTCTCGTCCAAATGCAGAGAACCATCACGTTCTTTCAGATATGCCACTGTCAGGGGGGAAATGATCTTATCTTTCGCGACGAAAGGACACTTAACTTCTAAAATGGTGTCTTTATCAATCACCCTGTCAGGTGTGGCAGCAAGTACGGGATAAACCTGGCTGACAATGCCTGAGTCGTTATTTTACGACTTGTCTCAAACTACTCCACGGCCACAGTCTCGTATGTCCGGCCATGTAGTATGGGTGGTGTCCGAAGTTCTGTATGTGTCGTCAGGGATCTGATGAGCGTCTGCATGTCTCCCCTCTCCATGGCCTTGCAGATGGTGCCAAAGTTTGAAGACGTGAGACGTTGCTGCCTGACGTTTCTCCACTGGTGACTTTGAGCCTGTTGTCTTGTGGCCTTTTCCAGGTCTCTGGCTTGATCTTCACTGATCTCAGACACCTGAAAAAATTGATCGAGAATTAAAACTAAATGATTTTAGCGGTTAACTCACTCAATAATGTCGGTTTCATGTGTGGCATAAAGAATCATTAGGTGCTTCCCGGAATTGAGCAACCACAAAAGACAAGGTTACCATGGTCTGTAGATTTATCTTTTTCAATGTTTGAATATAATTTCAAAAGGTTGATGAACTGTATGGCCGCAAAGTTAAACCTACCATTTGATCCTTTAAGTACTGATCTTCTGAGCTTAATAGCAAGTAGTCATGATCCTGGGCAAGGGCATGAGGATTAGCAGGGGCGAACAACTGCGAGACTGGCATTGGTTGTCTCTCCAGAAACGTATAAACAAAATATGTGTATACATACGTACCGGTAAAAGAGTGAACCAAGATATATGTACATGCATGTGATACGACGCCCCCGCGAGTAAACTGCCATGTGGTATGAATTTATAAGCAGGCTTTTCCCTCGAACAACAATTGAACAGTTAAAATAGTAACACAGTGGCATATAAAAAGTTCAATGTATGTTAGACATGAGTGACGCAGTGTACCATTTGCATTGTACTTACTTGGTGCATGTAGTTGAGGCATACATTGCGGAATCTATCTGCATTAGAGGCATTGTTCCGCAGGTCTTGAGGTCGGGGATCGTAGACAAGTTCTGCACTATCCTTGCCACGTATATTTTGAAGCTGGACAAAACAAGACAAAACATATTCAATAACAATAGTTGCCTTGACATTTGCAAATTGGAAATAGCAGCTGTTTATGTATCTTATCTTACGGTTGCTCAAACTACATAGTATGATTTGTATCGAATCTTACAGAGAATCAACAATAAGAACAAATTGTACACTGACACGGCATGCAAACGGAGATATGGAAATGTAATTCTCCTATCATCTTTCTTGCATATGATTATTAACTTAGTCAGTGTTTGCCATCTACATGATATGAAAGGATATCACAGTGTATCCGATATGTTCTGCTAATCAATGTACAATAAATTAGCATATCATTTTCTGCACTTACTGTGTTACTTGTTACTGTGTTACTATTCACACAAATGATCCATTAAAAAGTATGGTGTAAAATTATCAATGATTCCAACATTAATAGTGAGGCCAGTTGCAATTCATTTAAGATGTCAGCCAAAATGTCATACCTGTGTACAAGTCACTTCTGTCAAGATGTTCCCTGTCTGGCAATAGCATGTGAGGCCAAACAGCACTGCTGCAACATGCTTGCAGTGTGCTGTGGGTCCCTGTCCAGCGCCACATTCACACTGGGCCTCCTGCACCACGCCGTCAGTGTTTAGTGAGATGTCCACCTTGTAGGAAGCAGACTTCCGCATCTCTGCCCACACAACAGCAGACAGAAACACTTGTCCGTCCATGTCACTGGCGCGCAGAAACCGCAAAAATCTAAAAAAAAGTGTAGGCCAGATTTGTATTACATATACCTTTATTTGACAACCTTTTCAGACATGCTTATAGGTAGATACAATTGTGGTAAATGCTGGCTTTAAAAAAATCACAGGTACTGGTAACTTTGCTTGACTTTATCTCTTGCATTTTACTAATACTGACCTCTCATTGTAAAGAGACTTGCTCTTTTCTTCCAGTTTCGTGGCAAACTGTGTCAGATACTCATCTAGTCTTGCCATTGTATAGCTGGGGAGTTCTCCAGTCATCCCACCATGCACATCCTTATAGGTTGAACCTTCTGGCACATTCATGTTATACTCCAAATCCGGAATTGCATTTTGACTTGTGTCTTGACTGGCATCTAAGAACTCTAACCTGAAATTTATTAAGAATATTTGATTTCAAGGATGTAATACTTATACTCACAATATATTACTACAATTATAATATTTAATATATAAGGTAAGTGGAGCTAGAATGACTAATAGTAAACGAAGCTCGGCATGCTCTGCCATGGCGGCGGAGCTTGCAGAGCTTCTAGGTTTCAAATATGGGGCTAATCTGTGAAGTGCTTGAAAGTACCTTTGTAGCAATAACAATATATTGACCTCAGACCCTTGTTCATAGAATACTATACTATTCCTATAACAGGCCACAAATATTATCTGTTTTCTATTATCCATCTAGGAACCCAAATTTCTCTTCACCCCTCCCTTAACAGTGGTATGTAGAGGAATTTTTAAAAAGGGGGTCACAATAAATTATTCTACAGGAACGTGAAAAAAAATACATGTAAAGCCTTGAGACGTAGGGGACTGTAGTGCATGTATATACTACTTGCAAATTGTAGATTTTTAATCATTGGTAAGAAAGAATAAATAAACTACGAAGTTTGTTACATAATGAGAGCCTCCCCCCCCACCCCCAGCTGGATGTACATCAGTTAAAAAACATGGGGAGGAGTTGCTTGGCAATATCTCCAATCTCAATGTTAGAAATAAATATTCAAATACTTTATAGATAAATACAGTAATAACATATACTCCTTCAGCATTTGGAGAGGAATCAGTGATCATCGTAAAATAAATATGTGCCCAGTCATGATCTTGACTCTGAACAGTAACAACCAGCCCGAGCGGCCCGGCATGAACTGACCGGCGCTTTAGCATTGCGCGAATACAAAATGTAGTGTATTATCGCTCACGGTACAAACCTACCTCGTAATCAACTCTCGTGTTCTTCCAGACTGCTTCGCACTTCGTTTTTTAGTTCTGATTTAGGATCTGTTAAAGTCCAACTTTCATGTTTTGCCGATGACATAGCTGGAAATGTTGCAGCGGCTACAAAATTCTCGATTGTGTTTGTGTATGCGTTGGTTGACTTGGCTGCGTGAGAGATTATCCAGATAAGGCCCGACTTGCGTAGCAGCGCCACCTGGCCGATTAGTACTCTCGGTACCCCATTAAAAGGGTTTGCACGCATTGTCACCTGACCGTTACTCTCATAGATACTATGAACTGGGATTTATATAATTGTAAAGTCGTCGATGCCCGTAAATACTTTGAAATGTATGCCAAAAACTCATTGATCGACGTATGCAATGAATTATGCATAAGAAACATATTAGACAGTTGCTTGAGTATGTCACATTTGTATTCCACGGAAATCTTACCAAGTGTCAGTGTCATAAATTAGAACAATTTCAGCGCCAATCTTTAATTAGTGAGACGGGTGCCTACTCATCTACATCTCATACCAGATTATTGCGGACTGAAGGCACACACGTATAATTATGGGTTCATCAAAAATAACATTTGTGGGTACTGCTTATCTAGATCCGAGGACAATGTTCATTTCATGCTTCAGTGTTCAGCCTTTTCGGAACATCGCGATCGTTTATTAAATGATGTAACATTTCTAGAAACGAATAATTTTAACATCCACCCGACTGCAAGATGTGAGTTTAAAATCCTTTGTGATGTCCTATTACTCGGCACTAATTTACTTACCACTGAAGAAAATTTAGTTCGCCACTGTTTGATATCGTATACAAACATATGCTTCATATGCAACGTCCAACTCAACATGCGGCATTAACATAAAGAGTAATTGATCACAAACAATATTCCCTGCCCCTACAAATTAAGCCAGCTATATTCCCCCATATTTGGCCGTTATATTTTGATCTTGTTGTTTGGATGTTTGGAGCTCTTTGCACTTATTTGACATCGGAGCTTTAATATATTTTGACTTCACACGTATCATTAAGAAACCGAAACAACAGCCATATGACGAACATTTTTAGTTTGATAGTGAAGGCTTGACTTCATAAGTGGCGTCACCGACCGTTTGCAGAGAGGGAGTGTCAGTCTGGAGAGTTCGGCGAGCTGTACCTGGGTCACGTTAACCAGTCTGCTGACGGCACCCAGTGTACACCTTGGGCCAGCCACAGCGACAAACTCACCAGGAGTCACCACTTCGCCGAAGAAACCCTCTCAGAGGCCTCAAACTACTGCCGACATCCCAATCGAGAATTCAACGCGCCGTTTTGTCTGGATGAACAAGGCGGTCCCAAGATATGTGACATCGATATGTGTGGTGAGACCCACAAACACCTATCGCTGCCTAAATCATCATGTCATAATACATGTCATTACAATAGTATATTAATGGAAAGTTTGATATATTAAGTGCATTACACTGGAATGGCATTAACCACCATAAGGAAGTTTCATGGGATACCAGACAAAAGGCTGTATGTCGTGTCTTCTATTAACGAAGCCATACGTGCCACCTTAGGAAAAGCGTTGTCTGTCAACGAATTCTCATTTGTATTGCCGGCGCTGATCGGACATATTTGCTACGCATCAAGTAGGGCTTTGATATATTTTCCTTGCCTGAGAAAAGACAAGAAAGTACCACAGACTAGTCTGGCATAACAGTATCTCACTTCTACCCATTCCCGTCAGTTTGCCCGGAAGCCGACGCCCATATGTGTAGCACAGGAAAGTGTGTTGCCGACAAATTTCTATGTGATGGTTTCGAAGATTGCCCTGAAGCAAGCGACGAAACGGCCTCCAAATGCGGTAAGTCTCATAAAATACCGTATTTGTTATCCGACAGATACAATAATTGTGTTCGTTTTCTTTGTTCCGACAGGCAGAACGCGAAACCTAAACACAAAACATACTACTAACTACCCAATAGTAGTTCAATGTAAGAGGCGCCTCACATACATGATCAATATTATTGTACAATGCAATTTCCATAATATGGCGCGAGAAGGGATGCCTTTAATGGCCCCATGAGAGCATTGATACTACTTGATACTACTTGATGTGCTGCCAAGCATAAAGGAAAGACAATCTGATGACTTTTCTGATTTTGACATTTAATAGACAAAAATGAGTCTCCAAAATGTTAAGCATGCTCGCATTCTCGCAATAAGCATTCTACCTTGGTCCCAGGTATGACGTTTTGTGCTGGATGGGAGTTCCAAAATGGGCAACTAGATCAATAACCAGCGCCCAAAGCAGAATCTCCTCCGGTTTATCTCTTTTTCGACAATTTTCGTTGGTATTGCAACAAGAATCGCTGAGTAGAAATATTTTGAATTCTGGTGTGGCCATTTTTCTTGCATTCAGTGCATGACGTCGTATTTGAATATTCATGAGTTGCAGAATATCTAATATAACATATTGTGCTTACTGGCCTGTCGAGCATATTTACATTTTACAAGTGGTTGTTACAGACACTAACACCAGGTCCTAATTACTCTTATATATACTTTTTTTTTCGTTCTCATGGGGTCTTTAGCCGTTAGGTAGGACACATTTTCTGGTACGACTTACTGCAGCAATGCTTCAGATTAAAGAGACATGCCCACAAATGAGGGGACATCTGCATGAGTACCCATAGGTCAGACATAACATGAAGTACTTTGACTGCCCTATGGGGGACTACATTCATCGATAGATACGTCATTTGTTCTCTGTATTCTATGGTGCACTACCAGCGACGTCTAGACAGATGGCCTGCAGTTTTGACGATCAGTTCATGTGTGGCTACAGTATTACGCAAGATGTCAACCCTTTGAGGTGGACACTGACTGAATTGACGGACGGCGACGGTAAGTTCTAAATCAGTTCTTATATAGTGGTGGTCAGAGTAATGGAGAACGTTTCACCGCAACCCAAACCGGGGTGTTGGTGTTTTCTTTTCATCACTGCATCTTGACACATCTGGGACGTTGCTACCCGACTGGTTAGGCTTGCTATGAGCTCGATCGCGCTCTCGTTTACTTCGCCGTAGCTCGCAGCTATAAAAAGATTTATCATTCGGTTTAATGATTACAATCTTATTTGGAAAACAAGTTTCATCGAACCGATCTCAATTTGCATTGTCGATTATTACTGATATATGCATATTATTGCACGGTTGACGCACCCAGCTCCTATGATATCACGTAGCCCTTGATATATGTTGACATTGCAGATTCCGTGTTGTATCTGACGCGATTTAATGCTGAGCCGGGAGATCAATCGACAGTTACGTCGCCAACTCACAATTTCTCTCAACCGACCTTCGTTACATTCAAGGCTATAGTTCACTCCGCTTACTACGATAGTTTGACCCAGTTAGTGGTCAGCAGGGTAGATAATGAAACTGGAATCAACACCCAATTGCGTCGGCTGCAGCGAGTAAAAGAGGCGAATGGCACTGGGGGTGCTTTGTGGCTGGAAGACAAGGCCTACCAACCGCCTGATGTGCCTACCACGAGTTGGGTAAAACACGAAGTCTGTATGCCAGCTGGTGGTCACGCTCTGCGCTTTGCGGCTGTCATAGGGGACGCACAGGAGGCATACATAGGACTCGATGACGTCATTGTTACCCAGAACGCCTGCGAACTTGTCGATATTTCCGGCAAGTACCAACATACACCAAATGACACTAAGAAAATAATACTGTTAATCCAATGCCCGTTGAAGAAGATTGCTCAGTTGTATGGTCTGGTGATCTGTGCAAACGGCTTTGTCTTTGCTAGGCTGGACTTGAGCTAACGCTGTGTCATATTCGGATGGCTCTTTGCAGCTGTGTAAAGCGCGTCTATGACTTAGTGTGCTTATAATGTAATATTACAACAAATACATAGACATCACCTAGCTGTTTATTTATATGAACGTTTACCTCCGCTGCTTAAACATAGGGCCGATTCAAAAATTATTTTGAATGACTACCGCTAAAACTGTATACACGAATCCAGAACTAAAAATATAATTGTTGCTATTTTGTCCATATAGTGTATCATATTAATTGCCAGAACGTGCTGTCACGACCGCGGACTGTAGTTTCAACGAAGGGTTGTGTGACTATATGGTAGAGACGGATTCAGCTTTCATGAAGTGGGAGCAAATCTCAAAGAACAGCATAGAAGATGCCGTATCTTCTCCTTCTTACCGAAGTCCGGGTAAGTGATCCATCTTTCCATCAAGGACAGGTCAAATACAAGATAAACAGACAATACAACCAGATGAAGAAATAGAAAAAAGGGATTTGCATGTTGAGGAAGTAGATACTGTGGAACTAATAAAACTATATCTGGTTTAATCACTCACCATACTGGTGGCACTATTAACCAAATAAATAATTGTTTGCGGTATTTTTTGTGTAAGATGTAATGGTGTTATATTCCCGTAGTTTGTGGAGGTGAGACGCGCTACCATGACGTGAGCGGTTCCATTGCCTCTTCTGGTTTCCCTCTCGCCTACAACGACTACTTGGACTGCTCCTACGTCATCATTCAACCCCCAAATGCACAAGTTACCATATCATTTGCTTCAATAGAAATGGAATTCGAATCTGATTGTGAATCAGATTTCTTACAGGTTTGTACTTCTTTTATATTACGTAAATCACACAATCCATTAAGTTGTATATTTAAAATCGACAAAGACCAGAATGGCCTTGTTAATTCCTGCACTCATTCTCAACACTTCTTCTATAGAATGAAGCACAACTTAGAATACGTCATGTTTTCTGTTACTTGCATGCTTAAAATATGTACAAGGCAAACAATTGTGTCCTGAAAAAATATACTGCTGTCGGAACGACTATAAGGTATACGTGAAAGATATATCAAAATAATATGGTTTTATAATGCTTTATAATTTACTTCCTCAGATATAATATCACTATGCCCAAAAATCGTCTCTGTATCATGCAGTCATCTTGCCATGCATAATCTGCTAAAACAGTGCCATAAATAAAGAGTGAAATGATAGGCGAATACTCGTTACATTGTTAAAAGTGTTTGAGTGCATCCAAAGAATGGAAGAATGCACTAATGCATAATCCAATTGATTATTTGTCCCCTGTCAAAGATTTTCATGGAATACTATTGGTACTTTGTTACTTCAGGTGTTTGCTTCCATCCCGTCTGTCTTCTGTGGTTCCCAGCGATGCAACCGTAATGAATCCTGCTTCTGCGGGTTTCTGAACCCGGACCCGCTGACCTTCAAAAACGAAAACGTGACCTTGTGTTTTAGGACGGATATGTCCGTCGTTAGCAGGGGATTCCTGCTGGAGTATCGCGCAAGTCTCGTTGAAGGACATGGTATTATGCGACACTGATCCGTCATTCTCCTAAATTAAAAATCGTAATAGATTAAATAATTCTTGATCACCATAGTTATGATTTAATGTTTACTTCAACCAAGAGAGGCTATACCTCAAATATCCATTTGAAGCATGTACATTGCTATGGAACAAACGTTTCACTTTCATTGTCTATTATTTCAAAACAATTATAACTACCATCACAATGATTGAAGCTGGACTGGATTAACGTAATGAATGTCACTGACACTTGTAGACTACGCGGTGGGTCTGTCCTACCATGGAGACGAAATGATCAAGAAAGAGAACACAACCGTGGCCATGGCACCTATACGACAGGGCCGTCTTGTGTCTCCGTGGATCCGACTCAACGGAAGCTATTGCCTGTCATTTGATATTTGGGTCGAAGACAAATTAGAGGTCTGTTACGTAGTGCGGTTATTTTTCGTTATGGCATTTAGTGCTACCTGTGTCATAAGTATGATTCTGCATGTAGGTATGTGTGTCAGTTTAAAGCGCCTGTCCTTCCTTAAAGAAAACTGTTGCTTTTATCTATCTTTGCAAGCCGCGATCAGAAAAAACATATTTAAAAAATTCCGACATGCCAATCTTGGGTTTTTGGCACTAAAACTTTGATGTTGATCGCGCTACCTAAACCGTCTTGTTTATATGCCTAATAGATAAAACCATATTATCGTACGCCTCCCTTTTTATTTAAGGTTGCCCTTCGCGAACGCCTCCCAGGCAAGGCACAGGATTCGATTATAATGGTCGTTGGAGATAACGTGAGAAGAGAAGACCTGAAACAGGTTCCTGGGCCGGGTCAGAAAGCTGATCAGATTCCGAGCCGTGGTCTGGGGCGGTCCTGGCACACCATGCACCTCACGATAGACCAGCAAGATGGCGAGAAGGCCGTTGTTTTTCAGGCCATCTCTGGACAACACTCCTATCAAGCCTTCGTAGACAACGTGAAGTTTGAAAAGGGATCTTGTCGGGAAAAAGGTAACTATTGGGAATCCGACCTAATTTCATGATAAACAGTACATATCTTATCGTCATTTTAATTATTTCCGCCTTGGCGTGTCACAGTTCTTTATGATATTTGTTTGGTATTATGTAGACTTACTGAATGTTTGCAGTGACCGAAGGTACCATGAATTGCGACTTCAATAAACCAGACCAATGTGGCTATCTTGACGCGACACGTGGAATACACCGCTGGGTGCGGGCATGCGGTAAGTTTGTCACTAACAGTGGCAGACGTCAAGTTTAATCTATTAAAGCTATTTTAGTATTTATGTATTCCATGCTAACTTACAAAGCGAGCGCCTAACGAGTTTATATGGAATATGTATCTAGCAGGGTCGGTCGCTACTTTCCTGGTGATATCATGTCGATTGAAATAACAATAGAAACTACCCATAACAGGATACATGGAAATGCCCTTATGTATTATATTCGCCCGGTGCCAGTCATTTTGAACCTGCAGGCAGGTTACTGGCACAGTTATCACAACTAGGCACAGCGCATACAAGCACGTACTTTTAATTCAATTCAATTCTTAAACCACCTATCGTGTGGCTTTTTGTATTGATAGTTTTCTCCTTGTTTGTCTGTCTCTCTTTACAAAGGCGCATCCTTAGCGTCAAGTCAGCGTCAACATGGCGTGAGCACATCACTATTTAGACAATAATCTATTTACATTGTCATCGACGTAAAGTACAATATATCTTTTCGAAATAATCTAAATCATAACATTAATATGATACAAGCTATATCATTTATCTGTGAATCTGACCAATCCATCTCAATTTCCTTCATTTCACCAATAACTTTTTTTGCGTTGCTTTATTTCCTACCTGCAGATGGCGCCACCGGTGATTGCCACATGCAGGTGGCGACGCCGTCGTACACCTTCTCCTGGATGGAAAGCATCAGTCAATCAGTTCCGGAAGGGTCGTGTCTACGCTATAAGATATTCTGCACAGAATGTCATTTGTTTGTACACATTCTCGCTGAAGAGACCATTAGCATCCACTTCTATATGGCTTCGGAGTTCGTTCAGCCGTATAAGTGGTCGGACATGGCGGTGATTTTGCCGCCTGGACAGTATCCGTTGATGGTCATCGCTGCTGGTGGCCCTGGAGTAATAGCCATAGACGACATTAAGATAGACCAGGATCCATGCCCACAGACAGGTAAAGTTGTTGTCTGTACGATACAAACTATTAAATGCTAATCCAGATATCATGTAACACACAGAAACTATAAGTGTTAATGGTAACACCAATGCAGCAGTAGATCAAAAGCATACGATTTACGTGAGGGGATAAAACTGTTTAACCGGATGTAAAATTGTTACCCT
Source organism: Arenicola marina (assembly GCA_964019135.1). Taxonomy (NCBI): domain Eukaryota; kingdom Metazoa; phylum Annelida; class Polychaeta; family Arenicolidae; genus Arenicola; species Arenicola marina. The sequence continues at coordinate 45,855,812 of OZ025252.1, read as the reverse complement.
ATTGGCTAAGCAATATCTGCAAACTACAGATGGCACTCCTGCCGCCGGTAGCAAGGCGAGTGTCACCATGAGCATCCTCAGCGGCGTCGAAAGTGCAACGATGACGGCGGATGACGACATTGTGAGTGATGCGGCCACTATATATCTCCGTGCTGTCACTGAAACTACTCCCTCCATCGTGCATGGAGTCGTCTTCAGTGGTCCAGATTACGAAGGCACTTCCACGGATGTTGGTCTATTCACAAGGCCGACTTCAGCTGCCCAGCTCAGAGTACCTGATGTCCATCTCGACCGCTTTATGCTTGCCAAGTGGATGGAAGACTCACCACAGGATGAAGATATCGGCGCTTGGCTTGACCGCCAATCGTGGGAATATCTCATCTCTCAAGCTGGTAAGGCTTTTTACATTAGATAGAATAAACATTGTATAATTATATCATGAAAATAACGCACACTAGAGGGCGATACAAACTGTAGCAGTTCGCTATTTTCATTGTCCGCCTGTGGGCACAATACAGTAGGACGATATAGGCAGTTGGCTTACCGCCAACCGAGAGAAAATGCCACAAACAACTTTCGAATTTAGAGATTGACACAATGGTGGGTAACACCTTCCCATGTTTTGTGAGCCAATCGCTGGCTTTCTTTACACCATATAGTGCAGTCTTTTTCATGAAATGTGGCCTTGGATTTCCTGCATCGCTAGATATATTATAAACAATTTAAAGCTATTCAAACAGTTGTTTCACGCCAAAACCATGTCAGGATAAATTTGTTGCATATTATGACCTGATTAGTGCAAGAATGATCTCTGTTTTGATTTAATTTTCACGGAATTGCATTGCCCATAGCCTGCTCAACATCCCTTAAATGGTGTACAACACTTGTACACTACACACACATATGTGACGTAGTGCGCGTACCTTTCAACTTACGGCAATTAAGCTGTCATGCAAATCATATCTTGTCTGGCAAGCTTGCCAGGACCATTGTAAGCAAATTTTACACTTGTGTTAAATGTGAATGACAACCTTCCCTTTCAGTATCCCATGCAGATTTTCCTTAATTGGCAGGAAACATCTGTTTTGATAACTTTAATATCCTTCCATGCCATATTTGTGTATCCTATTTGTCTATGCATTGGTAACCGTGTTATAAGCTAGGTGTATGTATCGTATGGGTTTTTTTCTGGGTTCCTTACGTCGTAAGTAGGGGTCTGGAAGGGGGTTGCAGTATCCAGTGTCGATTTTTCAAAATGTGTAGTGTCGAATCTGGATGTGTCACGACGGTTTGCAGCTTTTTGCCCAACTTCCATTTTTTTTCTCAAATCGCTGGTATAGAGCTTGCCTCGATCCTCGACGGAGGCGGGGGTGTGGGGTAAAACCCGAACGTTTTCTCTTCATCTTCCTAACATATTTACTTCTCAGCCGCTGGATATAGCACGACACAGGGCGCGTTATATTGCAACGCATAGGAAATGCACCCTCTTGTTATATTTCACTCTTTGATCCACTACCCAAGCCGCGCCAAAAGGCTCTGCAAAACGTAACAAAAGATCATTTTGTTGCCATAAAACTTTTCCACCGATTTTCAATTAACTTTCGCGGAGACAACAGTTCCCTGCGTAGAATAGAGTAACACGTTGGGGCCCATATGCGACCGTCATGGCCGATAAACAATTGTAGCCACATCGCGTCAATGGGCGAAGGGTTGGTTGCTGTTCGTTTTTTTCCGGACGCTTTAACCAATTCGTGTCATATCGCGTCAAAGGGAGCAGGAAGGAGAGCGCGGGTCCGTGTCCCGGGAGTTCCCCTCTACTCTTTTGCGAAGAAGGGCGCGCCTTGACGTCAGGGACCATACATTATTTGTGCATGATTCCTTTGAATCATGCGTTTATTGTGCAAATTATACTGCAGATTTAGATATGGATCCAACTACTTTTCGTAGACCGCCGCCTCTGTCATCTCATAAGAAGGTGTGCACAACTTGAATAACCTCTGCACAATTACGTGCTTACAATGTCTCTTCTTTGTAAGATCTTTAAATTAAATTTAAGGCAATTTGTTTTATCCGTTTTCCGCAGGTGACAGTAGCCTTTCGAACATTTCCAAGACGGTGTCGGGAGAAACAATTCTATCGTGAGTTATTTAGTGGTATAGCACTCACGGAAAATAAAATGTAAAAGTCTAAGTTACCGCATACATCAAGTAAAAGGACACCGTATGAATAGTGTATTCAATTATGTTTGCGTATATTATACAAACATAGATTCAACTTTGTGTGTCTCCTGTTGACATTCTAATCACAAAGGGTTGTTTCATTGATGTGGATATGACGCTGCTTCTTTATTTTATGTTTGTAAGTTGCCGGTGGGCTGATTCATCGTGCAGTGGTAAGATCATGGAGACAATTACCGATATGGGGAGGTGTTTTACATTTAACGGCGACAAGCACGCTCCCCTCCAAGCCACATCCACTGGTGAGATTCCAGCCTCTGTTCTACCGGGGCCTTCTTTTTTCCACGATGTGTGCGCCAAAGTGTATGGCAAATCATAGTTGTATCATATTATTTTGAACTTTTCTGGTAATATTTGAACATATTTCCTGCCTCGCTGCCACATGTCCTACCTGTGTTTATATATTTGCCTCTCCCAGCCTCGTTCCCCACCTGTGTTTATATAATTCCCGTCCCCCTCCCACTTTTCTCGCCGCTATATATATATATATGTATATATATATATATATCGTCTCCCTGCAAAGTTTCCCGCTGGTGTTTATGTATTTCCCGTCTCCCTGCCCCATTTCCCACCGGTGCGTTGATAATTTCCCTCTCCTTCCCACGTTTCTAACCGTTGTTTATATATGTACCGTCTCCTTGGTTTAAAGGAGCTTATTCTGGACTTCAGTTATGGATGGACATCGAGGACTACGAGTACATCCCTGGTATGGCTCCCGTATCCGGAGTCAAGGTATTGGCACAATTATACCGTTCTTTTGCGCTAGGCATGGCTGCATCTTGTTTCTCGTGATAGAATATTATATATATATATACATTTATCAGTATCAGTATCCATGTTACATCCAGAATCATGCTTTATGGTTTTAGTACATTTCGTGCTCGTTCGAGACTTCCTGTGCATGAAAAGCAATAAAACCTTTAGCTAATCAAGCTAATCTAGCTAATATTATATGAACCATTTACGCATATCTAAAGGGAAATCGTAATTTATAGTAGGCAACAGCGTAATGGATTATTACGATAATTTTACGCTAAATGGCCCAATTGTCATGAGCATGGTATTTTACAACCAAGGTCTGACGCCGGTGAATGTGATCATAGATTAACTCGTAATTAACAAGCTCATTTGGGCGCCACTTTTTTGCTGGTCACTTTGAGTCGAAATGTTTTTTCTGTCATTTAGGTGTTATTTCACGAACAAGATGACGTTCCCTTGATGAAGAACCTCGGCTTTAATCTAGGCCCGGGACGACATATGCTCGCCAGTCTGGCACTCAGTAACGTACGTACCCACAATGTCACTCCGATCCACCAGTCAAACCGCATCAACCGGGTCATGTTTTACAGAATTATAGAATAATCCAAACATGTATCTTTTTTTATCAAATATTATTATTATTTTATAACCGCGATTCAATGGCTACTTGTATTCCGCAACCACCTGTATTCCGCGATGACCTGTGTTATGCGACCACCTACCGTCTTCGTCAAAACTAAGTTTTTTATTCACTTGCCCATTTTATCGTGTGACAATTCCTATGTGAGAACTATGACATGCTTGCTATAATGATGAGGGGTCCCAATTATGTCTTTATGCTTTGAACAGATGAACTTTCTTTCTCCACCTTACGGCACATGTGGAACCAAAGACCTCTCGCATTTCCGCAACGAGAGTTACACGTACTCTCGTTGTATCAGACAACGTGAGATTGAAGCTCTGGAACGGCGGTGTCACTGTGAAGACATTCACATGAATGGTCGGGTATATGATCTGCTCTTCTCTCACCAAACGCAACCGTGCAAAATATAGTAAAAAAAATTAAAAAATGCCGGTACGAAAATAAAATAGAGAGAAAATTATTTAACGAACTAGGAGTTTTTTTCTAAATTATAACCCAGATGGCTTGCCATGACCTACTCCAAAAGTTTGAATGGCAACTCGTGGCATATATGTCTTTCCAAAACCTAGTAAAATAAACATGTTTTTAAAGAAAAGGCATGGGCTTTGGGGCCCAGGTGGTCGTCGCATCGGGGATGGCGCCACATTGCGGTGACATTTCCTTACCGCTCTCGTCCGGCTTATCGCTTCAAATGGGTTCGAATAGTATTCATGGCTACGGTTCACTTTTAACTAATTTCGTTTCAGGGGACGAACCAGAATGTGACATGAAGTCATATTTGTCATGCGTAATACAAGGTAATATCAGGATTCCAATGTGAATTTTTTGAGGTGAACCCCTTCGGGAGGCGAGGAAACAAAATGTATATTTTTGTCAAAGAAAAAAAAGTCTTCTGTGTGCCACCCATACTGTACTGCTTTGAAGAGTGCCCACATTGCAAGAAAAGAGAATACACTCATTTAAAATGTAACTCATCCAAAGTAGCCTCTTCAATTTAGGGAGAGTACAATTAGCAAACGCTGGAGTCTCCTTACATCCGATCGTGCTGGAGAGCGGGAGAATATGGTTTTAACGTTGAAAGTATGCTGCGTCTCTTAATCAGATGAAGCGATCGCCCCAGAAGCCGCTGCTCCAGGAACTAAGCTACCAAGGGAGGACAGAGAAAGGTGTGTCGGCGCCTGTAGCACGACTGTGTACCGACATGACCTGTCCACTACCCCGCTGTCCGAAGCGGTGGTCAGCTACTTCGAGGGAGCGAACCTGGAGACACTTAAGGGGCGCTATCAAGAGGCGCAGGAGGTGAAACAGCGGGTCACCGGAAGATATCTACCGGATGTTCTCAACCAGATCATTGCCGTGGAGGACTCGTTGAAGGATATCGACAAGTTGCTGACGTTCACCGTCTCCTCCAAAAAGACGTCGCTCTTCAAGAGAATCGACAGCGCTGTGGCCGTATTGTTATCTAGAGTGGAGCAAGATATGGCTTCTTTGTACGCTGACATTGATGTCTACCAGCAAGCCTACAAAACTAACCTTGCGCTGGATCGCGAGACGCTGGTGACCATTCTTCGAGATGTTATTGACATCGTGTCACAAGTGAAGCTCCGCACCCTCAAGATTGTCTTGCTGTATGGCGACGCGAACGACGCGCTGGAGACATTACGTCAAGTCGACATCGGCTTGACGGACTTAGAAGCTGCGGTAGGAAATTCTACAGAACTTTTACATATTGTGTTTTTGACATCAGGCTTCATCGATGCATCCCATGTGTGTGAACACGCGATGGCGGCCGTAGAGTTGCCGGCGACTCTTGTCCACGGCAAAGGGCCACGAGAAGCGTGCTCGCGTGCATGGTGGCAAGAGTATGACGATAGCATTGTAGACTTTATTCGCTCGAACGTGACAGGCCTTTTAAGGACTTTTTTGGATCAAAAGAACACTGAGAATGAAAGATTAGCAAACGCAAGCGATGAAGTAGTGGAGGGAACAACATCGGATCCGGCAATGGGAGAACACTTGATAACGGCTTTCGAGCTGCATAACGCCACTTCCAACATAAATATTGACAACGTGTCATCCAGCTATATGAGTAATTTAATGTACACAAATGAATTCATTTTGCAATATCAAGACAACATAGAAAGCTTAATTAAGTGCTTGTCTTCCTACAGTACATTTCTCCAGACGGTTGAAACTAACAGAAACAACATCAAGGGTGACATCCATTTCAAGAAACTGACAGGCCGGTATATCGATAAACCACTGAATGAAATAAAAATGTTACGACGCGAAATCAAAGACGTTTACCGTAAATACTCCTCGTTAGAAATGACGAAGCTGGAAATGGAGTTAACCCTGAGTGAGCGAGTGAATCAGACCTTCTGGAGCCTCTTTCGAGACATTGAGGGCCACTTGGAGCGGTCATATGTGGCGCCGAGGCTCAGTAAGTTTGATGAACTCAAGGATACTCTGTTGACGGCGTATATGACAGGGCTCCATGACGTCATAGAACTAGGAGAGTACTTCAGCCAACCGGAGGCACGTGGCATCTTTACTGATAGAGCCAAGGCATTGTACCTCTGGCGAGAGCCTGTCGCTAACCTCGACAGTGCTGAGCGCGTCATTCCCAGGCAGAACACTTACTACGGTGACGTCACAATACCCAACGTGGCGTCATTTCTCAAAACAAACGGACAGGAACGCATCCAGGTAAGGTCAATATCCTTCATGCATCCTTACATATTTACGTGACTGTGTTTAAGGCCTTAATGTTTGTGAAGGCATGCATTTGCTTTCACTTGTCGAGGGCCGCCTTGGAGGCTAGTTAGCGAAATCTTGTTGTTGTTGTCTATGCAGAATTCATGCAGAATTCAGAGGCGTTGCTCGAGGAGGGGGGCGGGGAGGGGGCTCATGGTGTTGTTTAGGGGGAATCGCCCTGTGAGACATTCTATTTACCTTGCAGAACATACTTGAAGACTTCTTCAGAGGCCTCTCGCTAGAGATGGACGCTTTTCAGTCTTTCCTTCTAAAGCAAAGACTGCAGCTAGAAGACAGCTTCGAAGACTTACAGGGAAATCTTCGTCGTTTTCACGATGCCGCACAAATCGACGTCGAGTTTGTCAGGTAAATGCGAGATCTGTTTATTATCAGCATAGCAGAAGACGATATTATCTATTTCATTCATCTTCGCTTGACACTCTTTGTTTTCATCTCAACTACGAAAACTGTGCATTCATAGTACAAATTATACACAAATTTACGGTGAGAGTGGCATATTAGTTATGTCTTTTGTGGTAACTCATAAAATAATACAAAGGGCCCCGACAGGAAGAAGGTAGAAATTGCTCTCCCATTGGAGGGTTGGAGCGTGTTAAGTGGATATGTCACACGCCCACAAATAACTCTTCATGCCGTGTCTACGTTGGTTTTCCAATGTGGAAATATATGATTGGCTAGAATAGAGCCATCACGAATAACTTCTAAATATCAACGCCCAGTAAAATTAAAGCAAATATATTCTGTAATCTTCATATTATATTATATCTCTTCTCCGTGTCAAACAAGTATATTTTGTCTTGAATTTAAATCCTGAAAGCCTGTGGGCTATCCAGAGAAAAGCAAATTTGTTCACCGGAGCAGAAGTTGGTGGCCTGCTTTACATCCCTGCGCGCCTGTTCGCTGTTCGGTATTCTGTGTGATGTCGACCGCGGCTCGCTAGGACGTCCGCGCGCGATAAACTAGTCCGCGGAGTTTTACGTTGAAATTGTTGTTTTAGAGACTCAACGAGATATAAAACATATATGCATCATAATTTTGAGATATTATAGCCTTGATACTAAAATGTAAAACATCTAAGATGGCGCATGTAAGTAGGCTGCTTTAAAGTATTTACGCACAGATCGGTCAGATACCAAAAGACAATAACGCATCAGCAAGGAACAGACGGAAAATGTAAAATTCATGAATGACGACAACGTGGCCCTGTAAAGGGGCCTGTAAAGGTATGAAGGAACGTTGTGAGCAGAACTTAATCTGTGATTTCATTCCAGGCGGAATATTTTGAGATTAGATGTCTACTTCTCCCAGCTGCAAGAGGAGAAAATCACGCAGACGGTTGCATACGATCTGCCCGACTTTGGAGGTAAATAGTTCGATCAGTTACCCATGTTACCCATATTTCATAAAAGCCTATTGGTTGTGACCCTACTTAACATGTTTTAACCCGACAATAAAGTAACGCTAAAACAACCATAAAGCAAACGGATAATCAAGATCAAGATAACACGACGAGAATTACCCTAACTTTTTTTGAAACAGCGAAGAAACTGTCAATTGACATGCTCCTTCATCGCGTTTTCTGCAGGCGACCTCGGTGGATATATGGGTCTGTTTCTGGGTGCAAGTGCACTCAGCGTCGTCGAAGTCCTCGATTGGCTGATTTACAAGATAATGAAACGCCGGAGAGACGCTAGTCGCACGCGACCACCGCCGCAGGACGCGACACGTATTACAATGCAGAGCCGAGAGAAAGGGTGTCCCGTCTGATGCTGTCATCGAGCAACAGGTGCCAGCATTCTCGTCCACTACCCAATTTTCTACCGGATGGAATGTCATTTTCAGATATATGGGGTCATCATATTATTGCATTCGTAAAATATATTGCTTACAATTATTTCTGTACTGGCGGCTCGGGGGTGTATCACAAGGTAATTGACTGCTGGGGACGTACTGCTGGAATAGGTGTCTTTTTCGTGCATTTTTGGTACGCCAATGGGTCCTAAGTTATAAACTTCTGGTACCTGCATAGGTATACTTTAGGGTGGGGGGGGGGGGTTGGTACGCCGAAGGGTCCGATCAATTTTCAAGTTGGAGAGCCGATCCTAAGGATTTTCGTTATGGTAGATTTTGCCAAAATCTTTCGCAACTGGTACGTTGATGACCCTTAATTTTACACAGTTCTTGGTACTTGGGTCGGTAAGATTTTTGGGCTCCTTGCAAATGGTTGTATCTAGTTATCCCTCCGGGACTGGCGGTCCTCTTTCTCTCATTGTTCCAACTCATGTTGATATCGTGTATATAAAACGTACTTTCATATTACTTCAGAAATAAGACAAAAATACCTTTAGCCGCTTTCTTCGATAACAATTTCTCTTTAATGTACAATGATGAGAACATACAAAATAAAGTAACCATGTTATGGTGCGTCTTCAATGTGGTGACTGATTGACTGTTTGAATCAATCGTACTCACCGTAATTCGTAGCCTTTTTGCTTTAAAATTACTGTGCTTAGATCGATTTAATGATGAAGTTCGGTGGGAACCAGGCAGTGACGTCCATTCTTGCTTTGGGAATTAGCCGGTACAAGAAAAGGAAACTCTACGGACAGAATGAAAATGACGACAACACCCTGTCACCACCAGCTGAGTTGACAAAGTGGTAAATGTAGTTGTCCAGAATTACTATTAGTAATTCTAGGTCATTAGGCCCCAGTCACCTCTCTCCCTCTCGCCACCTCCCTCTTCGGCTACAAGCCTTCGGAATTCGGCGCTCTCATTGGTCGGATCCCCGGTCACTGGCCAGCGTTCCGATTGGTCGGATCTCCGGTCACTGGCCAGCGCTAGGATTGGTCGGATCCCTGGTCACTGGCCAGCGCCAGGCCTATAACCCCAGGGGCACCCCCTTGATTCGGAACTTCCAGGTCCTTGCCGTCGGAGCGCATTTGGCTGCCAATACCCCAAAAGCAATACATGTATATACTTACTGTATTCATGTCATTATAAAACAATTCTGAAATTCAGAATTAATTTTATGTATTCGCGAGATGTTATTTAGCCCGTAGGGTAACAAAACCCCCTTTCCGGTACAGAAACAAGAATGGACTCTTCCACGTTGACGCTTCTAGCAACCCGCTGTTTATTAAAGTCAACCAATGAGAGACCGGCTGGTGGCTGGTGGCAAGAAGTTCTACCCAGTCGGTCATTCGGACAACAGATGCTGACGAGTTTACCCCCTCCTCCCCACCGCCTCCCTTATAATACGTTTTACTTGAATTTCGGTTTATCGGTACGCAATTCAGGAATTATTGAATTGATAAGTATAGTATGATTTGTACCATACAACTCTTCTTCTATTTATGCACTTTCGTAATAAACTGACGTAGAATTATTTGATTAACAGATAACTGAATATTTATGGAAATGGATGACCACTGCTCCTCGTTTTTCTGAACCTCATTTGCAAATGTATAATACTTTCGATACCGCCAGCTTTCAATTAAATAGAAAGCTACATTACAAATGAGAATTCCAGTGGCTCGCATGAAAGCGACCATACGAAGTTTGAATCAATATTATTGAATCTCCAGACCAAGTATAAATCTTGAAATTTGTCCATTTTAATATATTTTTTCGCCAATCTTTTTGATTAATCAACTGAGGGATTGCGATTTGGAATAAATCCCAATGATATATGTACCAAGGTATTTAAATATGAAACTTATGAATGTTATTGATATATTGTGAGCATGGCGGAATTGAAATTTTAGTACGTGGTAACTCAAGCTGACTGAAAATGGTATGTCAATTTTAGGCCAACACATTAATTCTGAGTGGTCTTAATCCATTTTTAATTTCGCTTTTACTTAAACGGGCGAAATTTACCAAGTATTGTCAGTCTATCCACTTTTACCAATTATAAGGTGACCAGTCAATATGTATTTGGATAATGTATTTGGCATACGTACATGCCGATGTGTGCCGCCTGCGTACGTGGCGATGTGTTCCGGCTTCATACAGGGCGATATGTTCCGCCAATGTACATGGTGATGTATTTCACCTATGTGCATGGCAAGTGGTTCCGCCAACCCATAATAGGGTCACGTGGTCTATTCACGTGTATAGGGCTATAAAGTCTCGTTCGCCTAGACTTCCGGTTTACTCATTTTGGGAACAAAAAAAACGAATCACGTGTTCAGAACGAGTCTAGAATCTCTGCGCACACTGGTATCCTGACAATCTGTGACGTAGGGGTGACGTGTATGTTACGCATTAGCTGACTGTGCGAATGTGTACTCAAAAACTTGTGTTATCATAGATAAAAAGATTATTTTTATGACAGTGAAGAAACCCTCACTTTCCCATACGAGATGCACCTCCCGGTGGGGGGGGGGCACTAATAGCCGGTTAGATATGCACATTATCTTCCGCCCAAATGAGCCCTTTTTGCCCCTTTTCTCTTTTCTCAGAGCAAAAGACTAGTTTCTCTCAATGTTTTCGAGGAAAGCGAATGATCCATATATTTCCCTCGCATATATTCCCGTGCCCGGAGATTTCGATCGGCTGGCCTCTTTCTTCCCCTACGTTGTATAGCTATCAGTGTCTAATTTGGATGCCATTCGCCAAGCAATTTTCTCACTCTCCATATTCCATGTATGGCATGCACAGCACACCCCCACCACGCTTACAACATTACCTTTTATTTTTTACGTACAATAAGTGTGTCCTTAATAATACAATAAGAACTTTAATACATCATCACCATTCAAATTCAAAGTTTCTCATGGAAAATATAGCTGTAATGAGTAACTTTAACACTTCAATGTTAACTCGCGATGTCACATTTAAAGGGAAATGGTCCCATATCATTTACATATCATTACAAGGAATAACCCAAACATTACACAAAATCTATTTATTTTAATCTTAGTTCCAAGCACTTTTGCACGACTACCCAACTTGCCGTGGGCACCCGCCTCAGTGCACTGATTATGACGTCACCGGCGATGAAGCGACCAGTAGGTTTAGACGACTACTACCATCGGAACCTATAATATCGAAGAGGTTTAATTACCTAATTACATCGCGTTAGAGTTTTTACGCGGATGGTACTTCCAAATGTTTACAGTATGGCGGAGCAAGAACAAACTTCCTGCGAGTCGGACGAAGAAGTTGAAGTAAGCACCGAGTTTACACCAACTGATGATTTAATCGGGTACTAGTTTGAACCTATAAGGGATGACGACGGTCGGTTAGGCATTGTTTATAGAGGTCGTTGACGCATCGCGTAGTCAGTGTAGCCGTATTGCATTAGAACGGAGGGGAGGGTGGGGTGGGAGTGGAGTCAGGGGACCATCGTCATTGTTGGCAGGGTGCCCAACTTTGACTTGACTCGTAGAGATGCGGGCTATGGTTCGGGAAGCGGCAGTCGATGGTGTAACTTGATACAGCTGCAGTCTTAGAAACTCACTGTCACTGAAGGGTGTATGGACAGGACGGCCGTACTACAGAACAGCCGTATGGGTTAGGGTGGGTGGGGTGGCGGTCTATAGGGGTGGTGGGGAGGGGTAGTGGAGGAGAGGGACATGAAGCTAGCAGCCGGGTCGACTGGCGGGCCATGGGCATACTGCGCAGCAGGGGGTGGAGGGTGTGCAGCATAGGATGGCAGGGGATGGCGATGAGAAAATATGGTTGGAACAGGATCCATTTTTATGTATCCGCCCCGGGGCGGATCTAGGAATTTGAAAGGGGGGTGCAAATGGGGGGTGGAGAGCTCTAAATCTTGCCAGGTACCACAAGCGTCTACTAGGCTATTATTCCATGTCATTTTCAGTGCTTTTATAAACGATGGAACATGGGTGAGGCCCATACCTCCGGAGTCTATCCCTTGGCACATTCTTCCCATAGAAACCTTAGGTGTCTTATTTTTCCAGATAAACTTGCGGATGGCTCTAGTGAGCTGATCAATATAAGCTTGACCTGGTGTGGGAAGCGCTGACATAACATGTACCAACTTTGGTAAAGCCAGTGACTTTACAACGGTCACCCTATCCCTCAGAGACAAATTCCTTTTTCCATAAAACTTCAAAATTCTATTAAATTCTTCGATTTTCCACCCCACCCCCAACCTCCCCCTCCCCTCCGCCTCTGTCTCCGCCTCCACCCCAACCCCCACCTCCACCTTCACCTCCACCTCCACCGCCACCGCCACCTCCTCCCCCTCCACCTTCCCCTCCACATCCACCTGCACATCCACCTCCACCTCCATCTCTACCTCCATCTCCACCTCCACCTCCATCTCCACCTCCACCTCCACCTGCAAAGGCACCTCCGCCTCCTTCACATCCACCCCCACCCGCTTCCATCCCCACCCCAACCTCCACCTCAACATCCACCCCCACCCCTACCCCCACCTCCACCTCCATCTCCACTTCCACCTCCAAAGCCACCTACATCTCCACCTCCACCTCCAAAGCCACTTACGTCTCCACCTCCACCTCCACCTGCAAAGCCACCTCCGCCTCCTTCACAGCCACCCCCACCCGCTTCTATCCTCACCCCAACCTCCACCTCCACATCCACCCCACCCCCACCCCCTAATGATAACATTGATTCATTTGAATTAATGATATCATTAATTCGAATTAATGATAACATTAATTTGGAATTGTACATATGTCCAATTCATTTGGACATATGTGCAAATGAATTGGACAGATGTACAATTGAATTCGACATATGTGCAATTCATTTGGACATATGTCTAAATCATTACACATATGTCTAAATATGGGTCTTAAAAGATATCTTTAATTGAATTGAAGATATGTTTTATTCATTTGGACATATGTGCAATTGAATTACACATATGTGTAATTCATTTGGACATGTGCAAATATTTGGGCATATAAGCTTCGGCTTCTGCTATTGTCAATGTACTATATGTTTGTTTACCTGCGATGTATACCCTTGATCTTCGGACAATAAACATTATTATTATTATGTGCAAATACTCTATTAAATTCCACTTTGGCTTGCCATAGTGGACCACATACAAGTACAATACAATAACACTGCGACACGGGAGAAAGCACATAAAGGTGTCGTTTTCGACCCACGGTGAAATATACAATCTCGCTGTGTCAGCGTCAATCGCTCAAATCGTTCATGCAGTTTTTGCAGGAGTAAAACGAGCATACACATGCAGCATAGGGAGCCATCTCAAAATCAGTAATAGATCATTTTCTAAAGTCCTGTAGCCAGCTGCTTGGAATCGTCGAAACCCTATCCACGTAGTATACTTTTCCTTCGCGGATAAGTTTGTTTTCGGCCAGACTGGCTCGCTCACCGTCGTGCCTCGCGGCCTTCATAACACTCAGCAGACGGCGTCGCTCTTCCTGCATCGTCTTTGGCAGATCTTCGTTCACAAAGATGTTCGTGCCGCGCAGTTGCCTCTTGTTGTCCCAGACATCTTGTCGGTCCGGGAAGAACGTGAACCTGGCCATGGTGGGTCTCGTAAGAGCACCTTAGCTATAAGGTTGACGCACACTTATCCGCCTCGCCATAATGTGTTCCGAAGACAACGTGTCACGTCAAAGTAACGGGGACTCGCCATACTTCTTCCTACGCGCAAAAAAATGATCTATATTAAAGTTGTTCCCCTAATCAGTTGAACATTTTGCCGCTAGTCGCATCCCTTTAGGACAAATATTAAGAAAGCCTTAGCACTTTTACGTTTTTCCTTTAATAGGACGGTCTTGACCTTTGACCTTTGACATTGGAAACTCCGTAACTTGAAAATTGTGGAGGTTCGGACATGCCGCATTTCCATAAATATTGGTGAACGATAGCTTTTGTCGTAAGGGCAGTAGAGGGTACGAAATAAATGCAAACAAACAAACATACGCAGCGGAATGCAGCGGAGTGGTTAAAAAAAATTCGTCCTTCCGACATAAGACGAAATATGATATTTCGTCGTAACAAACAGAGAAAGATTACTGAATGTTACGAAGACCTTCAGACAGTGGCAGAGAAAGACACAATATATCTTACGCAATACAGAATGGAAGAGGAATGGAAGACGATGGTGAAAGATATACTGGAAAAGGTGATCTGTTTGCCAAAAAGTTTTGATATACCCCACAGACCGATTAAAACTAATGATACTTTCGAGGATATCAAACATTCAGTTTTAGGCACTTTCTATTTGGAGAGTAGTCAAACTTTCCGGGAAACTTCTACAGCGTCACATTTGTGTTATTGTCATATTCTGCTTCACGTGCACGCTCTTGCCGTCACTCGCACGACATCAGGCCAGTGCATGAGCGGTTGGTGACACGTGACTGGTCCGACGCTGGCCCGACGGCTCACATACACTTGCCGGTGTTGCCACCTCCAGGCCATTGTTAGCCAGGACTGGCCCGGTGCGTATAGTGAACTGGGAATAAATTAAGAAATGTGTTCTTCGTGATTTGCGGCATCATTCTGTTTTTGCATCCCTGTAAATGATTATTAAAAGCATTTGTAGCCAATAATTTGACCGTGTTGTTATGACCTTTTGGTTGTGTTCAGATTTTTTGCCCGTCTCACAGCCACAAAACTGGGGCTAGGGCCACGCACTGCCTGTGTTGCGCGGCCAGCGGCAGACAGTCAAATGCTGATGAGACAGTGGGGGAACGGAGCGAACCCTGGCGAATGGCACAATCCCCGGCAGAGGGCGTTCCGCTTACGCCTTAAGATGGTACCGCCGCTCAAACTCATACACTGATGCGTTTTTTGTAATTCACACCCGGTTGGCCCTTCCGGTTTCTCATAATTTTGCATATTTTAATTAATCATGAACACTGATGAATATTCAGTACGTCGCCGCAGGCAGGTAAGGCCAACTTTTCTCCACCGGAAACTGTCAGTGACAGTGGTTAAACTGGCCACTTCGACGGAATCTTCACCCTGTCCGGAATTATCTGACCAGCAACAGCAAAACCGAAAGGGAAAGTGATACAGACAGTGAAGCTGAAGGTGTCAACAAGGTTAATGTGCTTTTAGAGACCATAACAGGGGCGAAGGGGAGACTGACAAAGCGAGACAGCCAGGCGGGTAGCGGAGTTGGCTGTGAATCACAGCAACGAAGTAGCGAGAGCTGGGCCTGGGCTCGAGACAGGACTGGCTTGCAAGCGACACTTCATTGCTTCCATTCTTCAATTAAGTTGTTTTTCGACTTTTCGACCCTCGATCAAACTTGCCCAAAAGCAGGTTACCCAGCTGAAGTTGTTAGTAGTATGCAGGGGCTTAGTCAACAACATTCACAATGTGACATCGCTCTACATGCAGTCACAGTAGGGGGGGGGGAGGCACCATAATAAATCAGTGTAGGGTGTGGTGATGTGCCGTCATAATTTTGTTGATCAGCGACATATCAATATGTGCATTAATTAGGCCGGTCTTATTCAAGAAAGAAGGGGTGAATACCAGTTTTTGAACACAATATAACAAAGAATAAACAATGTTTATTAACAACTAAAATGTTATCTTATCGTAATTCACCCAAATTATATGTATCAATTAATTTAATAATAATCTTGAGAACAATTTAAATTAGATCTATAGGGGTTTGTAAGGGGGCGTCCAGTATCCAGTCTTGATTTTTCAAAATTCGCAGTGTCAAATGTCGATTCTTCAAAATTCGCAGTGTCAAATGTCGATTTTGTAAAATTTGCACTGTCAAATGTCGATTTTTCAAAATTTGCAGTGTTAAATGTCAAAAGCGTCGCTTTTTTCAGTGTCGTTTTTTTCTAAAATGCCACTATCCGTGTGGATGTTTTCTTTTCAAATCCTCGGTGTCGGAATTTGGGGGTCAATGTCGAATGTCGATTTTTTAAATATGCCTGTGTTGCATGTCGCCATTTACCCGTTCCAGACCCCTGGCTATATCTAGCGAATGCCGGACAAAAAACGGGGGTGGAGTGGGGGGTTCAGTTGCTTTGAAATAACAGGCACAATTTCAGCGGATAGTCAGCCCTTTCCAGGAATCTGCTACTCGCCGATACCTTGACTGTATCACCTGCCTTTACTTTCAAGTGACGTATCTTAGTTTCATCTTGTCAATCATTTGGTTTGTAACGTTTTTTTTCCATCGACAAAAACGATTTTTTGGCACCTGAATTTTCGAGATAAAACAAAGTTCTTTAAACCGCAGTAAAACGTTTTGAATTACGAGCCTATTAAGAATTACACCTAAAACGTATTTATATGGTAATAAAAACGTTATGGTTTATTGTAACCACATAAGAACCCAAAAAAAGTTCTAAAAAGGTTCTTAAAACGTTATGTGTTAGCTGGGAAAGACCGGGTGATGCATATTTCCGAAAACAACGCGCCGAAACGTTTACGTTTACTGTTCCCGCCCGCATGCAGATATCTGTTTGAATATTCATAAGAAACTGCGTAATCACGGAACCGGAAGTGCCAACCGGGTGTGAATTACAAAAACGATACACTGATGGTGAGTTCGGTTATGCGAGCGGAGTAGTCTGACTCCGCGGAGTGCATAACCGAACGCGGAGATTGTGGTCCAATAGGGCGGTCACGTGGTACATTTTACTCCCAGACCTTACTCCCCACCCAGAAGAGGATCACGAGAATTTCCAACATGGCGTCCAGGCCGAACAATACATTTAATATATATATAGTAGTATAGTGACCTGCAAAAAATCTGTAAATAATATTATAACAACGAGAATAAGATAATGAACACAATACGTATCCGTTGATTTATTTTATGGCGCTAGTTAACGATCTTCATACTTTGTGCAGTCCAGCAAGTGCCACATTCACGCTGACCGCGGATTTTGCGTTCGGTTAATATTGATCCGCCTATTAGCGGAAAGAGTGAGTCCGCATGCTCCAAATATCCGCGCCGATTTCTCCGATCGCATATCCAAACCACAGGTGCCTCAATCGTGGGTCGGTAGGGCGGGAGGGGGGGGTGGGGGGCGGCCGGCTTCACACATGTGTCATATAAAGAGAGAAGGTAGGCAAGCCATTTTGCAGCCAGAAAACTCAGCCCGAACAACATCGGTCGATTTCGTCAACAAAATGCCACGACTGCGCGGTTTCCTCGTTTCACTCAATGCCTCAACACTTTACTCACGAAAATATCACGTAATCCCATTGTGTAGAAATGCGCGACGCATTTTTCTGATCAATTTCCGCAGCGCCGCCCTGGCGAGCGAGAGTGAAAATGCATTGACGACGTAGGAGACAACAGAGATATAATGGAGCCCTAGCGGAGTGAGTCGGAGGCAGAGAGTGGCCCTAGTGTATCCGATCTCCGGGCAGAGGGCTCTTTTGCCAGAGGAAGATACAATGCAGCGACATCTGGCGAGAGAGATATATTTTAAGAGGTCAAGGTCAGCGGATATTTACATTTTCTGACGCCCATTTTCGATCTGATTTCGGTGATGATCAGTGGTTTTAACCTTGAATAAGAGTAAAACATTGTTTGTTATTGAAGTTAGTTGATTAAGCCATTTCAGGCTTAAGGTAGTTATGTAAATGAAGCATAATGGTCATTGCCGTCAACTGTTGTGCTTTTAAACAAGCTCTCCTACATTGATCTAGGCCAGTCTCGCAGTAGGGTTATGCAGCCTTTTAAAATCAAAGTCATAAATGCCGTAGCGTGTCGTTTCGGCCCATATTTTCCACGAATTTGTCGCGATCGCTCTAAAAATCACTGACGTGAGAAGCGGGCTTGCCTGGGGGCACTTGCGCCAATATGGTCAGTAAAATCATGAGCACTCAAACCAGTACGCTCCTATCTTTATAGATAGGAGCATACTGATTCAAGTGCTCGTGAGTAAACTTGACCCTTCTGACCACGGGCGCTCGGTTCACAGGATAGAAGTCCTACAGCCTGTATATATGCTATATCCCTATAGCATGGCCCACCAGCCGCAGAGCAGACCGATCTTGGCCTACCGTCCAAGGGCAGGGGGTGACAAAGATTTCTGGATTTCACAAAAATGTGATGAAGACGCTACATATATGTCACATATTCATGCCCAGGATACATTTATGAAGAGTTAGATGCATTTTTGAAATGGCTGTGAGTGGCAGAAGTTTTGGTGGATATCTGGTGGGCTGATAAATTTGTGAGTAGCGCTGTAGGCCTTTAATCTTTGTGCCTCTCGGACTGCGGGCCGTGCTGGGGAATCCATGGCCCTCCGGTCCGCCCTGCGGCTGGGGGCTATGTGACAGGGCTATATACGCTATATATTACAAGTAATTGTAATATATAGCATATTCACAGGCCGTAGGACTTCCATCCCATGAACCAAGCTAATAGTGAAACAAGCTGATAGTGATACTGTATCTGTGATAGGCACAAGTGTCAAGCAATACACATGGTCAAGAAAGTTTTCACAAAGCTCACTTCAAGGAACGATTGTTGATTATTTATGGCAATGAGCCTACCTCTCCAAATCGCCTTGACTCTCTTCTTTAGACATTATTTAAGTGGACCATAGTATGCATGTATTCATTTGCAAGTTTGCTCTCTATTACTTGCATATGAATTATATTTTTGTCAGTTGTTAATGGCTTTCCTCTCTGACGCTTCAAATTTGACCAGGCAATACAATTGACATCTTCCATGACTTCAGCATGGCAGCACCACTGTAGTTGCATCAAAAACACCTGCACGACTATAGACACAGCAAGAATTAGTGGTGCTGCCATGCAGAATATGCTGGTTTTATTGCCTGATATCAACATACGTTTTTTTTACCATGTGTATGGCATGGCATATACACCTCTGTTAGGGTTGAGGTCGTGAGGGCCATGCATCAGGGCTAGGCCAAGCCAATGCCTAGCTTAGACATAAAACCCTTCAGCCAGGGGGCCTTGGCAGTGGTTTTGATGTGAGAATTATGGCTGTCGCGTTTAATATCTGTCACCATGCTATCATATGTTTTTCTGTGCATCATGTGCAGCCATGATTTATATAAGCTTACTCCATTACTGGTATTAGAGTGGTACTATTAGCATTAGTATAGTATACAAAAAACCCTTGCGATTTTAACTTAACTGCAAGTAGATATATATCTTGTTTAATAACATCACAGCACGATAGTCTCCAGCATAAAGTATAGCAGACGAAAGTGTATTGACAGCTGTGTTTATAAGGGTTACAAGGTCATATTACTATTTTTTCCATTGGTTAAAAGAAGTAAGCCTGTGGGAGAGTATAATATCAACAACAAGCAAAGGGGACAAAGAATTTTTTGTCTATACAAAGTCTACTACAGTCCTGTTAGCTTCCAAAAGCAAAATTTGGCTTAAAGTCTGAAAGGTAGTAAGCAATGTTTATATAGATTCTATGTGTATATAACAGGTACAAGAAATGCAAGTAATTCAAATTATGGCTTGGCATTGATACAACCTCGCCCCCATCCCTACTAACCCTTCTCAAAATACCAGCAATACTATTGCCCGCAGACATGATAGATGACAAGGTAAATAAATCAACAGCTATAGAGAAACTTCTTTGTTTGTATAAAACTATTGATTTTGGCATCATGTGAATTCTTTGGACAACAGAACTGAGTACAGTGGTTCCTGCATTATATGACTTCTATTCTGCCAGTCAGAAAAGACTGTATAATAGAGGGATGCCCCAAGATGGGCCGGTTTCGCTCAAGTATCATCAAACACTCAAATGGCGCTATAATACAGCTTCAGGGTGTGCCGGCATTAAGAAACGTATGTTCTGTGAAATCTACGTTCCCCATGTTAACAAGCAGCTATGTCAGAAGTTGATGACAACTCATACCTGATGCATATTCCTATATGAGATGCACCAGTCTGGAAAAGTACTGTCAAGGCATATACCCTTTGATTTATTGTATATTATGACATCATAATTTACATCAAAATTTAAATGCTGCTCAGGGCCAAATTGTGATTGTGTATAGAGCAACGTTAAGGCTATAGATTTTATAGATGTGTTCAAGCAAATCATGGAGGACAACCCGTGAGTAAAGAGTAGCATTCTTTTCAGAGCAATGTACCAGTAATCAGAACCATGCAGCCTGTGTTTCAATTATGTTCTAGAGTTGTTTCCAATTAAAATACCCCAAAGGGCATTAGGGCTTGACCAAGCTAATCAAGTTCTTACGCCCAGGGTTCAGACATATAAAACATCTTTCATCTCAATGAAATACAGTTAGCAGCTTGGCTACACAAATTTACTGCTCGAGTTTTGGCACCCCGTCAAGCAACTGTTAGTGAGTTGTTTTTGCCAAACTTCAAATGATCGACACTACTAAGATTATGAACGTAAAACATCGAGACAATTTCGACTAGACTCTCTGTGTCCTATTTTTGCCCTACAACGTCTAGTACCGGTTTGATTGTACAACCATTAGTCATCAAAAACAAAACTACCGGTAGATCAAGTTAATAACTAAACTTATCCCCTCCCCCAATCAACTCTCATAGAGATGTAAATATAATTGATTGCTTACTTTTCAGTTTTGTACCATCCATTTCTTCCAGAAATGTTTGCTGGATGAACATGACCAAGACACCAAGGAGCAGGACCTGGAGGCAATAGCCAGCTGTAGAACTATTCTGAGCAGGACCTGGAGGCAATAGCCAGCTGTAGAACTATTCTGCTAAAACGTTCGTGTCATCTGTGATGAATCCGATGTGAACGAGAATCATTAGAACAACTGATAAGGTTGCCTATATGTGGCGAAAATATTTATCTGTTACTGTATCACTAGCTTTCTTAATCCCGACAACCCTACGATTCTCCGCCATGGCTTGGAGGTCCAGTGGCACATCCAATAGTCAGCTGGTGGAAAACTTAGTGGGTATGTGACATAAATAGCATTGATGCAAGTAATTACTTATATTATAAAATTACCATGTGTAGTTTTGACTAGGACAAGATACTTACATTTTGAATGGAACAGATGGTTAGTTGCTTGAACAGTTGATTTGTACAGCCATTTAGTAATACTGTAAATTTTATTAGCTGTTTGTTAGCTTATATGACATGATCTGAACGAAGTACGTAAGCGTGCATATATTAACATAAATGACTTTCCCTATGTGCTTTGCAGCCAATGGCATTGTGAAGCATGTTTCTGTTGCTGAGGCCATGAAGTCTGTGGACAGAAGGAACTTTTGCCCGAACAACCCTTATATGGATTCTCCCCAGGGCATTGGGTATGCTGTCACCATCAGTGCACCACACATGGTACTCATTTCTTTCTCTTGTCTTGAAACGCTTACCCCCGCCATCATATAGTATAATGTACCTATGATGATGGCTTAGAAGATACGAAAACACATAGAAAGCAGGTGACTTTCGATTATCTAATCCAAAAACTTCTGCTTTTGCTCTACAATAAAGACTAGCGCGCGACAAAGAGAATTGTGGTCTTGCTCAATGTATATTTGTAAATTTGAGACCATCCATCCCATGCCAATCAGTTGTGGTCCTTCACACATGGCGTGATAATCTCATTGTCCATTTTGGGTTTGTCGGGATGGCTATGAACTGGGCTAGGTTCTTTCAGCATGCATATGCCTTAGAGCTGATGGAATCTTCATTGAAGAAGGGTGCAACGGTCCTGGATGTAGGCTCAGGCAGTGGTTACTTGACTGCCTGCATGGCAGTGATGGTAAAACGATTCAATCCACTATTTACTGTCCGCATGCTTATGGGTGCTGCGAACGGTTATTTGGAACTTCATTAAAATTCGGTCTTATTGGTGTCCAAATAAGGTACTAACTCACCATGCACACAAATTAAATTCTCCAAAACTAACAATATTTAGGGCCACAATAGTTAATTTGTCAAAAATGTCAGCATGATGTTGATGCATCCAAACATCTACGCAAGAAGATATTTGTGCAATTGCAACATGCGAGGCGGTATGGTAATTGATTTACGGGTAGAGTACAGACGTAGAGTAAAACGCAACTGGTAGTTTCAGCCCAATTTTTTGCGTTTAACACTGTACTTAAAACTGGCCATTACAAATATTTTGCTCGTAGCACTTACTATATAACGAACATGATCATGCCCAGCGTGTTTGCAGAATGACTCTTTATTTTACAGTCATTTGCTTCACTAAATGTGATTAATTGATTTTGTTTGCAATTCTAAAAGGATTTATCATTGAAGACATTTCTAACGTTTGATGTGGATTTTGTGTGTTTTGGGTGTATCGTTTTCACCGTGTCAACCCAATCCCTTTGGCTACACTTCCAGCATGCGCACGCTTTAGAAATACTGTCTGACCACATCAAAGAAGGCTCCAAAACCCTGGACGTGGGGTCTGGAAGTGGCTATCTAACAGCATGCATGGCCAAAATGGTAAGTGTTTGACCTAAAGTACTTGCAACGATTTGAGTTGCTTCTGCATTCTCAGTTGTACCCCTCAGTGATTGGTTCAACGGCAAGTTCTTGGTAAACGTACTTGCTGTTTGTTCTTGGTTTGCGCTTGGACTGCGCTTTAATTAATGTTATACCGTCAATATACTTAATTTATTATATGCTCATAATATTATCACTTGATTGCTAGCATCAGAATACAACTTTGGAGCAAAGGACGAGGCGAAATTATTCCCATTAACGTGACTTTTCGCATAGCGTCATACCGGTATACAGGTACCGGTATACAGGTACTATACATATACAATTTATACGGTTTCCGTCTTTTTAATTGTGTTAATTTAATTTAGGCTTTGTTACCATGCCAACCAGGTGGGGGAGACTGGCAAGGCAGTGGGAATCGACCACATCGATTCGCTAGTTAATGAGTCCATCGCCAACTGCAAGAAGGATCCCACGGCCAAGGCCCTGCTGGAGGCCGGGCGTCTCAAGCTGGTGGTGGGGGACGGGCGGGAGGGGCACCCGGAGGAGGCTCCCTATGACGCCATCCACGTCGGCGCCGCCGCCCCCTCCATCCCCACTGCGGTCAGTACCTGCCACAGCCTCTAAATTAATCCCCCATTCGAGCTATCGGAAAATGTGCGATGACATATTTTCTTATCAATGGGAAGTAATGTTATTTAATCTCCTTTGACGGGATAGTAGAATGACGTCAAGAAGGCGTCATGTGCACGTGGTGCTAAGCACGTGTGTATACACATTTGTGAGTCACGTCGCCGTGATATTTATCAGACGAGACATTTTGAGCAAGTTACTGGCATGTGGATTTATGCAGGTACGTAACACCCCTAAGGAATGTGAATACCCTTCGCGCCGTTTCTTCTATCGCCACATACACCTAGGGGATCGTTTTACAAAGAAAAGAGAAGTAAAAATGTGGCGAACCAAACATGTTATAGTTCTCAAATGGTAAGAACACACATAAGCAGACGCCATTTTGAATGGGTAAACCTTGCATGTCGGTTGGCTACTGTGGGGGACATGATCGAGAGCCGCTGAGTGATCCCCGGTACCTCCCTTGTCCCTGCCTTACAGCTCACTAGCCAGTTGAAGGCCGGGGGTAGGTTAGTCGTGCCTGTCGGGCCGGCCAACAAGACGCAGAAACTCATCCAGGTCGACAAAAAGGCGGATGGCTCGTTGGTGGAGAAGCGAAAGATGTCAGTGGTTTACGTGCCGCTGACCTGCAAAGCCAAGCAGTGGCCGCCGCCTACGCGATTTAGATAGACCGACTGGAGCAGTGGACGCGAGGAAGCTGGCATCCTGGTTGAACTTAGCCACATAGCATGTTGCGTTGCTTGACAAAAACATGGGAGCTGCATGAGCAATGTAGTGAATATACAGATGAATCGTCGGAGATTGCAGCAACATTTTGAAACTATTGTTACATTGAAGTAACATTCTACACCACCAGTGATGCAGCAGATACCTGCCACTTAAAGGATACCATCATTCACCGAAGTCAAATCAAGAGAGGACTACCTTAAACAATCCGTCATTCTGCTGCCATCTGCCTATTCTTTTCTTTGAACCATCTTCTTTTCACTCTGCCAAAGCCCAAGTGGCACTTACATGTATGTCATTGCCCACTCCTCGATATTTTTGGAACATAAGGTGTTGCTCACCGATGTTGATCGACTTGACACCCTGTCATCCATAGGTGTTAGTTTCTTGACCTCCCTTATGTTTGTAGAACGTAATGTGTAGCTCACCGATGATGATCAATTTTGACACCCTATCATCCACAGGTGTAAGTTTCTTGAAATATGTATTTATTATTTATGTGATACATTTGTTATCTTTGTTAACTTTTCATGAAATGTACACTTCTAAAATGTATATAACTTTCATGCATTTTCCTATTGATAGGTTCGATAGCAGGACGACTTAGTATGTGTTGTTATGTTACAGAATGGCATGAAATGTGCACGGCAATAAAGAAAATGACAATGCCCCATACTTAATTGTGTTTTTGGCTGTAATTTTTTGTAAGGAATTAATTCTGTTATTTTCAGCAGTTGATATTCGTGGTTCTGCCATGATTTTATTATACGAATTTAATTTTAATTCGTTCTACTTTTGTTTACGATTTACGTTTTTATTTTTACATGCTTTCATATCTCTATATAGTAATGCATGTAATTATATAGAAATGATCGATTTCCTTCCCATACGGGTCGGGTATGCTACAGAGTTATGGTCAGATGATCGCTGTAATATATTGGCAGTCACAATAGGTTTATTTGCCGCTTGTCTTACTGTGGCTTTAATGAATTGTATTGGCTGATATGTGCAATACACTGGCAGTGATCAAGAGAGAATAGTGTGATTGACAGAAATGGCAGAATACACAAACGCTATTGTGATGCAGGATGACAGTGTAACGTTTTACTGCTAATCGCGGTGATCCGTAGTTTGGGTCATTTGAGCCATTTACTCAAGAATTGTCAAGATTAAAGGATTGGTAGCTAAAGATAAACAGTAAATAAATGGGTACCATATTACAGGAGCTTGTACAGACGGTACATTTAATTGAATAACGGATTCTGGTAATATGTGCTGGCAATAGTGAGGCGATGAGCAAATCCAATGAGCAGTGTGACCCAAGCATTGTAAGTGTTGAGCAGTTACACGTGGAAGGTTGGTAATACCAAGGTCTCCGCCGGTTAGCAACTTCCGGTTCCGGCGAACAACTGGGCTCGGCTTTCCTAGCCTGCAGCTAGCGACGAGTACGATGGTGAGGGTGTGTATGACTGTCGTTGCAGTTAGTTGAGCAGCTTCGACCCGGCGGACGCCTGATTTTGCCCGTTGGTCCCGAGGGCCACAACCAGTTGCTGGTGCAGGTGGACAAGCAGGAGGACGGCAGCGTGGTGCAGAAGGAGCTGATGGGCGTCATATACGTGCCGCTCACCAGCAAGGAGAAGCAATGGCCCAGGTTTAGCTAATAACCGCTCGTCGGTACTTAACTCATCTCGCCGCTGAACCAATCGATCCAAGCCCAACTCTAACCAAGCCCAACTCGACCCAAGCCCAACTCGATCCAAGTCCAACTCGACCCAAGCCCAACTCGACCCAACGCCATGTTGACTCGAGTCTATTGAGGCTTGCGAGTTGTTGGTGAGGGCAGTTTCTGGTCAGATTTTACGGCTTGGATCGAGTTGGGTCGGTATGGGCTCTACCTAGCCTTCTGACCTTCCTTCCGACCATTCTCCCCGACCTTTCTTCTGATCTGAATGCTTCTGCGTGTGACTGACAAACAGGATACACCCACCCCTGCATGCGGTTAGGCTCAGAAACAAATAACCAGGCAGAGTCCTACAATGGGATTTGACCATAATACTAAACGTGTGGTAGCCATTGCCACAAATGCAACCTGGTCTCAGTGGCTGGTACCATTGTCATCTACACCACATGCAATCTAATCTGTCCTTCCCAACCGCACGTGTTCCCGCGAAGGACAGTCAGTGTAGCCTACAGTAATCCTCTGGTCTTCTCTGTGTCCTGTGGCGCTATCAAAGACAGCTTCATTCGATCTTCTAGTTCAACCGGCCACCATATAACTTGAGCCATGAATCCTATCCTCTTCTCTCGGTACGGTTGTGTTGATCACCTCCTTGAAGTTTTGCACTAGTCCATTGCTTCTTCGTTTGATCCTATTGCTTCTAATACTTGCAACATCTTACTGATTCCAATTCTTATTATTTTGGGTATGGCCTATGCACCTTTTCTTAGTGATCGCCGTAAGCCACGCCCTACTTGGTAACCCGCCGATGCATGGCTTCTGACAGAAAACTCCACATACAAGGGAACGGGGTTACCTGTAACATGTGTACGGGTAGCCTTAGCAGATCTAACATTTTGTTTTATGACTAAAATATTGTCTGCTGTAGCATACATGGCGCACAATTGATATATTTATACATTATTCATAAAGCCAACATATAACCCGACTTTGTATCAAGTTCTCTCCACTTTTTACATCTCCTGCTCTAATCGCTGTGGTAACCAATATTAGAACAACAGTCAATATATACCATACTGCTTGTGGTGCCCAAAAACGTCTCCATTAGCATTCAATAAGGTATTACAACCGCTGAGCGTTTAGGTCAATTATTAAAATCACGGGAAGCAATCGCATAGCGACTCTGTACCAATGTGCCTGTCGTCCGTTGATTACAGATCTCTGAGAAACACTGATGACCTGTAGGGCCCGCCTCCCGTCTCCGCCTGTTGCTATGGAAACCTGTTAACCTCCGCCTGTGCTTGAACTCCTTGGTTCAGGCATAATTCTTCGCGTATTGTGAGCGTACTGGTGCTAGTTTTATTTAATTTGCCCTTAATAATCTTAACATTTGGTTCATACCTTCATATATACATAAATATATATATGTGTAAATATCGTTTAGTTGTTACTTACTTATTGTATGTTAGGAGATGTTGAGCGACATGACGAAAAGTAAGGGATTTTAACAGGGTGACCTGGAACGCTGAATGTAGATCTTATGACGCATTGTTTCTCTTTTCTAGGGTCTGTGATATCAGCTAGTAGAAAGTTCCCGCCCGAAACGTCGGAAAGCTATAGGTGTAGGCCTTGTATTTCGTGCCTGGTTGGGCGCTATAATGGATAAGTTGAGAATTGTCCCAACAAATACAATTGTGTAGATCAGGTACATGCGAAAGCTTCAAGGACTAATCAAGACAAAGATCAATTACTCTAGTGTGGTGTTTTCTCCTAAATACAACAGTACCTCAGCTGCTTGTTTCCACATGGTATTTCGTGTGCTTCTGTATTAATATTCTGTTGAGATTGGCTTTGTTAAGATGAATTGATTTTGTTAAGATGTATCCGGCACGCGACAGTTCTCTGATGTATATATTATTGGGTATATATATCCCTTAGCAAACAACGGTGTTCGCAGTGTTTGAGTCCAGGTGTTGAATGATATGCCCAGTGTCTGGGTTAAGATGTTCGTTATTATCAGTCCGATGTAGTGACGGAAATGAAAAATGTTTGGGTCAAGGTGTTGATTTTTATCGGAAACACGTAGCGAAATATATGCCCAATGTTTGGGTTAACTATCTATTATTATCGGAACGATATGCCCAGTGGTTGGGTTAGTGTATTTATTATTATCAGTAACACATAGCGATGGTCATCGGTCAACATCTTCCATTGCGCTTCACAGCGACCAAGGAACTGTGGAATTTCGATACAGCATACGACATGCAAATTGGCTGTGTTCCATTCCCTCAAGTGGTACATAGACCTTAATTGAAACCTATTGGTCTTCGTCGCTTAATTAATGTTTGGTGTAATGGGCTTGATTAAACGGTGCCCGTAAAATATTCCGGTCAATGAAAAATTCAAGAGTGTTTCAAGAAGACTCAGTAGTGTTTCTACAACCAACATTTGTTCCTGGTTACATAAAGTATTTTCAACGCGGAGTGTTTTATAACGCATAACTTGTTTATTTGTTATGGGTTAAATTAAAGGATAACGTGTGTTTACTTAGCCCAATGAAGTCACTACTTCTACAAATTGTGTCAGCCTGTTTGTTTTTTTAATAAAAGCATTTTTCATTGAAATTATAGTTTTGAAGTTTTCTTATTTCATTAATTATATTCGAGAAAATCGCTCTCGGGTGCTTCACCAACGAAGACTGCCCGCTCAACCAACCGACACGCGCCCGCTAACATCCCCCTCCCCCTTGGGATAAGATAAGAGTAGCCGCGTTTACCTTTACGATTATTAATCAGATATTATCTTATAAATTTCGCATTCTAATGGTATGGCTTCTTTGGAGGTAACTCCTGACAAGTTTGCAAAGTGGCGCCGTGACTTAGTGAACTAGCGAAAATGGGTGAACTCAGTGAAAAGGCAATCTTCTGACGCTCATCTGGACTTCAAAATACACTTAAAACAGATAGTTCTTTAGTCCAGCAGGTGTAATATTCATATTCATATGCAGTAGAAAACATGACTGCAATGTTGGAAACTGAAGACAGTCTTTCCGAAGTCTTTCATGAAAGGAATAGTAAGAGTAATTATACGTAAATAATTTTATTGATGATTTCCGTGTAGACACGTTTTGATTATGATCATACGCAACATGATCTAACGTTTTTGTGTTTCTGCAATACAACATCTATGATGCAATTTACACGATGGTCAGGCCAGCAACTTTACGCATATATTACTATATATACACATATAAAAGTGACTAAATAAGTAAATAGCAAAGAGGCTCTGCCCACGCCAACAACAACGAAAGAAAAGTAAGATATTTTGGAATAGATTATTCGTGTAAATATCACAATAGTTGAAGCATGTATTTATATAGTGAACATCTTCTGTTATCCCTCTTGCTCAGTCCTGTAAGGTAGTAATAAAAGTAAATTTTGATCGTATCAGATTCCGCAGGCTTTCAACGCAATGATACAGGCCGCTGGTAATAGCTTACACACGTCATCCCCAGCTGGCACTCCCGTCTACAACCATTCCTAATCACACAATTTCATAAACCAACCGGTTCGCGTTATATCTTACACGATCATAATTATTATTTCACATATCTGTCCAAGACGGCAATTCACTAACAAAGTATCATTGCCAACACCACGTTAAATTCGGAAGGAACAACTGCACACGTCTCCTTGAGATACAATTATGAACCGATAAAGTCGACATTCGTGAGGCGCTTAACAAAGAGACCAAACAGACTTAGACAAATTGTTCCACAGAACATTTACCAGGAATAACGGGGGTGGGAAACACAGGGATATATCGTACACACTCCCTGAGGCTTCGCGCGAAATAGCTAAAGGCAGACGACAATTGCTGAAGATTAGGAAAAGAGCGGGAAAATAGGAAATCACGAATGATAATTTTGCAGTTGCTTTAACTTATAGATTAGCTATCTGAACAATGTGCTGAGGCTACACTCCAAATATACAACTGTTTGGCGTGTTTTGTCACACCAAGGTGCCAAACATGAGAAAGCGAAACAAGTGAAGACAGCATTTGAAACGCTGCTACGGGTCGGGAATGGTTTACCCGCTGTTGAATCGTTGTTCGACAGGACACATGATAGACATACAAAGGACATACATAATCATCGCACACAATTTGATCTTAACTCAAATATGTACAGGTTCAGGCTACATCATCACGGAAGGAGCGATTCCAGTTAAAGCGTCAACCAGGGACCAAGTGTTGTTCTTCTCAACAGTAGAAGTCAATGCGATCAACCAATCACGCACCTTCAAGGCCTCTAGATTGTCGTTAGGTCAGACAACATATTCAGGTCAAAGGGCATATCTGGGAATGGAATGGAATGTTGGTGTTTTAGGCCACTTTTTGTGCACATACAGGCTAAATTGGGCCAAGGAACCTCCCGAGACGATGAAGGAATGAAACATGCCCCAGATTAGGTGCCCGAGCCCGGATTCGAACCCAGGACCTATTGATCTGCGGTCTAGTGCGCTAACCACTACACCAGGGAGGCCCCCTGGCATATCTGGGAAACTGTCTATTGAAACGCATCGCGTGGCAATTGTTTCACACACGTCAAAAACGTACCAATACTGGTTATATATCCTAAATTACATCACCGTTTGCGTGAACAGACAAACAAAGCAATATTGTATCAGCAAGCTAACTACATTTTTTTTTTGATTCGGTTTCTGTGTACAAATTATTTGTAACCGAGAGTATGAACACATCAGATTAGAATTGACCTTTCGGGTGACCAGCGTGTACAGACTGACTATTGCCATTGGTACAGATCATTCGGGAGATGATGAATATATCACAGGTACCACTGGAGTAATACATTAACATTTATACATAGATGCCATAGTATACATCGCGCATAGCTCCTACATACCAAATAACGCCAGGACATCTCGCTGAATCGAGTTTAGCGGTTTTTAGCTTTCCATCATGGGAGGATACAAACAGTGATTCCAAAAGCTTTCATGTAATCACACAAGTATTATAATGTAATTCATTTCGGTGCTTACCTTTAAATAACTGATTTCGTAGAAAATGATCATAGTACATCTGCAAGAAAATGATCTTGTACAAAACCAGTCGAATCACAGAAGTGACGCAAGTATTTTAGTAAGATAATTCCTATAACTTTGGTAAATAACAAAAGTGAGTTACCAGTCTGACGTAGAAAACATGTAAGGCCCTGCATGCGCGAGGTGATGCTCACTGAGTCTCTGGTTGTGACACACCATTTTGATTCAAATAGCGGTGGGAGTAAGGGCTGAACAGATTGGATTTATTTGAACAACGACGAATATTATATTTATCTCTTAAATCAACAAGGAGCTATCATCATGCTCCAAGTTCATTTCTTCATCATCAACACAGGGGAGAAGAGATAACCGAACAACTAAAGAAATCCCAATTATGCTAAATCCACAAATGAAACGCGTGATCTATGAGCGGACCATATCGCGTGGGTAGTTTGCACCACACTTGCACCACGCAAAACCAGCAAGCGAATGGGGTTCTTCCAGCTGAAACCCCTTCTGCAAGGGACCCGCAGTCACTGGTAAGACAAGAACTCCTGAAGAAGAAACATAAACTACTCGCGCAGCGCATGACGGGTTTCCCCGAGTCTGTTAATGTTGCAATACACTGACCAGGTATTCGGTGCGCAGTGCATGACGGGAGTGCCCGAGGTCTCCGCCTCAAGCATGTGCATGCTGCGCTACAGGTACATACCATTGACCAGGTAGTCTGCTTCGTTCGAGGTGAGCGGGCGTCCCCTACGCACGTGTCGTCGCACGTTTTTCAGCCGGCAGCCGACGAAGACTAGAAGCATAGCGGTGAGCGCCAGGCCCAGGGACAGCGCTACCACGGCACCCTTGTTGGCCTGGTAAAACCCGGCGGATTCCGTGTCCGCCTCGCCCACTTGCTCCTCTGCTTTGTTGATAACCGCCTGGTCATCGCCATGCTGGTTGCTCAGGACAACCACTTTGGCTTTTCCGGCCGCGCCGCTGTCGTCGCCTGTCGAGGCCGGTATCTGTTCGCCCTCCTCCGTCTCATCTCCACCCTTCGCCGCCTCCTCCTCAACCTGCTGACTGCTGCTGGCGTCACTGCTGACGTCACTGCCAGCCGTGTCCTCTGATTGCCTGTCTGAATCTGACAGCTTTGTTGGTTGGCTCTCAGCATGGTCCGCGTCATCGCCGCCGATTTTGCTGTCGTCGTTATCACTATGACCATCTCCCTTGCTGACGTCATTATCACCGTGACTGCCGCCCATGCTGACGTCATCGTCACCGTCAGTACCTGCCATGCTGACGCCATTTCCGTGAGTCATGTGATCACCGCCAAATGCGTCCTCCCCACCAAGATGCTGCCCCGTACCCAACCGACCGCCATCCTTCCCGCCATCAGCAATGGGCCTTTGGTCTTCGCTAAAAACTGGCTTCCCGTTGTCTGAAAGCAGAACCGTCATTGTAATCAGCAGTCATCTAAATGTAAAGAAAATGAGAAACACAAAAGCGCAGTGTGAAGCTGTGTATCCTGTGGTCTGACAGTGTCCTATGGTGTAACAGTGTCCTGTGGTCTGACAGTGTCCTGTGTCCTGACAGTGTCCTGTGGTCTGACAGTGTCCTGTGGTGTGACAGTGTCCTGTGGTCTGACAGTGTCCTGTGGTCTGACAGTGTCCTGTGGTGTGACAGTGTCCTGTGGTCTGACAGTGTCCTGTGGTCTGACAGTGTCCTGTGGTTTGACAGTGTCCTGTGGTCTGACAGTGTCCTGTGGTCTGACAGTGTCCTGTTGTCTGACAGTGTCCTGTGGTCTGACAGTGTCCTGTGGTCTGACAGTGTCCTGTGGTCTGACAGTGTCCTGTATTGTGACTGTGCTGTGGTGTCAGTGTCATGTGGTGTGACAGCGTCCTGTGGTGTGACAGTGTCCTGTGGTCTGACAGTGTCCTGTGGTCTGACAGTGTCCTGTGGTCTGACAGTGTCCTGTGGTGTGACTGTGCTGTAGTGACACTGTCCTGTGGTGTGACAGTGTCATGTGGTGTGACAGCGTCCTGTGGTGTGACTGTCCTGTGGTGTGACAGCGTCCTGTGGTGTGACAGCGTCCTGTGGTGTGACAGTGTCCTGTGGTGTGACAGCGTCCTGTGGTGTGACAGTGTCATGTGGTGTGACTGTCCTGTGGTGTGACAGTGTCATGTGGTGTGACAGCGTCCTGTGGTGTGACTGTCCTGTGGTGTGACACTGTCCTGTGGTGTGACAGTGTCGTGTAGTGTGACTGTCCTGTAGTGTGGCTGTCCTGTGGTGTGACAGTGTCCTGTGGTGTGACAGTGTCGTGTAGTGTGACTGTCCTGTAGTGTGGCTGTCCTGTGGTGTGACAGTGTCATGTGGTGTGACAGTTTCCGGAGATGCGCCAGTGTCCTGTGGTGTAACTGTCCTGTGATGCGCCAGTGTCCTGTGGTGTGACTGTCCTGTGGTGTGACAGCGTCCTGCATATTGTCATAGTGATATTGCCACTCACCGGGGGCCTGCTTTCCAGGTTTACCAGCCACTTCATCGTCGTGAACCACTCGTGCAGACGAATCATCCCCTAAAACCAGCAAAACGTACTTTACAAAATCATGTCAGTTCAGTATTATTTCTTTCTATTATTTTTCTGCATTATACGATTTGTTTCGACCCCTAAAATTCATGAATTCCCCGTCGCAGCGAACATCCAAACAGAACCAGCAGCAAGGCACTCACCGTCCTCAGCTACTTTCGAAGCGTCTTCTTTCTTATCTGTACATCAAAACGGGAAATGTGTGTAACAGATAATACTCATAACAAAAAAAACTCTTCGCTAGTCTTTTGTGAAATCATAATAGATACAATTATGTAAACAACCGTAAGTTACAGAGAACTGACAGAACAATGGTCACAGATTATTTCAACGGAGTTCAAAGTTACTGTAAGGTTGTTACATCCTTAAGTCCTGAATGCTTAATACTAATATGTAGTGTGCACGGTTACTAATGTTACTAAAGTACCTTAGATTGGTGCATCCCTTGCGGGAAACGAAGAAGTATAGTTTGATGGATTTAAATTATATAATGAAACTACATAACAACATACCAACATACATACGAAGCACAAATGATACGAACGCAAAGCCTGTAGAAGTGATATTCACATGACATGGTTGGTTGGTTATTCAGGACGCTTTAACCACTTTTGGTCATATCGCGTCAATGGGAGAAAGAAGAGAGAGAGGAGCCATGTCCCCGGGGGTAACCCCCTACTCTTTACGAAGAAAGACATGGGATCTTTATCCTGCGACCACACAGACATAGCCACAGCAGGGCTCAAACCATCGATCCACGTGCCGTTAGGCTCTAAGATGGCCAGAGCACTCAATGCGAGCGCTCTAACCCACTAATCTATCGCGCCGGCCCCCACATGACATGGCATGTACAGTAAAACACCCACTTTTCACCGAAATCTTATTGTGATAAAGGCATAATACAGGCGTTCTACTGTAAACATTATTCATCTGGTCTCATCAGAAAGATTTGCTAGAGACCTTTTTTCCTGGAAAACAAGTTTTAAGACTATCAAAATCTCGCCAAACACAACATCACAAAACTGAACGAACTAAACGTAAGATCATTCAACCGAGAGGTATTCCTTGAAGACACTTACGAAGACACAAAAAGGCAGAGCAAAAAAGAAAAAATGATTGCATAATGTCTAAACATTTCCATTAAAATATCACACCATGAATGCGAAAATTATTTTGCTTATAATCCCTTTTTCTAAGACATATTCTACACAATTGATATGATTGGCATTAACATAACAAACTACTAAAAGAATAAATGTTTCAACATGTCACACGCCTTAGAGATATAAACCCATAACAGATATACATGTAGCTAAATAGAGTAAAAACAGGCACATCGAACAAATATTTATTGACAGAACTACAGAAATTCACCGAAAAAGAATAAACGTTTAAACGACCTAATGAGTGGACAACAAATACTGACAACGTCCACCGGGTACCTGCGGAGTCTGCATAGTAATCGTAGTCTTGGTTGGCGCCAAAACCTCCGAACAGACGGCCGTCTCCGCGATCAAAGTACTGTTCGTAGTCCAAGTAGTGAGCGCCACCTGGCGGGCGCCTCTCCGACGGGTACGTGTTCTTGTAATAACCATCGTTGCCATAGTAACCGTTGCCTCCGCGGTTGTTGTTGCCGTCCTGATTGCCAAGGTATTTACCTCTAAATCCAAAGTCGTTATTGTAGTCGTCATAAACGCCATTGGTGTTAAAGTAACCGCCATAGTTTGAGTTCGGGTAGCCCTGTCTGTTTCTAGTGTTGGCGTAGCCCGTGCCTTTCCCACTTTGTGTGCTGCCATCTGTTCTGTAATCGTCACCCGCAGAGGGCTTGCTTTTAGCGCTGTGGTCGAGAGTATCTTTAGTACCCTTCTGTGAAGGAGTGGTGGGGCCATTTTCATCAGGTCTTCTGCCTGACGTCGCGGTTTGCGCGGGAATATATCCGGACTGCGACAGTTTCGCGCCATTCTGCTGCTGCTGCTGCTGCTGCTGCTCGGAATGGGTACCGGCCTCTGTTAGAGCCTTGTACTGGGTATTGCCGTTGTTGGGGGGAGAGGGATTATCTCCGGGTGCGGGTAGCCCAGTAGGGATCTTACGGCTTTGGTCAGGCCGAGGTGGTGGCTGGAATTCGTACGACGGCGCGCCGGCTTGGCCGCCCTTGCTTACAAACGGTTGTTGACCTTGTCTCCCTGGTGTGGCTGGGTATTGCGGCACCTGGGAGCTCCCATCAGGATTAAATCCCGCATTGACGCTGTGCATCGTGCCTTCCTCCATCCCGCCCCGGGGTTTAGTTGCTTGCGGGCCGTGCTGGGGCCAGTTCGCCGCCGAGTCCTGCTGCTGTACAGGACGTGGGTCGTACGTGCGGGGATGTGCATCCCCCGCCCCTGGCTGACGGGGTCCGGGCTCGGATGGCGACTGAGGGAGGGCTTCGGGTCGGGGTTGTAGCTGGGGCGGAGACTGGCTCATCGGCTGCTGTGGACTGTCATAGTTCTGACTCGGGTAGGAGCCGGTCTGCCGCGGTGGTTGCTGTTGCTGTTGCTGTTGCTGTTGCCACATACCATACTGCTGCAAGTCTGCCGTGGGCTGTTGGCCATATGGGACATTCTGCTGCAGGCTGCCACGCGGGTCCCCGGCCTGCGGCACGCTCGCCTGGCCGTACGACTGGATGAGCTGACCATACGACTGGGGCGGCTGATACTGGGGCGGCTGATACTGGGGCGGCTGATTCTGGGGCGGCTGATTCTGGGGCGGCTGATTCTGGGGCTGCAGAGACTGCAGCTGTTGCTGATACGAGCCGCGGACAAACCCAGATTGCGGTTCCTGCTGTGCTGGCTCCTGGGGCTCGTCCGCTGGTGGTCCGAGCGCTTGTCGAGGCGGTCCGGGGGCGGGCTGGGACTGGGGGAGGGTTGGGGAGTTTGGGATAGGTCGCTGAGACTGGGGGATAGGTTCTGGCTGCCGTACGGGCTGCGGCTGTTGGGGTACTAAGTGTTGAGGCAGCTGCGATTGCGACTGAGGTGACAACGGCGACTGGGACAGGGCTTGCTGTTGTGTCAGTTGGGCCTGGAGTTGAGGAGGAGGCTGGGGTTGGGGCTGTTGTTGTAGCTGAGTGGGCTGACGCTGGGGCTGCATCTGGGCAGGGGCTGGGAAGGCGGCCTGACCCAGGGCCGGAGAATACATGGCTGGCTGCTGACCGGGAGCCTGATACTCTGTGACCCACGACAATCAGTGTCAGGTTACAGACCAAAGTCAATGACAGGCATTCCAAGAAAAGAGGCAAGTTAATTCCCATTAATGAGGAGGCTTTGATATATGTGTACTAGTACAGCAAATTTAGTAACACTTAGTGCTATAATATATGACCTGATAAACCACACATCATTATCTTTACAAATAAACATATTAAATAGAAACCTACACCAATAATGACATTAGATAACACCAAGAACAAAAAGATACCCAAGCCATTCTATGCCTCTCACTATTTCTCTCACCCAAAAATACTGTACAATACACTTTCATAGAAGAATATTACTCCCAGGGACAGAAATTGTAACAGAAATCAGACCTAGGTTCTGCAAAACCTAACCAGCAAATATGGTAAAATATAGCACCATAAGCCAAACAGACCTATGCCAGTACCTGACACCATACTATCTGGATATAAACACCAGATCCATCCCTAAAGAACTTCAAGCAATTGTTATCATCTGCAGATTGAAATGAGAAAGCCAACGTATAAAAAAAGCCATTAATCTGCTTTGCAGAAACGCCAATAAACTTACCGTCACATCTCCTTTCATCTGACCCATCACCACAATGCTGAATACCGTCACAGCGATCATAAATGGCAATGCACTGTGGGTAGGACATTGGCTTCCCTTCATTGGCACATTCAAATTCGAAGTTTGTGCAATCTTTTCCTGTAAAGTATTGGTGTAGACGTATATGAGATTATTGAAATATGTCATTGATCAATAATTATTAACCTAGCTATAATGTTTTCACTGATACAGAAAAACCCAATTGTGCCATCATGTTACCAGTATCTTATAGGGGTCTGGTAGTGGCATCGACCGGTAGTGTGGTCAGTGTCCATTTTTCAACATTTACAGTGCTCACTGTCCATTTCCATGTGGAATAATGACGTCGCTGTCAGAATTTTTGTGAAACTGTAACAATGTCTGAATATGTATGCTAATGTCAGGCATCATTTTTTTTATAAACTGCAATGTCACCAGTTACCCATCCAGATCCCTACTACCAGTAATATATATATAGGGTTTTACAATCGAATTTAAAGGGTAAATTCCACTAAAACTCTGATTGCTCTGGCTTTAAATATACACATTGTCCTAAAATACTTACTGCAGCTTCCTTCCTGTGCATGATAGCCTTGCTTGCATACACAGTGTCCAGTTAAACAAATGGTGAGGCTGCCAGCACAATCTTTATGGCTTGTGCATTCTTCATATAGAGAGACTAGAAATAATGATATCAAAAGAATAGAATGACACATAGTGATACACAATGACAAATAAAAAGCAGGCTACTGGCCTATATACATGATTGGCCTAGCAGTATATCCAATAATGAAGATGAAATGTGTTATATAATATTGAGTAGGTTTCAATTACTAGAAAGATATCTATAACCCTGTTATTCTAAACAACACTAGCCAAAACAAACAACAAATTTCCCAGAGATTGCCACACACATCTTTCCAAACGGAGAAGGCCCACCCCCTTCTCCCCCAGACAATCCCCACCGGTCAAACCCCAACTCCGGACCACCAAGAGTGTGTTAAGTGTGTGAAGAAGCGTGGCGCTGTCTGTTCTATAACCAGTTAGGTTGCACTGTAGATGTGCATGTTTCATATTATATTTTCATACACACTGAGGAATGCTGTCTCAACAAGCTAAATCCAAACTAAATAATGTGGATGGGGGATGGAGGGGGCGCTGGTCTGTTTGTGGGTGGGTGTTTCCAGGGGGTAGCTATCGTCCGGGATCAAGTGCACGCTTGGAGTGGATTTGTCAGGGGAGGGGCCGGGGGATTGCCTCAAAGCTAATTTGTCTGGGGTGGGGTTAAAGGGGGGTTTCTGAGTGGCAATTGCCCTGAGGAAGTTCTCATGGGAGAGAAGTGTCCAGGGGGATGGGGGAGGGGGGGGGGGGTATTCTAGGGGAAATGGTCTCAGGGGAAACTTACAGGGGAAGAGTTGTAAAAATTGTCCAGGGGGGTATAGTCAGAGGGAATAGTTGAGGAGGAGTTGTCTG
This sequence comes from Arenicola marina, assembly GCA_964019135.1. Taxonomy (NCBI): domain Eukaryota; kingdom Metazoa; phylum Annelida; class Polychaeta; family Arenicolidae; genus Arenicola; species Arenicola marina. Next base: position 45,817,069 of record OZ025252.1, on the reverse strand, counting down.
GAGGGGGGGGGAGCTGTCTGGGGGGGGGAGGGGGGAGTTTTCCTAAGGGGAGTTGTCTGGGTGGGAGTTGTCCAGATGGGAATTGTCCTGGGGGGGGAATTGTCAGGGGGGAATCATCAGGGGCTGGGCTCGCGTTATCATTCGCCAATAGCCATTTGGCGAGAAAATTCGGGATTTGGCAATAAGAACTTCCTGGACACTCGCCAAAATGGCAAATATAAAATTTCAACTACAAACACATTTTTATTCATGTTTTTTTCAACAAATGGAACCAGAAAATCCTCGAACAAATATTTGGCTAATTTTGGCTAATGTTTTTCCACAGAATGAGCCAAATTGGCTAATGAAAAAATATCCTAGCGCGAGCCCAGAGGGGGGGGGGGGGAGGTATCCTGGGGTGAATGGTCTGGGGGGGGGGGGGGTGGAACTGGCAGGGGAGGAATTATCCAAGGGGTAGTTGTCCTGCTCCCCTACAGGTAGTATAATTGAGGTGTAATAATGCATGACTACTGTATTGTCAATCAATCAGTCACACAATATTTCTTGTGATATCCATAAAATAGTTCTCAAGATATCAAATATTAAATAATAGTTACGCTTTATATATTGTCCATTAGGTTTACTTACCAGGGACTGCAACACTTGGAACTTGTGTAGTAGTGGTAGTTACCATACTGGAGGTCGAAGTTGGTGGATCAGTGATAAGATTTGCAAGGTCGTCTTCATGCTTCTGCAACCTCTTGTCACCAGTTTGCCGAAGTGGTAAATGTATGATGGAAAACTCAGGATGGGGTGTGAAAATACACACACTGGGAGTTCCACAATCAAAAAGATAACATACATGGTCGTCCTGTAAAAAAAAAATTATATCATATCATCTTAATTCTAAAAAAAAAAATTATGTAAAAAACAGCATGCAGATAAACATGTTTACCGACCAAAAAGGGCCTTTTCTTTGGAAGAAAATCATGAATCGTAAAATTGCTACTTCAAATGCAGCAACCTATTTGATTGGCGTTAGTTTAGATCTGTATATACACGGAACACCTTTTCTTCGCCAGCTAAAAATTTCAGAAATTGTGGCAGGTCCATCCATTACACTACAGATTTTTTGGAGAGAACTAACCTTGTCCTTGTAAACTGCTATGTTACAGTTTTCTTGGCTACAACACTGATGAATACATTCTTCTTTATCGCTGACAGATGGTGAATCAATGTAAAGAGCACCATTCTTGATAGATTCATGTGTGCTGATAATTGATCTATTAGTAATATCAGTGTCACATTGAGGATCTGCCACGCCGTCCAATGCATCCAAGTCATTAACGTTCATGCCATAATCATCTTGAAGCCGCTTTTTTAATTCAACCCATAACTTTCGACTGAGGTTGTCGGTCGCTTCTTTAGTGTTAGCTCCAACACGTTCTCTCTCGGCCGATGCGCATACTATCACGGCTATCAGCCAAAGTATAGAACGCATTTTGTATGCTTATAAAGGCGGCTCCCTTAATCACAAAACAAATAGTTAAAACACGACGAAATCGTGTAAACACCAGTCTGACAGTCAATTCACAAACCAAAACATCCCCAGCTGCTTTCCAACATGGCGACAGTGATGACGTCACGGCATGCAACCAGATGTGTATTTGTCGAATAAATTCATATTCGAGCACTCTTTCAACTTTTATCAAAAGTACGGTAGACTACTTCATTTTATCCTTGCATGGTTACTGACGGAGTATCAATTAACTGAACCCTGGGTGACCCACCGGTATGTATAGCTGTATATGTGAGATCGGTACTAATACTAATGAAGGCTCGGCCAATGTAATGATAGTCGGAGAAATTTCATCCTACCCGCCGCGGCGGTATATATACATGTATATGTGACATCCACAATGTTGTATCAGTAAAACCTGCGCAGAAGATTGCTTTCATTTCATCTGTTTATAGTCAATTATGAATTGCATGATGTTTACGACAGATTTCCAGTCTAGGAATAGCCGTTTGGCGGCGATCGACATAACTAATATATAGTTTAAAATTCGTTGAAGGTGACATGCATTTAAATGATATTTAAGGGTACTTAATAAATGTTAGGACGCGTACGTTCTCAATAAACTATGTTTAAATTTTGTGCACTGACATAGTTTGATACTAGGCGACTGGAGCTTTATTGATGAACCAGAATATGATTGTCTCTATAAAGGCGAGTCAGGATCAATGGCGTGCATACACCTTTCTTGCCATGCAGCAGTGTTTGAAACCAAGGAATGTAGGCCTCAGTGGCAGTCCGTCGGCAATTTCCCAATCATCGAACAGCTAGGTCGGTTAATACAACTTGAAAGTTACGACGGAAATATAGATGTAATAATTATATATTTTTTTGATAATGCTTTTTCGGTCGGTCGAATATATACTATAGTACGTAGTGCATTGTTCAAGAAATCAATGACGACACGCTCGATCGAGCGATCACAATCAATCCAACAACCAATAAATCATCGTCTAAATAATAAGTGCATGGCACGCGGGATCACCGCCGTCGCGGCACCGCCTTGCGAGTGTACGGCTCTCCGTTGAAATGCGACTGTCTCTCCTTCTCCGAGCAATCGTAGCATTCATATGACGATCGATATATTAGTGCAATGTCTAATGTAAATTATTAAGAGTAAATATTAGTGAATAATAAAATCAGGAACTTTGACCACAAATTCTGTCGATTTGTTCAAAAACTAACTTCGCAAAATTCACCCTGCTGAACTTCCACTGGGTGTTAATTACAGTTCGGGTGATACTACAGAGTAGATATATATCTACTCTGTGGTGATACGACCTCATTAAAAAAAAATAGTCTCCAATCAAATACATATTATTTAATGTAGGTACTATTATCACTCATATAAACATTTACCCCCTCATAAAGTAATCAAAGCGAAACAATGATCTTTATTTGAAAAAAAATGTGGTTCAAGACCCTCAAAATCAATACCACGAATTAAGCAATTACAGATACATTGTTTTGTTGCCATATAATCAGTAACAACTTTCAGAGCTTAATTTTCATCACAAGTTACGCAATGTCGCAATTCTAGTTTAACTATTATACTTTCCCCAATGATCCCTTAACTGTAACTCTTAGCTCTGCCTGACACTTAGTCAATGAAAGGGTGGGCAACGTACGTCGCTATGAACATTAGCACAATTGCCATTGACCGACAATAAGTGCTATTGACCGATAATAGAACATAATAAAGTTTATCATTCGTAAGCATATTGTCTAGAGTAAAGATCGAATTTAGACTTCGATGAAGTCCAAGTCTAACAGCTTAAATATTGTCCATGGAGAGTAATTTGAACACATTAATAACATTGAGCGTTTAAGTCTAGCTATAATCGTAGTTATGAAGCATGATATATAATTAAGTATCCATCAAGAAGTAGTAAAAACGAATGAAGAGACAATGAATTTCTTCGAGAAACCATCCCTGGAGCCAATCTCCAAACAGATGCAACGACATCAAGATTCGACACCTAGCGAATCGGGCAGTCTGACAGAAGCGCCATCTGGTGAATAAATCTATGTGGTAACCACGAGTGACTTCCGTGCAACGTCAGTGCTCGCTGAGGACTTGTCAAAAGTGGTGCTATGGTCCGCTCGTCTCGATCTGTTCAACCGATTTACATTTGCTTAGATGATATCGTTTGATTGATAGATAGTAAAGATCTAGCGCAAGTCACTTTGCTCTTGTGGATTACGGAATACATGCATATTAGGCTTGTTGTTGTCAAAACCAACAACACTGTCAACACTCAGTCAGCAGGTCAGCGTCGCGGTTGGAATACAACTGGAGTGAAGAGTTTATAACCTTACCAGCATTGTGTGATCAAGGAAGAAGCCGTGTTTATTTGTCAACGTCCAAAAACAGGAGGTTCTTTTGCACGTTGCCTGTAGGGATTCAGCCATGGCTACAGTTAACACACAGTTTCATACAGGTAACCGGGTTGGATCTGGACAGGAAAGGTTCCCAGCCCAAAATCCAGTCTCTCAATCTCATTCTTCGGAAAGTAGGCCTAGCAGAGACTCACCTGTTGTCAGTGTTGACAATCACGCAGTTGGTTTCAGAACTTCATCAGCAAAGAATGATGATGCTCAAGATGATCGCAAAAAGTACCTTACTGCCAAATATCCTCAGCATCAAATGCGCTTAATACGCAAACGATTAGAAGTAGAAGATTGGATTGATACCCAATTAAAATCATTATATGATGTGGTAAGTATTCTTCATGAGATTGCCATTTAATTTCCAGTTTTTGATTTGTTGAGCTTTTAAATATATTAAAAAATTATAATTGTATTTATTTTAATAACTTTCATATGAGTTTGTTAATTAAGCTTAATAAGTTAAATTTGATAGGTATCAATACTTTAACCAGTTGTTAGCTTTATATGTTGAATGTAGAATATGTAGTTGAATCTGCTCACACAGAAACTGTTTCACATGTCCTGGCTTGGAAAACTGATATGGGCAGTTTTACAGTCATGGGCACCTTTTTGTCTCACTGGGGTCAAAAAATTAAACTCTTTATTTAAGTGTAATTATATTTTATTATGGTAGTATAAGCTTTCTAGTGTCATGAGAAATATGTTACAGTATAAAAAAATCCTTTTTAAAAAGAACATCAGCTTTTGAGTGGGGAAACAGTAAATATAATAAAATACTGTTATTGGCTAGAAAATTGATAGAAAATAACATCAAAGTATTCAGTGACATCAATAAAATCATGCAGACTTATTTGATAGATATAGGTCATGGCTTCTACACCGAAAACAGATTTAAAATATCCTAAAAACTCTGTCTATTATGAAGTCTAAGAAGGTGTATGATGCACAATTCTCACATTAGATCATGCCAACTATTGTCAGAATCAAACTACCGTAAACTGCCTATTTGAAGATGCAGCGTATATTAGGAAGTTGTAGGCTCCACTTTCCGGGTTTAAGTCGCAAGTCAGGGTGCAGCTTTAAATAGGGCCTTTTGCCGATTTCAAGTGAGCGTGGCGAGACAAGCTGGCAGGTGGGGGGGGGGATAAGGTAATACGAAAAATTATACCGGTGTTGCCAAAATAATTTATTGCATCCATACAAGTCAACATGTCGTCAACTTGAAAGCTGCGTTGTAAGATGCTCTTTTCCCAGGCATTGTGTTACTGTGGCAATGAAGACTGACAATGAGTTACTTATGGTTGTGTTATTTATTACTACTGCCGCTTGTATAAACAATTAATTGGTTTCATTGGCGGGACCGGATTAGGCAGAGATACAGGTGTGGCTTCTAATATGTATGCGGCTTCAAATAGGCAGTTTACGGTAGGCAATATACAGACACAAAAAAACAGTCTTTTCCGAACTCACATCATGCAGAAAGCACAAATTTGTTTGACAGCTAGTATATTTTGAGAGACATTTGTCGTAGTGTAATATAATATAACACAAACTATTTTTATACATGTATATATACCTTAAACACACCAATAATCAATAGCCTTTCACTGGCTATGAACCATGATTCATCAAACAATTAATCATATGCATAATTATGCATAGTATATTCATAGTTTTAGCTTTATAATGAATCCTTAGCCATAATTTGGGAAACTATACATGTTGTTGTTATATAGTGCAGTGATTGTAAGGTCAACTCCCACTTGGTAGCTTTCTATTGAACCCATTTAACAACCTGAAGGATGTTGGAAAGGACATGTTTTTGACCACACAGTTTAGTATCAAAGGCTATGGTGCTTAATCAACTTAAATCACCATATTGCGTTAAAATAACTCTAGCCTTCTATTACCATTTTTATTATTTTAATCTTGAACGATCATATCTGTTAAAAACATCTAACCTCATGTGAACATGAATATATGTGAATACAGGTATATAGTTATCAGGTCATATTAATCATTCAACATATATCTAACATCATAAATTCTGATCTTCATGGCATATAACCACTATTACTTGCTATTAAAAACCTGTGTGCATATTGTGGTGTTTTTGGAGACATAATTACTAATCAATAAGTATGTGCTCAAAATGTGTCGGAAAGGAAAATTTTTGACATGATCACTTTCCAGTTCCCTGCCCGGTCTATGTCAGCCGCTATCTAGCAGACAGAATGACACCCATTGCCCTGCTCAGTCTATGTCAGCCACTATCTAGCAGACGGAATGACTTGCCCTGCTCTGTTTCTGGTTGTCACTATATAACGACAGAGTGATGTCCTTTCCATATATTGCCTTTTCAGTCTATGTCAGCCATCATATATAGTCACATAATGACATCCCATTAATGCCGCGCTCAGTCTGTCAACTTACCATATAGCAGACAGAATGACTGTTCATTGCCCTGCTCAGTCATATGTCAGCCATATATGGCAGCCAGAATGACTTACCATGGCCCCTCTTGATCTAGTTTAGTCAATGTAGCAGACAGAATTACTTTACCCCCACTCAGTCAAGCTCAGCCACTATGACGAATATACAACAATACAGTACAATAAAGAACATCTGTCACAACTTATAACTGGACCCAAACTGATGTGCAAATCATTCTATCCATGTTGAGTCAATCAAACAACACAGAAACATATTGAAAAGCTATTTGTTCAAGATTGTCAAGCAACTTTTTACCATCATTAACTCAGGAAAAATGATAATTTACAGCAATATCCTTAATCAAACTAAACCTAAAGGAAGACAGGTTGCTATTACTTATCTGAACAACAGTTATTTTTCAAACTGAAATGGATTTTTAGTTGTAAGCTCTTTAAAGAGAAAAATACAATGTGCCGGAAGGGACATTATATACTGGAAGTGATGAAGAAAACCTGGTCTTGGGCAGGGAAGATGGAAATCCCTATGACCAAGATGTGAGGGAGCAGAGGGTTTAAAACAGTGATAGGAAAGGGGGAGAAGACCTAACTACAGAGGGGGGAGGCAAGGGAGGGGTCTTGTTTCCAGATCTGGAAGAATAAATTTCATATTCCTGGGTCAAAATAAATTAAAACTCTCTGCATACAAGTGAAGAGCGTATACATAATACACTATATACACTGGAAGTAACGAAAACAACCTTGTCTTAGGCAGCAGATGGAAATTCTTATGAGCAGGAAGGGGGAGGGAGGGAGGGGGAGACCTAGCCATACAATTAGACCTCTGAGGCTATATGCATGGTATGTTCAGCTCAACAACAATTTATAAGACTTATCTTGAAGTTACAAATCATCAAACCATTAAATGTTTTTTCAAATATACTACTAATTAATTTATCCAAATAGCATTTGATATTATATGGCATCAACAAGTGAACAATGATTAAATTATAGATTAAATTTTAATTACCAGGTATTATTTTTTTATTGAAGTTGACAAGCCAGGATAGGTTTTGCATGGAACCAGTAATGTCCAGGTTTCTTGCCTTACTTCTGATATGTTATTACAGAAAAAATTGTAATTTAAATTTTGTAAAACTGTATTATGTTACTGTTTCTCCTTGTTTTTATACTTTTACTTTCTTCTGAAATTTGTTTAATTAATTTAGCCCTAATTAAATACCAAATAATGCAAATCGATGTTTTCTTTTATCGTGCAAAAAACATTAAGCATGTCTGGGAAGTTATGTGAAATCATTTTACTGATGAATTTATTAGTGCATTACGTTTGATGCAATTAAGCCAGTTGATGTATGAGTTCTAGGGTTGTACGTGGCTGAAGTCCCTTCCTTACATGACATACAAACTGTGATGGTTGGTTTGCGGCTGTGTCCTCAGCGGTGCGTCCACACACAGATACTGACATTTAAACACTGTTTGCAGATGTCATGTTCTTGTGTCCTGAGCAAAAGACCACCTCCAGAACAGTCAATATACAGCTGACATGAGGGTTTCTGCAGTGTTGAACTGCGAGTCGGGCACAAGAGGGGGACAAAAGGTTAGGATGGTTGGAGGGGGGAGGCCCTTGAGTGGCACTGACAGCACTGGGCCCTGACATTTGATGCTGAAGGCTGACTGCGGTACTAACTTGTGTAATTGCCTCCGATATCATAGATCTTTGGATGAGGGGCGAAGGGGGGGGGGTCGCTGTCTGTGCCATACAATGGTCATTCTAGTACAGACCTCATTGACTTACGCATTTAGTCCAGTACCCTTGTGGGTACACCACACAGAACAGTTAGATACAGGTGGTGCAGGGCTTGTTGAGGGGAAGGGAGATCTTTCAGTTCAGTTTTTAGGAGACTTTTGTGGCTTTACCGTCTCCAGACAAGGGTTCATAAATCAGTGAGCCGTGAACGGTAGCAACGTCAACATCACTGCTAGGGTTTTCGGAAAGTACCTGGCCAGGTGGACTGAGGAAGTGAGTGCCAGGCTCTAGTCGACACCAGAGAGTCCGGTGGGCCCGATTGAAGTGAAGTGGCCGGTCACATCCTGCTTCGTGTGCCTTCGCTACTTGGCAGCAAATAGGACCGGATTCGTAGCCAGTGACTTCACGTGGACCGAAGCTCGTGCCGCAGAAGCGCGGATCCTGCGGGGCGGGGGGAGTGGGGGGGGGGGGGGTAATCAACCCTTGACATTCCTAAGAGTTCCTGCTGGTTAAACTTTACGTGAGACAGAAAAATATATCTTTCATGCGCCCTTTGTTTCTTTGTTACGCGGCATCGCTTCCTTGTCGCTGTTCTACATACACATACATACATATCCTCTTCAGTCATATTCTTAGGCTAGAAGCCTGTTGACTGATCCTGGATTTCGTTTTCCTCGTTATCGTTCATTTCGACTCTTTGCGCGTTGAGCGGAAGGCAGACATCGTTTTCATACCAATATTTGTTCTAACACCCATGTCCCTTGCACGTCTATATATGCATAGCGCATAGCGGAATACCCCTCACACTTCTCTGTCTGTGCACATGCCTATGTCTGTGCGGTATGGGGTTATGCCCCTGACACAGGGCTCCTCGTTACCATGACCCTTCCCATTATCGTGATCTATCCTACAGCGTTTAAACCAACTTCTTCTGTGGAGCATGATATATGATGGCTTGCACCTGCGCGAAAATACTGACCCCGTATAACTCCTATGAACAACTCTGTAGGCTTAACCTATATAGCGGAAGGACCATCTACACTCATCCATAGACGTTGAAACGTGCCATACGTTGCAACGTTCTATGCCCCTCCATATGTTACAGTGCAGTCTTTGCCCCCCCCCCCCCCCCCCCCTATACGTTGGAAGGTGCCACGCTCCGTCGCTATGTTACGGCAAAGATATTAGTACGCGTACCCCCCCATCTTCGTCTTCGTGAGGTGGCCGGTCTTATGGGAGCGCTTGCGCAGTAGGCCAGCGGTAGGGGGCGGCCACCGTCTGACCCTTCGACATCAGCAGTGGTGTTTAAGTATTTCATAAAGAATGTAGCGAAATCAGCTGTGTCTGTGCGATTAATTAGCGTCGGACTGGCGGCTCAATACCGCTGGTTGCCACCATCAGTTACCAGCCATCTCGTGATCCAATAAAACGTCCGACCTTAGTGTTGTGCTAGCCAACCTGCAACCTACAGTACCTGGACGCTTTGTAGTCCTGGATCAGTGGATGGTGTCATTAAAGGACGCTGCCTGGGTGGTTCTCCTAACCTATCACTGTCTTATTCTAGGGTTCGATGTCTCTATACGGGTCCTGGGGCCGTATTCATAATCTCCTCGTAACTTACCCACGAAAAGTGCATTTTCATTTTAGCCTCACCAGCTCGTTGTGGTGGTGCTCATGATTAAAAAAATCATCTTCAACATAATTTTAGCCCTTTCTTAATTCAGAAAATCCACTTATTGGGTGACTACTTATGTAGTTTGAACCCGATAATCGCTCGACAAATCTTCCACTTAGCGCTAAGTCTAATGGCGTAGTCTAAGTGGCGATTATGAATAGGGCCGCTGCTGATTCATTAAAACAATACTTAGTCTGGTTTGACCTATCCCTAGTTATGTGGCTGTGGGACGGGCAAAAATCGGCCGCTGTCCGAATGGTGACTTACATGCCGGGGGAACACTGTTGAACATGGATATATTTGTCCTAGGTCGGTGAATCAGTTTTAACCACCTTTCCGCTATCACCGCCCTGCGACAGGCGGCAAGAAACAGACGAGCTGTTACTCCTGGTAGCTACCTTATTAATATTCATAAATACATGAACGCATGGCCAGATGGCGGGAGGAGGCATGCATATTTAAAGCATAATTGCCGCGACGTTCTGGGGTGAGTGAGTTACCCTTGTCCCGCCTGCTACGTATGTGACTGTCTGTGTAAGCGCGTGTGTGTGTAGAGAGATCGAGAGTCGGGTGCCCCAATAGCTAACGTCTCACAAGGAAGTGAAAGGCAACAGTGGGTGCTTTCTTTGGCCGCCTCTGCTATTTATAATGTTATTGCCTTACATTTTATAGACATCCGTTCGAGTGCTACGATAAAGGACTGCATTAAGTATGTTAATGTGGCATGACCCCCCCGGCATCCCCATAATAGTTTCATTAGGGATGTTGGTTGACCGTTTTTCACTTCACTTCACTTCAACAAGTGCTGTAGCTAGAAACCGAGTGTTCGATGGAGAGGTCGTTATGCTGAATAAAGTAAGCCACATTTGTAATCTGTGAGTCTACAAAACATGCATCTATATACAAGTGTACTTCATGGGTCGCGTGTACGCCATGGGTCACGTACCCGCCATGGGTCACGTACGCGCCATGGGTCACTACCCGCCATGGGTCACGTACACGCCCTGGGTCACGTACCCGACATGGGTCACTACACGCCATGGGTCACGTACCCGCCATGGGTCACGTACACGCCCTGGGTCACGTACACGCCATGGGCCACGTACCCGCCATGGGTCACGTACACACCATGGGTCGCGTACACGCCATGGGTCATATACCCGCCATGGGTCACGTACCCGCCATGGGTCGCGTGTACGCCATGGGTCACGTACCCGCCATGGGTCACGTACCCGCCATGGGTCATGTACCCGCCATGGGTCGCGTGTACGCCATGGGTCACGTACCCGCCATGGGTCACGTACACACCATGGGTCACGTACACACCATGGGTCACGTACACGCTATGGGCAGGGCATTACATTAGCGTTTGCCCGATAGCCCGGGGCAAGTGAAAGATGGGTCAGGGCAAGTGAATTTTGTGGAGCACTTGCTGATCGGGCAAGTGCTTTCCGTCGGGCTAATTTTCTCGCCTCTTTTTTAAGAAAACGAGCTTGTCCGAGATCCAAACGATCTATGCCTCGGTACCGCTGATTGGCTAAAGCACGTTTCAAGTGAAAAATCAGACATCGCGATTTTGAACACGATAAGATAACGAGGCAAGTGTATTCTTGGTCAGAGCAAGTAAAATTGGCTCTCCACTTGCCCGATAGGACAAGTTAGCTCAGAAGTTGATGTAATGCCCTGTATGGGTCACGCACACGCTATTAGTCCCGTGTACCATTCACGGCGTACACGGCACCGACCGTTGTCTCTGCGCCGCGCACTCGACACGGCACAGATGTCGCCATCACTGCGTGACACAGACAGCACTGCACTCAAGAGAAAGAAAAAAATAGTCGATAAACGAAACGATATCCGCTGTCATCCACCTCCCTCACACCGCCGCGTCTTCATCACTCAGACCCCCCACCATCATCGCCCCACCCCCCCCCCCCAATTGTCCTCCCGTAATTTACCCCAGCACTCCCGGCCTCCGCCCAAACATGGCGGCAGCTTGCCCTCACTTACACTGAATGCAGCTATGACGAAGCGTCGGCCTTCAAAAATATTAGATCGCCTTAATGCCTCATACCTAACTAGAGTAAAACTGCATTTTTTCCTGGACAGAATCATGGTTGTACTCACCAAAGCAAGCAATCGTAATTCATTGCTGTAAACTATACGTCGATTATCGAAAGCGGTTTCTCGGTCGCGCCATTTTGTTAATGCGCTGTTTTTACAATAAACTCCATTGCTCCCTGGTGGATTTGGGCTCTGGTGAGCACATAACGAGCTACACACTGACAGACCAAATGTCATGAGAATACAGCAATAATCTTACTCTTAAGCTTTAAGGACTTCATACCCGATCTCGATCATACCACATATATGGGGTTGATATACAATCGCGGTTCGCTTCTAGTCCTTCCATTCGGTGCAACATTGCTGTGTCCAAACCACGTCGTGTCGTCTTTTGCACAGATAAATAAGTTCGAACCTATGTTCGTATGCGTGATTAGCCCAATGCCGAAATGGCATTGGTTGGTTGGTTGCTTAGTCAGGACGCTTTAACCACTTTTGGTCATATCGCGTCAATGAGAGAAGGAAGGGAGAGTGGAGCCATGCCCCCGGGGTTAACCTCCTACTCTTTACGAAGAAAGACATGCCCCAAAAACTATAGCTACCGGCTAGGTTACGTTGCATATGGCCGCTCGGCGCCGCAAAATGATCGGGGTTCGATTCCCCATGGGGCCATGACCCCGGCAACAGGACCCCTCGGCGAGCTGACAGGATCATCCGTGATTTCCATGTTGATCGGCAGGCAAATCTGACGTTTGCGTGACAGTTGTACTGGCCACAACTTGATAGAGTAGTAAGGGGCTGGGGTAGATTGGGTAGGTGCAAACGCGAGCATGTGAGGGTCCCGTCAGCTGGCAGCTTTCGTCTCCCCTCTCCCGTTTCTTCTTCCCCCTTCTCCCTTCCCCTCGTCCTCTCCCTTTCCCTCTCCGTATCCCATTCGTACTACATCCCCCCTCACTCTAACCCCCCCCCCCCCTCACTCTACCCCCACCCCCACCCCCCGTTGTGCGCTCTCCATAGCTAAAATGTGCCAAGTTGTGGGTCAGCTCCTGGTGGGAGTGGATGATGTGATGGTTGTGTGACGGGGGGGGGGCGGCGAAGGCCAGGTTCTCCACCGTCACGGGGTCGCACACACACACACACACCATCCAGGGGACTGCCCGTGGTCTCGGAAAGTGTACCACACCGTCACTGCGGCACGGCACAGCACAGACCCAACCTACCCCTATATGTAAAGGGTAAGACAGCCTTGGGGTTGTGGGGTGCGTCGCACGAGATATGATAAATAATAGATTGGGGAAGAGATAATAAGGATCCCAGGCACTCAGGCTCGCCACTGATAACCCGGCTGCCATCAGCTCCTTTGGCTGAAAGGCTGGTGCTGTACGGTATGATAGTACGGACAACCGCCTGGGGCTGGTGATAGTCATTCGCGTCACTCTGAACCTGTCTTTACTCGTACATAAGTCTTGTATTACTCATATGATATGTATTATATCTATGCGTATATAAATAAGCACATAATGTATATATCTCCTGTTGGTATTGTAAGGCCCCACCCCCCTTTTAATTTAGTTATGAAAGCTTAATACGAAAGAGGTAGCGGGGGCGATCGTTGGGGGTGGGGGGGGGGCATGTATAAAATACACGGACATATAAAAATCCGACTGTGTCGACGTGCAATTCATTCCAGTATACAGTTGGCTTCAAGAATGTCCGCCACCTCAACCTATCTGCCGTCCTTGCGTGAGAAGCATCTGGCTAGGTTAAACTCCCCCTTCACGCCCCTACTCCCGATCGTCAATTTTAAAAACGAAACCCCATGTCAAAATCAAGGTGTTGGGCCTGAATAACGAATAATAATTACGTAATGTGGGGGGGGGGGGTGGGGGGCGGGGGTATCCCTCTGAATCCCAAATCCCCAAGAATGACGGAGGGTAATTTCTAATCTTAAAGATGAGGACTGCTCAAGACTGCCCGAAAAAAAAGCACCTTACAGGTGATAACGTCAAGGTCGTGGCATACACAGAATGCCATAACGGATCGCGGTAAATAGCGGAAAGGTCTTCGCGATGAACCAGGAATTGTACGCATAAATAACGATCCCCCCATCGCGGAGACCGGAGGAGGTATCCCCCCCCCCCCCCCTGTCTCCGTAACGACAGCCAGGCTGGTTTCGTACGGGTCCTGGTCATCATGGTTTATCTGGTCCCGTGCAACCCGACCGAACCCATCCAACCACCCACCCACGCTTGGCTTTCACCCGATGCCCTTCACGAAGGACCTTCACGTATATTCGGTGAAGATTCAAGGGTTTACGAGCCCGTCCAAGTGGCCCATCCTTAGTACGCTGGAATCTGATGTCACCGCCATATCAGGCTGGTTCCGCGTTCTCCGCTTACCATAGGGCGATAATGCGGAGTTAACGAGACACGTGCTCGTTAAGTTATGGCTTGAGCGGCTTCTCGAGACGTTTGTTGGTGGAGTATGGATGCTCCTTCAACGTCGCTTCATATGGCCTCCAGCAGGGCGCTAATCTAGCACTCAAACTCTTTATCTGCTCGAATCCTGTTTTCCGGATCAGGTTCAAGTGCTGCTTTGCCGTGAACGAGTGGAGAAACATCCCTCTTGTTATCACTCAGATAACAGCGCAAGCCTCGTGTACATATATACGTAAGCCCCCGTCGACTTGAACAACCGCGTTTTAAACGCAAACACCGCGCGTCAGATTTTGTCTCATCACACGTTTTTTTGCAGAAGCATGCATATTATTATCCCAAAAAATGTAAAGCTGGGGCGCTTCGCATCTCATATAGTACTGAATATCCTGAAACCAAGGAGTGGCGTCGTGGTAACTTGTGTTCAGGGGCAACTGGTGATAAAAACCGACTCGCGGCTTTACTTTGTAACTCGCCGGCCAAAAACTAAAGCATTTTTTTTCGGCCTAAGAGTCCGTGATTCTTACTCCGCCTCTTACAGGTATGTCGATGGGCTCACTATAAACGTAGTGATTATATTAGTGCATTTGGTCTATGGTGACGTGACAGTACCGCCCGGTGGCCGTATTCACAATCGCCACTCAGGCTACGCCAATAGACTTAGCGCTAAGTTGAAGATTTGTCGAGCGATTATCGTTTTCAAAATGCGTAAGAAATGAGTTTTCTGAATTAAGAAAATGCTAAAATTATACCGAAGAGGATGTCTTGATCATGAGCAGCACCACAGTGAGCTGTTGATGCTAAGACTAAAAAACACGTTTCCTGCGTAGGCTACCGCCTCTATTTGTATGTACCGAAGCCGTCCGTCGCAGCTGGGGGATACGCGCTGGCGTGCATGACGACCCCCTCCTGTGGGGGGTGGTGGGGGGGGGGCGAGGGGGATGCCCGCCCGAGGCCTCCTGTCTCACTGCGGTGGTAATCCAGCCCGGCTGCCGTGACGAGATAAGCACCTAAAGCCAGAGATTATTTCGAGCCGATATCCGGACCCTAAAAAAAGGCAAGAAAATACCTGGGGTCATGATTAAGTTTGACGTATGCAGCCCTCGCCTGAAACACACCCACCACTAACAACAGATGGGGCCAATGGAGGGTATTGATTTCATGGTCTGGGGTCTCTGGGCAGCTCTTCTATTATCCTGGAGCAGCGGCTACACCGATCTATATCGATATATGTGGTCGCATCTGCGTTTATTACACCGCCACTTGACAGCATGTCTGAATCGCTCTTTTTGTGTACAGCGAGCCGTAGTTAACCTCCTTCTGGTCGGTGGCAGGGCGGCAGTGTCGTGGTGGCGTGGGCTGGTCCGGTGTATTATGGAACGAACAATGCGAATTATGACAGCGGCCCCTGGGTGAAATATGATGTGCAGGGAAGTCAGATATGCTGACAGTGGCCGATACAGACCCCTAACTCGCCCCCCCCCCCCCCCCGCCCCTTCCTATCCACAGCGGCCCAGACCCCTACCCCACCCAAAACCGCGTCCGGCACACGACTTCACCCGTGGGGGTGGGTGGAGGAAGAGGGAGGTGGGGGGGGGGGTGTAGGGCGGGCCTTCTGGCCGCCCCATCGATCTCTTCCAGTGTTTGTTATCTGGTATCGATCGCCAGAGCTCTCCCCCGATGTCACGGGGCGCCGTGTGCGATACTGAACAGAGTTAGAGGCGGGACGGTCAAAGTCTGCCGCCCCCAGCCTGCTCGGTGGCAGCCCGCCGGCCCGTCCACTCCTCCCCCCCCCCCCCCTCGTCGGCGTCACTGCCATCACGTGTGGTGTGGACACTCTATGGTGTGGACTCTCCATGGTGTAGACACTCCATGGCGTAGACACTCCATGGCGTAGACACTCCATGGCGTAGACACTATGGCGTAGACACTATATCGTAGACACTCCATGGTGTAGACACTCCATGGCGTAGACACTCTATGGCGTAGACACTCTATGGTGTTGACACTCCATGGCGTAGACACTGGCGTAGACACTATGGCGTAGACACTCTATGGCGTTGACACTCCATGGCGTAGACACTATATCGTAGACACTCCATGGTGTAGACACTCCATGACGTAGACACTCTATGGCGTAGACACTCCATGGCGTAGACACTCTATGGTGTTGACACTCCATGGCGTAGACACTATGGCGTAGACACTCTATGGCGTTGACACTCCATGGCGTAGACACTATATCGTAGACACTTCATGGTGTAGACACTCCATGGCGTAGACACTCCATGGCGTAGACACTATGGCGTAGACACTATGGCAAAGACACTCTATGGCGTTGACACTCCATGGCGTAGACATTATATCGTAGACACTCCATGGTGTAGACACTCCATGGCGTAGACACTCTATGGCGTAGACACTCCATGGCGTAGACACTCCATGGCTCTCCATGGTGTAAACATTCCATGGTGTAGACACTCCATGGTGTTGACACTATGGCGTAGACACTCCATGGTGTAGACACTCCATGGTGTAGACACCCCACGGTGTAGACACTCCATGGTGTAGACACTCCACGGTGTAGACACTCAATGGTGTAGACACTCCACGGTGTAGACACTCCACGGTGTAGACACTCCATGGTGTAGAGACTCCATGGTGTAGACACTCCATGGTGTAGACACTCCATGGTGTAGACACTCCACGGTGTAGACACTCCACGGTGTAGACACTCCATGGTGTAGAGACTCCATGGTGTAGACACTCCATGGTGTAGACACTCCATGGTGTAGACACTCCATGGTGTTGACACTCCACGGTGTAGACGCACATTCCGTGGTTCGGTCACTTTTAGCAGTGTGTGTATGGGAGTGGGAGGCAAAGATCGACTCGCATCTGGCGGTGCGATAGGGACCACCACCTATACACCACCTCTTATGCACCTCCTATACACCTCCTATACACCGCCTATACACCTCCTATACACCTCCTATACACCTCCTATACACCTATACGCCTCCTATACGCCACCTATACACCACCTATACACCTCTTATACACCACCTATACACCTCCTATACGCCACCTATACACCACCTATACACCACCTATACACCTCTTATACACCACCTATACACCGTCTATACACCTCCTATACACCTCTTATACACCACCTATACACCTCCTATACGCCACCTATACACCTCCTATACGTCACCTATACACCACCTATACACCTCGTATAGCGCTAGACCACCTTGATGAGCGCAGGCCACAGAACCCAAGGGATTTTCTGTATATATAGGTATATGTCTATGAAACCATGTAACTGGGCGCGTGATATACGACCGACGATGGCATATAGTTCCGCCTTCTGACATGCTATTCCTCTTTCATCGGCAAATATTTGCTGGGTTAGTTTAATGACTGGTGTTGTTAGTTCTCCTTGAAAGTAAACACCAAGGAAAAACAGGTCGGGGCCCTGCGGACGTCGGGGAGAAGACGATCAAAGTGCAAGGTGCCCATGACAACAAGACCGTCATGTCCGAGAAGAGAGATCATTGATCCCTCCCCTCCCCCTCTGCCCGCTCCCTCAGCCCCACAGTAGTGCGGCGGCGACGTAACTTAAAAAGCTACCATTGCAGTAGATGGCTTGAAGCTACAAATTACCAAGACTTTATGGGCTTTACATTTAGATTTAACTTGAGGCTCTGCCATAGATTTAACTTGAGAATCTGCCATAGTTTTAACTTGAGTCTGTGTCATAGTTTTAACTTGAGGCTCTGCCATAGCTTTCACTTGAGTCTGTGTCATAGTTTTAACTTGAGGTTCTGCCATAGTTTTAACTTCAGGCTCTGCCATAGGTTTAACTTGAGGCTCTGCCATAGGTTTAACTTGAGGCTCTGCCATAGTTTTAACTTGAGACTCTGCCATAGGTTTAACTTGAGGCTCTGCCATAGGTTTAACTTGAGGCTCTGCCATAGGTTTAACTTGAGGCTCCGCCATAGTTTTAACTTGAGGCTTTGCCATAGTTTTAACTTGAGGCTCTGCCATAGGTTTAACTTGAGGCTCCGCCATAGTTTTAACTTGCGGCTCTGCCATAGTTTTAACTTCAGGCTCTGCCATAGTTTTAACTTGAGGCTCTGCCATAGGTTTAACTTGAGGCTCTGCCATAGGTTTAACTTGAGACTCTGCCATAGGTTTAACTTGAGGCTCTGCCATAGGTTTAACTTGAGGCTCTGCCATAGGTTTAACTTGAGGCTCCGCCATAGGTTTAACTTGAAGCTCCGCCATAGTTTTAACTTGAGGCTCTGCCATAGGTTTAACTTGAGGCTCTGCCATAGGTTTAACTTGAGGCTCTGCCATAGTTTTAACTTGAGGCTCTGCCATAGGTTTAACTTGAGGCTCTGCCATAGGTTTAACTTGAGGCTTTGCCATAGGTTTAACTTGAGGCTCTGCCATAGTTTTAACTTGAGGCTCTGCCATAGGTTTAACTTGAGGCTCCGCCATAGTTTTAACTTGAGGCTTTGCCATAGTTTTAACTTGAGGCTCTGCCATAGGTTTAACTTGAGGGTCTGCCATAGGTTTAACTTGAGACTCTGCCATAGGTTTAAATTGAGGCTCTGCCATAGGTTTAAATTGAGGCTCCTCCATAGTTTTAATTTGAGACTCTGCCATAGCTTTCACTTGAGTCTGTGCCATAGTTTTAACTTGAGGCTCTGCCATAGTTTTAACTTGAGGCTCTGCCATAGGTTGAAATTGAGGCTCCTCCATACTTTTAATTTGAGACTCTCCCATAGGAAACTTGAGCATTTTAAAACTTAATTTTGAGTCGTAGTCCATTGCTACTACCCCGGGTGTCACTGTCCAACCCACTGTATCTGTGACAGAGACGATGGGAGGGAAGGCGGCCGAGGTGGTGGAGGCGATGGTCTGGGTGGTGGATGCTGCTGATGGTGAAGGCGATGGCCTGGGTGGGAAAGATGATGCTGCTGATGGTGGAGGCGATGGTCTGGGTGGGATAGATGATGCTGCTGATAGTGGAGGCGATGGTCTGGGTGGGATAGATGACGCTGCTGATGGTGGAGGCGATGGCCTGGGTGGGATAGATGATGCTGCTGATGGTGGAGGCGATGGTCTGGGTGGGATAGATGATGCTGCTGATGGTGGAGACGATGGTCTGGGTGGGATAGATGACGCTGCTGATGGTGGAGGCGATGGCCTGGGTGGGATAGATGATGCTGCTGATGGTGGAGGCGATGGCCTGGGTGGGATAGATGATGCTGCTGATGGTGGAGGCGATGGTCTGGTGGGATAGATGATGCTGCTGATGGTGGAGGCGATGGTCTGGTGGGATAGATGATGCTGCTAATGGTGAAGGCAATGGCCTGGGTGGGATAGATGATGCTGCTGGTGGTGGAGGCGATGGCCTGGGTGGGGTAGATGATGCTGCTGATGGTGGAGGCGATGGTCTGGGTGGGATAGATGATGCTGCTGATGGTAGAGGCGATGGCCTTGGTGGGATAGATGATGCTGCTGATGGTGGAGGCTATGGCCTTGGTGGGATAGATGATGCTGCTGATGGTAGAGGCGATGGCCTGGGTGGGATAGATGATGCTGCTGATGGTGGAGGCGATGGTCTGGGTGGGATAGATGATGCTGCTGATGGTGGAGGCGATGGTCTGGGTGGGATAGATGATGCTGCTGATGGTGGAGGCTATGGCCTTGGTGGGATAGATGATGCTGCTGATGGTGGAGGCTATGGCCTGGGTGGGATAGATGATGCTGCTGATGGTTGAGGCTATGGCCTGGGTGGGATAGATGATGCTGCTGATGGTGGAGGCTATGGCCTGGGTGGGATAGATGATGCTGCTGATGGTGGAGGCGATGGTCTGGGTGGGATAGATGATGCTGCTGATGGTGGAGGCTATGGCCTGGGTGGGATAGATGATGCTGCTGATGGTGGAGGCTATGGCCTGGGTGGGATAGATGATGCTGCTGATGGTGGAGGCTATGGCCTGGGTGGGCTAGATGATGCTGCTGATGGTGGAGGCTATGGCCTGGGTGGGATAGATGATGCTGCTGATGGTGGAGGCTATGGCCTGGGTGGGATAGATGATGCCGCTGATGGTGGAGGCTATGGCCTGGGTGGGATAGATGATGCTGCTGATGGTGGGAGGTGCTGAAGATGACGAAGGCTTTGTCCCTTACCCCCGGCATCCAGCCACATCTGGTGTGGAGAGCGCTTTTATGAACGGAGCCCCGGGGCGGCCATTCGAAACTGAACCGGCGAGAAAAATCACCTGGCACCTGTGTTACAGGATAGGGTATCTGCGGCCCGAGTGGCACCTGTGTTACAGGATATGGTATCTGCGGCCCCAGGCTCACAGCCATTTGCTGATTGCTTGCAGACTTGCAGATTCGCCGTTGCTGTTCCCTTTTTGATGATGGGCCGAAATGTTCGGACTTTTATGCTTTTGCAGCGCCTTAAATAGTGAACTTATTAACTAATATCCTTGCATTTGAGTAATTGCTGTTCGCTCAACATATCATCAAGTCCTTAATACTGCGGATGGCGTAACCCAGTAAAGCTTTATTTGAAACACTTTCAGTAGTTTTAATCACTTTTGATTATTATTGCTTTCTCCAAAGTATTGGACATTATTGTCACGTACTCTACAGATTCGAATTTTGTGGCGTTAAGGGTCAAGGGTAACCAGAAGTCTCGTTTGTCTGATAACGCTCAACGTGATTTCAATTTCAAAGCACATGAAGCACGGACACGCGTTGTTACGTTCGCGGCATTGCATAACTATATTATTGACATTGGATTAAGATTGAGATATCGAAAATAAAAAGTGCTTGCAAGGTGGAGAAACGGTCACATATAAATAGTACTCGCCAGCTGGCGCCACTGTGATCTCGCGAACTCCCTTGATTACGTCTAACAAGCAGGACTATAATTTATACAGAAACCATGGGAGCCCTTTGGGTGGTGCGATGTCTATTCCACAGTGAAATCCGTCTGGCTATCTTCGAAGATATATTGCTCCACGCAAAAAACCAGAAACAAGGTCTTCCTGATAAGGACGCGTTCACCAGTTATATAATTTTTTTGTAATTAAATGAAGTAATTAGAGACACTCTTTTGTGCGCGGAGGGCATCAATTTCTTTCGCTTAGTGACGGGACGCCAACTTGACGTTGTTGTCGCCGCACGTCCGTGGGTAACAGGAGCCTGACCCGTTAGGCGGAGGGATACAGCCAGAAATCTGGCAGTGATTAGAGCCCCAGGTGCTCCTAAATATTTGATGGCGTCCCGGAACATCACGAGCGGGCGGCTAATCTAGCGAGCTCTGGAGAGGTTGGGAAGGTGGAAGACGGAACCGAGTGTGTGGCACAGGCGAGAGGAGAAGAGGAGAAGCAAGGGTGAGGGGGTAAGGAGAGAGTGATAGAAAGGGGGGACATAGTAGAGGGGAATGGCGAGAGAGAGAGATTGGAGGGGGGGGGGGTGCTGGACTGAGAGGCTTGCGATCATTGCTCCCGGTATGATAAACTGGATGTGATCGAGGCGTGCAGGGTGCTGCACGGGGTGGTGTGAATCAGCCTGTCCCCCAGCCCACGTCCCGCCCTCAGCCCTGTCCCTAAGCCATATCCCCCAGCCCATGTCCTGCCCTCAGTCCTGTCCCTAAGCCCACGTCCCTCCCTCAGCCCTGTCCCTCAGCCATCTCCCCCAGCCCTGTCCCCCAGCACAGTTCCTCAGCCACGACCCTCAGCCCACGTTCCTCAGCTCTTTCGCTCAGCCGTCCCTAAGCCATGTCCCCCAGCTCTGTCCCCCAGCCTTTTCGCTCAGCCATGTCCCTCAGTCATGTCCCTCGGCCATGTCACTCCCTCAGCCCTGTCCACCAGCCCTGTACCTCAGCCCTCTCCCCCAGCCCTGTCCTTCCCTCAGCCCTGTACCTCAGCCCTGTCCCTCCCTCAGCCCTGTCCCTCCCCCAGCCCTCTCCCTCCCTCAGCCCTGTACCTCAGCCCTGTCCCTCCCTCAGCCCTGTACCTCAGCCCTGTCCCTCCCTCAGCCCTGTCCCTCAGCCCTGTACCTCAGCCCTCTCCCTCCCTCAGCCCTGTACCTCAGCCCTGTCCCTCCCTCAGCCCTGTACCTCAGCCCTGTCCCTCCCTCAGCCCTGTACCTCAGCCCTGTCCACCAGCCCTGTACCTCAGCCCTGTCCCTCCCTCAGCCCTGTACCTCAGCCCTGTCCACCAGCCCTGTACCTCAGCCCTGTACTTCAGCCCTGTCCCTCCCTCAGCCCTGTACCTCAGCCCTGTACCTCAACCCTGTCCACCAGCCCTGTACCTCAGCCCTGTACCTCAGCCCTGTCCCTCCCTCAGCCCTGTACCTCAGCCCTGTCCCTCCCTCAGCCCTGTACCTCAGCCCTGTCCACCAGCCCTGTACCTCAGCCCTGTCTACCAGCCCTGTACCTCAGCCCTGTCCCTCCCTCAGCCCTGTACCTCAGCCCTGTCCACCAGCCCTGTACCTCAGCCCTGTCCCTCAGCCCTGTACCTCAGCCCTGTCCCTCCCTCAGCCCTGTACCTCAGCCCTGTACCTCAGCCCTGTCCCTCCCTCAGCCCTGTATCTAAGCCCTCTCCCCCAGCCTTCTCCCTCCCTCAGCCCTGTACCTCAGCCCTCTCCCCAGCCCGCTCCCTCCCTCAGCCCTGTCCCTCAGCCCAGTCCCTCATCCATGCCCTGCCTCTGTGTCTGTTTTCGCCGTCTCGAAACAGATTGCCTCAATTTATTTGTACCAGTTTCTTGTTCATCTAAATCTATAAACAGTTATCGGCCCAGGGCGGAAATGGCCGTGCGGCTTCCTGTGGAGACATCTGTTCCACCAGCTCAGTGCAAGCCGCAAAAGGCGGCAACTATGTGGCGGTTGTGTCAATACTGATATCACAGTCCCCGCTTTGGCAAGTTAAACAAGGATCTGGTGTTAAACCGTCAATGTTAGGATGGTCGTTTCACCAAATGTGTTGTTTTACGTCTGCACTCGACTCATTCACCGCCTACGTTGGGTCATGACGTGTATCGTCGACGAACAGTGGGTTCAGCCAGTGACATCGACCAATCAGTGACCAGCCAGCGACCAGCCAGCGACCAGCAAGCGACCAGCTAGCGACCAGCCAGCGACCAACTAACGACGAGCCAATGACCAGCCAGTGACCAGTCAATGACCAGCAAGCGACTAGCCAATGACCAGTCAATGACCAGCCAGTGACCAGCCAGCCACCAACCTGTGACCAGCCAATGAACCAGCCAGCGACCAGCCAATGACCAGCCAGTGACCAGCCAATGACCAGCCAGTGACAGCCAATGACTAGCCAGTGACCAGCCAATGACCAGCTAGTGACCAGCCAATGACCAGCCACTGACCAGCCAGCCACCAGCCAGCCACCAGCCAGTGACCAGCCAGTGACCAGCCAATGACCAGCCAATGACCAGCCAGTGACCAGCCAGCGACCAGCCAATGACCAGCCAGCCACCAGCCAGTGACCAGCCAGCCACCAGCCAGTGACTCACCACGACCAGACAACAACACGTCTGGCTTTGTCTAAAGCAAACTCCTGGAGCGTCCTCACGGAAAGTTTTAATATGAGATGTCTGGGCTAGATTAAGACTCGTCGGTCCTGAAATATGTGTAGTATTTATTTGAGAGACGCCTATGTGCGGGGAGCCTGTCCCTGCTATGACCGATGTGCCCGGGGGAGATGGATGCTTGGAAACATTTTTTGCACCGTTCTGGAGGGGAGAAGGGTGGGTGGCTGGGTGGGTGCGGAAAATGAAAAATGAGGTACCGACCCCGGCGCCAACCCTGGCTTCCTGCATGCTCAGGATGAGTCACTGGGATGAGCTGGAGTGTCCTTGCCGCCGCCCCCCCCCCCTCCCGCATCACCCCCCCCCCCCCTCCCCACCACCAGACAGCAGCACACATCCGGGCGGGCTTTGGTGGCGGTCCTGCTGGTGGGGTCCAGATTTTCGGCGCGGGGTCAGGGTGGGTGGCAGTCCCCCGTGGCCGGGGAGAAGGATGGGGTGTGGGGTGGGAGGTGGGGGGATAAGCTAATATTGTCCCGTCACTCCCTGGGGTGCGGTTTGTCTGTACACTCATTGGCTTGACGTGCCGATCATCCCTCGAACGGTACGGATCTCCCGCTTGTTTCGCTGGTCATCAGGCTCAACTCGTAGCCAAACTGTCCTTGGGAAAAGGCAGCCTAGGGGGGGCATACCCACATTAGTCCCCACGTCGATGGTGGCCTACGGCCAGTGGCGTACGGCCAGTGGCATACGGCCAGTGGCGTACGGCCAGTGGCGTACGGCCAGTGGCGTGCGGCCAGTGGCGTACGGCCAGTGGCGTGCGGCCAGTGGCGTACGGCCAGTGGCACACGGCCAGTGGCGTACGGCCAGTGGCACACGGCCAGTGGCATACGGCCAGTGGCGTACGGCCAGTGGCGTACGGCCAGTGGCGTACGGCCAGTGGCATACGGCCAGTGGCGTACGGCCAGTGGCACACGGCCAGTGGCATACGGCCAGTGGCGTACGGCCAGTGGCATACGGCCAGTGGCCTACGGCCAGTGGCATACGGCCAGTGACGTACGGCCAGTGGCGTACGGCCAGTGGCATACGGCCAGTGGCGTACGGCCAGTGGCATACGGCCAGTGGCGTACGGCCAGTGGCACACGGCCAGTGGCATACGACCAGTGACATACGGCCAGTGGCGTACGGCCAGTGGCATACGGCCAGTGGCGTACGGCCAGTGGCGTGCGGCCAGTGACGTACGGCCAGTGGCATACGGCCAGTGGCGTACGGCCAGTGGCGCACGGCCAGGGGCGCACGGCCAGTGGCGTACGGCCAGTGGCGCACGGCCACTGGCGTACAGCCAGTGGGTACTCTCCAAGGCACACATCCAGTGGGCATGCGCCCAGTAGGGATGACATAATCATACCGGCTATGTCCTGCACCTTAGCGACCACATTGCACTTAGATATTTATTGGCGGATTCCACTTTTTGATTGCTCTTATTATAGGGTTCACTCTCCCGTGCGAGCTCTATTGACACCACTTGTAATGCGCACGCCCTGTAGAACTGCTGTGAAAGATGGCCCATTGGATCTGGGCCATTTCGGTTCACTTCCGGTTGCCGCTAGCCTAGTACATTTTGAATGTGGACACCTTTTTACAGTAGCAAGTGCGGCCAGTATTTACAATTTATTTTGCGGCTTACTATTTAGGCGGATAATTGCCGCCTCAACTTTCGTGCTCACGAGAATCACAGTAACAAAACTCATTCTGTACATCAGCAAATGTCTGGCCATAAGTTAGCTAATGCACCACATTTTTTTTTTATTAAGGGTTTTTTCTCCGCTATCCCATATCTCATATTGTTATCTTGTTATCTGAGTCACTGTCAGTGCTGGAGCGAAGTGGGAATTCGGCCTCCTGGCGGTAACCATGGGTTACGTGGCGTCGGTGTAATATACCGCATTGGCCACGATCCCGTTCACATCTCCCCCCACTCACTCTTCGGCTGTAGTTATTGTATTAATTTGCAACTTGTGCTGTAAATCCTCGTCCAAAATGCACGGTGCAGTTGTAGACTATGAGATGGCGAGTGATGTTTACGCTGCTCCGTGGTGGACTAATGTTTGCCAGTGACACCCAGTTGTATTGTTTGACAGTCGTCATTATAACAAGCTGGAGAGGCGGTGGGGGAGGGGGGGGGGGTAATGTGCGTGGCGCGGTTTGGGGAGTTTGTTGACACCGAGGGGGGTTGCAGGTGGGTTGGAAGGAAGGAGATTATACTGAGCCAAGACCTCCCCGGGGGAGACCCGTTACCATGACAATACCAAACACTGGGTTGTCTGGCGGCCTAGTTCGGGGCCGTTCAGCCCACGGTTACGTCATAGTCCAACGAACACGGCATCACCAGAAGCTGTAAATCTAGGGAGCTCGTTTGTCCCTTCCTACCACCATAAGTTATGCAGTTTTGTTGGACATGACGTTGAGGCTCACCCATCGGTGGATCGACGCCCTTCTGGCCCCACTGGCTGTGGGGGTGTGCTCCAACATCATGGGCGAGGCACGTCCACCGAGGGCTGTAAAGAACGGGACGTTAATACCGTTTCCCCATGGATGGCTCCAGGCAGTCCTTCTCCCATGCTAGTTACCTTTGTGGCTCAAGATTTCTTGGTATAACACTGTGCCTTTTCATGCGGGGTTTACGTAAGTGGGAGCCCTATGTTTCCTCCGGGGCCTATGTGTCTTCCGGGTCCTATGTGTCTTCCGGGTCCTATGTGTCTTCCGGGGTCTATGTGTCTTCCTGGTCCTGTGTGTCCTCCGAATCTTATGTGTCCTCCGGGTCCTATGTGTCCTCCGGGTCCTATGTGTCCTCCGGGTCTTATGTGTCCTCCGGTTCTTATGTGTCCTCCGGGTCCTATGTGTCCTCCGGGTCCTATGTGTCCTCCGGGTCTTATGTGTCCTCCGGGTCTTATGTGTCCTCCGGGTCCTATGTGTCCTCCGGGTCATATGTGTCCTCCGGGTCTTATGTGTCCTCCGGTTCCTATGTGTCCTCCGGGTCTTATGTGTCCTCCGGGTCCTATGTGTCCACTGGGTCTTACACTATGTTTACATATGATGTTCTCCAGGACGAGAGCAGCCAGGTGGTAGCCCAGCAGTGGGTCTCCACCCCGGCAGGTGAGTCAAACTGTGGTACGCCAGACCCAGGCCAATGGGAGTCCTGGGCCTGGCAGGGGCTGCATCTTCTCACTAACAAAGCCGCAGCTGGTTTTACTTGTCTTACATGTACAATATATAGACATATACTGTTTTATATATATATATATTTGTAAACAAATGGCTCTCTTCCTTCCAGATTGAGGAAACTGACACTTATGATTGTGAAATCGACATGGATGAGTTGTTAGACCTAGAAGAGGAGTCCGAAAGGCGTCGGTTTGTATGGGTAAGTTTCCTCCACGATGTTTTGTCGGTATGGACAATCCGAAGTCTGCTGGTTTCCTCAATTCTCCAGTTGATGCTTTTTCTTATGATAACGACGTGAGGCGTGTTGTTTCAATGTTTTCTTCTTATGTCCATATTGCCATTTACCTGAAAGTCTAACGGCAATAAATCGGTGGCCCCTCTGTGGCCATGTCTGTGTGGTCGCAGAATAAAGATCCCATATCCTGCTTCGCAAAGAGTAGGGGGTTACCCCCGGAGACATGGCTCCCCTCTCCCTTTCTTCTCCCATTGACGCGATATGACCAAATGTGGTGAAAGCGTCCTGAATATACAATCAACCATATTGTACTTATTTTAAAGTTGCATGTGGAGCTCTTTCCCGCCAAAACTAATGAGGTCAAAATACATATAAGAATCAGTCCTTGAATCATTCAAGACTTCTTTTATCTATACTCCACCCATACCAGACTGCCAAATAATGTCTCTTAGCCTTGTCCGTGATATTAATTTACCACAAGTTTTCATTTTAGTGGTAAACGTCATCAGTTTGTGTGCTTGGCGATGCTTTGGTATAAGTAGCAGTGCTTCGACCGAGTTCTGTGGTGTCCCGGGATAGACACGTTTGCCACACCACAGCCGAAACGGCGATGTTTATCAGGTTTCTGAATGTATAGAATGAAACAATCGAGTTTTCTGCAAATTTTGATATAAATTTCGCCTAGGCTTAGTTTTGGCGGGAAAGAACTCGACATGCAACTTTAAGTGTATCTGCTTGTAATTCTCTTCCACAACAGTACCTCTGAGCTGCAGGTTAATGACGTGACGGGGACGATTTATTGGCTCTTCTTGCCATACTATCATGGGTGAGAGGCTCTCATACCAGGAGTTGAAGTGTGCAGAGAGGCCGTGACGTCTAAGGGGTAGGGTTATCACGGGCTGGGGGGACAGATGGGTGACAAACCCTCCAAGCACCCAGTCTCCCCTTTGGTCTTACGTGCAGGGGTATTCACGGCATGGCAGTCGTATGATAAGGAATGGGCAAAGCACGTCATTCAGAGAGACAATGAATTATCGTTGCAAGGCCATTATTCAAAAGACCAAGTGAACATAGCACTCGCCCTTGTTCGGGCAGACAAGGGGTTTTTATTCGAAACCCAGTGACAGATTCAATCCGTATTTTAAAGACGATTTAATTCAAAACGGCAGTAATAGAATCAGTGTTTATTCGACGGACCGTTCGAAATACCGCAGTGGGCCTTGAGATACACGTTCGAAAGAAATGAAATAACTAGCCATATAGGTAATTCCCGAAACGGTCCTTTTCTTAGAAACAATGAACGTCTAAAGATAAGCCCCGCCCGCTGGAGGTGCAAGTGTGAACACATCCCCAAAGGATACAGTATTGTACATTCCCTCCGAGTCACAGAGTATAACAATGGAAACAGATACCCCCGTCGATCATACGGGAATGTCCAACGGCAATGGCATTCTATCTTCCTGATTCTCACTCACCACGGCTTTTGTTTTATCTGTGTGCGGTGTGCACGCCTGCGGTGTTAAGGGCAGATGTGTACGTGGCCCTGAGGTGTGCACGCCTGCTGTGTTAAGGGCCGATGTGTACGTGGCCCTGAGGTGTGCACGCCTGCGGTGTTCAGGGCCGATGTGTACGTGACCCTGAGGTGTGCACGCCTGCGGTGTTCAGGGCCGATGTGTACGTGACCCTGAGGTGTGCACGCCTGCGGTGTTCAGGGCCGATGTGTACGTGGACCTGAGGTGTGCACGCCTGCGGTGTTCAGGGTCGATGTGTACGTGACCCTGAGGTGTGCACGCCTGCGGTGTTCAGGGTCGATGTGTACGTGGCCCTGAGGTGTGCACGCCTGCGGTGTTCAGGGTCGATGTGTACGTGACCCTGAGGTGTGCCCGCCTGCGGTGTTCAGGGCCGATGTGTACGTGGCCCTGAGGTGTGCACGCCTGCTGTGTTAAGGGCCGATGTGTACGTGACCCTGAGGTGTGCACGCCTGCGGTGTTCAGGGCCGATGTGTACGTGGCCCTGAGGTGTGCACGCCTGCGGTATTCAGGGCCGATGTGTACGTGGCCCTGAGGTGTGCACGCCTGCGGGGTTCAGGGCCGATGTGTACGTGGCCCTGAGGTGTGCACGCCTGCGGTGTTAAAGGCAGATGTGTACGTGGCCCTGAGGTGTGCCCGCCTGCGGTGTTAAGGGCATATGTGTACGTAACCCTGAGGTGTGCACGCCTGCGGTGTTCAGGGCCAATATGTACATGGCTCTGAGGTGTACAGTCTGACCAACAGCCCGTGTTCTCAGGCACAAACGACCCTTGTCAGTGTACCAACATTAAACAGTAAATGATTGCTTGTGTCCCTTGAAGGCACCATACAGCCGGTTATTGTAATTAATGACGCGGTGTTTTATAGATAGGTTTGTGTGTAGTGGCGCGCTCCCTGCATTCCAGACCTCACGTCAGTCGCCGGTTGTGACCCACAGCGCTTACTTATATTGAAATACATGGACTTAAACGTCGTAATATGGTGGCAACCGAAACGACCGACTGTCTGTCTGCGCGTGCTCGGCACGCTAGTTAAAATCTTTACCTCTGCAGCCTGACGTCAGATGGCGACGCACATGCGCAGTTGTGACGTCAGATGGCGACGCACGTGTGCAGTTGTGACGTCAGATGGGGAAGCGTGATGTCAGATGGGGAAGCATGACGTCAAATTGCGACGCACGTGCGCAGGCGTGACGTCAGATGGGGACGCACGTGGGGAAGCATGACGTCAGATGGGGACGCGCGTGGCGAGGCGTGACGTCAGATGGGGACGCGCGTGGCGAGGCGTGACGTCAGATGGGGACGCGCGTGGGAAGGCGTGACGTCAGATGGGGACGCACGTGGCGAAGCGTGACGTCAGATGGGGACGCGCGTGGCGAGGCGTGACGTCAGATGGGGACGCGCGTGGGAAGGCGTGACGTCATATGGGGACGCGTGGCGAGGCGTGACGTCAGATTGGGACGCACGTGTGGGAGCGTGACGTGGGCTGACATCGCACGGTGACACGTGATGGGCGCGTTTGGGTATGTCCGTTATCAGTCGATAACAACCCCAAAAAAGATCGTTAATTTGGTCTCGTACCGTATGCGTTCCGCCATCGATGCAGCCTCATCGAACTGAGAGCGGACAAACAAATGTGTCCGACTCTCTACATTACTCTAATGATGGATACGATGATCAACTAAATACGCGAAACCGGAGCGAGGTCCACCGACTTGACTTGGCAGTCAATATCAGTTTGTCTGTAGCGTGGCGCTATCGAGTTGGACTTGGCGGCCGGACAGGAGTTTGGGGGGAGTGCATGGGGCGGTGGATATGGGCGTCATTGCTGTGTGTGTGTGTGGCAAAACGGCCGAGAACAGCTGTGACATCGAGACAGCGAGGCCATATGTAAGGTGCTGAGAGAGGGAGCTGGGGTAGGGGATGGGGAGGGCGGGGGGGGGGTGAGGGGATGGTCACTGCGTGCCGATGGATGGATGGGGGGCGGGTCCCGGAGGGGTAGACATGGCTGACCTGGGGGGTGCTCTGTCGGGTCAAGCCCGGGTCACGACGTGCGGCCCTATAATGACAGAGCAGCACACCACCATACCATGTCAAGCCCGGGTCACGACGTGCGGCCCTATAATGACAGAGCAGCACACCACCATAACATGGCGAACCCGTGCGTCATTTATAAACTCGCCGCTTTATTAAATGATACGTAAATATTGCGGATGGTAATTGAAGTGGTTAAAGGGTCGGTGTTAACTGTGCCTCCGTTTTATACGCTAACTGGAGGATTTATGCCGACGTGATTACCTGTAATACATGTGTGAAACCGGCAGGTCGCATCGATTGCCGATAGGGGGCGCCCATCGACTCATGGATGGCGTGATGGGCCAGTCGGGGCACAGCCATGTATTACAGTCCCCCTCCACCACCACCACCACCACCACCATGTCAGGGGACAGTCGGGGCACAGCCATGTATTACAGTCCCCCACCACCACCACCACCACCACCACGTCAGGGGCCAGTCGGGGCACAGCCATGTATTACAGTCAGGAGAGACACCGAGCAACACAACTCACCGAGTTAAAGTCCCCCTCCACCACCACAACCACCACCACCACCACCACCACCACCACCACGTCAGGGGCCAGTCGGGGCACAGCCATGTATTACAGTCCCCCTCCACCACCACCACCACCACCACCATGTCAGGGGACAGTCGGGGCACAGCCATGTATTACAGTCAGGAGAGACACCGAGCAACACAACTCACCGAGTTAAAGTCCCCCTCCACCACCACAAGCACCATCCTCACCACCACGTCAGGGGCCAGTCGGGGCACAGCCATGTATTACAGTCCCCATCCGCCACCACCACCACGTCAGGGGCCAGTCGGGGCACAGCCATGTATTACAGTCAGGAGAGACACCGAGCAACACAACTCACCGAGTTAAAGTCCCCCTCCACCACCACAACCACCTCCACCACCACAACCACCATCCTCACCACCACGTCAGGGGCCAGTCGGGGCACAGCCATGTATTACAGTCCCCCTCCACCACCCCCACCATGTCAGGGGACAGTCGGGGCACAGCCATGTATTACAGTCAGGAGAGACACCGAGCAACACAACTCACCGAGTTAAAGTCCCCCTCCACCACCACAACCACCACCACCACCACCACCACCACCACCACGTCAGGGGCCAGTCGGGGCACAGCCATGTATTACAGTCAGGAGAGACACCGAACAACACAACTCACCGAGTTAAAGTCCCCCTCCACCACCACAAGCACCATCCTCACCACCACGTCAGGGGCCAGTCGGGGCACAGCCATGTATTACAGTCCCCATCCGCCACCACCACCACGTCAGGGGCCAGTCGGGGCACAGCCATGTATTACAGTCAGGAGAGACACCGAGCAACACAACTCACCGAGTTAAAGTCCCCCTCCACCACCACAACCACAACCACCTCCACCACCACAACCACCATCCTCACCACCACGTCAGGGGCCAGTTGGGGCACAGCCATGTATTACAGTCAGGAGAGACACCGAGCAACACAACTCACCGAGTTAAAGTCCCCCTCCACCACCACAACCACAACCACCTCCACCACCACAACCACCATCCTCACCACCACGTCAGGGGCCAGTCGGGGCACAGCCATGTATTACAGTCAGGAGAGACACCGAGCAACACAACTCACCGAGTTAAAGTCCCCCTCCACCACCACAACCACACCCACCTCCACCACCACAACCACCATCCTCACCACCACGTCAGGGGCCAGTCGGGGCACAGCCATGTATTACAGTCAGGAGAGACACCGAGCAACACAACTCACCGAGTTAAATTCCCCCTCCACCACCTCCCCCACAACCACCTCCACAACCACCATCCTCACCACCACGTCAGGGGCCAGTCGGGGCACAGCCATGTATTACAGTCAGGAGAGACACCGAGCAACACAACTCACCGAGTTAAAGTCCCCCTCCACAACCATCACCACCACCACCACCACCACAACCACCACGTCAGGGGGCAGTCGGGGCACAGCCATGTATTACAGTCAGGAGAGACACCGAACAACACAACTCACCGAGTTAAAGTCCCCCTCCACCACCACAACCACCTCCACCACCACAACCACCATCCTCACCACCACGTCAGGGGCCAGTCGGGGCACAGCCATGTATTACAGTCAGGAGAGACACCGAGCAACACAACTCACCGAGTTAAAGTCCCTCTCCACCACCACAACCACCATCCTCACCACCACGTCAGGGGCCAGTCGGGGCACAGCCATGTAATACAGTCAGGAGAGACACCGAGCAACACAACTCACCGAGTTAAAGTCCCCCTCCACCACCACAACCACCACCACCACCACCACAACCACCACGTCAGGGGCCAGTCGGGGCACAGCCATGTATTACAGTCAGGAGAGACACCGAGCAACACAACTCACCGAGTTAAAGTCCCCCTCCACCACCACAACCACCACCACCACCACCACAACCACCACGTCAGGGGGCAGTCGGGGCACAGCCATGTATTACAGTCAGGAGAGACACCGAGCAACACAACTCACCGAGTTAAAGTCCCCCTCCACCACCACAACCACCACCACCACAACCACCACGTCAGGGGCCAGTCGGGGCACAGCCATGTATTACAGTCAGGAGAGACACCGAGCAACACAACTCACCGAGTTAAAGTCCCCCTCCACCACCTCCCCCACAACCACCTCCACCACCACAACCACCATCCTCACCACCACGACCATTTCTGCTTACATCGTGACCCTACTTGGCTGAACATGATATAGTGTATTAAGTTAGCGATACTTTTATGCGTCAACCTGTTTTAAGACAAAATAAAATACTGCGGAATGCATTTAGTGATTGGCATTGATGTTGAATGAGAGGAGTGAGTGGGATACTTTGCATGTCATCCTGTACTTATATCAATATGTACTGCTGTGTTATGTTTGTTGTTTACTGGATAATCTGATCCATCATTCAGTATCTTCTGTTTTAAAACGCCCCGTTAAGTGGTTTGATCGATGGTTTCATCCACTTCCTTTTGTTTTACTTGCAGGAGCGGCTCACCAACTTGAGGAAGTCTCGTGCAGTTGTCAGTGTAAGTCAGTCTTAGTTTATTATCTAAATTATGTGACGTCACACCTCCATGTACTCAGTGACCTCACACGTCGAATAATCACTCAGTGACGTCACACGTCGAATAATCACTCAGTGACGTCACACCTTCAGTAATCCCTCAGTGACATCACACCACTATCGATTCATTATGGGACGTCACACCTTGGTATATTTACTATGTCACTTAACACCTCGATGTAATCACTCAGTGACGTCACACATCAATGTATTCCCCTGGTGACGTCACACTTCGATATTTTCACTCTGTGACGTCAGACTTATTATGCATGACATCGCACCGAGATCTGGAAACACGCGTTTGAATCGAGGCACATCGCTTACACGGCTGTTATTCATTGGGCTTTATTTATATTTATGTGCCGATAATCAGATCAGCAAGGGCACCCCAGGTCGTCTCTGGGACCCAATCGGGCGGTGTTACGGCAAGTTTACGGTGGTCTATCGCTCTCTGCGCTATCGAACCTATCACACCAACGAGCCCATAAACTTGTACCCACGGAACCAACTGCTCGTAAGCTACTGGGGCTCGAAAACTCGAGTTCTCCGATGGGAGGTTAGGAAGTTGCGAATAGACTGAGACCGACTGATATTAACATGGTTGGCACGCATGACTCAAAAAATAGAATCAAGTCAAGCGATAGTGCTATCTTGTCGACCTGGCTGTACACAGTGCTTGCGTATTGCGTGATACAGGTTTTTCCACTTTTACTGACGTCACTCGCAGCTTAAAACTACGAAGGTTTAAGGAGTGTACATAACGAGGGACGTTAACATGAAGGGGTCCTGAATACAGTGTGTGGTTATTGCGTCACGCTCTCGGGCTATTTTTTTCTTCTGTTGCTAGCTGTGCGCGTTTGACAGCATATTATAACAGATTGTCTAAAACTTCGTTAATTATATTTTTCAATTTGGTCTCATTCTTGTTTTATTTATTTCAGCAATTCGTGGAAGAACTCCTGCAGAAAGCCACCACTTTATAGACAATCTAGAGTTGCACAGATGAATGTATATATATTCATATATATATATGAATATGTGGCTTATTAAGACCGGAAGTTGGAAAAGACGAGCCGCCTGAATCACGCTGCCTCTCTTCCTTGAATGTCAGCCAATCACAGAGAGAGTTACATCTGTGGTACAACCATATCAGCCAATCAGCAAGGGTGTTACAACTGCCATTGCATGGAGTCACGTGATTGTTCAAGCCGGGAGTGTCCCAATCCCAAGGCTGCGATACACTGCAAGCTGTCAGAAGCCGTCCAATCCGGGCCCTCGACACACTTCAAGCCAGGAGCCACCCAATCCGGGCCGTCGACGCACTTCAAGCCAGGAGCCACCTAATCCGGGCCGTCGACGCACTCACAGCCGCATTGAGTCACTCAATCCTGGCGTTCGACGCGCCTGAACCCAGGAGCCGCCCAGTGGCGCCCTTCAACACAATCAGACGGTTTTTAAATGTACATCGAATCATAGAGTGATTTACTCACTGACAGAGTTTCCCCGGCAGTATATCTTGAGGTGTAGATATGCCTATATGTATCGCCCACGTGTAGATATGTCTATATGTATCGCCCACGTGTTTCTGGTCGGATCTGTGCTATGTTCGTAGTAATAGTGACAACAGAGACAGTTTTGATTCAGAGCTTTACGTCTTCGTTCTCAAGATGTCGCTGTGCCGTAAGTGTAATAGCACGAAACCATGAGGGAAATGGTATTTTTTAAATGTTTTGGCTATTATTGTATACTATTTAGCCACAAGCAACTACCCCACGTGCCTAGTCCGATCACGCCACTGGTAGATGGCGCTCGACAGATGTTGTGTTGATGTCGGGGCGTCGGCGTAGATCCAGCGCTTGTACGGTACTACACCACACGACAGAGGCTGGGGCATACATTAATAATGAACATATATATATATATAGTGACACAATTTATCCCGGAAAAATCAATTATTAACGTGGCATGAAACGGACTAGAACTGTTAATATATAGATCTAGATGATAATTTATATGAGTGACAGTTGCGCGTCAGTCGTACTGGTGTCATTGCAGGACGGTGTAGATAAAAATGTGTTCGTGTAGCATATGTGGGTACCCATCGCCTATCGGTGTTGCCGCCTCACCCCCACGCCCCACCTCGCCACCTCCTTGGTATCCATGTTCTCTGTCATTTGAGACTGATTCTGACGTCATCAAGATGGCGTCGTGGTAGATTAACCTCGAACCGCCTAATATATGACTCCCCTCAACCCCTGTGATCCAGTTTCGGGTATTGGTTAGAATAACGTATTAATATACAATTTTGGTGTGTTGTCGCCATTATTTTTTTGGGGGGTGGGGGAGACCGGGGGTGGTGGGGGTCACGTACTGCCGCGTCACATCGGATGTCAAGATCGCCTTACAGAACTAGACGGTGACCTTTGCGTGTTGTAGCTGCGGGTCACAATGGTTGTAGGCATTGTGCACTTGCCAGTCACCAATCGCCGTACTGACGGACGGTGTGGCCGTACTGTCAGTCGACCTTTGCTACAACTGTTCCTTTGAGAGGGGGTCCTACATGGGCTGACGCTGTCGGGCGAAGGATCCTCGAGTGGGGCTAGCCTTCCTTTCGAGTTTCTCAGCGGTGTGCTTGAGTGGATACAACTATATCTGACTCTCAACCAGCCTATCAAAGTCTATGGGGGTAATTTCCTTTCAAATGGGTTCCTGTCTACGAGCAGCGTTCGACCACTGCCCCCTTCCCCCCTCTCACCCCTCACGCCCGACATGGGGCTGGGGGGGGGGGGGCTTAAAACGCGAAGGCATCACCGGCTGGTGCCTAGACCACCCTCCACCCACCCCCGTGTGGCGTGCTCAGCTACTGTAGAGGGGACGGAGGATGGGGGGGGAGGGGGGGGGGCTGTGGGAAGGATGATCAGTGGCGTAGCAGCCGGGAGTGGGAGGGGGCGAGGGCGGGGTGGGGGCGTACTGTGTTTGCTATGTGCCAATAGTTAGGAACCAGACACTTGAGGACTCGTAATATTTAGTCGCGGCATTAATAACGACAGCTTGAGCCAAATGATGACTGCAGTCACTACCCCAACCCTGGCCGTTATACCTATAACATTTGACTGTTATACATATAGATCAGTCTGTTATGCAAATAATCCATAAGACCTGGTTAGTCGTGTAACAATTATTGTTATACATACAACACTGCCTGTTACATATATAACACTGCCTCTTATATATATAACAAAGCCTGTTATATATATAATAGGCCGTGTTATACATATAACAAAACACGTTATACATATAACAACACCTGTTATACATATAGCAAAACATGTTATACATATAACAAAACCTGTTATATATATTACAAAACCTGTTATATATATAACAAAACCTGTTATACATATAACAAAACCTGTTATACATATAACAAAACCTGTTATCACAAAACCTGTTATACATATAACAAAACCTGTTGTACTAATTACTCTGGTTGTTATACGTATAGCCCTGGACATATAACCTTGGATGTCCCAGGCACTTTGTCTTGTGTTTTTTTTTTGTCCTTGATAGTCTCATTCACGTCGTGATCTTCGGGCTGCATGACAGTCCTGTAGGGGGAGCCACATGTTCGGCCTGGCATCTTACTGTATATAAATAACCCTGTCACTATCTAATGCCTGGTCAGAGCGATATGCGCTATGTCGGAGCTACCACACCTGCAGTCGATGGTTCGCAACCTGCTACCCAGTCGCACGTTCGCATCCCACCGGTACATATCCACAATTAGTGTGCGGGCGGAATGCGAAATGAGAGCTACGGGGGACTGTCCTGTCCCGTCGTGTAGTTGGCCTGTGCCGGATTTCACGAACGCAGCTTAGCCGACTACGGGGTTTAGTCGACTGAAGTTACCATGTAAACGATGGGCGATTTTAGCCGTCTTAGCTATGTAAACTATGTGCGTGAAATTGGCCACTGGACTGTGTCCACGTTGGGGTTCAGCCGTAGGTGTCTTCAGGGTGGCTATCCGTGTTGCCAGTGCACGCCCGGGGGTCACACACCAAAGGCACAGGGGAGTGGGGTGGGGGGGGGGGTAGTTGTCAAGTGTAAGACCTGCCAGAGAAATCAACACGTATT
This sequence comes from Arenicola marina, assembly GCA_964019135.1. NCBI lineage: Eukaryota > Metazoa > Annelida > Polychaeta > Arenicolidae > Arenicola > Arenicola marina. The sequence continues at coordinate 45,778,872 of OZ025252.1, read as the reverse complement.
ATTGGTGGCATTATTGATGATACTGTGGCAGGTGTGTTGGGAGAGTGTTTTAATGGTGTCCCCTCAATATGACCCCCCAGTGCTGCTGCTGATATCACGGGGATGAAGAGGCGAGCCCGTAACCTACTAGCGCCCTCTACGTGGAGCCGACGTCGTAATCTGCATGGCGTCCCTGTATCAATAATGGAGGGGCCCGGCACGCTGCTCGCTGTCTGCACCTATAAATTATGTGGAGCCTTTTTCTGTTTATACGATCTCAATGCACAGCAATTATTATCATCACCCTCACCACCGCCCTCTCCACCCTCGCCACTCTCATCTCCATCACCACCCACACTACCAACCTCACCACTCTCATCTTCATCACCACCCTCACCACCCCCATCACCCTCATCACCCTCACTACCACCGTCGCCAGTCCCATCACCCTCACCACTCTCACCCTCAACATTCATCAGCCTCACCACCCTCACCACTCTCATCCTCATCACCACCCTCACCACTCTCATCCCCATCACCACTCTCACCACCCCCAGCACCATCATCACCTTTACTACCACCCTCGCCACTCCCATCCCCATCGCCACCCCCATCACCCTCATCACCCTCACTACCACCCTCGCCACTCCCATCCCCATCACCACCCCCAACCCCCTCACCACTCTCACCCTCAACATTCATCAGCCTCACCACCCTCACCAGTTTCATCACCCCCACCACTCCTCCCACCCTCAACACCCCCACCCCCTTGCTCATCATTCTGCAGGGACAACGGACTGCTCATCACTTGGCAATAGATGTGTGTGTGTGTGTTGTGTGTATGAGACTGGTGTCTCGTAGCCTGAATGCCGAGACCCTGAGTTCAACGCGTATCTCACGACGGCCGCCTCTGTGTTAAGGACGCATGCGTCGCCTGACCTAAATTGTCAAGTGTGGCGATACAATATATTGACTACTGAGACCGTTCGTTCGTGTCTGACCCAATATGTGTGCATGCAGTTATTGAGAGGATTTTTATATTGTTACACGTGGGACATAACGATCCTTTCAGTCCTTGGCTTTGATTCCGTGTCTTTGACGCCTTGGTTTCAATGCTCATGATCGACTCCTTGCTTTATTTTGCATCTTCATGTTTTGGGTCCAACAACACGATTGTGTTGCATTACATACTATGCTTAATACGCGAGTATTGTGTGAGCTACGCTGATATGATGAATGGTGTAACGACCGTTACAATATATTTGATGTGCTGTTATTAAGTGTACCCCGCAATATATTAGGTGTCAAGCATAACTTGGTTGCGGTAGTCTTATAGAGGGGATAGATAGGTAAGATGTCTTATATAAAACCAACATCTCCACGTGCTACACCAGCTCCAAGTCTTCCCAAGATGTCTTCACTTTGTTATGTATAAGTATATCTATGAGATTGATATATGTATATATATGTGATATATATCTATATATATATGGTTATATATACGCTGCTCTTTGTAGTTTCTATAATTTTATCGTAATTTCTGTGTAGCTCACAATGAAATGGTGCATGCCTCTCGCTAGAAATTTGATTGTTTGTGGAAACAGATGAGCACGGCAGTCCTTTGGTGACGTATGTACGGAAACCAAGGTTATTGTATAAATATCTCAGTCACTTGTTTGTATGGTTTCAGTGATACATGGCAGTTAGATTGGTTGGGTGGGCGGGTGTGTGGTACAGCTCACTGTGGTCTCCCCACTGCCTTATCCAGCCATATCCCCGGCAGGGTCCACATTGAGTGTCAGTGGTGGAGTTATCAGACGGCCTGGAGCCTCGTCATTGATCGGAGAGAACGCTGGTGATCCACTATGATGGGTGGGGGGGGGGGGGTCATCGCAAGCTTACAGTCGACGCGGTGTACGCGCTACAGCTCTGTGCCATTTCGTTTGTAGTTGGAATTTAATGTAGGAAGTGAGTTACTAATCGTACCAAAAATGTTATTCTTGGCAGCAGTAAACGTGCAAAATATATGCAAAGCCCGTTATATAGGCTTAATGTATGTCTATATGGACATGATAGGCTCGCCAAGGGAGAGGTGGGGTGGGGGGGGGGGGGTAGGGGTTGAGAGAGTTTGTGCCACGTGGCTCAGCACTGGTCAAAACGACCTTCAGATTGGTTCAAGGTCGCCCGCTGCCACATCTCCTGTCTGCTTCGCTGTTCTAAGGCGAAGGTCAGAATGACCTTGATCTTGCAGTGCCATCGATGCGACCTTCTATGTAATGTGCCGGTAACTAATCCACGCAAACAAAGTCAGAGTTTGAAATGGCCGCGTTGCCCCCTACATCGTCGACCCCGACAATACTGCCGGTATAAACTACACCACAGGAGCTGTATTCATAATCATGTCGCACTTAACCGCGGGAAAATGGCTATTTGTCGCAATCTCTTAAGCTACTGACGGTAGTAATGATAATCTTAACGTGATGTTTACTTAAATTGAATTCTGAGACTGTACTACTAAATTATAAGAATCCATTATCTGAGTGAATAGGTTTTGGCTTTTGCCGCGAGAATTCTCTGCACATCTGTAACATAGGGTTAAAGTAGCGATTATGAATACGGGCCCGGACATTTCGAATCTTCTATTACGTCACTAAAAGGTTTTCTTCACATATGTATCTTTTCTTTTTGGTGTGTGTTTTTTAAATAATAAAGGATACCTTCTGTTGTTTTAGCTGTTCAGGCAGCCAAGGAAATGATATTTTTCTAGTGTACCATTGGAGTGGACTATATCACTTGTATGCCCTTCGTGTTGGCGCCCCACTCACTGCAGTGAATGTGTGTTAGGTATGTACATACAACGGTCCGCTCACCCCCTCAGCCCTTGTGTGTTTTTTGCCGACGCATGGACGCAATGTAACGAAATAAACAATTCTTGGAATATGATTTGCATCAAATTCGAACAAATTAACTAGATCAAATTACGCGTTATTGTTTGGTTATTTTTTGTACATATGGCGATTGCAACTGCGAAATTCAACCAAAGTGCAAGATAATAGGCGACTAGGACAATATTGCGAATCCATAGTACAACAGAATATGTGAACAAGACAATATTACGGAACCATGGAAGAGCAAAATAGGCGAATACGGCTGTTACTAAACCATGGTAAATCAGACTGAATAGGTGAATAAAACAATATTACTGAACCATGGTAAATCAGATTAGGTGCATAAAGACAATATTACTGAGTCATGGAATAACATTAGGTGAATAGCACAATATTACTGAACCATGGTAATCACATTAGGTGCATAAAGACAATATTACTGAGTCATGGAATAACATTAGGTGAATAGCACAATATTACTGAACCATGGTAATCACATTAGGTGCATAAAGACAATATTACTGAGCCATGGAATAACACAATATTATACTGAACCATGGTAAATCAGATTATGTGAATAAAGACAATATTACTGAGCCATGGAATAACATATTAGGTGAATAACACAATATTACTGAACCATGGTAAATCAGATTAGGTGAATAAGACAATATTATTGAGCCATGGAATAACAGCTTACGTGCATGAGTATTGCTGAACCATGGTAGAGGACCATGATTCAGACAATGTTCGATGTCATTACACCGACCCAACGCTTGCACTATAACAGGCGGACCCCCGCAAGCGGCCCCCGCTGAGCTCACCCCACCTCTGCCGTGTCACGCACTGTTACATCAGCGCCGGGTGCGAACTCTTGGCGTCAGCGGCCGAGACGCTCTGCCTCTGGACGGCGCGCGGGCCAACATGACAAAGGAGCCAACCACTGCAGTGGCCGCGGGGTGAACTGATCGCGTTATGATCTCATTACGCGTTACAAGCTCGCCGCACGGTGGCGCTATGATCAAGCTCCGTGCGTGTAAGGCAGAGTTGAGTCTTATTCATTTACCAGCGCCGCCCTAGCGGACGAGATTTCCCAAAGAAGTGTATCGATGCACTTGTACATACACCTACAACTGGTGTAGTGGGTTGAGGGCAGGGACTGGCGGCAGGTTACTGCAGACCTAAGACGACTTCGCAAATCATAGTTCAGATTACTATGAGGGGTCTGGAAGGGTGTGTCCAGCTGCACAGCTAGTGTCAATTTTTCTCTCAGTGTCGATTATTTACGGCCTCCCGTGTCGCTTTTTAACTAATTTTAGTGTCGCATTTTTCAAAAATCTATGTCGATGTCACTTTTTCAGATCCTCAGTGTCGAAATTTGTGTGGTCAATGTGTCGAATGTGTGGGCTGCGGGGTGTGAGGTGTGAGGTGCGGGGTGTGGAGTGCGGGGTTGCGGGGTGTGGGGTGCAGGAGCTGGGTGCGGGGTGTGTGGTGTGAGGTGTGAGGTGCGGGGTGTGAGGTGTGAGGTGTGAGGCGCGGGGTGTGAGGTGTGAGGTGTGAGGTGTGAGGTGTGGTGTGGGGTGTGGGGTTTGTGATGCGGCATGTGTAGTGCTGGGGGTGGGGTGTGGGGCTGTGGTGTGGGGTGTGAGGTGCTGGTGTGGGGTGTGGTGGGTGGGGTGCGGGGTGTGAGGTGCGGGGTGTGGGGTGTGGGGTGCAGGTGCTAGGTGCGGGGTGTGTGGTGTGAGGTGCGGGGTGAGGGGTGTGGGGTGTGGGGTGTGGGGTGTGAGATGCGGGGTGCAGGGTGTGGTGTATGAGGTGTGGGGTGTGTGGTGTGGGGTGTGGTGTGTGTGGCGGGGGTGTGGCGTGTGGGGTGTGGGGTGGGGTGCGGGGTGTGAGGTGCGGGGTGTGGGGTGTGAGGTGCGGGGTGTGGGGTGTGAGTTGTGAGTTGTGAGGTGTGAGGTGTGGGGTGTGGAGTGAAGTGTGGGGTGTGGGGTTTGTGTTGCGGGGTGTGTAGTGCGGGGGGTGGGGTGTGGGGTGCGGGGTGTGAGGTGTGAGGTGTGGGGTGCGGGGTGTGAGGTGCGGGGTGTGGGGTGCGGGGTTTCGGGGTGTGGGGTGCAGGAGCTGGGTGCGGGGTGTGAGGTGTGAGTTGTGAGGTGCGGGGTGTGATGTGTGAGGTGTGAGGTGTGAAGTGTGGGGTGTGGTGTGAGGTGTGGGGTGTGGGGTTTGTGATGCGGGGTGTGTAGTGCGGGGGGTGGGGTGTGGGGTGCGGGGTGTGGCTCCGGTCGCCGGGGCTATGGGTGCGGGGCTATGGTTCCGTTCGCGGGCTATGGCTCGGTGCATTGCGTTGCGCTAAAATTGAGAGTGGGTGAGAACGCGAGAATGCCAGAGCGAAATCAATCTCGAATTCTCGCCCTCGCGTTCTCGCGTGCGGGCATTCTCGCGTTGTCGCGTTCTCACCCCTTATTGTGCCAAAGGCGAGAATGCGAGAAAGCGAATGGCACAAATATGCCACCATAGGTTATGGCTCCGTGCGCTGCGAGAACGCGAGAATGCAGGGGCGAGATCAACCTCACGTCCTCGCCCTGGCTTTCTCGCCCTCGCGTTGTCGCGTTCTCGCCCACGCGTTCTCGCCATTTCGTCTTCGCTTTCTCGCTCTCGGGCGTTCTCGCGTGTGCGCCCCTTTTTGTGCCCGGCCAGAACTAGCATTCTGGGCTAGCCTGGCGGCATATTTGTGCCACTTGCTAATTCAGTGGCACAAATATGCTACCATACACGGAAGTATAATGTTAGGGCAACCTGACATTGCGACTCGGGCACTCGACCGCGGAGCGTGTCTCGATTGCACCTGTGACGCAAGAATTACACACATGGACAGGAAAAAGCGTTAGTACGGAAGCTTCAGTGGGGCATTGCCTGGCACGTGCATATTATGTTTCTTCTAGTACCCCGGACTCTATACTGATTAGGTCCAATTACAACATGCAAAGATAGTCGACGCCCCTCTAAATATTTGCTTTGTTGTAACATAAATTGGTTTAATGAGCGAAAAGCAATACAAAAGGCAGATTTGGGCGTTTAATTTAACGATGAAGGAAATATAAGGAAATAGAAGAAAGCTAGGAGTCAGGCCACCTGCCACCTAGATAACTGGTCGAGCCCCTGATCAAATGAGCCTAAAACATATTGATAGAGGGAGGGAAGGGGGGTTAAGCTTACTTAATGAATTCCCGTCTGTCATAATTTAAGTAACACATCAGTTTGTCCCCAGTAAGCTTCCGTACCGTCTACTGTTCAGACGGAAAGGTAGCTTTTTACAGCCCCATAAACTGGTGAAGCACCTGGGTATATAGCTCCGCCGCCTCTCTTGCCTCGCTCCAGCCGTGGACGGAGATATAAAATGATACCCACAACATCAAACCACCCATACACACACACACACACACACACACACACACACAACTGTCTGACATCGCCGTTATTTTGAGTGCGCCATCTGTAGGCCTAGATAGACTTGACTAGGTGTTGTACATACGTGCAAGGTTAAGTTTAGTCAACTCACGTGGATGAGGACGTGTGATAAGCGAGTGGCGAGCCAGCCACTCTTTCTCACATTGACCCAGATATGTACACCATGATGTGAGCTGCGCTGGGATACAAGCGCTGTCTTATACTTTGACCGGCATTGTGAGTGCGCTGGCCTCTCTCCAACGTGCGAGATAACAAACTGTGGTTGTTCATATTGCAACGTCATCGCGTCATCCGGTCACAGAGACATGGATCTCCTCTCCCAGGCTCCGTTCCTGACGACCGTCGCCCCTTTCCTGCTTCCGATCATCATCTGGATCCTCATCAAGGCCACGTGTCGTCCCGGACGCGATGTCCGCCAGGAGCGAGCGCCGCCCGGAGCAGGCGCGCAGGTTACAAGCAGACCGCCCATGAAGGAATCCAGAGGGGATCCAGTGAAATCAGATTCGGGACCTCAAGATGAAGATGACTATGTCATGCTGGATGATACCATTAACGCTGACGTAGATTCGAGCGACAGTCCCGAGCCGGAACCCGTCCCGGATATACCCTTCACGCCAGTGCGCTATCCGGAAGAGGAAATGATCCGAAGGTCACGGTCGTTCTTCGGAGCTCCTGAATAAGCGACGGACCGTGCGAATGTTCAGCAGCGAGAAAATCCCTCGAGAGGTCATCAATAACATCATCCGCTCAGCAGGTAAGTCGCAAAAGTTGCAGCCATTTTCTTTCCAACTATATAAAGACTTTAAGGCTGTGCTTCTTTTTCTTAGATATTTACTTGGTATTTATTGCCGCGAAACACTTGCTGGCGCCATATCCGGTTCGCCCCGTTGACGCCGACGTATATGTTGACGTGATTGCCGCTCGATTTGAGTTAACCAATGGGAGGCAGGACACTATGATCAGATTGACTTCCCCTTTAATACTAGGAGGCTCACCCGTAGGTAAGACGTTCGGCTATATGTATGTACGTATATGCTTAAATGCAGGGTGCAGATGCCATGGCGCCCTCATTACATTAACCGTTCCCATTGTCGCATTATGATTCGCCCCTGTCACCCTGTGCGCCCCCCCCCCCCCCCAACCCATCTTCACCAGGGACATCCCCGAGTGGCGCCCACACAGAACCCTGGACTTACGTCGTCGTCTACAACCAAGATCTGAAAGAACAAATCCGCGACGCCATTGAAAACGAAGAGCGCGTTAACTACGAACGGCGAATGGGCGATAAATGGTTGCGTGACCTGCGTGACCTTAAGACCACGTGGCAGAAGGAGTACCTCAGCAGCGCCCCTTGCCTGTTGGTTGTTTTCAAGCAGTCGCATAGCCTTACGGAAGAGGGGCAGAAGAAAACGCACTACTACAGCGAAATCAGCATCTCCATTTCTGTAGGGCTGATGCTAGCGGCAATACAGGTGAGGCGTGGTATCTTTATCTCTTGGTTTGTCATTACGTCAACTCAATGTGCATTACATCAACGCATCATGGCTAGTGTTACAAGCCCCGACAGACATACAATCCGTCATTGGTTACCGGTTGTCCTGGTTACCAGATTCACATTTGTATGCATGCCATATACACGGTAACTACCACTTTGTAGTATACTGTCTGTCAGTCGCACATGCCAAAGGGCTGTCACCTTATCACTATCACCCGTTATCAAGTCAAACTGACATATGTATGTATATGTTATATCAAGTCAAACCTACGATATGTACCATCATATGTTATATAAAGTTAAAGTACTATATGTACCGGTATATGTTATATAAAGTTAAAATACTATATGTACCTTTTATGACAATTGTTCTTTCCGACTTGTTTATTTTGGTGTGCACCAGAAATAGCCCACTTCGACATTAATTTATGACGTCACAAATCTGTCCTGCGAACCACTTACGGGTCTGTATATTTAGGTATCTATTGCGGCAGTATACGACTGAGGAATGTCAACGCGTAAACAATCGTGGTGATAAGCATCAGTCGGTTAACTTGTTTGGCGGACGTCCAACTGCACAAATGCGTAATAAGCCGGTGTCATGTTTATAATAATATAGCTCAGTGGCGGATTCGGGTGGGAGTGGGGGGGGGGGGGGGGGTGGTGGGGGGGCCACCAAAGAGTTATTTTACTTTTTGACTCCGGGGATATAAATATTACATGTTTATTTTGCATCGTGGCACCATCAACGAATATCCTTCGACAGAGCACGCTTGGAATATTTACGAATGATGGATCCCCCCACCCCCAAACCCTGGTCGCAAGTTTTCAAAAATCCGCTCTGTATATGTCCGCATCAAGGGGCACCCGCGCACCCCCCCCCCCCCCCCCACCACATTCGTATAACAGTGCCCCCACCAGATTCGTATAACAGTGCCCCCCCCCCCCCCACATGTCCTGAGCCAAAGGCATTAAATTTATTCCGTCGTCTTATTCAAGCCTGGGTGGTGAATAAAGTTATCAAGCAAGACCAAATCGTGGCTTACGGTAGATGCATGAATCACATTTTTTTTCAGACAAACCTCTTGACATTTTTTCAACTTATAGTACTGTGTATCCAAAACGATAAAATAACATAAAAAAAATATGTCTTCTACCTACTTTTCTGTCAAAATGACGTTGAATAGGTTGGGGGTCACATCTAATTTTATAATGGCCGTTAATGGAGAATTTTGGAATATATTTCGACACGAAATATTCAACAGAAAAAAAACGGCTCTGACAAAGTTAATAAAAATTTGTCTATAACAAACTTGCTCCTTGTTTGTTCAAATAAGAAAAAAAAATATATGGGTCTTCTGCCTCGTTTTTCGGTAAAACGACCCTGAACATGGAAATTGTGCCGGTAATTCTGAGGGTCGGAATGGGAAACATGCTGAACTAGAGACACAAGTGAATAAGATACTTGGTGTTATAAAATTTACATGAAAACATTTAAGCAACCAAACGTGTAAGCATATAGGCCTACGATGATACGATGATGTGGGGGATCCCTATGCACCTCCCCCCCCCCCACCCACGCCTCCCCCACTGGTTTACTGTGCCTGTGTTGTCAACGCTATGTAATTTGCCGGGTATGTTTCTAGTGCCACTTCGTTCAAAGATATATTTATACATCCCAATAAGTTCTTTAGTTTGCTTGGACTTGCGTTTGCCTATCAATTTCCCTTTACAGCGCATCAGTTTCGCGACTTTGTTACATAAACAAGAAATAAACGATGACGCGCTGCGGACAATAGAACATTCGCCAGATTAGCCTGGTTCCGCGGCCCAACTTCGCTCGCTCGCTCACGGTGCCGGTGCTTACAAGTATGAGTATGAGCGGCGGTACCAGCTTATCGCCAGATCGCAGCGGCATAGTACACCAGATGGCGCCACAGTGATGCCGGGAACCTCCTTAATCTGGCGGCAATTGGTTGTTCACTTCACTATAATGCACCATTCACAAATATAACGAGATTGCGTTACCCGTAGACGTAAAATGTAAAATCCAGATTACGTCTTCGGTCCACTACAATGACCTTGATCTTAACAGTTGACTTGACTGTGACTTTGACCTGTGACCTACAGACGCCGTTAACGAACTTGCTCGGATATCGATGAGTTAATTTATACGGCGAAATGCTGCGCTTTGTGGCCTACACAGAGTGCACAGACACACCCTGAGATCCAGATTTGACCATTCAAATTCGTATTTAGCCTCTTAGATCCAGATTTGATACCTCAGATCAATATTGACCCCTCAGATTCGCCAGCTCCATAACTGTCGTTATAGTGAGCATCCTCTCAATCGTGAGCCCCATCCCAAAAGTAAAAGTGAGTCTTCAGTTTCGCCCCCCAGGTTCGACGATCTCACTCGGTAGACATCTGAAACCAAACTGCCCGTTTATTCAGTTTCGGTCTACATTTATTGTTTCTACATCCCTACCATGCACATTAGTTTCATAGCAAACAACTCGATCATCCCACCACCCCAGCTTGACCCCCCCCCCCCCACCTCCCCCCGCCTTCCCCACACACAACAGTACACTCGCACCGCACGCGATCGTCCAACGCCTCGCTGTTTGTTTTGATAAAGCAGATTAATGAGTCGTAGCGCTTTGTCAAGATACGGCATGCGCTGATTTCGGGGCCCTGACAGGTTACCGGGCGACAGAGGTTCTGTTCTTAATAGTTAATAGCTCTCGTAGGCTCCTATGTTAGCCATTTTTTGCAGACAAGCTAATTATACGATTTGCAAAATTCAAAAACGTGATAGAAGTTACCGACGGGCTCAATACGTTACATAATGTACAGCGTCATTAAATGAACACTGTGAACGTTATAGCGACTTTCCCGATTTTTGGTCCTATCTACCAATGGTTAAGGAACAAACAAAAACATCTTGTGACCTTGACCTTTGACCTACATACCCCGCTGACGAACTTGACCGAGCCATGTAGGATACCTATCGATAGGTAAAGCTACAGAACGAAATGTTGCGTTTTGCGACCTACAGAGCGCGCGCACACACACACACACACACACAGCCAAACGAACGAAGTGATAGATGCCATAAAATCGAAGATTTTACGTCATAAATATATAGACATATAGAAATTCTATCTAAGTTTTTCATATCATGCAGCCAATGTGCGCGCACGACTCGTACGACTCCAGCTGTACACTGGTATTATAGCCGTTACTGTTTTAGACGGCCATGACCTATAGATATACTTATGAACCCCCTTGTGACCCGTTTCTCTCAGAACGCCGGTCTGGTGACGGTGACGAGCACCCCTATGAACGCCGGACCCAGCCTGCGCCAGATCCTCAGCAGACCGATGAACGAAAAGGTCATTGTGCTGCTGCCCCTTGGCTACGCCGCGGCGGACGCCATGGTGCCCGACTTCAAGCGGAAGCCGCTGGAAGACATCATGGTGGAGATGTGACGCGATAGCCGCGAATAGGCTCTCATGACTTTTTACGACATTCAGGGCTGATGTGGCGGTCAAACTTACTGAAATATTTAACATGTCAAAGTTTAATGTTGTGCCCGGAAAGAGGAAGCCTGATGCACAATTCAACTTTTACGACATAACGTGAAAATGAACTGAGGTTTTTGCGAGATATATAGCTATTATAGTGTTATTTTCATGCACATCATTTGTAGATATTGGAGATATCATGTGTGACAATAAAGGAACATTCCATAATTGAGTTTTGCGGCCAAACTATATTTTCTTTTTGGATTTGCCTTTGCCTTATTTGGTCGATTTATAAAATAACCATTCATCCAGTGGAGCATTTCAAGTTGTTAATTAATGAAAACCGAGTAAACAGATTCGAAACATAATTTTCAAATGGATGAATAAGGTTTATACTTCATTCATGAAAACGTAACATCTACCGGCTTTGTTTTTACCTTGTGTTATATGTCATCCCATAACTCATTCACCATTTTCCATTGTAGCGAAATTAACTGCTAAAAGACGCGAGCTTCTATATCTGTCTGAGAGGATTTCGTTCATACATTAAAGGCGCTCTTAATTTAGCACGAATCTGCGACAAAGTTTTTTCTCTCAGATGAGTATGAATATATGGTTCGTGGATATTGTGTCCAACATCTTATTTACCAAAAGAATGTAACTATCCCTTGATATGAAACCTGCCTATCCTTCAATAGACCGTTCAGATACTGGCGCCATCTATCGTCAAAAAACGTCTTTCGGGTCAGAAAATCGATTATCAAATGCGTCTGCTATGCGTGCGTATGCAGTTGGTTTAGGTGCCCGACTTAAATCTTTCTCTTACAAGGGTTAAGTTGGCTCTATGGTATTGTTATTTACAGAATAAACAAAAAAGATGCAACTATAAACGTTCCTTTAAGTGTAACGGAATCTCATCTTATATTTCCCAAGATCAAGAACAGTTCAACTCATTATTTCCGCACTGAATGACATCAACAAACCGGGAATATGACCGTTTTCCTGTTACGCACCGCCCGGTGAACATTCGCCGGTTGGCACTTGTGCACGTTTGCACTTGAGTGACATGGGATTTGCTGCGCAGCACTCAGACATACCGAACAGGAATAGCCGAACAGGGATAGGACTGTTAATCTAGTGAAATTGTGTGATTCTATCATATAATATAACTCTTAAAAGACAGTTTATAGAGACATATTGTGTGTTTTCTCTGTGAATAACAAGAACCATATAGAACCAACCTACTCCTGACAAAAGAAATATTGAATCCGGACACGTGAACCAACTCCATGTGCATGCATGGCAAACGATTGCTGGAATCGGTTTTTTTCACCCGAAACAAGCAGTACCTATTTTTGACGATAGATGTTGGCAGGGGTATCTGGAACGATCTGTTGAACTACCCGGGACGGTGAAGGATGAATCGAACCCAGACCCTATTGATCTGCGGTCGTTGACACCTCTACCACAGTAGTCAGGATATTGCGCTCTTGCGACGTGAGCTTACATACATATATGTGCACAGAATAAATCCATGAAGCCAATGGTCAGATAGCAGTGGAGAATAAGAATAAGCAGAGGGGATATTTCCCACACAAAAAAATTATTTCTTTGACACAAAACTATTCTAGCAAGAAAAAATACGCTAGAAGTTGCGACGTCGGACCGATTCCCAGATTATGTAGCAACATAAGCGCCATTTCGTCGTTCCGCTCACAGACTTTATGGACTCATGGTGCGTGAACCATCATCCAAATAGTTACTGCAAACACCCAGGATCACAAGCCGAGTACCCCCTCCATTGGTCGCTCTGCTGCTATGGCAACATCCGACTCCCAAACAATTGGGCAAAAGAGAAGCGAGAGACAGAAATATGAAGGATACCACCCATATTGGCCCGGGGGGTGGAGGGAGGGTGATACCCCAAATAGCCTTTTCCGGTCAGTGAAGAGAGTTCCAGAACCAGCGATCAATGCAATATAGCTGCCCGGAAGTGGTCCTCGTATCGGCGATGGTCCACTTATCGCAGGGCAATGGATGTTTTAGTCGGTGAGTCCAGTGACAACGCTCCGTGAGGTCCTGGTCTCGGTAAGCTCCGCTTTATTGTTGTCCCATCAAGGCCGTCACGAGAGATAAAAAAAGCACTTCCTTGGGGTCCAAACGAAATGTTGCGTTACCGTGACGTCATAAAGGACCACAAAACGTGTGGACCAAAGACAGCGGTGACATCGTTGTGCGTTCACATCATATAGCTACACTGTAAGTTATCGTGTCGTAATCTCGAAATAAATATATGTCACGCACAGAATAACCCATGTTATTGATAGATATATACGCCTACCCCATTAAGAGTTAGAGGTTAACCATTATTACTGTATCGGCATTATTATAGGAATGAAACATTTTATCGCGCCATCCATTCCTAAACCACAGCCTGACCAATTGCAAATCATTAGTCGGGTGTAGTATACCTGAAAGGCCCAGCCGCATGTGCGCCGCTACAGTAACAATCGTCAGTGCAAACAGGGCCGTGAGGTGAGAGTTCCGACCGTTGACACTCGTCCTCTGCGTGACGCCGCTTTCTCATCAAGCACACCCCCCAACGGGGGAAAACGATCGCCCGATCGATCCAACCAACTCATGTTTCTCACAGTACATAGAAACAAACGAGCAGTTTTTTTATGAAGTGCGGCACCAGTTCGGTACGCCTCCTATGCGATGACGGTGACGAGATCATTGGACGGCAAATCTCTTCTCAACTAGGTTCAGCAGTTTTGACAACCGCGATTACGCTGCATGGCGACCTCATCATGGAAATGGGTAAGATTCAGATGCTTCGGCAAACTTTCTTGGGGCTGTTGAGATTAATTGAAATATGGAGGTAAATGCAGTAACATTGTGAGTTTTCACAACATTTGGAGCAATTCAGACATTTAAAAGGCTTATTGGAAATTGTATTCCAATGTATTTTTTAACCTGTTGTCAGTCTCGAGGCAGTACTTCTTGACACTTGACAGTTTCATCGTACAGTACGTTCACTAATTCAAGATTACGCAGTTTTTTTTTTATCCGTGCCTACTTATTATTTGTTTATTTCATTGCAGAAGTAGTGTCCCGCAGAACGCGGCGGAACAAATGGTATAACCCATTGAGAAGCACGTGATCTGTGGATATTATGGGTCAGATATGTTCTGGTCCTGGATATCCGCACTACCATTCAAGATAAAGTGCTCCCAGTTATCGTTAAACAGCTACAATTGAGCACTAAACACAATGGCTGCTATGTTAAACAAGAAGAGGCCAGATTATCTGCTGCCGAAATACAGCTACAATATGGCCGCCGGATACGGAAGCTGTTACGGAACCCTACAAGACCACAAGAAACCACAACGCCGTCGCGGATTCGTGGTGCCTCGGCCCCCGAAGCGCCACGGCCCTTCCGGTTTGCCGACCAATCATAAGGGTGCCGCGTCTGTGTTTCGACTTCCGGCTCTCTTCCCGACGTCCCCGGCCATGACGTCATCTCCCGCGGCGAACGCCTACAAAATTAAGTCGACAGATAAGCTACGCACGTTCTACAACTCCCTAAAACGTTGGAACAAGCCAGAGCATGTCATTGTCAAGGAAATAATCAAAATGGGCAATATATCACCCCAAGAGACGGAGGAAATCAAAACCATAGGAGAACTAGAGAAGTATCTCATTGGTAAGTACGGAACGCAAAGCCAAAACGGTGTTTTTGGTCCGCTCGCGAATCCATTTGAACCATGCGTAATCTTTCATTTGCATTATAATTATGTTCGAGAAGTATATAGCAGCTGTATTTCGAGCACTCTGGTAGTAATTAACACAAATGTGATGCGATTTTTTTAACCAGTTGGCAGTTTAAATAGCTCTAGTTTAAGTACGTTTGGATGCAAACATAAATAGAGGGTTTTTTTTGTTCTTATTAAGCCTGTGTGGTAAATGTTTGGTAGATTCCATTGCAGCTGTACAACGGGGCAGGATAAAGATTCCATTTTATTTTCGCAAAGAGGAGTGGGTTACTCCCAGTGACATGGCACCTCTCTGCCTTCAATCTTCCCCTTGTTGCGATTTGACCCACAGGGGTTAAAGCCAGTGACGGATCTAGCAGTTTGGAAAGGGGGGGGGGCTGCGACCGGGGGGGGGGCTCTCTAAAAAATCTTGCAACCGGGGGGGGGGGTGCTAAAAATCATCGTGGGTGTCCACCTATTTTTTACAACCGGGGTGGGGTGGACATTTTTTAGACTTTAACAGTCCTTAACATCCCCTTTAACATTCCATCTTATTTCATTGAATCGAGTTCCTGCCAACACTGGACTATGCATGCAACATTCAGGGCAATTCCCTGGCGCCTGGACCGATACACAAAAGCTGACAGTTTTGGCCAACTTGATTTCCTTATTCGTGGCCCCTACAGCAACCGCGGATATAGACCAAACCTTGAAACTACCCCTAATCTATTTTATGGCCGTATCGAAGGCCATGTTTCCGATTTCAAGGTTTACTCGGAGAACACACTGCGTAGACAGCGGGGATTGGTCGTAGAAATTATAGCAGGAGGAAATTTCGATCAACGCCGCTTCTATCTATCTTTACAAATATACGCCGCGAAGGAACTTTTGGTTTGTTACTGTACGTGGTCCAGATATTCCAGGGATGCTATGCGTGTCTCCTCATCATTAATCAGGCGCCAAGGGTGAACATACTATTCACCGGTTTATCAGTCGAAGTGAGAGGGAGAGAAGAAAACACACGTCAACGACCCATCACATATGGAGTCCCTCAATTGTCGTGAACAACCCAAAAATACCCAAAATATGGACTGCGTGTATTTTGGGTGTTGCTTTTTTTCATTTTTTGCATTATGAATTCCGACTTTTGCCAGACATAGGCCAGGTAAAGGACCCTCACCAGGGGGCACTGACGTCGCTGGGCGTGGATAAGAGGAACCAGGCGAAGAAGCGAGACACAAGCAGAGGTACTTCACAATGGTGTCGGGCCTATGGTAGTAGTTTTATTTTATGAGGATTGATATTACCTGTTTATATATTTGAAAAAAATCTAAATTAGGCGATAATACTACTATATTATATATTATTAAATGCATTCGTAGAAGACTGGAGTGAAAATGACCAAATTGTTATTCGCTTTATGCTGAACACAAATTTTGCTACATTGGTTCGGCTATGAGGTCAGATATCGGTTTTTCAATCCATTTCCTAAATGTATTTTTTTTTCAAATCGATCTTTCAAAACTTTGTGACTTTCGGGAGCTGAAACAAGCAAACAATTTAACGACGTGATTGTTTTTGTTTTCCAGGATATGATGACGCGATGTCACGTGGTATAACGTGGGATCCAACCACTGACGGTAAGCCACTGATCTATGAATTATTGTTGTTAAATATCGACCTCTAGTAGTCCTTTAGTAGGACCCCTCGTCAACTATTCCCGCATAATCTATTTCCGTTAGGTGACCATGCATTAGTTGTTCTTTGCATCTGAAATTTAATGGCAATTGGTTTAAGGCTGTTATACGTGTACATATAAATATCGCTAAAAGTAATTTTTTAAAGGTTGACAAGGCGGATCAATTACTGTTTGCGTGATGAAGGAAGAGGAGAAAAAAAAATCAGTGCTATGGGGAAAGTTCAGCATATCCGATCGAATATATCCTTTGATTACCTAGTCGAAGGGTTCCTTGTACCCAATGAGCTGTATTTGAGCTTCCTTCCACATTGTTCATGCCGTTAGACGCCACCCTGTGTCTGTGATCAAGTCCCAGCATGCATTGTTACCGTGCCACTTTGCAGGTGACCTGGGTAACTCTGACAACGAGCAAATCGCGGTGAAGGGCAACATTTCTTTACCCAGAATGCACGTACCGAAGCTAGGTAAGCGCCCACATCTATTTGTGAAACTAAAGACGTACTATGGATTACTATCATATAGTTGGCTTTATTCCAAGTTGTCTTGTCCACTGTGAGATTATCATACTGGAAGTATTGTTATTACCTTATCTAGCACCACACATTATGGTTATGGAATCTACTAGAAGTCTTTATTTATTATTTTTGAAGAAAAAGACCTATTATTATTATTATATCTTTGGTTATTTGAGCATCTCCGTTATATTCAGCATTGTAATATATTACATCTTTGGTGCTACATTTGTGATATACTTCAAGGTCACATTTCGCAACATCGAAAACCTGCGACTTCTCAGCCTGAAGTTCTGTCGCCATCTGACAGTGATACAGTTGCACTATCCGGAAACACGGACGATCCATCTGCAGTTCCAGAATCGAATCCAGATCCAGAGGACGCCGACCTGAGTCCGGCTAACCCACCGACTGACAAGGTCAATGGCGGTGCTTCCAAAGCAGATTCCGTTCCAGATTGGAATAAAGATGGCGGATCTCATCCGGAACCAGCGCGGGACGATGTGAACAATCCCGATGGCGCCAGAGACCTGGATCCTCAAGGACGTAAGTCTGGGAATGCCAAGTCCGGTTCGGTTCGACGTGGAAATAAACCCGGTGCGGTTGGAAGTGGGAAGCCACAGAGACAGAGACCCGGATTGAACAAGCATTCCCTGATACCGCCACTCACAGGTTCTCGTCGCGGCCGTGAGGGGGCACTCCGGGTGACCCCTAGAGTGGTTCTCGAGGGTGAGGCTCTGTCGTGGAGTAAAGGCGATCTGGCGGAACTCGTCCACCAAGTACAGGATGTTCTGGCAAATTACGCTCGAATTGTCAGCCCAGGTAGAGACGGAGATCGGGCTAACAGCGCCGGGAGATGGCGCGGGGATGACGCCGACCACGACGACAGACGACCGAAGGCCGAGACCCCGAGTGATCGTTTGTGGCGGGACCGTCCCGACAGCGAGACTCCGCTATCCGATGCGGATGAATTTCCCACTACCTCAAACGGACCTCAAAAGGCGTATATGACCCCGGAAAGCTTCAGGGAGCTGCGCTTGGGCGATCACAACAACGACGCGGCTGCGGCGAAGGTAGCAAGAAGCGACGGATCACACCCAGATGGCAAACCACAGGATAGCAGGAACATTACCCATGGTCCTTTGGGTGACCGGAAGCGGGGTGACCGCATGCCAGTCGCCAGGTTAGACACCCAGAGTATTACGCGGCGACAAGACAGCGCCGGTAATCTGTACTACGTGGCCAATATCCACTTTATCGATGATCCGGATAAACTAGACGATAAAGACTCTCATCTCAAGCCTCTCGTGGCTCCAGGGATGGAAGGTCTGCTGCAGGCATCGGTCTCTTTTAAAGGCAAAAAACTTGTATTGACAGTACGTAAGCAAGACTCCGACACTCCGCCGCGACCGGACCGGAAACATGATGGCGCCGCCCCATCGCAACCATGCAATGATGGTGTCCCAAGTGATGACCCCACCAAACTGGGGCGACATCCCATTCTCCCACCGATAGGGGCGCGTCAGTTGACCTTCTCGCGGCAGGGGACTGAGGCCTCTCTCGGGAAGAAAACCAACGAGACCTCGCGCATTAAGAACAAAAACAGGGGACAGCAGAGCAACGACGCGATGCAGGCCGGGAAGGCGTGGCCCGGTCCCCATGGTGACTCTGGACGCTGTGGGTCGGTGGCTGACAGCGGGGTGTGCAGCCAGGAGAGCTCACGTCTGAATGACGTGGAACGGGATATCACACCAGCATTGCGTGTCAAACGCCAAAAAAAGATTTATATTTCTCCATGAAAAGATCTTTCTATCTATTTAGCCCGACTCGTTGATTGTTGAATCTTTAGTCCCAACAGCAGCAACTGTCTAACCGTGATTAAACTACTTCACTGTAATTGAAAGTATTTTATTTCACTTTGTGTCACATTACAAGCCATATAAATACTGTATTAATCGTTTAGATAGTGTGCCAATATCACACCATCACATAGCTAATACATAGCCATCATCAAATAACCATCATAGCCAATACATAGCCACCATCACATAGCCATCAGATAGGCAATATCACACCAGATCGGATGGGAAATTGTACAACCTTTCCAGATTGCGCGCTAAGTCCAAGCGGAGGCGCTTCCTAATAAGGGAACTGCTATTTGCTAACGACGCAGCAGTGGTTGCGCACTCAGAAAGCCAGCTGCAGAGACTCGTGGATCGACTCTAAAACGCGTGTGATTTATTCGCTCTGACTATTAGTGTTAAGAAAACAGTCGTGCTGAGCCAAGGGGCTATTACACCACCAGTGATTACCCTAAATAACATGCCTTTAGAGGTGGCGAATACGTTTGGTTACCTGGGAAGTACCGTCACGGATAATTTATCCCTGGACGAAGAAATGGTTGGCATCGGTCCGTCTACGAAGGACGATGGTTCATGCAGCTTTGTTTGATTTCAAGTAATACGATTTGCGTCGCGACATTTGCGTCGCTGCGATGCCTCGTCCACGTCGACGTGTCGTGCGTGAGGGTATGACCCACCATGACGGGCTCTGGTTTGACAAACTGGACTTGAAACGCCAATCTAGGCGCCCAGTGAGTACAAACCAGGACCTGTCGACGGGTCACCGATGCGACGACTGCAGGAATCTCTGTCAGTCACAGATAGGCTTGTTCAGTAATAAGCGCAAATGTCACGACGCAAATCGTATTACTTGAAATCAAACAAAGCTGCAAAATCCATCGTCTTTCGTAGACGGACGGATGTCAACCAACCGTTTAGATAGTGCATAATTAGTATTTAGTAAACGGTTAACCATTCATGGAATAACCATATTTTATTCAGCGTTATCATGAAAGTAAATACAGGATATCAAGCGACTGCATCACTTTATCATATCTTCTATTACCATACATAAATATGCATCGATCTCCCTCCAGCTTGCTATCAATGGTCTTTAATTCATCAGCGGTTAGAATCAGAATCGGGTCTCATTTATTGAGTATTAATCTATCTACCTGTACATACATACATACATACATACATACATACACCTGTGGACAATACTGACAAGTGTAGGATACACATAGATAAGGCGATCCAGTTTCCCTGGCGTAATATTTCATACCCCTTTCTTCCGACCATATGTAGCAATATCATTTCATTTTGTGACACAACAGAGTCTATATAGCAAAGTAACAGTTTACAATTCTTAGAAATAAAATATCGAAAATAATTTAAATGGTACAACTGACTGTCGACTGCAAGAGCTAGCGCGATGTCAAAAATAAAGTTCTTCACGGGTGTCCTTGAATATGCGATCAAAGTCTAACACAGTCATTTAAGGAACGTCCGCTTGGGCTGTTCTGGCCACCCATTTCTACTAGTCCTGACTGGCGAAACACGTCACTACGCGCACCTGAGTCTACGAACAGCCACGTGGAATGGAATGTTGGTGTTTTAGGCCACTTTTGTGCACATACAGGCTAAATTGGGCCAAGGACCTCCCGAGACGATGAAGGATGAAGGAATGAAACATGCCCCAGATTAGGTGCCCGAGCCCGGATTCGAACCCAGGACCTATTGATCTGCGGTCTAGTGCGCTAACCACTACACCAGGGAGACCCCCAGGACCTATTGATCTGCGGTCTAGTGCGCTAACCACTACACCAGGGAGGCCCCAGGACCTATTGATCTGCGGTCTAGTGCGCTAACCACTACACCAGGGAGGCCCCCATGACCTATTGATCTGCGGTCTAGTGCGCTAACCACTACACCAGGGAGGCCCCCAGGACCTATTGATCTGCGGTCTAGTGCGCTAACCACTACACCAGGGAGGCCCCCAGGACCTATTGATCTGCGGTCTAGTGCGCTAACCACTACACCAGGGAGGCCCCAGGACCTATTGATCTGCGGTCTAGTGCGCTAACCACTACACCAGGGAGGCCCTAGGACCTATTGATCTGCGGTCTAGTGCGCTAACCACTACACCAGGGAGGCCCCAGGACCTATTGATCTGCGGTCTAGTGCGCTAACCACTACACCAGGGAGGCCCCCAGGACCTATTGATCTGCGGTCTAGTGCGCTAACCACTACACCAGGGAGGCCCCAGGACCTATTGATCTGCGGTCTAGTGCGCTAACCACTACACCAGGGAGGCCCCAGGACCTATTGATCTGCGGTCTAGTGCGCTAACCACTACACCAGGGAGGCCCCCAGGACCTATTGATCTGCGGTCTAGTGCGCTAACCACTACACCAGGGAGGCCCCCTCAGCCACGTGGACTGGGGCTAAAGCTAGCCATGCGCAGCGCTGCACGCATAATATCACTGCCGAACTGAATACGTTACCATGTGCTTTAGTCAGCCTCAAGACCATCCTATCTTGTCCTGCATCCGGAATTATGGTTTTGTGTTCCATATCATTCATCTCGCTGGCCCCAGATCTCATTTGGCCGGATCTCATTGCCCCGCTTGCCATCAGGTTATTTTTCGACCAGATACGTAATTGCGATATTCGGGGGGGCGGGGGGGGGGGGGGGGTGGGTAGTTAATGCTGGGCTCGCATTAGCATTCGCCAATAGCCATTTGGCGAGAAAATTTGGGATTTAGCGATAAGAACTTCCTGGACACTCGCCAAAATGGCGAATATAAAATTTCAACTACAAACACATTTTTATTCATGTTTTTTTCAACAAATGGAACCAGAAAATTCTCGAACAAATATTTGGCTAATTTTGGCTAATGTTTTTCCACGGAATTAGCCAAATTGGCTAATGAAAAAAATATCCTAGCGCGAGCCCAGTTAATGCATTGCTAGGTTTGGGGGGTTTCCGTGGTAAAGCTTTCCCTTTTTGACCGACAATATTTTCATCATAAATGTCCGCTCTATATGGGTATCTGTTTCATCACAAATGTCCGCACTCCCAAGCATCAAGACACCCTCGGATCCCCCCCCCCCCCACCATATTTGTATAATATTGCCCCCGCCCCCCACCCCCCGTGTGAGAGGTAGGCCAGACCCTCATGGCTATGAGTTTGATTTCGCTATAGTTTCTTCTGTACATTACATGGCAAGCAACACTAAAGATTGTCCAACATTAAGGCACCTTTCCAGATTGAGACAGAGTTGATTGGACATTGATTGTCCAACATTAAGGCACCTTTCCAGATTGAGACAGAATTGATTGGACATTGAAATATAATCTGTAGAGTGTCTTATGATACATATAGTTTTGGGCGACAGGCGTTACTTACTCTACGTGCTCAGCACCGTTGTGAGAATACGATTAAGTTACCATACCTTACTACTCAGATCACTTGTGTTTGTCTCTCCCTCTCAGAGAAAACACTTCTCTAAGTCTTGATGAAATCGGAAATCTCTGGACATGGGGATGGTGGTTACGGTGCGTCTTTCAACCATGTTTTACGTTCTTCGCTGTACCATCGCGGGCAGAGTTGCTAGTTGTCTACCGGAGGATTGTTCGACGTATTTTTGCGCCATGGATTTGTGGGCATGGACCCAGCGACAGTGCCTTACACTGACTGAACACTGGGGATAATCTACACATTGTGGGTCAGGACCCAGCGACAGTGCCTTGCACTGACTGAACACTGGGGATAAGCTACACATTGTGGGCATGGACCCAGCGACAGTGCCTTACACTGACTGAACACTGGGGATAATCTACACATTGTGGGTCAGGACCCAGCGACAGTGCCTTACACTGACTGAACACTGGGGATAAGCTACACATTGTGGGCATGGACCCAGCGAGAGTGCTTTACACTGACTGAACACTGGGGATAATCTACACATTGTGGGTCAGGACCCAGCGACAGTGCCTTACACTGACTGAACACTGGGGATAATCTACACATTGTGGGCATGGACCCAGCGACAGTGCCTTACACTGACTGAACACTGGGGATAATCTACACATTGTGGGCATGGACCCAGCGACAGTGCCTTACACTGACTGAACACTGGGGATAATCTACACATTGTGGGCATGGACCCAGCGACAGTGCCTTACACTGACTGAACACTGGGGATAATCTACACATTGTGGGTCAGGACCCAGCGACAGTGCCTTACACTGACTGAACACTGGGGATAATCTACACAGTGTGGGCATGGACCCAGCGACAGGGCCTTACACTGACTGAACACTGGGGATAATCTACACATTGTGGGCATAGACCCAGCGACAGTGCCTTACACTGACTGAACACTGGGGATAATCTACACATTGTGGGTCAGGACCCAGCGACAGGGCCTTACACTGACTGAACACTGGGGATGAGCTACACATTGTGGGCATGGACCCAGCGACAGGGCCTTACACTGACTGAACACTGGGGATAATCTACACATTGTGGGCATGGACCCAGCGACAGTGCCTTACACTGACTGAACACTGGGGATAATCTACACATTGTGGGCATGGACCCAGCGACAGGGCCTTACACTGACTGAACACTGGGGATAATTTACACATTGTTGTCATGGACCCAGCGACAGTGCCTTACACTGACTGAACACTGGGGATAATCTACACATTGTGGGTCAGGACCCAGCGACAGTGCCTTACACTGACTGAACACTGGGGATAAGCTTCACATTGTGGGCATGGACCCAGCGACAGGGCCTTACACTGACTGAACACTGGGGATAATCTACACATTGTGGGCATGGACCCAGCGACAGTGCCTTACACTGACTGAACACTGGGGATAATCTACACATTGTGGGCATGGACCCAGCGACAGTGCCTTACACTGACTGAACACTGGGGATAATCTACACATTGTGGGCATGGACCCAGCGACAGTGCCTTACACTGACTGAACACTGGGGATAAGCTACACATTGTGGGTCAGGACCCAGCGACAGTGCCTTACACTGACTGAACGCTGGGGATAATCTACACATTGTGGGCATGGACCCAGCGACAGTGCCTTACACTGACTGAACACTGGGGATAATCTACACATTGTGGGCATGGACCCAGCGACAGTGCCTTACACTGACTGAACACTGGGGATAAGCTACACATTGTGGGTCAGGACCCAGCGACAGTGCCTTACACTGACTGAACACTGGGGATAATCTACACATTGTGGGCATGGACCCAGCGACAGTGCCTTACACTGACTGAACACTGGGGATAATCTACACATTGTGGGCATGGACCCAGCGACAGTGCCTTACACTGACTGAACACTGGGGATAAGCTACACATTGTGGGTCAGGACCCAGCGACAGTGCCTTACACTGACTGAACACTGGGGATAATCTACACATTGTGGGCATGGACCCAGCGACAGGGCCTTACACTGACTGAACACTGGGGATAATCTACACATTGTGGGCATGGACCCAGCGACAGTGCCTTACACTGACTGAACACTGGGGATAAGCTACACATTGTGGGTCAGGACCCAGCGACAGTGCCTTACACTGACTGAACACTGGGGATAATCTACACATTGTGGGCATGGACCCAGCGACAGGGCCTTACACTGACTGAACACTGGGGATAATCTACACATTGTGGGTCAGGACTCAGCGACAGGGCCTTACACTGACTGAACACTGGTGATATGCTACACATTGTGGGCATGGACCCAGCGACAGTGCCTTACACTGACTGAACACTGGGGATAAGCTACACAGTGTGGGCATGGACCCAGCGACAGTGCCTTACACTGACTGAACACTGGGGATAAGCTACACATTGTGGGCATGGACCCAGCGACAGTGCCTTACACTGACTGAACACTGGAGATAAGCTACACATTGTGGGCATGGACCCAGCGACAGGGCCTTACACTGACTGAACACTGGGGATAAGCTACACAGTGTGGGTATGGACCCAGCGACAGTGCCTTACACTGACTGAACACTGGGGATAAGCTACACAGTGTGGGCATGGACCCAGCGACAGTGCCTTACACTGACTGAACACTGGGGATAAGCTACACAGTGTCCCGGCACGTTGTATCTGTATTGCACTGACAATGAACCTCCGCAAACAATTTGTCGTAAAGTGCTGAGTGTGAATCATTGTGTCCGGTCATACGGCAGCCGTGTTACTATAATACAAAATGTTCTCGATAAAAGCGCCACAACATTGGTGCTTGTATTACGGCGGGTTAACCCAATGTCTGCTTCATGATTGAATGCTAAACAGCGCTCAAACCAGTCCAGTCTATTGTCCGAAACGATTACCTTACGAAGCTTAATGAAAAAATAGACAAAAAAATGTTCGTTGATTTGCAGTGACAGGTGAGTCGCCGCGGCAGTCGACAGGCTGGTTCTCCGGCAGTCGACAGGCTGGTTCCCCGGCAGTCGACAGGCTGGTTCCCCGGCAGTCGACAGGCTGGTTCCCTAGCGTTGATACCGCGGTGCCACGTGGCACATATCGAGTGTATGGCCTCACCGCGCCCCCTGGCGGACACGTCTAACAAATACAGCTACTGTCCACGCGCGCAATTAATCCTGGACAAAAAGCTACCAAAGACGACACAGGATAACCGTGTATTAGACACATACGCCAGACAGACGTCGCAAAAACTTGTATTCCATTTCTTGGGAAGAATAGTTTCAAATATACATTAATAGATTGACGAACTGGCAAAGCCTTTATTGAAAAACAAGAAAAGCTTCAAAATATAAATTAATTAATAGATTGACGAACTGGAAAAGTCGTTATAGCTAAGAAAAACAATTTCAAATTTAAGTAAATTTATAGATTGACGAAATGAGAA
This sequence comes from Arenicola marina, assembly GCA_964019135.1. NCBI lineage: Eukaryota > Metazoa > Annelida > Polychaeta > Arenicolidae > Arenicola > Arenicola marina. The sequence continues at coordinate 45,752,779 of OZ025252.1, read as the reverse complement.
AAGTCCTTGTGGCGTCCTTGTGGCGAGTTCCGGATCGGTCCCTTCACCATTTCACATGTGTCACATGAATTATACAATCCTGGCGGTGAATGCAGGAGAGCAATAATTTATGGCATAATAGTTATATCACCGGATGTGTCATCGGCGACGAGTTAATTAATTTCAGTTTTATCGCCCAATAATTAGGTTTGATATGAAGTATGTTGGAAACGAGGACCCAGATAGGATCTGTCAATAAAAAAATTATGGTTTATTATTTAGATTATTATCGTTACCAAGCCAATGTTTTCCGCATCTTGTTATCTAGTTGATCAACATTTCTTGGCGTTTAAATATCTGTCTCGGTGACGTGTCATTCAGCAGTTCTCTGTCAAGTTTCATTGTTTTCGTGATCTATCGTCTTAGGCTGACTGGCAAGGTTACCGTCTTGGTGCTGCTAGAAGTTAGGTTGCGGCATTGTCTGGCGGTGTTCCCGGGGCTCAATGTTACCCGAAATGCTTTGTTGTGGAGACACCGGACCGGGACAAACACGACAATTGGTCCGAGAGCGACACCGTCTCGCATCGACTCCCCCAGGGGATCGATGGGTTAGGAAGGTATCATACGAGGGGGCGTGGGGGCTGGGGCGTTGCTTGGATATACATCAGCATATGAAGCTGTTGAAAAAATAGCAGGAGGGGTGGGGTGTCGTCACTGAGGCCGGTAGCAGTGTTTTAAAGGGGCTTGGGGAGATCGGGCGTGGCGGTTACGTTTCCGGAGGGGGGCGTTGGGGGGGGGGGGGGGGTGGAGGACACCAGTATATGAAGGTCTTGGGGAAATGGGAGGGGATGTCGTCTCCGGCGGACAATAGTATTTTGACGCGACGTAAGGGGTGGGGGTCCTGCGTGGCGATTTCGTTTTCCAGGGCAGGGGGCGGGGGGGGGGGGGGGGCGGAGGATCACACCAGCATATGAAATGAGATGTGGGGAAGGGGGGGTGGGGGTGCACACGAGCATATAAACTCAGTTGCGGGGAAGGGGGGCATGGCGGGTTTAGTATAATAACACGAGCCAGCCGCGTACATCGGGTTTAATGCTACAGGTATGTGAATCATTCCCCGAAAGACCACCCTCCAACAGCAAAGACCTATAACAGCTCTTCGATTGGCCTCGAGAGGGGTGTTGGAATTGGGTCCAGTCGACAAACCCGGGGAGGTCATGCATATACTAAAAGCCGAAATGCGCGGTCGTGCGGCTTCGGACGACAACAGAAGCGGAGTGGACTCCGCAAACATTGGGAAATCGACAGGCGTGTCCTGATTGGATATCCGAGGAGGGGCCGTTATTGGTGGTGGCGGGGGTGGGGTGGGGTGGGGGTGAGGTGAGGTGGAGAGCCAGGGGGTGTATGTTACTGGTGACAGGGCAGTGCCGGTCAACTAGTCACAGATCGGCAGCTTCTCCTCTCTGGCGACCGCGGCTAGAGGTCTGGGCCCGCATGCCGCGGCGTGTCCACGACTGCTGTCCACAAGGCTAAGTGACTGACTGTCAGCAAACCGAGTCGATAGACCTACCCTACTACCGGGCGTTCAATGTTTACAGGCGTCACCAGGGGGAGCCACCACTCAGGGCTTGGCGGGAACAGCCTGTTAGCGGTCAGCGGTAGGCACGGTGACCACGCGCCGCGCTGTACGACCATGAGCGGTAGGGTAATGGCGACACATCAACCAGCAATATGTTACAGATCAATTGTCATCTATATAATATCAAGGAGCTTCGGTCGAGGATAATTTTGTTTGTCTCGACATTGGTTCTGATGGCTAAAAAAGCCAGTCCGAGATTATTGAAGCTCACAGCTATTACACTGTACTACTTTGATGGAATTACTTCGTACGACAGAACGCTGGATTGGTCATCAAGTGGTCATTCAATGTAGGGATTTGGTTTTTTTAACACCAAGCCATGGCACAAGATATATTTAGTCAAACTTTGCAGTAATACGGTAATCGGGGGGATGACCAGATGGTGATGGTCAATCCCTCGGTTGTCGTGATGGACATTAACGAGGTGTACCTCCGCCTGGCCTCCCTGGGAAAGCCCCGGGAACTGGCGGAGCTCCTGCACACCGCGGGGGTCAGGCCCGGAGGGGACCCCCTCGCCGGAAGGACCGGGCGGGCGGCAGATCGCCCTGCAACCGCCGCGGGTAGCGCCGCCGGAGACCCCCCCGGGGTGGGCGGGAAGGCGGGGGATGCCGGCGGGCTACAAGTGGATCATCAGTGTCCGGATACGGGATTCTCGGCGTTGATCGAGTGTGTCCGCGGGGCGAGCGGGATGCTGACGACCGATAAGCGTCTGGAGGACTACAAGGCGTGTATCAAGGTCTTGGGGCGGTACGGGATTAACCCGGATCTGCGGGACGCCCAGGGCAAGGCGGCGCTGCACTGGTGTATGACGTGCCGGAGTCGGGAGCTGGTGGCGGCTGTGCTGCGCCTGAGGGCGGATCCCGGACAGGAGGACGACCAGGGACGAACCCCACTCCAGATGGCCATCCGCACGGGCCGTCTGGACTGCGCCTCGGCCCTGGTCAAGCGCTCCAAGAAACAGGTGGGTGTAGGGAGTGGGAAGGGCAGGTTCGTGCCGGTATCGGGTGGGTACAAGGCGGGTACAAGGGACAGCAGGTGGGTATAGGCGGGTGCGGGGCGGCAAGTGGGTATAGAGGTGGAGGGTAGGAGGGCGCATTGGTATTACACAACGGGTGGGTACATTTGTGCAGGTGGGTAAAGGATGTGCAGGAGAAGAGGGCATAAGCAGATAGGCAAGAACTTGGTCAAGAGTCTAGTTCCAGGATATATGTCACAAGAGTTTGTCAGTGCAGTGCTATAAAAAGAGCCAAATTTTGGTAAATTGACAACAGTAGTATTATGAATAAAATAGGTTGGATATAGCGAGTGACACTTTTTACTAGCACAAAAAACATGTTTTCTGTCACAGTGGGTCACTTTGTCCCCCTAAATGGGCAAAATGGTCAGCACATTATTTCAGCATGTTATAGGTGAACTGAACAGCCTAAGAAGGCAAACTCCTAACTCCCTGGAACAATTTGACCCAGAAGGATAACACACAGAAATTGCAAATAATGGTTACGTAAGCAGAGACGGATCGGGCGGGGGGACACCCCCTTCCCTCACTCTTTCTACTGTTGAACAGACCCGGGGCAGGGGCGGATCCAAGGGGGGTCGACCCAGCCCCGGCCCCCCTTGTTAGAGCCGACATTGATATAATTTATACCATTTCCTATATGAAAATCAAAACCGGCCTCCTATCCAGTATATCTGGATCCAAACTTGAAACCGGCCCCCCCAATCCAAGTTTTCTGGATCCGCTCCTGCGGGACGGGGGGTATTTAATACATTGCTGGGTTTGGGCGGTCCGCGGTAAAGCCCCCCCTTTTTCACCGCCAAAATCCGCTCTATGAACACACATTTTCAATCCCCCCCCCCCCACCCCAATCGCAAGTTTCAAAAGCTTCGGTCTATGGGGGTATCTTTTTCATCATAAATGTCCGCTCTCTCAGGCATCAAGGCACCCGCGGAACCCCCCCCCCCCCCCCCCCACCAGATGTGTACAATAGTGCCCCCCCTCCCATCTGCGTCTTATCCTGACGAGCTGCTGGAAGGAATGACCCTTAGCTGTCTCCTAGGTTTCTGACTTCTCGAAATCAGCCGGGCCTTGCCACACTCTTTCTGTTAGTCTTGACCGTAGCGGGGCATTGCCTGTTACATGTACTTGGCTTTGTCTTTCTAACTGGATGTCTAGTAGCTTTTGGGAGTGGGGATTAATCGATTGGAGACACGATGTCGCGTGCCGCCTGGCTCTGCCTCAATCAACGCTTCCGGCTCCCTGGGGCGCACAGCTCTCCCTTCTTCAAGCTCCCTGTGACGCACATCGTTTTTTTCTTCAAGCATATTCGTGATCATCAAAGATGTTCCGATTCAATGGACATATCCAGTTTGCTAAAGATAATCGTTTCTGTGGAGTATACATATTAAATTGGATGTGGGTAAAACGGCCCACTGGGTCATTTTTCCCCAAGCAGCGTGGGTCATTTTGCCCCTGTTAGTAACCTTTAGAGTTGAGCGTTGTATGAAAAATACGGCGCACTATATTCCGCATCTGATTTACGTCTGGGGCTTGACTTGGACTTATCTTTGATCGTGTTAATTTATCAACATTTTCCCCAAGCTATCCACTGAGTTCTACTTTCTTCCAGTGTTTATCATAGATGGCAACAGCCCAGAATCTTTTACTTCGGTAACGAAGGTCAGCTGTCTGCTTCAGCGCCCATGTAGATTTGTTAAGGTATCACGTAACAAACAGGAACAAATATAAAACGTTTCAATACAGGTGGCAGCATCGCAATTGCGCGATATCGTGGCGGGCCATTTTACCCCATGTTCCCTACAGAGATTATTGCGGTGCGTCTATTTTCATACAGGTTGTTTTCTGGAAATATTATTCAAAAAACTATGTTTGCAAAAAAATCATGATCAACTTAACACTTTTCATTATACTTCTGCCCGGCAATGCAAGCCATAAAAGGTAGAAGTTACGATTTTGGACAAATGACCTCTGCAGGTCTTGAGTAAAAGGCACGAAACCCCCATGGGGGGGGGGGGGGTACATCCCACCCCCCCTATTTCGCCTCTAAAATGTGCTTCGCAGGGGTCTTTCACCTCAAAATTCAAGTCTTAAAATAACAGTTTTACCTTCCTCTCAAATGTCCGCACTATATCGGTACCTTTTCCATAAAAAAAGTCCGCTCTCTCAGCTCACGTAAGCTACCACCACCACCAGATTTGTACAATAGCTCCACCCCCCCCACCCCTCCAGCGCATGAAACAGGTGGGTACACGGAGGGAGCAGTAGGTAATTTCTATAAGTAAGATGAAAGGTGGGCCGAAACCAGTAGAAGCTGGTGGGTCCCAGTCAACATATCTACAATGGGCCCCTTTTGGGGAAACTGCAGGTCCGATTATCACCCTGGTGCACCGTTTAGTACAATGCTGCCTGCCACGGGGAAAGCCAGAGGCAGCCACCAATGTGCTGATATGTGTAGGCTTTTGGCACATATTGGTGCTACATTTGCCAGCGGGCGCCACTGTGAGCTGTGGTGAACACGGCATTCGGCACCTTAATGAGCAATGTGATCACTAAGGAATGGTGTCGGCACCAGCTCTCAGCCAGGAACAAGTGAGTTCACGACTGAATCATCTCCTCCTACTGATTGTATGAGGGACTCCAAGGAGATTCTCGCTGATCCCGAGCTTATCTAACATAGTGATCACTTCTCGGTACACCGCTATGGGACTCCAAGGAGATTCACGCTGATCCCATGCTTATCTAACATAGTGATCACTTCTCGGTACACCGCAAGGCGGAAACACACAGGACAATATACATGAGCAAACATCAGAACACACGTCATTGTGTCCACGCTAACTAGTTAAGTTGGTTACGTATGCATGATACATGCAGCTTGCCGAAAGAAAGAAATCGTGACCGCAAGGGCTCTCGGTAGCTGGAAAGCGCGGATCCAGGATAGACGGTCCACCTCCAGGATGGATGGTGCGAGGGCAGGGATCCACTTCCAGGATGGATGATGCGAGGGCAGGGGTCCACTTCCAGGATGGATGGTGCAAGGGCAGGGGTCCTTTTCCAGGATGGATGGTGTGAGGGCAGGGATCCACTTCCAGGATGGATGGTGCGAGGACAGGGGTCCACTTCCAGGATGGATGGTGCAAGGGCAGGGGTCCACTTCCAGGATGGATGGTGCGAGGGCAGGGGTCCACTTCCAGGATGCATGGTGCGAGGGCAGGGGTCCACTTCCAAGATGGATGGTGCGAGGGCAGGGGTCCACTTCCAGGATGGATGGTGCGAGGGCAGGGGTCCACTTCCAGGATGCATGGTGCGAGGGCAGGGGTCCACTTCCAAGATGGATGGTGCGAGGGCAGGGGTCCACTTCCATGATGGATGGTGCAAGGGCAGGGGTCCACTTTCAGGATGGATGGTGTGAGGGCAGGGGTCCACTTCCAGGATGGATGGTGTGAGGGCAGGGGTTCACTTCCAGGATGGATGGTGCGAGGGCAGGGGTCCACTTCCAGGATGGATGGTGCGAGGGCAGGGGTCCACTTCCAGGATGGATGGTGCGAGGGCAGAGGTCCACTTCCAGGATGGATGGTGCGAGGGCAGGGGTCCATTTACAGGATGGATGGTGCGAGGGCAGGGGTCCACTTCCAGGATGGATGGTGCGAGGGCAGGGGTCCACTTCCAGGATGGATGGTGCGAGGGCAGGGGTCCACTTCCAGGATGGATGGTGTGAGGGCAGGGGTCCATTTACAGGATGGATGGTGCGAGGGCAGGGGTCCACTTCCAGGATGGATGGTGCGAGGGCAGGGGTCCACTTCCAGGATGGATGGTGGGAGGGCAGGGGTCCACTTCCAGGATGGATGGTGCGAGGGCAGGGGTCCACTTCCAGGATGGATGGTGCGGGGGCAGGGGTCCACTTCCAGGGTGGATGGTGCAAGGGCAGGGGTCCACTTCCAGGATGGATGGTGCAAGGGCAGGGGTCCACTTCCAGGATGGATGGTGCGAGGGCAGGGGTCCACTTCCAGGATGGATGGTGTGAGGGAAGGGGTCCAATTCCAGGATGGATGGTGTGAGGGCAGGGGTCCATTTACAGGGTAGATGGTGCGAGGGCAGGGGTCCACTTCCAGGATGGATGGTGCGAGGGCAGGGGTCCACTTCCAGGATGGATGGTGCGAGGGCAGGGGTCCACTTCCAGGATGGATGGTGCGAGGGCAGGGGTCCACTTCCAGGATGGATGGTGCGAGGGCAGGGGTCCACTTCCAGGATGGATGGTGCGAGGGCAGGGGTCCACTTCCAGGATGGATGGTGTGAGGGCAGGGGTCCACTTCCAGGGTGGATGGTGCGAGGGCAGGGGTCCACTTCCAGGGTGGATGGTGCGAGGGCAGGGGTCCACTTCCAGGATGGATGGTGCGAGGGCAGGGGTCCACTTCCAGGATGGATGGTGCGAGGGCAGGGGTCCACTTCCAGGATGGATGGTGCGGGGGCAGGGGTCCACTTCCAGGGTGGATGGTGCGAGGGCAGGGGTCCACTTCCAGGGTGGATGGTGCGAGGGCAGGGGTCCACTTCCAGGGTGGATGGTGCGAGGGCAGGGGTCCACTTCCAGGATGGATGGTGCAAGGGCAGGGGTTCACTTCCAGGATGGATGGTGTGAGGGCAGGGGTCCACTTTCAGGATGGATGGTGCGAAGGCAGGGGTCCACTTCCAGGATGGATGGTGCAAGGGCAGGGGTCCACTTCCAGGATGGATGGTGCAAGGGCAGGGGTCCACTTCCAGGATGGATGGTGCAAGGGCAGGGGTCCACTTCCAGGATGGATGGTGCGAGGGCAGGGGTCCACTTTCAGGATGGATGGTGCGAGGGCAGGGGTCCATTTACAGGATGGATGGTGCAAGGGCAGGGGTCCACTTCCAGGATGGATGGTGTGAGGGAAGGGGTCCATTTACAGGGTGGATGGTGCGAGGGCAGGGGTCCACTTCCAGGGTGAATGGTGCGAGGGCAGGGGTCCACTTCCAGGGTGGATGGTGCGAGGGCAGGGGTCCACTTCCAGGATGGATGGTGCGAGGGCAGGGGTCCACTTCCAGGATGGATGGTGCGAGGGCAGGGGTCCACTTCCAGGATGGATGGTGCGGGGGCAGGGGTCCACTTCCAGGGTGGATGGTGCGAGGGCAGGGGTCCACTTCCAGGGTGGATGGTGCGAGGGCAGGGGTCCACTTCCAGGGTGGATGGTGCGAGGGCAGGGGTCCACTTCCAGGATGGATGGTGCAAGGGCAGGGGTTCACTTCCAGGATGGATGGTGTGAGGGCAGGGGTCCACTTTCAGGATGGATGGTGCGAAGGCAGGGGTCCACTTCCAGGATGGATGGTGCAAGGGCAGGGGTCCACTTCCAGGATGGATGGTGCAAGGGCAGGGGTCCACTTCCAGGATGGATGGTGCAAGGGCAGGGGTCCACTTCCAGGATGGATGGTGCGAGGGCAGGGGTCCACTTTCAGGATGGATGGTGCGAGGGCAGGGGTCCATTTACAGGATGGATGGTGCAAGGGCAGGGGTCCACTTCAACCTGAGGAAGAATGGAGGCGAAAAAACGCAACATACTAGATGGGTTCACCACAACATGGGGAAGGGTGGGGAGACTGCCTACTCCAAAAATGCAAAGGAGGGGGGGGGGGTGGAGGCCGAAAACCCTCACTGTGGGGCTTATGCCATTGAATGAAATCAATATCTGTGATAACGTTAATCCGGGGTCAACCCATGGCCCAGTACAGAGGGCGTTCCACTATGGTCGAGTGTGCTTTGCAGGACCCGTCCAAGCGGCCGGTGCGTGATTCGAAATCCTTCTGTGCAAATGTCAATGTTTGAACAGGATAAAGATCCTGCCATTCTGATCAAGGTAAAGGGGGTGACTGTCGGAGATATAATGGTTAAAGCAAGTGAATGTATTACCATAGAGGAAATGTCAATACTTATGCAAGTGTGTATAAATATAAGTATAAATTGCATATCAGAAACGTAAGAGCCAAACGATACCATTGGGCTTGACCGCTGACAGAAAGTGGGAAGATATGTATACTTCACAGATCCAGGTAACATTATAGTTTTCTAAACCAAATGCATCATTTTGGGGGTGATCTACAGGATTCAGTCAATAAGTGACAATGTCAGTCATGGATTATTGCCTAAGCGCAGATAATGTCGTTGGTACGCCGACCGACGGTCAGTGTAGTTATTCATATACACGGAGATTGTGAGTATAATTATTGGTGTACATGGCGATGGTGATATAATTATAGGTGTACACGGCGATGGTGATATAATTATAGGTGTACACGGCGATGGTGATATAATAATAGGTGTACACGGCGGTGGTGATATAATAGGGCTATACAGTTCTCGCGATCGGGCCGCGATACTTCAATTTTGGGGACAAACAAACACACGTGCTCCATGTTGAACTATAGGCAGCTATAAGTCAATTTCTGTCCAGGTTTATTCTAAAGACTATGAGTACCATTTCACTAAACATGGCTATGGAAGATAGGCGTCAAAATATTTAGAGGCGATGGAGCGCAGAACTTTGGGAATATACAAGGAAAAATCCGTCTTCACAACACTCGAAAGCTAAAAATAGCGTTCTAAATTTAGCCCTGCACCCGGGTTTTCGCGAGTTCTCCAAACTGCGAGTGACGTCACAGAGTTTCACGTGCCTCCGCGGTAACAAAAATGGCGAGAGCAAGTGATCGACCTAAACATTCCGCTGTCAAAATGTGAAGCGCATGGAGTAACGACACACGGACGCGTCATTAAACCCCATGGTAAAGGTAAATTAAGACCAGTAGGATGTTTTCGTATCAGTTTTAGATCACGAAAAGACAAAGTTCTTCATTCTTTGTAGGTTTTCTGTTTGAAGCGTTGCGCCAACGTTGTCACTCGGGGAGAATCTATGTGACGTCATAATGTGTCGTTTTCGTAGGAAATGCAAAAAACGTTGGTTTCTCAGCCGTGTTGTCCCGTCGTAACTAATATTAGTCATTGTGTTGGCGCAAATGAATGAAAAATATGTCGTCTATCCGTTTTGGGCAGCTATGTTTCTTAAATATTCTTAATTATATCGCCAGGCCTTCCGCAATAGACCCACCCCTCGGCGCCTGGCTCTTGCGCAGGTAGTCTGGTCCCCAGTCTCACTCTTTGCGTAACATACACGTCACGCCTACGTCACAGATAGTCGGAATACCAGTGTGCGCAGAGATTCTAAACTCGTTCCGAACACGTGCTTCGTTTGTTTGTCCCCAAAATGAGTAAACCGGAAGTCTAGGCGAACGAGACTTTATAGCCCTATTATAGTTAAGTACGGCAATTATATTCGCTTTTATAACGTTTGCCAATTAAATTAAAATGTCCCGATTTACCAGTAGTATATCGTACCCGGTCTGTTTTACAATGATCGGTGATGTTAGTTTCGATATATGAATAATACGCGTCTAATATAGCTTAATCCCTGGAATTACAGAGCCATTGCAGAAAAAGATCATTTCTTTGGCTATGCTCTGGTCCATATTTAGCATTGTTGTTTATTCCGGTTGGTCGGCGCAACAACCAGACTCCACAGTGCTGATTCCGCCGCCCCAACTTCGCTCGCTCAGCTTGTATGTGTATGAGCGGTGGCACCAGCTTACAGTGCCCCGCCAGCGTTTTCGATCGATGCTGTAACTCCGTCGAATTAAAACATGTGTGACTTTTCAACTTGTGACTTCCCTGTGGAGGAAGACCATGGATGCGACTACAAGGAAGCATTTCGCCAGTACCGCCCCGCCCCATTTTTTTGACACAGCAATAACCTCTACGTTCACGGGAGAACTCGTGAACATATACAATGAACCGTGTGAGGCTGACTGGTCACGTGTCACGTCTTTTGCACTTATATCGATACCCAGGAAAAAGCTAATTTGTAAGCCGTTCATTACCAGTACATTTAGGGCAACTGTATACATTATAACTGACTCCGTCGGCAGGTTTTCCTTTGCTGCCGCCTCGTAGGTATATGAATGTAAATCGGTATTACTGTAGTTACCCTATTGACAGACCTTCAGGGCGAACGGCTTGCTGGCGGCAATGCGGCGAAGTACTGAAGGGTACCCTGCCAGTATGAGTGGAGCCATTAATGGTACTTATAGCAAACGCAAAGCAAAAGAAGCGCGTTGTGGCCTCGGAGTAAGGAAGCATCGGTGCGCTTATGTGCAAAGGCGATGCTTTATGACGTCGTGTCCAATGACCACTTGGCCTTTAACCAAATATTTTTTCACCTTAATGCTTAGGTCTATGGGATCTTTGAAAGTGCGATTTGTATAACCTTTACATATGTTTCTCCCAGCCTCATGAGAGACTATCAGTGTTTAATCGTCGCGTTAATCTGGGCTGAAAGCCGGGTAAATGACCATGATATCACATTAGTTTCATCAAGTATTGGTAGGTTGGTTCATACCGCTTCTCTCTGCCCTTGACCCTTCCCATTATCGCCAGAAGTTGACACGTTCTACTTAAACCAGTGAGCTGTTTTAATGCTTGGGAGAATACGCAGGGTAATAACCAATGGAACTTTTACGGTCGTGTAACCAACTTGATTATATTTATATTTTATCAAATTATATTTTAAGTGACAAGAAACGAGAGAAAAAAAATGGGTTGAGAGCAAGACAAATATCCCCAACCACAAAGTTATATAATATAAACCATAATTACTTCCGAAATGTACTCCCCATCGTGTTATCACTGTATCGTTGGGACCGTTTGAGTAATCGATGATGTGATTTGCCGGTAGGTGGCGCTGTGTCTCTGTGGCAGAACATTGAGCTCTTGAAAATATTACCAAGCCAGCGACCTCCCAACACTAGTATCCCAGAACCGAGATAGGTGGACACCGTTCCACATTCATTTATTTATTGAGGACGATTCAAAAAGCACAGAATAAACTAAAATACAGACAACGCGAGAGCGAAGCCGGTGGAATGGTTCATATATCGCAATGCAGTGAGATGCTCATCAGAAAACTCGTCGCGCCACTACAACTATACAATAACATATTATAGTGGCGCAACCTAAAGCAACCCATTGCGGGATCCACCCCAGTTCATTATGGCCCAGGAACCTCGTGACATGAGGGATTCCTCATTGGCCAAGGCCGCCTTCCAAGGCCAGAATAGCTGAGCGTTCCATACCTGGCCCAGAAATCTTATGACGTGAGAGATTCCTCATTGGGGCCACAGTGACAAGGCCAGCAGGGCCGAGAGCTGATGCCAAGCATAACCGTGTCACAGATAGACGCTTACAGCTCTTACAGAAGACGTCTGCGCTCAAACAACCTGAAAGCTCTTAATCGATTTCCAGACACTTGCCGTTTCCGACATTAATACGAGTACATAAATAGCTGCCAATACACGGGGACAGGTCACTGAAGGGCGAAGGTCCGGGGAGCGGCTGGGAAGGGTGGTCGGCGACTGGGAAGGGGGTTGACTGGGAAAGGGGTGGGCGGTGGCTGGGAGAAAGGGTTAGCGACTGGGGAACGGGTGAGCGGTGGCTGGCAGAAAGGGTTAGCGACTGGGGGACGGGTGAGCGGTGGCTGGGAGAGGGGTGGGCGGTCGCTGGGAATTAGGGGGTGGGCGGCGGCTGGGATGGAGGTGGTTGATTGGGAGGTGGGGTGTGGGGGGCGGGGCGGGGCACGGGCGGCAGTGGCATCGTAAGTGGTCTCTATGGGTGGTCTGGAGGTCGATGGCTGATGGCAGCTTGAGGGTCCCAGTGAATGTAGGGACTGCCAAACGGCACACGTATCACAGTATCACAGTATCACTGCTCTCAACAGACCACTTCTCGGTCAATGAAGCGACTTACAACACTATCTACTGGGAGTATGGAAAGTGGAATTATGAATGGAATGGAAGATCTCGGCCTCCACCGCTCGGTGCCCGTCCTCCACCGCTCGGTGCCCGTCCTCCACCGCTCGGTTCCCGTCCTCCACCGCTCGGTTCCCGTCCTCCACCGCTCGGTGCATGCCCGTCCTCCACCGCTCGGTTCCCGTCCTCCACTGCTCGGTTCCCGTCCTCCACTGCTCGGTTCCCGTCCTCCACCGCCCGGTTCCCGTCCTCCACCGCTCGGTTCCCGTCCTCCACCGCTCGGTTCCCGTCCTTCACCGCTCGGTTCCCGTCCTCCACCGCTCGGTTCCCGTCCTCCACCGCTCGGTTCCCGTCCTCCACCGCTCGGTTCCCGTCCTCCACCGCTCGGTTCCCGTCCTTCACCGCTCGGTTCCCGTCCTCCACCGCTCGGTTCCCGTCCTCCACCGCTCGGTTCCCGTCCTTCACCGCTCGGTTCCCTTCCTCCACCGCTCGATTCCCGTCCTTCACCGCTCGGTTTCCGTCCTCCACCGCTCGGTTCCCGTCCTTCACCGCTCGGTTCCCGTCCTCCACCGCTCGGTTCCCGTCCTCCACCGCTCGGTTCCCGTCCTTTACCGCTCGGTTCCCTTCCTCCACCGCTCGATTCCCGTCCTTCACCGCTCGGTTTCCGTCCTCCACCGCTCGGTTCCCGTCCTCCACCGCTCGGTTCCCGTCCTTCACCGCTCGGTTCCCGTCCTCCACCGCTCGGTTCCCGTCCTCCACCGCTCGGTTCCTGTCCTTCACCGCTCGGTTCCCGTCCTCCACCGCTCGGTTCCCGTCCTCCACCGCTCGGTTCCCGTCCTTCACCGCTCGGTTCCCGTCCTCCACCGCTCGGTTCCCGTCCTCCACCGCTCGGTTCCCGTCCTCCACCGCTCGGTTCCCGTCCTTCACCGCTCGGTTCCCTTCCTCCACCGCTCGATTCCCGTCCTTCACCGCTCGGTTCCCGTCCTCCACCGCTCGGTTCCCGTCCTCCACCGCTCGGTTCCCGTCCTTCACCGATCGGTTCCCTTCCTCCACCGCTCGATTCCCGTCATTCACCGCTCGGTTCCCGTCCTCCACCGCTCGGTTCCCGTCCTCCACCGCTCGGTTCCCGTCCTCCACCGCTCGGTTCCCGTCCTCCACCGTTCGGTTCCCGTCCTTCACCGCTCGGTTCCCGTCCTCCACCGCTCGGTTCCCGTCCTCCACCGCTCGGTTCCCGTCCTCCACCGCTCGGTTTCCGTCCTCCACCGCTCGGTTCCCGTCCTTCACCGCTCGGTTCCCGTCCTCCACCGCTCGGTTCCCGTCCTCCACCGCTCGGTTCCCGTCCTCCACCGCTCGGTGCCCGTCCTCCACCGCTCGGTGCCCGTCCTCCACCGCTCGGTTCCCGTCCTCCACCGTTCGGTTCCCGTCCTCCACCGCTCGGTTCCCGTCCTCCACCGTTCGGTTCCCGTTCACCGCCACTCGGTTCCCAACCACCACCGCTTGGTTCCCGTCCTCCACCGCTCGGTTCCCGTTCTCTACCGCTCGTTTCCCCTCTTCCACCGCTCGGTTCCCGTCCTCCACCGCTCGGTTCCCGTTCTCTACCGCTCGGTTCCCGTCCTCCACCGCTCGGTGCCCGTCCTCCACCGCTCGGTTCCCGTCCTCCACCGCTCGGTTCCCGTCCTCCACCGCTCGGTTCCCGTCCTCCACCGCTCGGTTCCCGTCCTTCACCGCTCGGTTCCCGTCCTCCACCGCTCGGTTCCCGTCCTCCACCGCTCGGTTCCCGTCCTCCACCGCTCGGTTCCCGTCCTTCACCGCTCGGTTCCCTTCCTCCACCGCTCGATTCCCGTCCTTCACCGCTCGGTTCCCGTCCTCCACCGCTCGGTTCCCGTCCTCCACCGCTCGGTTCCCGTCCTTCACCGATCGGTTCCCTTCCTCCACCGCTCGATTCCCGTCATTCACCGCTCGGTTCCCGTCCTCCACCGCTCGGTTCCCGTCCTCCACCGCTCGGTTCCCGTCCTCCACCGCTCGGTTCCCGTCCTCCACCGTTCGGTTCCCGTCCTTCACCGCTCGGTTCCCGTCCTCCACCGCTCGGTTCCCGTCCTCCACCGCTCGGTTCCCGTCCTCCACCGCTCGGTTTCCGTCCTCCACCGCTCGGTTCCCGTCCTTCACCGCTCGGTTCCCGTCCTCCACCGCTCGGTTCCCGTCCTTCACCGCTCGGTTCCCGTCCTCCACCGCTCGGTTCCCGTCCTCCACCGCTCGGTTCCCGTCCTCCACCGCTCGGTTCCCGTCCTTCACCGCTCGGTTCCCGTCCTCCACCGCTCGGTTCCCGTCCTTCACCGCTCGGTTCCCGTCATTCACCGCTCGGTTCCCGTCCTCCACCGCTCGGTTCCCGTCCTCCACCGCTCGGTTCCCGTCCTTCACCGATCGGTTCCCTTCCTCCACCGCTCGATTCCCGTCATTCACCGCTCGGTTCCCGTCCTCCACCGCTCGGTTCCCGTCCTCCACCGCTCGGTTCCCGTCCTCCACCGCTCGGTGCCCGTCCTCCACCGCTCGGTGCCCGTCCTCCACCGCTCGGTTCCCGTCCTCCACCGTTCGGTTCCCGTCCCCCACCGCTCGGTTCCCGTCCTCCACCGTTCGGTTCCCGTTCACCGCCACTCGGTTCCCAACCACCACCGCTTGGTTCCCGTCCTCCACCGCTCGGTTCCCGTTCTCTACCGCTCGGTTCCCGTCCTCCACCGCTCGGTGCCCGTCCTCCACCGCTCGGTTCCCGTTCTCTACCGCTCGGTTCCCGTCCTCCACCGCTCGGTGCCCGTCCTCCACCGCTCGGTTCCCGTCCTCCACCGCTCGGTTCCCGTCCTCCACCGCTCGTTTCCCCTCTTCCACCGCTCGGTTCCCGTCCTCCACCGCTCGGTTCCCGTCCTCCACCGCTCGGTTTCCGTCCTCCACCGCTCGGTTCCCGTCCTTCACCGCTCGGTTCCCGTCCTCCACCGCTCGGTTCCCGTCCTCCACCGCTCGGTTCCCGTCCTCCACCGCTCGGTGCCCGTCCTCCACCGCTCGGTGCCCGTCCTCCACCGCTCGGTTCCCGTCCTCCACCGTTCGGTTCCCGTCCTCCACCGCTCGGTTCCCGTCCTCCACCGTTCGGTTCCCGTTCACCGCCACTCGGTTCCCAACCACCACCGCTTGGTTCCCGTCCTCCACCGCTCGGTTCCCGTTCTCTACCGCTCGGTTCCCGTCCTCCACCGCTCGGTGCCCGTCCTCCACCGCTCGGTTCCCGTTCTCTACCGCTCGGTTCCCGTCCTCCACCGCTCGGTGCCCGTCCTCCACCGCTCGGTTCCCGTCCTCCACCGCTCGGTTCCCGTCCTCCACCGCTCGGTTCCCTTCCTCCACCGCTCGGTTCCCGTCCTCCACCGCTCGGTTCCCGTTCTCTACCGCTCGTTTCCCCTCTTCCACCGCTCGGTTCCCGTCCTCCACCGCTCGGTGCCCGTCCTCCACCGCTCGGTTCCCGTCCTCCACCGCTCGGTTCCCGTCCTCCACCGCTCGGTTCCCGTTCTCTACCGCTCGGTTCCCGTCCTCCACCGCTCGGTGCCCGTTCTCCACCGCTCGGTTCCCGTTCTCTACCGCTCGGTTCCCGTCCTCCACCGCTCGGTGCCCGTCCTCCACCGCTCGGTTCCCGTCCTCCACCGCTCGGTTCCCGTCCTCCACCGCTCGGTTCCCGTCCTCCACCGCTCGGTTCCCGTCCTCCACCGCTCGGTTCCCGTCCTCCACCGCTCGGTTCCCGTTCTCCACCGCTCGGTTCCCGTTCTCTACCGCTCGGTTCCCGTCCTCCACCGCTCGGTGCCCGTCCTCCACCGCTCGGTTCCCGTCCTCCACCGCTCGGTTCCCCTCCTTCACCGCTCGGTTCCCGTCCTCCACCGCTCGGTTCCCGTCCTTCACCGCTCGGTTCCCTTCCCCCATTGCTCGGTTCCCGTCCTCCACCGTTCGATTCCCGTCCTCCACCGTTCGGTTCCCGTCCTCCACCGTTCGGTTCCCGTCCTTCACCGCTTGGTTCCCGTCCTCAACCGCTCGGTTCCTGTCCTCCACCGCTCGGTTCCCGTCCTTCACTGCTCGGTTCCGGTCCTCCACCGCTCGGTTTCCGTCCTTCACCGCTCGGTTCCCGTCCTTCACTGCTTGGTTCCCCTCCTTCACCGCTCGGTTCCCGTTCTGCACTGCTCGGTTCCCAACCACCACCGCTTGGTTCCCATCCTTCACCGCTTGGTTCCCGTCCTCCACCGCTCGGTTCCTGTCCTCCACCGCCTGGTTCTCGTCCTCCACCGCTCGGTTCTGTCCTCCACCGCTTGGTTCCCGTCCTCCACCGCTCGGTTCCCGTCCTTCACCGCTCGGTTCCCGTTCTGCACTGCTCGGTTCCCAACCACCACCGCTCGGTTCCCGTCCTCCACCGTTCGGTTCCCGTCCTCCACCGCTCGGTGCCCGTCCTCCACCGCTCGGTTCCCCTCCTTCACCGCTCGGTTCCCGTCCTCCACCGCTCGGTTCCCGTCCTTCACCGCTTGGTTCCCGTCCTCCACCGCTCGGTTCCTGTCCTCCACCGCTCGGTTCCCGTGCTCCACCGCTCGGTTCCCGTCCTCCACCGCTCGGTTCCCGTCCTCCACCGCTCGGTTCCCGTCTTCCACCGCTCGGTTTCCGTCCTCCACCGCTCGGTTCCCGTCCTTGACCGCTCGGTTCCCTTCCTCCACCGTTCGATTCCCGTCCTCCACCGTTCGGTTCCCGTCCTTCACCGCTCGGTTCCCGTCCTCCACCGTTCGGTTCCCGTCCTCCACCGCTAGGTTCCCGTCCTTCACCGCTTGGTTCCCGTCCTCCACCGCTCGGTTCCCGTCCTTCACCGCTCGGTTCCCGTCCTCCACTGCTCGGTTCCCAACCACCACCGCTCGGTTCCCGTCCTTCACCGCTCGGTTCCCGTCCTCCACCGCTCGGTTCCCGTCCTTCACCGCTCGGTTCCCGCCCTCCACCGTTCGGTTCCCGTCCTCCACCGTTCGGTTCCCGTCCTTCACCGCTCGGTTCCCGTCCTCCACCGTTCGGTTCCCGTCCTCCACCGCTCGGTTTCCGTCCTTCACCGCTTGGTTCCCGTCCTCCACCGCTCGGTTCCCGTCCTTCACCGCTCGGTTTCCGTCCTCCACTGCTTGGTTCCCAACCACCACCGCTCGGTTCCCGTCCTCCACCGCTCGGTTTCCGTCCTTCACCGCTCGGTTCCCGCCCTCCACCGCTCGGTTCTTGTCCTCGTCCGCACAGCCAGGCATGTCAGTCGTGGAGCGTAAGACAAGGCTTGGAATACAGAATAGGGTGATAGTACGCGTACTCGTCACGTTCATGGTGACGCCGATATTTACACGCCTCCGCCTATCGTATATCACGACTCAATAACCGCTTCCAACCGCTCCGTGAAGAGAAAATAACAGCACGATTAAACTATTTGATATTAAAATTCCCAGTTCACGATTAATGAAAACCCTTGATCACGGCGGTCGGCTAATACCCCATTCCCAGTTCACGAAGAATTATTTTCCTCATTCCCAGTTCACGGTGAAATGAAAACCCCAATATATATATTATACTCTCTCTCTATGTATACGAGAAAGCATGGCGTCGCCCAGACGAACACGGAGTACTTTGTTGAAAAACGAAACTGAATGCTGTGGGTCTTCGCGGTCACCGAAACCACTTTGGACCAAATGAATGCAGACAACTTTTACAGAAAGATTGTTCATGGACTCTTCTGAATCGGCGAAGTTCACAGGTCCGATCAATCGGGTCAATGGGAAGGACGGTGGGCAGCGACCCCATATGGCGAGTGAGGCTTTGAGGAGTCTTTACCCTAGCCTGGTTCCGCGGTCCCAACTTCGCTCGCTCAGCAAGGGCCCGGTGTTAACCACCATTAACGGCCTTGACCTTCGTGTGTGCAGTTAAAGCGGTGCCAGGCCGCGGCGTTATGTCAGTGAAGACTGTTCTCTAATTTTGAAGGTAGACAAACATGTCAGGCGGCAAACGTATTCCCCAACGTATACGTATGGATTATTAGCCATAAATATGCATTGATTAAGTGGATAAATGTACTACATTTGCGCATCCATGTCATATCAGTTCGTGACAGTCCAGAGAAGCATTGTGTTGGTGGAAATGCCACAACTTTAAAATGCTGCAGAGTTCTCAATATTTAATATAGGTGCATAATATTTTGCACAATTGAAGTTCAATACACTAGGTTTCCACAACATTCCCTGTAATCAGTTGCCGCAGCCCCACAAGAAAATTATTAGCACTCCCCTCTCTGACATATTTCACTAATGGCGGTGCATGAAATGGGTGGGAATGCCACTTAGAAATGCTGCAGAGTTCTTAATATTTAATATAGATGCATAATATTTTGCACAATTGAAGTTCAATACACTAGGTTTCTAAAACATTCCCTGTAATCAGTTGACACAGCCCCACAAGAAAATTATTAGCACTCCCCTCTCTGACATATTTCATTAATGGCGGTGCATGAAATGGGTGGGAATGCCACTTAGAAATGCTGCAGAGTTCTTAATATTTAATATAGATGCATAATATTTTGCACAATTGAAGTTCAATACACTAGGTTTCTAAAACATTCCCTGTAATCAGTTGACACAGCCCCACAAGAAAATTATTAGCACTCCCCTTTCTGAAATATTTCATTAATGGCGGTGCATGAAATGGGTGGGAATGCCACTTAGAAATGCTGCAGAGTTCTTAATATTTAATATAGATGCATAATATTTTGCACAATTGAAGTTCAATACACTAGGTTTCTAAAACATTCCCTGTAATCAGTTGACACAGCCCCACAAGAAAATTATTAGCACTCCCCTCTCTGACATATTCCATTAATGGCGGTGCATGAAATGGGTGGGAATGCCACTTAGAAATGCTGCAGAGTTCTTAATATTTAATATAGGTTGACACAGCCCCACAAGAAAATTATTCAGTGGTTAGAACCTTTGAGGAAAATAAGTTACACTCCCCTCTTTGACACATTTTCCTTATGGCAGTGTATGACAGGGGCTGAGAATTACCCCTCCCCCAGAGAGACATCTTGGACATTGTTTAGGTGGGCATGAAACAATTTTAAGATGCTGCTGAACTTTTATTATTTAATATAGGTGCATAATATCTTACGCAAATGAAGATCCTTCACAATTTTGTTTATAACACTTTCCTGTCTCACACATTTCAGTAATGCTGGTGCATGAAAATGGTGCGCCATGCCATTTAGAAATGCTCAGATAGACACTCAGATTGGTTGACAGAGCCTCCCCAAAAAATAAACAAATCTCTGACACATTTTTATTTTATTTTTATTTTTAGCAATGCAAATGCCACTTAGACAACCTGCAAGTACCAGCACATGATATTATGCACTGTATAATATCAATATTCTATTGACAATTCCCCTCCCCTCCCCAAGAAAATGATACCCCAGCCCTTGCAATTACTTGTTCCATCTTTAATATTTAGTTCATGTACTGAACTGTATGTGTTAAATTTATCAATCTATAAACACTTATGCTACATCGTGACAAACTATACTTACACTACATTGTAAAAAAAAACTATGCTTACACTAAAATTTATAATCCTATTATCCTAAGATATATTTTGGACCAGTTCAGTTTATGCTTGCACACAATTAAGTAGTCTAATTAAAAAACCAATCCATCTATCCATAGGGCTTGAGGAATACCTGCTTGATCATGCAGTAACAATATTTGGTGTTCCATGAGATTATGCCCAGGGTCCAGTTCATCGCTGATGCAGCACTTTAGTACCAAAGATGATGTGAAAATTGAAGATGTGTAAGTTCTACCGGTACATATTGATATGGAAAATATTTTTTGGTAAATCATTTAAATATAAATATAAATGAAATGTAATGTATGGAAAGGAAAACAGAGTATTAATTTTATTTATATAATACAGCAAAGCATTCTTGGGCTTGCAAATATTCAATGCCTAATCTATGTAATGAAATATTGAAAATTCTTAATTATAGATTTGATACATATGTAATATTAAATTACATATCTCTTCTCAATTGTCTGATACATATTTGCTCAATCCATCATAATTACTTCATATTTGACAGCTACTCCAAAAAAAAGGATAAACGGTTTGAGAGTTGTGAGTGGTCTCCTTTTGAGGCCTCCGAAATGGCCTGCAACTGCTTTGGTCTCAAGTGGTTGTACTCCTTTTCTGATTCTATGTTCAGTTTCACGAGAGCCTTTCGCACATTCACGTACTTGCCGTACAAAAGATCTAAATTCTGGATTTGCTCGTTCATGTTAACACTGAGTAGAGTAGTGAAAAGAGTATCCTGTATCTCCGCACAGGGGAACCAGTTACGTGGGAGTAGTGCGTCACCTATCGGGCAAGATAGAAATGCCGTGACCTTGACCTACGCGCAATACCTAACACCCGCTCTTACTTGTATGAGTTTGAGCGGCGGTACCAGCTTATCTTTACCCCACAAAATGCGCTCGGAAGGGGTAGTTTTTCGCGGCAACGCGCTCTTTGAATGCACATTATTATTTCAACCGTGCAGTAACAAAAATCCTTTGCACTTATCTTTGCACATACCCCCCCCCCCCCCCAATATATTTGTGGTCAATGAAGTATTTTCCCCTGAACAGTCCCCTCTCGGCTTTGTGGCATTTCAGTTGTTACTTATAACGTCCGTTTTGGGGTGCCACAGGCAACGGCGGTATCATCGCCATCTCCCGCCTATAGCAACGCCCCTTCAACCAGAAGTGGCCTGCCGGGCCATCATGGCGAGTAATATTATTAATAGACATTCATTTGGTTGCGGTTGATGAATATATTTAACTCGCCACCATTTAATTCTCGGGTGGTTCCGTGGTTGACACGTGTTATATGTGCGCGTATACATTTTAATCGTATAGGAAGTTCCGTGAATAAACATTCATATGTTGTTCTCCATTCAGAAGGTGTAGTCTCTTGTTTAAAATGAGACTACAATCGAGGTCGAAATTTATGTGCAATTATAGTATGCATTCCACATTCTACAAATGCATGGAGTAAACGAGTTTTGCCTTTGGTTCATCTGGCAAGCACGGTGGGAAACTGCTGCCACATGGCTGTACAGTCACTGCGGAATCTGATCGAGACCTCACGAGACAGGGATATTTAGCATCAACGGCCTGTAAGTGCTGCCTACCCCTTCCGGTTGTTTGCTTTCACTCGCTTCACACACAAAATCGGCTAAAGCTGTCCTTGGATGCACAGCCAACCACTGAAGTCCTGTGCATATCAGAATTATAATAGGTGCTACCTAAAAAGTGCGAGCGTATATTTATTAATTCAGCTATTCCGTGGGTCTAGATTAATATTCAAAGTCACACTTCGACTTGCCTGGTGTGCACAAGTTATCTAGTGAGTCTATCATATGGGTAGTAGGCAAAGAATGTCCGGGTCATAGGATTCACTCAATACTCAATAAAAATACTCATAATAAAAACAAAGACAAAAGTAGGTCCATAGACTGACATGTTACAGCACAAAGATCCTAGCTAACGTGGAAAATATAGGAGGGCTTCCATGTCAATTGACCCTTGTTGCACGCCGCGGGAAATATCCCACTTTTTTCAAATATACTCGCCCCAAAAGACCCTCTTTTTTACACGTACTTGCTCCAGAACACACGCACCCTTTTCATCTGCCTGAAATATGTCATTTTATTACTGAAATCACCCGAGAGCTATTTCGCAGCGAACCCGCAGCAGTTTCTCCCATTAGATTTCACGCGTTGAACGAGTCACGTAGTTTGTGTTTGCAGGCACAGCCTCGTTTGTAACAGGGCTGTACAGTTCTCGCGGGTTCTATTTCCGGTTTAGGTCTTTTGGGGACCAACAAAAAAAACGTGCTCTTAGAACGAATGCGCATCACGCTGGTGCCTTGCTGCAACTGCGTGACGCGCACTCATTGTAGTCAACGTTTTAGCGTTGGGAACCGGCCAGCTGCGCGGTTTGGGCGTAAAGAATCGAGCGGGTGTGAAACTATTTTTTGTTTGCTTTGGTCCAGGCATTGTTAACTATAAAATCATAATATAGTTTACGATAAGACATTTATCTCTCCATAATGCATGTGGTCCGTTCGATGAGACTGTTGGAAGCGTTGTATTTTGAGCCAAATCATCGATGTTTACAGTTCTACGACAAACGGAGCACCATTCGCCTTATTCACGGAATCGCCATATTGACGCCAAAACGGGGCTGTGCCTGCAAACACAAACTGCGTGACTCGCCCAACGCGTGAAATCTAATGGGAGACACTGCTGCGGGTTCGCTGCGAAATAGCTCCCGTGTGATTTAAAGTAATAAAATGACCGATTTTAGGCAGATGAATAGGGTGTGTGTGTTCTGGAGCAAGTACATGTGGAAAAGGAGGGTATTTTGGAGCGAGTATTTTTGAAAAAAAGTGGGGTATTGCCCGTGGCATGCAGCAAGGGTCAATTGACATGAAAGCCCCCCTATATTTTTTAACTCGCTTTCCACGTTAGCTAGGATCTTTGTGCTGTGACATATTAGTCTATGGACCTACTATTGTTTTTGCTTTTATCATGAGTATTTTTTATTGTATTGAGTGAATCTTATGACCCGGACATTCTTTGCCTACTACTCATCTTAGCGTGAGCACTCGCTGCCAGGCGGCGTTTGTTGACTTCCGGCGAGCGGCGGAGCATTCAAAACGAAGCGAGGGGTGAAATAAATTGTCTGGATTACAAGAAAATACATTACCAAGCAAAGAAATGAAAGTGCGACTAAAGTCCAAAAAGCTTTAGGAACGCCGTGGCGCACATTGTCGGGTAGGCACTGTATATTTATTCTGTTATGAACTTCAACTTGAGCCACCGGTCCGCGATTTCTGCCGATTTCTTGTTTTCGGCCGTGTCAGCGGCATGGCTCTCACCCTTGCTCCGTTTACGGGCGTGGTAAGAGAGGCATGTACCAGGGCTAGGCCTATATAGCCTTACAGGCTGAAAGTGCCGTTAAACCCAAATCAAACCACGTGAAAACTTGCGCGTTGTTGAACCCCGTGTTTTACCCGGGGAGATATTATGCTGGGTATATGGAATTATGCTGACATATTTTATCTCATGATAGGACCAATGTGGCAATAATTCTACCCCCCACCCCCGCTCCATGCACGTATTGATTGACTGTGCCCGTGCCGTTGCATGAACTAATCGGTCTCATCTTAAAACAGTGATGACCACTTCTATGGGAGAATGTGGTGCACGAAATGCAGGGGAAAAAAATAATTGCATCCCTCGAGAATTGAACCCACGACCCCAGTATCAAAACGGAAACGCTCTACCGACTGAGCTACGCGGTCTTCAACGTTACTCAATGCGTTTCAGTGCGTCATATTGTACCCCAGCAACCACTCCCTGCAAAGGTTGTAATAAAAACACCATTAACGTTTGATTTAATTTGCCGTTAACTTTCCAATGGACAAATCAACATATGGACCTTAGCTATCTTCCACTAAGCAGATAAGCTCTGTTGAAGTGATAGCATCCCACTGCTGGTCGGGGATACCCCCCAGCTGGAGGGGGTCATCATTCCGTGTGGCATAGGCCTACTGGTTGGGCTATTGTCAAATGTGCTCGAAGCTCGAAGGATTAAAATTTGCAGAAATATGTCTTATTGGTTCATTAGTTTCAACAATAATGACCTGACAGACTTAATAGTGACCATTGACGGCAGGAGAGAAAGGCCCTTGTTCCACTCACCAGGGCAACACATCATATGCACTAGCCGTTCGCGCGCAAACCTGCAGGTATAGGGCTATAAAGTCTCGTTCGCCTAGACTTCCGGTTTACTCATTTTGGGGACAAACAAACGAAGCACGTGTTCGGAACAAGTTTAGAATCTCTGCGCACACTGGTATCCTGACTATCTGTGACGTATGGGTGACGTGTAAGTTACGCAAAGAGAGAGACTGGGAACCAGACTACCTGCGCAAAAGCCAGGCGCCGAGGGGTGGTTCCATTGCGGGAAGGCCTAGCGCTATGATTAAGAATATTTTAGAAATATAGCTTCACAAAACAGATAGATGACATATTTTTTATTCGTTTGCGCCATCACAATGACGAATATTTGTTACGACGGGACAATACGACTGAGAAACTAACGTTTTTTTGCATTTCCTACGAAAACGAGGCATTATGACGTCACACGGAGTCTCCCCGGTGACAACGTTGGAGCAACGCTTCAAACAGAAAACTTACAAAAAATGTAGAAACTTGGTTTTTTCGTGATCTAAAAACGAAAACATCCAATTGGTCTTATTTTATCTTTACCATGTGGTTTAATGACGCACCCGTGTGTTGTTACTCCATGCACTGCGCATTTTGACAGCGGAATGGTTAAGTCGATCACTTGCTCTCGCTATTTTTGTTACCGCGGAGGCACGCGAAACTCTGTGACCTCACTCGCTGTGTGGTGAACTTGCGAAAGCCCGGGTGCAGGGCTAAATTTAGAACGTTATTTTTAGCCTTCGAGCCTTTTGAAGGCTCGAAGTTCTGCGCCTTTTGAAGTTCTGCGCTTCATCGCCTCCAAATATTTTAACGTATATCTCCCATAACCATGTTTAGTGAAATGGTACTCATAGTCTTTAGAATAAACCTGGACAGAAATTGACTTATAGCTGCCTATACTTCAACATGGAGCACGTGTGGTTGTTCGTCCCCAAAACTGAAGTCTCGCGGCCCGATCGCGAGAACTGTAAAGCCCTATAGCCTCGTTCTCGCGTGGGAATTCCCAACATGTGAATAAGGCGAATTGTCCTAACCTGCTCAGTCCATATAAGGAGCGTTGTTACGTAACCATAGATACCGCGCGCAGACACGCGCGTCATGATGATTATTACGTCATACGACATGGAAACCCCCGCGCAGCACATTAGATCGCCTGACGCTGACAGTCACTCATGAGACAACCGCATTCTGCTTTATCAACTGCCTAACCGCTCATACATTACATAAATCTACTCGGATGGTTATAATTCAGATATGCGCAGAACTCCAGTGGCTAGTTGTGCTACCAAGGACAGCTTTAGCCGATCTTGTGTGTGAGGCGAGTGAAGGCAACAACCGGAAGGTAGGTAGCACGTACAGGCCGTTGATGCTAGGCATTGACGCAGAGCATAGGTATCCCTAGCCCTGTTGCATGCCCCTGCCTGGCTCATCCGCTCTGGGGAGCGGGCCGGAGGGCCATGAAGCCAGTGTCGGTTGCGATTGTTGATTTAAAAATCAGCGCCCTTCGGCCGTCGATTGCAGAAAGTACAGAAACAAATGGTCCTTATCAATTTGTCAAGTTGTTCTTCATACCTTCATAGTTCCAAGGGCAATGAGATTGAAAACAAACAAAATCCACCACTTTTTGTACTGGTGAAAGTTTTCAACAACAATTTTCAACAACTCTCCCCGCCGCCGTGTCGCTGTTACGTCACAGTTCTCGTTGATCTCCCGGCAGATGGCGTTACGCTTACGCCATAGTCCTAGGAAAAATTGTGATGCGAGGAACGAGCTCCGTCTGCCGGGAGATCGACGAGAACTGTTTTCACACGAAGACAGACATGGGATGTTAATCCTGCGACCACACAGACATGGCCACAGCGGGGCGAGAACCACCGATCTACGTGCCGTTAGGCTTTCAGGTGGCCAGAACGTTTAAAGCGAGCGCTCTAACCCACTGAGCTATTGGGGCGGCCTTCAAGCAATAAAGAAATTTGCAACCATCTTAGGCTATTCAATATCTTATCTTATGCTAGTAAATATTCACTTTTCAATATCAGAATTACGACAATGAATGACCTGTTTCTCACCTAGTCACTAAGGACATAAACTCGGGCGGACATATTGCAACGAATGTATACATTTTGTTTACGTCATGGCATTCACACAGTCACTGCGAAAGAACATATTATAACAAGTTACATCATCATATATATAGTTAATTAGTCCAATAAAGCCTTCTGGGGGCCGTTCCAACTGGCCGGACATACTGCAACGAACATAGCACCTCATAATACGACTTAGCAATTACACGCCGGACAGTTGCAAAATCAAATATTCCTGTAGCCATTTACGTTTTTCCCTTTTGGGAAGTTGTCGGCCTGTGACCCGATTAGCCCCCTCCCTCCAATCTCCAAAGAGAAAAAAAGTATCATTATTCAAGGAGCCATATAGGACTGCAGATTTACATATTTTATAACAATAATATGCATATATCAACTTCCGCGTTTTCCCATCATATTTCAGTTTTCTACTATTATAATAAACGTGTGTACGTTAACGGGCAAGAATCGTGTAGATACCTCCATCAACTATTTTGGGGATACGTCGCCAAGGATCGTCTCGATCTCTGGCCAGAGGTCGTCCCGGTAACGTTTTAACCCCTCTGCTGTCGGTAAATCTTAAAAATCAAAATAGTCTTTTCCCGAAAATAGAAAATTATTGTAATCGCAACGCATTTGCCATCACGTGCCTAAACAATATGCACTGTGCTTTTAATATTATACTCGATAGAGTTAAACGCTCACTCAATTGAATTCCTAAATAACCTGTGCGGGTTACTTGGATGAAATAGGGCGCTTTAACCTCGGTAGATCATATCGCGCACATGGGAATGCCAAAGATTCGATGCCACTTGGGCTGGCTGAGTAGAGTATCCAGACAATAGCCGAAAGCGCGACCTACTAGAGCGTGACCCCCGAAAGAGTGGGGGTCTCTACGGTATTTGATTTGATCTTTGATGACGTTTCCCGCCCTATTGAGGTTGCGGGAAGCAGTCCGCAGACTAACAATCGGTCTGTGCATACGACACCCCACTCCACCACAAAAACAAAAAAAGAACCGAAGTGAAAACACCAAACTTTTAACATTTCTGTTTTGAAAAACCGCAAACACAGAAAACAAACCTCACAATTACTATAGCTACAACTATACCTACATTTGAAATATTCCTTCTTATTTATCACGTCAACCCAGAAAGCATGATTGAGTCGAGTCAGCAAGAGCCGATTATTACACCCCCGTATGCTTTTTCATGTGAAGATAAAACTTCTGTATAAACGACGCAGAACAGATCTTGCAGATGTGCGGTTTGTCTCCCGTGTGTATCATCAGGTGGTCCCTCAAGTGTGCCTTCCGCGTGAAGGACGAGGCACAAACCTCGCACGAGAAGGGTTTCTCTCCGGAGTGGATCTCCACGTGGCTTTTCAGGGTGTCACTGCGCGAGAACGCCGCCTCGCACACTTTACACACGAACGGTTTGTCGCCTGTGTGCGTCTTCATGTGCTCCCTCAGACTGTCTTTCCGGGGGAAGGACATCTGACACACATCGCAGCTGAACGGTCTCTCCTCGGAGTGAGTCACCATGTGGATCTTCAAGCCCTGCTTTCTGACGAACGAGGCGGGACAGAGTTTACACTTGTGCGGCTTGAACTCGGTGTGGGAAAACACGTGGTCCCGGAGTTGCACGTTGCTGCAGAAGGAACGTGGGCAGATTTTACACGTGTAAGGCTTCTCCCCAGTGTGCTTCCTCATGTGCAGGGTCAACGACCTGGACCGCATGAAGGTCGCAGAACAGACGGCACACGTGACCGCTTTCTCCCCAGTGTGACCAATCATGTGATTATTCAAGTCGCCTTTACGAACAAAGGATGTTTCGCACGTGGGGCAAGCGAAGGGCTTCTCCCCAGTGTGCTTAGCCATGTGGAACTTCAGCTGGCTACTTTGGGCGAATGGCTCGTGGCAGACCTCGCACACATAGGGCTTCTCCCCCGTGTGGGTCCTCAGGTGGAGCGTCAAGTACGCCTTACGCGAGAACGACGCCGAGCATACTTCGCAGGGGAATGCCTTCACTCCAGTGTGTTTCCTCAGATGCAAACTCAGGTCGTGCTTCCTCGCGAACGTCGCCGAACAAACGGTGCAGCTGAAGGGCTTCTCCCCCGTGTGGGACCTCAGGTGGATCTTTAGGGAGCATTCGTAGGCGAATGCGGCCGAGCAGACCTCGCACACGTGCGGTTTGGTATTCTTCTTGTGGGAACTCATGGTTTGTAGAATATAAAGAGTTGACCAGTCGTCGTCGTCAGGGTGAAGAAGCGATCTAACAAAGGCTTTCCAGTCAATCCTGATACCAACAGAGATGTGCACCACTGCAATAATACGTATACCAAGAACAGAATACACCATAACAAACCTTGCTCGCCACCAATGCAGATTACTGTTTGTGACCTGATGCCACAACTATACGCAGGTTGTATACACTAGACGAGGCATCAATACAAAGACATACGATTATGAAAAGTTCACACTAATCACACAGTATTACTACCAATACACGGTGGTTCTACCACACATTCTATTTCATGCATCCGTGGCGTTTTTGCCAATCGGAGACAACGTTCAGCAATGGATCTATTCCTGATGTTACAGTGTTATGCTAAATACAAGTTAGTAATGAACCTCGAAAGATGAAAAACACTCTTGATGGATAAAGTTCTCGCCGGATCACGTTTACGCTCTGAGACCTTCTCGACCGATGACCTTGTCGCTGAAATACCTCGTTCGATGATCTTGTCGCAGAAAGACCTTATTGTTCGATGACCTTTTCGCAGAAAGATCTTCTCGTTCAATGCCCTTGCTGCAGAAAGACCTTCTCGTTCGATGACCTTGTCGTGGAAAGACCTCGCGCGAAGACCTTGTCGCAGAAAGACTTTGTTCGATGAATTGTCACTCGATGACCTTTTCGATCAATACCCTTGTCGTAGAAATTCCTTTTCGCTTGATGATCTTGTGGCAGAAGGCCTCGCTTGATGACCTCAACACTGGATGATCTTGTTGTTGAAGTACTTTCTTACTCGATGACCTTGTGGCACAAGGCCTCGCTCGATGACCTTATCACTAAATGATCTTGCTGTTGAATTACTTTCTTACTCGATGACCTTGTTTCATGACCTTTTCGCTGGATAGCCCATGCGCGCGATGACTTTCGCGGATATCGAATAACTTTCATTGGATAAATTTATCTGATCTGACGTGGACTGAACTGATGTCACACTGGGAGCGGCTAGAGCCTCATCCATTATCCCTATTAGTTATGTCTTTGGTTAAAACCAGTGACTTTGGACAGCATCCCACCAGGACACGGGAGGGGCCATAATGCAGTTGCTCCTTCGCAGGACACCTTCACATAATTCCGTTCTTCTGGTTCAGGTGGAAACGTTCTGAAAATAACAATGTTGTCAATCACTTTTCAAAATAATGAAATTGTTAAGACACAACATGAAGCTGACAAGATAATGTGATGATCATTGGGCAAAAAAACCACATTGGTGCTACAAGCCAGATAACCTCATAAAGACTAGATATCCACATGTGTTGTGCCAGAAGAGACGAGGAACGTTGTTATGAGCAGAAATCAAATATGTTACGCCAGGCCAGAACAAAACGAAACATTACAAAGTGACAGTGATGTGTTAACCCTGGCTTTCATTTACTCAACGACATCTACCAAATTGAACTATTGTGTGACAAAGAACACACTCTTACACAAGGATTATCAACTTACATTGTAAACAGCAATAGAGGCTAGAGAAATAGACACTACAGGACACAAGATGTAAACGCATACAACACTTGAGACCACTATTTATTGTAGCGGTATATCTAATTAAGGATGTTGGCTCACAATATTTGTGTCCAAAGATATTTGTAAGTCCTACTTATTCTTACTAATGCAATGATCAATCAAGCAATAACCATAACATAGGAAGAAATATGCAAGCTATTTACCGGTACTAAAACGGGATGCTCAACTCTAGCATATATTGTAATGTACAGATAGTGCCTTGATAAGTGGAAAAGTTTTTCTGGTAAGGAGAATGCCCATGTAACAGTACATTCTTGAAAAGAATGAACTGTTACACGGGTATTCTCTGACTTAAAGTACGGTAGGTGAGCCTCACGTGGTCCATGAAGCGTGAATAAGAGTTCTTTTAAGATGTACATTGCATCTCTCGCTTCCGAAACCAATAAAATAGCTGACTGAAGTCGGTTCATATTTTATCTGAGAACCCACGAAGTGTATTGTTGTAGCAATGGTAAACTTGAATCATACGTGAGCTAAGCTGAAACAGTGGTTCGCCCTGACATGGAAGAACGTCGGACGCTGCAGCCACAAGTCAGTTTAGTTCATCTTCAGATTGCAAGAATGAAGTCGTGTTTCGCATCAAGGCGCGTAGGCTACTTCGCATGGATTATGTGCCTTATACAGACGATAATGGTCATTTAAATGTGGAATAGGATACAATGGTTCAAATTATTGGATACTGAAAGGATATGATACGCAGCGATGTTGCCATGGTGTTTGACACAAGTCACACCCAGTGCGTTGTTGATGGATAGGATATGCTTTGCAAACGAGTTTCGTAGGA
Source organism: Arenicola marina (assembly GCA_964019135.1). Taxonomy (NCBI): domain Eukaryota; kingdom Metazoa; phylum Annelida; class Polychaeta; family Arenicolidae; genus Arenicola; species Arenicola marina. The sequence continues at coordinate 45,721,748 of OZ025252.1, read as the reverse complement.
TTCACGAGAAAGAAAAATGATTTCTAGTATGATTATAGGATATAAGGAAATGTTGGTATGTATTTTACATATGAATTACATATGATCTCAAATTCAGTTTTTAAAGTGGATTTTCTGATCTATGCTTGTTTTGATGAGAAATTTGTATCTGTTTTTGCTGGGGCTTTCCGTTGGGCGTCAAGTTTCCAGTTCATCATCCATTGTGGTTGTGACCTATTTCCGACAAGCTCACTTATTGCTCATGATTGGCATTGACTGCGATGGTCGATTTCGTAACAGAAGGACGATTGTTCAACAGAAAAATTGTTTGGTCTCCTTGAATCAATCGCAATTTATCAGCTCGCTAAAACAGTTTAGACAATAGAATGACGTCATAGCAGTACTTTAATTAGCACTATTCATCATACAATCGTCTATGTTATACACACACTCCAAAAGCTGTTCTTTTTTTACATTAAACAGATATAAAGATATTACCGTAAACTGCCTATTAGAAGCCGCGGCTTATATTAGGAAGTTGGAGGGTCAAATTCCTGGGTTTTAGTCGGAAGTCAGAGCGCGGCTTTAAATAGGGCCTTTTGCCGATTTCAAGTGAGCGTGGAAGGACAAGCGGGGGGGGGGGGAATAAATTTCTTTATTGCCAAGTCACGAAGAATTCAAAGGAGAACTCCCGGCATACAAAGGAAGGTCAATACCCCATTCCCAGTTCATGAAGAATTATTTTCCTCATTTCCAATTCACGGGGAAAAAGAAAAACCCATTCCCGAAACGGAAATACCCCTTGCCCCCCCCCCCCCCCCCCTAGAGACACTGTTGCATGCCCCCAGGATGGCACCAGAACTTTCCCATCGTCCTCAAATTTAGTGTTGGTTTACATGTAAAATATCAGTTTAGTGGGGCAGGCCTAACTCGATAAATATTTTTGTTCTAAAGGGTCATCTTGATCTTTTTTATGAAAAATATCTGTGATCTCTGTAGGGGTATCTTTTTCATACTGGGCAACCAGGGACCCCCTGTCCCCGGAACCGCCCCTCCCACACCAGAGGGTTAAGGCCTAAAATAATTGCCCCCCCAACCCCCAAACCCACTGGCCCGGCAGACTTACTCGTGTTGGTAGGATTCAGGGGGGAAATGTGCTTCACAGATGACAGCTTGTAAAGGGTGAAAGGTCTGAGTCACAACATGGACTTTTTCCCCCTAGTTATAAATTAGGGTTGGTCATTAGCCTCGTAAGATTTACTGTGCCTCATGTCGGCTAACAGGGTATGATCCAGATAGGTTGGATAGAGCAGGGGAAGTTTCGAGAGATGCCTTAGCTTTTGTTTTTCATATGTTAAATGGTATAAATTTCGGCTCTAAAAGGGTGGGGGGGATCCCCCACCCCCTCCCGCCCTGGCTCCGCCCTTGGCTAAGGCAAGAGTAGTTCTAATGTCAGAGCACAGACCTTATCATAGGTCAAAGCTAGGGCGGGAGTAGCCCGTTCTATGCTGTAGTACTGTGCATGTAGCAAACTCGGACAGGGCCCACCCATCTTACAGCCATAGAACCAGGGCTAGGACTAATTGATCCGATCAGGGAACAAATGAACCCAGTGTCCAGTTAAAAAAGAGCCATAACAAGTAAGGACAACCAGCGAACCGTTCATAATAATGTGTTTGCAGGTAAACCGACGCGATGTATGAGCAGCGTGCGGGCTGGGTGCCTCGAGTGACGTCACAAGGACTGAAACCTGCAATGTAAACAAAAGCATGTGTTTTCATCGCGCAGCGGGACAAGGCATGCAACAGCAGTTTTGAATGGAAAAAAAATAATACTTCCCGCTTTGATAAAAAAAATTGATGGACATATATGGGGAGATTTTAGCATTAATCTATCAATGTCCACTGATGAATTAAGGTTTTAAATAGTAGCACCATGCACTTTAAAAAAATAATGATTAAATCTATATCTGAATCCCATACTGTTATGAGCTGGTGGAATCTACCAGAAGTCAACCTCCACTGGGGTATGTATATATGAGTGTTTTTTCATCAAAGATTGATTACTGTAAGACATACCGGTATATGTATATATCAACGAAACTTGTTGAACCTGATGGCCCGCTCCCCAGAGCGGATAAGCCAGGGAGGGGCATGCAACAGGGCTATAGCGCATGAGGGTGAGGGGGTGTTAGCCAGTGCTGCTTGGTTTCCAATCCTGTCAGTTCTGAAAGCAATCATGGCTTCCCAGATATAACAAGTTGAAAGTTAAAACAGTATCTGTATCGATAATGTCCAACGCCACTTGTCCCTCCCTGTCCGGCTTCTGTTAATCATTTTTCCCATTTCTTGGCTGGCAAGACTTTGTACCTCCGGGGATGAGACTTTAACATGCCTAGGCAGCCATTTGAGCTGAGGCCACCGATCCATATGCACAAGTATTAAGTAACATTAATGTTGATATAAGCTTATAAGTTACTACTTTTCTGATACCAAATTAGTCTACTCGGATGTCGCTTTTTCTGATGCATTGAGGCAATAACTCATAAAATCATAATATCATACATACATACATACATACATACATCTGATACAGCTGTATAATCAGGCTTGAAGCCTATCAGCTGGTCGTGGCTTTAAACCAACGCTTTTACATTAATAATCAGTGCAAAACATACCGCAGGACTGGAGGATTCATCGATTTACTGACGAGGGAAAATACAAGTCTTGGGTGTAGAGGTGTTGTTGCCAGACTGTGTCCAACCTTCCCTTGAAACAATTCAGTGAGGGGGCCGTTACTACATTGTCCGGTAGGGAGTTCCAGGTTTCGGTTACTCGAAGGGAAAAAAAGTGTTGGCGCAATGCCGTCCTGCATGCCTCCTTCTCTAGCTTTAGGCTGTGTCCCCTTGTGTTGCTATCCCCCTGTAACTTGAGCGGGCAGTTTGTTTGGTATTTCCCATGGAGATATTTCCACACCTCTATCATATCCCCTCTGGCTCTCCTGTATGCCATACTTGGCAATTTTAGGTCTTTTAGTCTCTCCTCGTATGTTTTTTCTCGCAAGTCGGCCAGAAGCCTTGTGGCTCGCCTTTGAACTCCCTCAATAAGTTTCCGATCTTGAATTAGCATTGGGGACCAGACGGAAACCGAGTACTCAAGATGCGGTCTCACTAGGGATGTGTACAATAGTTTCAGAGACTGCGTGTCCAGGTACTCATAAGAACGTCTGATTAGGCCTAACAAGCGATTGGCTTTATTGACCTGTAACTCAGTGTGGTGGGAGAATTTCAGTGCGGGGTCAAAATGCACACCCAGATCTTTCTCAAGGTTTGTTGTTTCGAGGGTAACCTCTCCTGCTGCAGATCCCATCTTGTAGGTTGCCTGCCGGTTGGCTCTGCCCAAATGCATAACTTTGCACTTGCCAGCATTGAACTTCAACTGCCACGAGGCGGACCAGTCAGACATATTATCAAGGTCATTTTGCAGGCACCTCTGATCGTCCTCACTAGCAACTGTTCGATATACCTTTGTATCGTCTGCGAACATGGAGCAACTGGATTCAACTGATTCTGGTAAGTCGTTTATGAAGCAGACGAAGAGAGCCGGACCGAGTACACTACCTTGTGGAATTCCACTCAGTACCTGTGCCGATGGAGACAAGCTCCCTGATAAGGACACTCTCTGACTACGGCTACTTAGGAAGCTGCCTAACCACCTTAATACAATGCCAGTCACCCCGTAGCCCTGCAGTTTTCTTAGTAATCGGCAATGTGGTACTGTGTCAAATGCCTTTGCAAAGTCTAAATAAATGGCGTCAACCGGCAGGCCCTTGTCTGTGGCTATGGTATAGTCGTTAAGGACAGACAACAGGTTCGTGGTGCAGGACCTCCCATTGATGAAGCCATGCTGGCATTCCGTCAGCAGGGAGTTGCTCTTCATGTGTGCTATGATTGCATTCCTCACGATCTTCTCTAAAACCTTGCACACAACGCTTGTCAGACTGACTGGTCTATAGTTGTCAGGGAGCTGTTTTTTGCCTTTCTTGAAGATGGGTATCACATTGGCCTCTTTCCATATGGTGGGAATTTCCCCTGTTCTCATAGACAGTGTGAAGATATGTACAAGTGGCTTGCTTATTACGTCCGCCAATTCGTATAACAGTCGTGGATGCAATCCATCAGGACCTGGCGACTTGTTTGGGTTTAGGTCTACTAGTTCTTTATGTACTACAGACTCTGTGATATCGACGATGCTTAATTGGGAGCGTACCTTTGATAGTTTAATGGGTGGTAGAGTAGACATATCCTCTGTTGTGAAAACACTGCTAAAGAAATTGTTCAACAGTTTTGCTTTGTCGGCACTTGAAGTTGCTTCACTTCCATCAGGTTTGACGAGATTAGCGATACTATCTTTGGTTCTTAATTTGCTTCTTGCGTATGCAAAGAAGGCCTTGGGGTTAGTTTTTGCTTCTGACGCTACTCGTTTTTCAAAGGCTATTTTAGCCTGCCGACAAGCCCATTTGGACTGGTTTCTCGCCCTGGCATATTTCTGGTAGTCGGATCCATCTTTGGTTTCCAAGTACCTACGAAACGCCGCCTGTTTCCTTTTTACTTTGGACAGCGACTCTGCATTTGCCCAGGGGGCTTTTCTATGCTTGCCTGTATTACTCTTTTGCAGGGGGATGAATGTCGGCATTGTTTGCATTATGACGTCAATAAACTTGTCCCATGATCCCTGCACGCCCTCGTTACCAAGAAGGAGCTCCCAGTCTATCTTGTTGAGCTCCTCCCTCATTCCGACGTAGTCACCTTTGGCAATTTGATACTTTACTCTAGTATCTGGTTTAGGGCTGCTGTAGGACAACAAGTTAAATGTGATGGTGACATGGTGGCTCTTTCCTAGGGGAGCGAGGTACTCTAGTCCCTCCGCCATATTTTCCTCGTTGGTGAACACTAGGTCAAGGGTATTTGGCTTAGTGTTTGGGCGGAAATGAGTAGGCTCAGTCACATGCTGATAAAGGAACGCATCCCTGACCATATCTAGGAAGGCCCCTGATTGTGTCCCATTTCCGTCGGATGAGGAGTTATCACCCCAGTCGATCCCGGGCATATTGAAGTCACCCATTATCAGTACGTGCGAAGCTGTGGTTGTGTTGCAGATTTGGGTTATCGCTTCAAGCAACTTTCTGTTGTTAGTGTCTGAGCTGTTCGGTGACCTGTATACCCCACCAAGCAAGAGTCTATCTCTTTCATTTAGTTTTATCTCACACCAGATACTTTCATCAAAATCTGCTTGCTCCTGTTCTTTGCTAAGTGTTGCCCCTAGTTCTAATAGTGTGTAGATTGTGACCCCTCTTTTGGCATTATGTAGGTTGCTCATACACTCATAGCCATCAAGCTTCAGCTCGACTGGTTGTACTGGGTGTTTACAATTCTTGGGCATAATCTCAGTCAGGCAAATGACATCTGGTGTGTGCTGTGATATTAAGTGTGATAGCTCAGTGCGTTTATTTAACAGGTTATCTACATTTGTATATACAATCTTCAGTTTTCTTCCATCTAATCTCTCGGTTCTTTTGTTTCCTTCTCCTGTGACATAGTTTGCTGCCTCCTCATGAGATTCACTAATCTGTCTCCTCTGAGACTCCACTTGGCCTGCTCTCCCTTTTCTATTGACTCTGCCTGCCGCCTGTCCCGTTCCACTAGGAGTTCTCTCCGGTGCGCCCTCTCTAAAGGGGTTAGGTCTGGTTTTATGCTAATCCTGGAGTATACCTCTCCAGCATCTGCAAGTTTTTTTGCAGATTTCAGAATCATTTCCTGCTCCATTCTACTTGCAAGAGTGATTTTCAATGGTCTTGTTGTATCTTCTGTAGTCTTGCCAAGCCTGATTGCTTGTTTGATGTTGACCTCCACCTGTAGTTTGTCCTGACATAAATAGTCTAATCTCTCAAGGTCATCTGCTTTTCTGTCCTCAATGTCACTCTTGTCACTCTCTTCAACCCCAAATATCATAACATTGTTTAGTCTCTTTTCTCTTTCCATTATTTCCTTTATCGCTGAATCAGCACTGGTAGCTGAGCTATTCTCAATTTTTTTGTCTAGTTCTTTATTAGTAAGCTCTTGATGTGCTATGTGTGTGGCTAGCTCAGATTCTACTGTGGTTACTGTCTCTTTAACCTTTTTCATTCTCTCATTCATCTCCTCCCGGAGGGCATCAACATACTCTTTACATTTGGTTTCAATGAGGTTGCTAGTTTTAACGGCCTGCACTGCTTCCTCATTACAAGAATTGCAGTACCAGTGAATCATGGAATTGGGTTCAGATAGGACTTGGTATGTTGCATCTGACATTCCTGAACATTTGAAGCAGACCCATCCTTCGCATCTCTCACATTCCACAAGTTTGTCCCCTTCCTCTGTGAAAACCTGTTGACAGAAAATGCATGCTGTTGTTTCTTGCCCCTTATGCTCTGGTTGGTGTTTTTTCTTACCCGCAGGCCCTTCACTTTTCTTACGGAGACCGCTGGTTGAGCTTGATCTGGACCCTGGTCGAGTTTCCTTATTTTTTGTTGAAGCCATTGGTTCTTAGACTTAGTGAGTTTCTCCGAGAACTAATGTGCAATGTACAGACAATTTTTTTTTTATACCCCACTAGAGATCTAACTGTACTGAGAAAATGTCGCCCAGAGCCTGTTCTCTCTATAGAAGTGAAGGATCTTCGCCCCCTGGTCGATCGGGGTACAACAGTTGTCTGCCAAGAGACCGTGTTAGTAACAGCCAAAGTGATAGCGTGCTCCTACAGAGTCCTAATAGTAACCCCAAGGCTTCAACAAGAGAGATAATGGTCAGCAATGGAGACACAGGTCACAAAAAGGTGGATTACTAACAATTCCAGTAGATTATACAGCTGCTACAATTTACAGAAATGTCAGGTTCCAAATGTCACATCAGATTTCGACTCAACTGGCACCAGCTTTGTTTACTTCCGGTGCTCGACCTACCGTGAAGCGTACGTGGCAACCACAGGACTCGTCAGTTCAACTTAGATTATTGCACATTATACTAGTTCTGCCATTTAATCATTTGTACCAATCATTCCCCCGGATCTTATTTCACTACTGGAACCCTGATTACACTCCTGAATTAGCATAAAATCTTTTAGGTGCCGAATATCTTGGCCTGCAAAAACCTGGACACCTCCAGCCTCGCGCATCTATATCATCACACATTGGTCCTTTGTGGCGATCTAGAAACACTTCGAGACTTTTCAGTCACAGTCAGTGGTACAGGCACCAAGAACAAGTGTTGAAGTGTCAGGACTGTAGCGTCTGAACTTTCAGGCTAATAGAAAACGTAAACACTATGAAAAGTATGATTGTACGTGCACACAGACACAGTGTCAGTGACATTATGGCGTCTAAAGAGCTTTGCATGGACACCGTTGTGCCCCTAAATTCAAATTCCCGTCCCGGAAAGTTTTCAACTTCTATTAAATTCCTACATACCTCTCTATTCATCTGGCTCTAAAAGCTTTATTTTTGGTCGATTTGGTCCCCAAGAAGCCAAATCATCCTGAGAATGCCGCCATGGCGGGAGGATAAAAGGGAAGTAACTACAATACGAACTGTAGGTGTGCCGATCGCGGAAACAGAGGCGCCCCCTAAATCACAGATTTGCGAACCGCGCGACGTCATTTTGCAGCGCCCTCTAGCGTTTATTGGACAGGTCTGTTTCGGAGTGGCTGAGTCTGAGTGGGCGCATTTCTTTGGGCCAGGTTCGGTATTCCGCCCCGGGCCCGGCTCGGTATCCTGGGTTTGCTTCACTAATTATTACAAGGTGAACATCCCGGCTCGGTATCCTGGGTTTGCTTCACTAATTATTACAAGGTGAACATCCCGGCTCGGTATCCTGGGTTTGCTTCACTAATTATTACAAGGTGAACATCCCGGCTCGGTATCCTGGGTTTGCTTCACTAATTATTACAAGGTGAACACCCCAGCTCGGTATCCTGGGTTTGCTTCACTAATGATTACAAGGTGAACATCCCGGCTCGGTATCCTGGGTTTGCTTCACTAATTATTACAAGGTGAACATCCCGGCTTCGTATCGTGGGTTTGCTTCACTAATTATTACAAGGTGAACATCCCGGCTCGGCATCTTGGGTTTGCTTCACTAATGATTACAAATTGAACATCCCGGCTTCGTATCGTGGGTTTGCTTCACTAATGATTACAAGGTGAACATCCCGGCTCGCCATCCTGGGTTTGCTTCACTAATGATTACAAGGTGAACATCCCGGCTCGGCATCCTGGGTTTGCTTCACTAATGATTACAAGGTGAACATCCCGGCTCGGTATCCTGGGTTTGCTTCACTAATGATTACAAGGTGAACATCCCGGCTTCGTATCGTGGGTTTGCTTCACTAATGATTACAAGGTGAACATCCCGGCTCGGCATCCTGGGTTTGCTTCACTAATGATTACAAGGTGAACATCCTGGCTCGGTATCCTGGGTTTGCTTCACTATCGTGTTCACTACTTTTTGTTTGTCCATGCTTCATGCAATCAATAGTTAATCTGAACCCCATAACCCCTTTATGGAAATAATTGCTTAAATTAAAATCACATAAATGATGACACCCACAATGCTGCACGGAAAGACATATTACAGTATTTTTTTAGAATTTAAAGTTACTTACCGAGCTCTTTCCCGCCAAAACTTAAGAAGGCAAAATACAAAAAAGAATCAGTCCTTGAATCATCCAAAATTTCTTTTGTCTATATTCCATGCATGCCAAACTGTCACATATAGCCTTGTCCGCGATATCAATTAACCCCAGGTTATCAACTTAGTGGTAAATGTCATCCGTTTTTGAGCTTCGCGATGCTTTGCTATAAGTAGTACTACCACGGCAAAGTGTTCGCGGTGTCCCGGGATAGAAAGTTTGCCATATCACAGCGGAAATGGCGATGTTTATTAGGTTTCTGAATTTACAGAATGAAACAATCGATTTTTTTTTTTGCAAATTGTGATATATATGCCCGAGGGGGGGGGGGGGCACTACATTACTACAATGGTGGAGGTGTACCTCCCATGTCATAGAACGCATTTGGAGAGCGAGAAAAAAGTGCGGGATTTTGTGGTCATTGAGAGAAAAAATATTTGTTAAAAAAGGCATCTAAATTGGACACTGACCTTCATGAGTGTTTGGAGGTTACTTATTTGAACACTTTCGATATCAACTGGACTACATAGTCATGAACTGCAATTTTGAAGAAAAAAAGTCCCTCTGAGGTGGACACATCGAGAGAAATTGTAGATTTCTGCTTCGGGATATGAGAGAAATAAACCGAAAAAAGGAACATTTGGGCGGCCGGCACATATGCATATACCTAACACCATGTGAATTCATTCCTGGTCATCATAACAACATACTTGTTGTATGATTATCATACACAGTATGATTAAAGTACGATTTATAATAACGTCCGTTATTTTAAAGAATTACCTGAAGAATTATATAGTAACAGTACAGTCTTGAAAATTGAACAATCTTCCCTCTATGATACAATACAAAATGACAACCGCAGTCAATGCCAATCATGAGCACTAAGTGGCCTTCTCTCAAGCGAAGCTCGAGGACCCATTGTTATCCGGTAATGTCGTTTTCCGAAGAATATAAACTTATGTAAAATCCTTATATAATTCTTACACACTACATTGCAAAGAAGTAAAATCCACTGGTGACGTCATTCCATTGTTCTCTCACGACATTATAGTTCTGTAAGTTAGTGTGTTTGAGTCATAAAGACGTGGATTTTACATAAGTTAATGACATCGGAGAAAGACATTACCGGATAACAATGGGTCCTCGGGTTTCGCCCTCTGACTCTGACTGAATTGTTATCCGATAATGTCGTGTTCCTCGGACATGAACTTATACATAATGTCGTGAGAGAACAATATAGTGATGTGAACAGTGGATTTTACCTACGATTTCAGCATTGCCTACATTTGACTCACTCCTACTATTTAACCGTAGTTTAAGTCAGATAATACCCTGAAACTGTCCATTCTTGAATAAAAAATTCAAAAATGTTCTGTTACATGGGCATTCTCCTTCTTATAACTTAAAAGGGAAGCGGCCATGTCGACTGTCATTTAAGAGAACTGTTTTCTAAATTAATAGGAAGAATTCATACTTATTTACCCAGAATATAATTTCATTAGATTTCCGGGTTTTAATAATCATTAAATTTAGATTACTGTGAAGCGTGAAAGCATTTTGATTTTGTTACATGCACCAGAGACAATGATTGCATTATCAGGGAAGGTATCTAGTCGGACGCCCGTCCCGAGCATCAGGATCTTACAAAACACATGCATTATCTGCCCTCGATGTCTCTCACAGTAATGGAATGACTCCATCATCGTCTTTTGTTTCAGATCATTGATCTGCCGAACTCGGAAGGAGTCACGGCTCTTATCTACGCAGTCCAACAAGGGTCATTGAAGGGCTGTGAACACTTGCTGAAGCTCGGTGCCAACCCAAACCGTGCGGAGACACAGCGGGGCGAGAGAACGCCGCTCCACTACGCCATTCACTACGACAACTTCGAGCTGTTCACCCTCCTACTCGAGTGAGTAAGCCTTGATCCATAGGTTGGGACGACGACGTTATGACAAGGACGTTATGACAAGGACGTTATGACAAGGACGTTATGATACGAAGATTGCAGTTTAAAGCTAGTTCTGTTCTACTTCGTTCTATTTGTGTTCCGTATATTACACAATGCCATGTCAGACGTTTCATAGAGGATGGCAATATGGCATAACGACTTGCTATGTGTTGCGAAGATGACATTGCGATACGTTAGGCACTTATGGCTGATATTGACGCACGTTAGGTGTTCTATATATACCATTATGACGCGTTAGTTATGTGTTCTATATATGACATTATGACGCGTTACTTATGTGTTTTATATATGACATTATGACGCGTTAGTTATGTGTTCTATATATCACATTATGACGCGTTACTTTTGTGTTCTATATATGACAATATGACGCGTTAGTTATGTGTTCTATATATGACAATATGACGCGTTAGTTATGTGTTCTATATATCACATTATGACGCGTTAGTTATGTGTTCTATATATGACAATATGACGCGTTAGTTATGTGTTCTATATATGACAATATGACGCGTTAGTTATGTGTTCTATATATGACAATATGACGCGTTAGTTATGTGTTCTATATATGACAATATGACGCGTTAGTTATGTGTTCTATATATGACAATATGACGCGTTAGTTATGTGTTCTATATATGACAATATGACGCGTTAGTTATGTGTTCTATATATGACAATATGACGCGTTAGTTATGTGTTCTATATATGACAATATGACGCGTTAGTTATGTGTTCTATATATGACAATATGACGCGTTAGTTATGTGTTCTATATATGACAATATGACGCGTTAGTTATGTGTTCTATATATGACAATATGACGCGTTAGTTATGTGTTCTATATATGACAATATGACGCGTTAGTTATGTGTTCTATATATGACAATATGACGCGTTAGTTATGTGTTCTATATATGACAATATGACGCGTTAGTTATGTGTTCTATATATGACAATATGACGCGTTAGTTATGTGTTCTATATATGACAATATGACGCGTTAGTTATGTGTTCTATATATGACAATATGACGCGTTAGTTATGTGTTCTATATATGACAATATGACGCGTTAGTTATGTGTTCTATATATCACATTATGACGCGTTAGTTATGTGTTCTATATATGACAATATGACACGTTAGTTATGTGTTCTATATATGACAATATGACGCGTTAGTTATGTGTTTTATATATGACAATCTGACGCGTTAGTTATGTGTTCTATATATGACAATATGACTGCGTAGGCGTGGGTCAGTTACGCTGATCCACATAATTTATTAGATCCGCGTCACCATAACGCATTCCATTGTCGCTATAGGACATACAGAGGTTAAGGCGTATTATATAAGCCAACCAACCAACCTACTAGAATGTTGTACTTCGGCAAAGGGTATTTGGCTGACTGTGCTGGCTGGCCAAGTCACTAATTTCGCCAGACACCGTCCCAGCTAGCCAAGTCACGTGGTGACCACGTGGCGATCACGTGACGTGCAGGTTGGGATGGTCATGAATCAATATCTTAAAAACATGACAAAAACAGGATCCATGTATCAATAATATATTTCTTCTTCGCTCTGGTCGCTTCCATCTCTCAGCCTCCATGTCGCTGTCTCCGTCTGCCTAACCCGTTGTTTTTATGTCACAATACCCGCCTGAGGCTGTCAACCTTTCCCTTCGTGTCGCCTCTGTCCCATGGCGGATAGTGTTGCCAGCCGGCTACATAACAGTGTCAGACGCTAGCTTCGGGCTCAGCTGGGGCACAACCCTCTCCGTCCACCTCTCCACCTCTCCACTCTACTCCGCCCGTCCAGCCCTCCACCCCTCCAAGGAAAATACCTGGACATAAAGGAATCTCGTGTTAATACGGGTAGTTTCATGTCACCCCTTAAGCAATGCAAGGGGAGAAGTGGAGATACACGGGATGATGGCATCAGACCTGACCAAGATGTGTTACCCCCAGCCCCCTCACCCCCACAACCATCCCCTCTCTTCCTCTCTGCTCCCCTGAGGCGGTGTGTGTATGTATGGGATGGGGTGGGGAGGGGGGTACTGTAAGATTCAGGACAAGGCAACAACGTGCGGAGTGAAAAGAAGATTATCTCTTAAAGAAAAAAAAGCGATGGCAGAAAGAAAAAGACATTAATTTTACTGAACACAAGAGATCCGTAGGTTATTTACCGCACGGAAAGCGTAATAAAGCACACTTGTATGTTAGCTATGAATGAGTGTTACATGTTAGTTATGAATGGTAATGTTGTATATTAGCTATGAATGGCAGTGTGGTGTGTTTGCTATGAATGGCAGTGTGGTGGCTTAGCTATGAATGGCAATGTTGTATATTAGCTATGAATGGCAGTGTGGTGTGTTTGCTAGGAATGGCAGTGTGGTGGCTTAGTTGTGAATGGCAGTGTGATGTGTTAGCTATGAATGGCAGTGTGGCGCGTTTGCTATGAATGGCCGTGTTGCATGTTAGCTATGAATGGCATGAATTTGCCATAAATAATCTTGCGGCGCCAGCAGAATTTATTTGAGCGAGGAATATACTCCTTAAACTATAAATAACATAGTTACAGCTTTGCTGCAGTTGAAGTAGATTACTGAAAAGGGATCTTCAGACTTTAAGTCTAAAGTAGATACATCCAGATGTAAAGAGCTTGCTCCCGTTTCAGGAACGCCAATTCCTATGTAAGGACTGAATTCGTTGTGGGTTTAATCGTGTCGAAACTACTCGTTGACGAAATTAGGAGAGCGCACTTGTTTAATTGCAAAAAGGCATGGCCCCAATGGGCTTCCGTATATATAGGCCAACCACTTCCACGACAAAACAAACCGGAAGCCATTTTCATTTACAGACTATATATACCCCGTGCCCCGACGAACAAGAGTCGGGAGTGGCTGATCGAGTTTCTCTGGCTTCACTGGATGCCACTCTCGATACTCAGAGCTTGAGATTGTCGTTACATCACATACTGGGGACACACCACGAGGTATCGGTGGCCGCCCTCCACTTCGTATTGATGAAGCGATCCAACTGCCACTGTGTGTGGATGCACGTATTCCGGGGGGGGGGGGAGGGTAATTAATACATTGCTGGGTTTGGGGGGCGGGGGGGGGGGTCCGCGGTAAAACCCGCTCAAACCCGCTCGGAAGGGACAATTTTTTGCGTTGATCAGCTCGGTTTATTCTTTTTTCTCGGCAAACCCGCTCCATCAACGCACATTTTCAGAGTCTCGCCCTACCCACGGTCACAAGTTTTAAAATATCCGTTCTATAGGGGTATCTTCTTCATCACAAATGTCCGCTCTCCCAGGCATCCAGGGGCACCTACGGACCCCCCCCCCCCCCGCCCCCCTCTACCAGATGTGTATAACAGTGCTCCCGAGGATACATATACATCTGGGGCGCTTTATGACCTCTTGTATTCCTTGAATCGTCCTTGAACCAGCTCACCGGCGTCCCGCTAGGTTTGTGTTGCTTCAAAATGAACAAAGTGACGGCGGGGGCTGGCACGTCACGGTTCTTGGCTTTACATACCTCATTTAAGGCTGGTATTGGGGGGGGGCGTCGCAACGTGAATCATAGGCGAAGGAAGCGGGGTAGGGAGGGGGGAGGGGGAGGGGGTTCATGCCTTGCACATATACCAATCAGTGTATAAAGGGCGCCGCCCCGATTGATTTCAAAAGTGGGCACATTACGTACGGGTAGAAACCGAATTTGTTGATCCTGGCATATATAGGCCTAATAGGGAACTAATGCAGGGTTATGTTGAAACTACACCGAGTCGTGAACCTTATTTGAGTTCCTGTTTGATAAGAGTTTAGAATGGATTGATATTAATGGGCGGCATTGACCTTGGATATCTAGTTTCTCACTTCAGACTGGCGAGGAATTAACAACACGGACTTCGATAACCTCTCCCTCCCTGCCGCCCACCCTGCCGCCCCGCGACCGCCCCGCGACCGCCCTCAACTTCCACCCCGTCGTCCTGGCCCACCCCCTCGCTACCTACACCCCCCGCCGCCCACGTTCGAGTCCTCCGTTGACTCCGTTTTACATTGAGATGTGAAACCCGAGGGCTGCGTTTGACTATGTATGTGTTTTTGTCCCCCTCCTCGGATTGCGCCAGAGAATGATTAGGATAGGAGGGGAGGGGGGGGGGTGAGTGGTACGGGAGGAGGGGGGTGTGAATGGGGGGGTTGTGAGTGTAATCTAAACAACGAGGCTTGAAGCTGCTGGGGGTCATTAGCCGCGGAGGCCCGCAGGTAGATAGGTCGACTGAATTGTTAATTAACGGCCACGTGCGATGGGCGGGGTGGCTTTGTCTGAGTTATTCGATTTTAAGAAAAATGTCGCCCCCCCCCCCCCCCCCAACCACAGCAGAGATATCATTTGCAGCGCTAATTGCACGAATTAACGTAGGACAATCGTCTCTTCTGAAACGGAGATTGCCAACGACAAAAACATAAGTCGTCGTCTCATGTGGATACGATGGGAATAATTGCGTTGTGAATTTAAGTGTCAGCTGGTCCCCAAGACGGCTCCAAGGATATGACTGAGAACGGCCTCAAATTCCAACATTTGAAGGTAGGTCGGGTGGCGCTCCAAAAAGCTGACTGGGTGGGGTGGTGGCGGGGGGGGGGGGGGGGTGTTAGCCCTGGTGGAGAGGGGGAGGGGGCAACGGGGAGCTTCAACATCGCGTTATGGGTTGGATACTTTCCAACAATGTTGTGGTCGTGATGTTAATACGCCTTCGAAAGGGGTGTGGGGATGGGGGTTGTAGTTGCAAAAGCCCCTATCCCCCGGTAGATCTGCCGCTGGTACAAGTATAATGGGGTTGAAAGGGGGTATCCAGTGTCCAGTGTCGATATGTCAAAATTCTCAGTGTCGAATGTCGATTTTCACGACGTTCTGTTTCGCTTTTTGTGTGACTTTGACATCGGCTTGACATCATTCTGCCAGCAGAGAAAGCTCGCTCCATTTTCGATGCAGAAGACCTGAGATCTGAGACGGCATGATAATATGTCTTACGAACAAGGTACTTGCCCGGGAGGGGGCGGGGGGGGGGGGTGTGCACTATGACATAAATCTGGTACCCCTTCCGGATTTTGGCGGTAAAACGCCCCGACCGAGCGGATATTGGCAAATGCAGTTTGTCGGACATAACGCACGGTGAAGACTTTTTTCACCACATGATGAGATAAAAGCAACAGTGACGTCGGTGAATGATTGACAACCTGGATCGGTCTATTCTTGGCTCCTCGAACAGTGTCGCCATCTGGTGATTAGGGTCGAGTAGAGAGGTTAACAGTTAAGATTTCAGGTGAAAATTATCACCTACATACGAGATAATATAGCTTTACGCCTTCTTATATTAGCGCTAAGCGCTGTATATAGGCGCTAAGTGGCGACATTGCACATTGTCATGGAATATGGTTAGTTTTTTGTAATATGTGTCAGTTTATATCACGTGGTACGCTTCCATGCAGCAGCTTTACAAAAATTGCGTTTGACGTTTTAATAATCCCAGATATCCACCTGAAACAAAAACAAAATCGCCAGTCCCTCCAGCCACTCAACATATCATGGGCCACTTATATGAGGGTGCATGAAAACATCCGCTCAGGTCACCACGTTGTTTAATCCCCTTCTAGACTGAGAATAATATGACAAAGACAGATTCATTCATTCGTTGGTCGCACTCAATGCCTTCTATAACGACGCCACTCACTGCACGTCTGTCATATATACCCCACCAATTGCTTCCACTTATGGCGCTGTGGCGCATTCGCATAATAAAGCCGAGTCTATATACCCCACTAGCCCTCGCATGGCTTGGCAGACGCACCACGCTCGGCCAGGTCTGTTGACACTATATTATTCCTGTCGTGAGGCGACTACAGACCATTCTGCCGCAGTCACCCGCAAATGTCGTCTGCCACGGACAGGTTTACCGCCAAATCCCTGCGCGCGTCAGGTACCACAGAGACCGCCGGCCCGTGAGGTGGTCACTCGTACGGTGGTTCAGGCGTCAACACCAGTACTCCAACAAGCGTCGTGCCACCACCACCTTGAAGGTCAAACCTGACTCCACACACGATTAATATTTAACTCTTAGTCAGCCACCGCTACGCTATTTGGTAATGCAACCTGGACTGTCTTTCCGTCGTGGGATGACTAATGTAGCATCTCGATGTTGATGGGGCGATTCTGATGTCGCCAAGTGATTTGCTCACAAAGGAGGATACAAACAATTGAGGATACATGAAGATTCTTTAGAACAATTCCACAGGAGACATTCATCTGTTGGATCGATAGAGGTGAAGCTCTAGTGCATAGTGTCTAACAGCGCAAAGGCTGGTATAATTTAATTGTCTATAATTGCATTTTTTCTTGCATAATTGGTTTTTCTATTGTTTGGGTATCTGATGCATATACATGTATATTAATTATACATGTATAATGTATGTAACGCATGCACAGTAAACTTTAGAGCAATATCATTTTACAATAATTCCCACGTACTGGTGTAACATCTTCGTATTTAAGTTCAAATTAATTAAGCTATAACTACGAAACAAAAACGTCTTTGTCTATACACCTAAAATTCATCAGATAGAATGTTGAATTGGCGTAGTGCCAATAAAAGAATAAATTCAGCAAGGAAGAACATAACAATATCAACAATTATTGTATCGCTTTGTCGGACCAGAACAGATGATTATGTGTGACGTGTGACGTGTGACAGATATGTGTGACGTGTATGACGTGTGACGTGTGACAGATATGTGTGACGTGTGTAACGTGTGACAGATATGTGTGACGTGTGTGACGTGTGACAGATATGTGTGACGTGTGTGACGTGTGTGACGTGTGACAGATATGTGTGACGTGTGTGACGTGTGACAGATATGTGTGACGTGTGTGACGTGTGACAGATATGTGTGACGTGTGTGACGTGTGACAGATATGTGTGACGTGTGTGACGTGTGTGACGTGTGACAGATATGTGTGACGTGTGTGACGTGTGACAGATATGTGTGACGTGTGTGACGTGTGACAGATATGTGTGACGTGTGTGACGTGTGACAGATATGTGTGACGTGTGTGACGTGTGTGACGTGTGACAGATATGTGTGACGTGTGTCACGTGTGACAGATATGTGTGACGTGTATGACGTGTGACGTGTGACAGATATGTATGACGTGTGTCACGTGTGACAGATATGTGTGACGTGTATGACGTGTGACGTGTGACAGATATGTGTGACGTGTGTAACGTGTGACAGATATGTGTGACGTGTGTGACGTGTGACAGATATGTGTGACGTGTGTGACGTGTGACAGATATGTGTGACGTGTGTGACGTGTGTGACGTGTGACAGATATGTGTGACGTATGTGACGTGTGACAGTGTGTGACGTGTGTGACGCACGTCTAACATAACTCTTGGTGCAGTTGTTAAACATAACAAAGATATACATGGAAAATGTATTATAACTATCCATTTATATTGAACATCGCACTAGTTTGTATCATTTGTCGGTCAGTGCAATATACTCTATATACAGTAGAAGGAATCAAGTTCTGGTTGTCGCATGAAATCTCAAGTAACCTAACATTAACCTCAACTGCCACAGAACAACACCAGGTCAAGGTGGGGACCCGTCTTTGTATCGGCATAATCAGGCGAGCAATAGTATGCACACGGGACTCTGTATTTATAGTGGTACTATAGCGAGTAACCAGCAGTATGCCATGTGAGACTTAATTCTAATTAAGCCGCTCATTTAGGCTTATGCAAAGCATACTATTCAGAATTGACACTCGAGTGGTCAGTTGATGTACCGCACAATCTATCACCACCAATTGTGCTTTACCCTGATGTATCAGTCTGCACCGCCTTGCTATCCCAGCTCTAGTGAAATCGGACCGCGCCCTCTCCCTCTGTGCTATAACTGGATAAAATGATGTTTCATGCGGCGTTTGTGCACATGAAGGTTAACTTTAACCATGAAACATCCCGCGTCAATCAAGCGTGGTTGGATGAAAATTGACGATGGATTGCCTGTCCCAGATGTAGGTGCCAGGATTCGAACCCACGACCAGTTGATCGACCTCTCCGCCTGCTTACCGGCTGAGACAGGGCGATTCCCTTGAGCTATAACTGAAAGCGTGCTCCTAATATTCTCGCTATGGGTGTAACAAAGGTGGGAGGGGGCATGGGAGACCCCCTCCCCCAATATTCTCGCTGTGGGTGTAACAAAGGTGGGAGGGGGCATGGGAGACCCCCTCCCCCAATATTCTCGCTATGGGTGTAACAAAGGTGGGAGGGGGCATGGGAGACCCCCTCCCCCAATATTCTCGCTATGGGTGTAACAAAGGTGGGAGGGGGCATGGGAGACCCCCTCCCCCAATATTCTCGCTATGGGTGTAACAAAGGTGGGAGGGGGCATGGGAGACCCCCTCCCCCAATATTCTCGCTATGGGTGTAACAAAGGTGGGAGGGGGCATGGGAGACCCCCTCCCCCAATATTCTCGCTATGGGTGTAACAAAGGCGGGAGGGGGCATGGGAGACCCCCTCCCCCAATATTCTCGCTATGGGTGTAACAAGGGTGGGAGGGGGCATGGGAGACCCCCTCCCCCAATATTCTCGCTATGGGTGTAACAAAGGTGGGAGGGGGCATGGGAGACCCCCTCCCCCAATATTCTTGCTATGGGTGTAACAAAGGTGGGAGGGGGCATGGGAGACCCCCTCCCCCAATATTCTCGCTATGGGTGTAACAAAGGTGGGAGGGGGCATGGGAGAACCCCTCCCCCAATATTCTCGCTATGGGTGTAACAAAGGTGGGAGGGGGCATGGGAGACCCCCTCCCCCAATATTCTCGCTATGGGTGTAACAAAGGTGGGAGGGGGCATGGGAGACCCCCTCCCCCAATATTCTCGCTATGGGTGTAACAAAGGTGGGAGGGGGCATGGGAGACCCCCTCCCCCAATAATTGATTAGATTAGTAGAAATATTCTGTTCCTCCACCAGTAATTCACGCCGCCACCCGGTCGTCGGTGTCGGATCGTCTGGATCACGCCACGGTGCCGGTATTCTCGTGTGCCAAGATCGGTTGGTGGATTAGTTTGTTTTACGAAGGACGCTTAAAACCTCTCCAGTTCATATCGCGACCATAATAATGGGAAGAGTCAACGTAGCGTAGAGCCATGTCCCTGGGAATTACTCCCTACTCTTTGCGGCGATGAAGTTCATCAGAGCTTTAATCTGCACTAAATAAATATTGATAAATATTTGCACAAGTGGTGCGCGAACCACGCACCTGCCAATAGCCCGATCCAGGTTCCGGCACTAAGCCCCGCCCACGCTTGAGTCCCTTTTCCTTACTCATGAGTAATTGACAATCATAGCTGATGGTAGGTACAAGTGAGAAGTATTCATCTCTGAAAGTGCCAAGAAAGTAACATGCTGCTTTGATAGTCTGACTTGTTTGTCCGACATAACGCACGTGGAAGACCTTTTTTCACCATGTGATTTTATAAAAACAACAGTGACGTCAGTGAATGATTCACAGCCTGGACCGGTCTAATCAGCTAATGGACTGGCCAAGCAGGACACACTTAATTGCCCACTACGTCACGGATGACTGACCCTAGCGAGTGGAGACGGGGGCGTTGCGTGGCCTCTCCGTCTTTAATAAAAAAAAAAAAAAAAAAAATGGTAACATTGCGAAATAACGTCCTCGGCAAATGGCCATTATATGCACATATAAAAGGACAAACAGGTTGTACCAGTGAAATATCGTTACGGTTATCGACGCTTCTCTGCTGCCATGCAGTTTGTGAGAAGGGGGCAAGACTCATGTATATTTAAGTGTTTATTGATGAGCCCCACCAACATGGAGCTGTTGTTCGCTCCTGTGTCTCACAGGATCGGTTACCACGGTGTGCTGGACGTGAGTCGGTGGTGCGGGCAAGGTACGCCCCCTGGCCTCCGCTCTCACATCTCCGGATATTAACTATTGTATCCGGATACAATCACCGCTTAAATCTCTGTGTCTGTACACCAACCGTACGAAACTAACTTGTTCCATAACATATCAAAGCAGTTTTGAAATTGTCAAGTGACAATATAATATCACAGGGTATCATGAGCATGATACCATGAGCAGGAGTCCAGAAATGTAGTGTTTGCATTATATTACTAATGTTACGGCATCTTTACATTATTTGCCATAACCTGTTGCCACATAGACCATATCCATCACACACTATGAGAATCAAGTACTTTTGTATCTTGTTTTTATGTTAACCTTTCATTTACCAATGCTAACCCGCTATTACCAACCTGTCATCCACGAACGCCCCGTTATTATCCACTAATACCATCCTATTATCTACTAATACCAAACTGTCATTCTATAAAGCGCACATGTCATCCACTAATGCCAACTTGTCATCCATTAATGCCAACCTATGATTCACTAATGCCAACCTATCATCCACCATTACGAACCTGTCAGCCACTTATGTCCAACCTTCATCCACCATTTACAACTTATCATTCACTAATGCCGATATATAGCCCACTAATGCCAACCTATCATCCACTAATGCCAACCTATCATCCACTAATGCCAACCTATCATTCATTAATGCCAACCTATCATCCACTAATGCCAACCTATCATCCACTAATGCCAACCTATCATCCACTAATACCAACCTATCATCCACTAATGCCAACGTATCATCCACTAATGCCAACCTATTATCCGCCATTGCCAACCTATCATCCACAAATGCCAACATATTATCCGCCATTGCCAACCTATCATTCATTGATGCCAACTTATTATCCGCCATTGCCAACTTATCATCCACTAATAACCACATATTATCCGCCATTGCCAACCTATCATCCACAAATGCCAACATATTATCCACCATTGCCAACCTATCATCCATTGATGCCAACTTATTATCCGCCATTGCCAACTTATCATCCACTAATAACAACATATTATCCGCCATTGCCAACCTATCACCCACAAATGCCAACATATTATCCGCCATTGCTACCTATCATCCACTAATGCAAACCTACTATCCGCCATTGCCAACCTATCATCCACTAATACCAACCTATTATCCGCCATTGCCAACTTATCATCCACTAATAACAACATATTATCCGCCATTGCCAACCTATCACCCACAAATGCCAACATATTATCCGCCATTGCTACCTATCATCCACTAATGCAAACCTACTATCCGCCATTGCCAACCTATCATCCACTAATACCAACCTATTATCCGCCATTGCCAACCTATCATCCACAAATGCCAACATATTATCCGCCATAGCCAACCTATCATCCACTAATGCCAACCTATTATCCGCCATTGCCAACCTATCATCCACTAATGCCAACATATTATCCGCTAGTGCCCACCTTTCACCTATTCATGCAAAGCTTTCTTCCACTATTACCAACTTATCACCCACTAATGCCAACCTGTTATCCAACAATGCAGTTTCCTTCCACTAATGCGAACATAACATCCCACAAACGGGTACAGATTGGGTCATGCCTCTGTCATGATCTGCTGATATACCCTTTGATATCACCGCTTATGGCGCCATAAGAAATCTCCTCCCAGCCCCCAGCCCCAAGCTCCCAGCCCACAACCCACATCCCCCAGCCTAACTCCTGTAACTATGTCTACCGACGCCCCATGTGGTTATTTCCTGGTTATTACGACCGACCTCCCCTTATGGTTATCTCCACACACCGCTGAACCGCCAGCCGCCCCGGCTACATCCGGCCGGGACTACCTCTTCCCTGTCCCAATCAATAGCACCATGGCAACGACCACAACAGAGACCCACCCCGCATCAGGCAGCCTCCCAAAAAACTCCAACCTCCGGGAGTGTCGCCACCTAACCTGGAGGCCTGTCGGTTTCCTGCGCCTTTAAGCCGGTCTTTAATAACCGCTTTGCGGGGACTGTTTAGGTCGTAACGTCCGAGCAAATAGTTGGCTAGGCCGACAGTAAGGCAAGGTTTGTTTCTCTGTTGCTGTCAATCCGGAATAATCCTGCTGCGTGTATCAGGAACCACTCGACAAGGATATAGTGATCGGGCTGGCGGAAGGCCATTGTGTTTATGGTTGTGATCGATTTGGAGTGACCAGGAAATTCTTAGTCGCATTCAAGGACACGCTGTCTCTATTTGGAGTGGCCCCTGCATAATGCCGGAGAGAGACCTTCACTTGGAGAGAGAGACTTCACCTCAGTGCCCTCTAGCGGACTCTGAAGATCGACAGGAAGGTAACGGGAAATAACTCTGTGCGGGGGTATAGCGGGGTCTGTGGGGAAGTGGTCTGGTTCAACATGTAAAGTTCTATAGAATCTGGCCTTGATTTGAATAATATATTAACCTTTAATATTCTGTTATAATCCTTGAATCGTGAAGTCAAAATGGCTGACTGAGCTAGTTGTTTGTTTAGCCATATTGTCCACACTTGTAACTACAGCGACCACCGTCGAACACTTCTCGTGAAGGAGTAAAGTAGGTGTTAATGTGACTGATATGTGTACATATGTATGTATGATACGATATGTATACCTATGTCATGCTCTAGAGTCGACCGTGTCACCGACGGAATAAACGCGGAAATGTCATATTATAAATTGTCAGATATGCGTTGTTGTGTAAATGAATAAGTGAGCCCAGATTGCGGGCACGGAGGGCGGGCACGCAGGGCGGGCACGGAGGGTGGGCACGGAGGGCGGGCACGGAGGGCGGGCACGGAGGGCGGGCACGGAGGGTGGGCTCGGAGGGCGGGCACGGAGGGCGGGCACGGAGGGTGGGCACGGAGGGCGGGCACGGAGGGCGGGCACGGAGGGCGGGCACGGAGGGCGGGCACGGAGGGTGGGCACAGAGCACGGGCACGGAGGGCGGGCACGGAGGGCGGGCACGGAGGGCGGGCACGGATGGCGGGCACGTGACGGCGGGCACGGAGGGCGGGCATGGAGGGCGGGCTCGGAGGGCGGGCACGGAGGGCGGGCACGGAGGGCGGGCTCGGAGGGCGGGCACGCAGGGCGGGCACATGACGGCGGACACGGAGGGCGGGCACGGAGGGCGGGCACGGAGGGCGGGCACAGAATGTGGGCACGGAGGGCGGGCGCGGAGGGCGGGCACGGAGGGCGGGCACGGAGGGCGGGCACGGAGGGCGGGCACGGAGGACGGGCACGGAGGGCGGGCACGTGACGGCGGGCACGCAGGGCGGGCACGGAGGGCGGGCACGGAGGGCGGGCACGGAGGACGGACACGGAGGGCGGGCTCGGAGGGCGGGCACGGAGGGCGGGCACGGAGGGTGGGCTCGGAGGGCGGGCACGGAGGGCGGACATGGAGGGCGGGCTCGGAGGGCGGGCACGGAGGGCGGACATGGAGGGCCGGCACGGAGGGCGGGCACGGAGGGCGGGCACGGAGGGCGGACATGGAGGGCGGGCACGGAGGGCGGGCACGGAGGGCGGGCACGGAGGGCGGGCTCGGAGGGCGGGCACGGAGGGCGGACATGGAGGGCGGGCACGGAGGGCGGGCACGGAGGGCGGGCACGGAGGGCGGGCACGGAGGACGGGCACGGAGGGCGGGCACGTG
The DNA here is from genome assembly GCA_964019135.1 of Arenicola marina. NCBI lineage: Eukaryota > Metazoa > Annelida > Polychaeta > Arenicolidae > Arenicola > Arenicola marina. Next base: position 45,697,394 of record OZ025252.1, on the reverse strand, counting down.
ACGGCGGGCACGGAGGACGGGCACAGAGGGCGGGCACGTGACGGCGGGCACGCAGGGCGGGCACGGAGGGCGGACACGGAGGGCGGGCTCGGAGGGCGGGCACGGAGGGCGGGCACGGAGGGCGGGCACGGAGGGCGGGCACGCAGGGCGGGCCCGGATGGCGGGTACGGAGGGCGGGCACGGAATGTGGGCACGGAGGGCGGGCACGGAGGGCGGGCACGGAGGGCGGGCACGGAGGGCGGGCACGGAGGACGGGCACGGAGGGCGGGCACGGAGGGCGGGCACGGAGGGCGGGCACGGAGGGTGGGCTCGGAGGGCGGGCACGGAGGGCGGACATGAAGGGCGGGCTCGGAGGGCGGGCACGGAGGGCGGACATGGAGGGCGGGCACGGAGGGCGGGCACGGAGGGCGGGCACGGAGGGCGGGCTCGGAGGGCGGGCACGGAGGGCGGACATGGAGGGCGGGCACGGAGGGCGGGCACGGAGGGCGGGCACGGAGGGCGGGCACGGAGGGCGGGAACGGAGGGCGGGCACGGAGGACGGGCACGGAGGGCGGGCACGGAGGGCGGGTACGGAGGGCGGGCACGGAATGTGGGCACGGAGGGCGGGCACGGAGGGCGGGCACGGAGGGCGGGCACGGAGGGCGGGCACGGAGGGCGGGCACGGAGGGCGGGCATGGGATGTAGGCGTCATCATATCAATCGGAAAGGGTAAAGGGCACAAAGCCAGGACAATATCGGTTTTTTTCATAACGAAGCTTTTCCGGCGTATGTTTTCAAAGACTACCATTTTATTGCCCATATTACACATTTTTTACACTGTTTAATATTTCTATTTATTTAAGGACCAAAACATGTCATTACCATTCCAATGATTTTAAACGAAAGAAAACCGTTTTACAACTAATCCCACGTTATACAGCAGGTATCGTAAGATTTTGACCCCTAACCAGATCTAACCTTAATCCGGAAGCTAAACATTTCTTACGTTGGGTGCACAGGACAACGGTCTGTGTCGGATGATGAAGCATTGTAGAACATATTGGGACATCTACAAAAGTATGACCCAGTATCTGATGCCAGAATCAATATTACTCTAAAATAGATTATACTATATTCCCCATAAACAGTATTAGTCGACAATACGGTATCTCAAGAACGAATTAACAATACTTATAAATGAAACTTTTCCAGATAGTATAATTTGGAATGATGTTCATCACTAGTTTATCACTAATACTGGTTTACCAACCGGTTAACCAAAGGAGTCGATTTGAAAGATTCTGGTGCACAGATAGTCTGTGAGTACATGGTACCGTTAGAGACTTATTACTGTAGTAAATGAGTGAAAGTTGATATGTCGCAAAAACCGGAATGTTGTTTTTAGGTGCTTTGATATAGCGCTCAGCTCCGGGATAGCGCTAGGTGAGGCAGGCTATTGGGGCCGGGGATGGGGGAGTGGGGTGAAGGAAGGTACGGGTGGGAGGGTGGGGGTGGTGGAGGGTACGGGGGGGAGGGTGGGGGTGGAGGAGGGTACGAAGGGGAGGGTGGGGGTGGAGGAGGGTACGGGGGAGGTGGTGGTGGAGGAGGGTACGAGGGGGAAAGGTGGGGGTGGAGGAGGGTACGGGGGGGAGGGTGGGGGTGGAGGAGGGTACGAGGGGGAAAGGTGGGGGTGGAGGAGGGTACGGGGGGATGCGTATATATAGCTATCAAGTCATGACGCTAATCAATACTGAGACAGCCAAAAGAATCCCCGCGCGGATCAATCGAGCGACCGTCCCTCATGATTATACTAGTCTGGCTGCACAGCCCGCCCCTGGCGACGGCGGTGTTGTGGCAACAGTCACCCTACCATTGCCGCCGATAGACCCCCTTACTCCCGCTCCCCGACCTCCCCAGCGCACCACCTCTAACGCCACCCCCGCCCCGCCGTCACCCCCGACATGGATCGCGCGCGGTCGTGCGGGTCACCCACCGCGGGATAACGGCGGACGGTAACACCTACTCTGGAACAACACTCCGGAGCGAACACCAGCAAATCAAACTGATTTGTTGGCGCCGGGATCTAACGGCAGCAGACAACAGAGTTAAATGTTTTATGGGTCATTAGTCAGATATCGCCTGTATAGTTCTCCGTGGCTTGGATTATAAGCAGACGACACCGTGACTTCTGGTGGTGTGAAGGTAAGCTGCTGTCGGGAATAACAGCAGACGACACCGATCTCTGTTGGTTTAATGGTAGACTACTGGCGGGAATAACAGCAGACGACACTGATCTCTGGTGGTTTAATGGTAGGCTACTGGCGGGAATAACAGCAGACGACACTGATCTCTGTTGGTGTGAAGGTTAGCTGCTGGCGGGAATAACAGCAGACGACACTGATCTCTGGTGGTGTAATGGTAGGCTACTGGCGGGAATACCAGCAGGGAATCACCAGGGGGCAGGTATAGTGCCCTGGGGCGACACCAGAGGGCGGGGGGGTGGTATCGCGCTCCAGGGAGGCACCATGGGGGGGGGGTCGCGCTCCAGGGAGTCACCATAGGGGGGGGGGGGGGTATCGCGCCCCAGGGAGGCACCATGG